>JAJGOT010000057.1:247500-892500 GCA_022457155.1 Cladopsammia gracilis | reverse complement strand
CGAAAAAGAAAATAACGAAGGTGCAGATCACAAATATGGAATCAGAAGTGACGGCGGAATTCCATTTGATCGAACAAACTGCTCCACTGCCTTCAGGAACGTAGGACGACCAACCCAGGATCGGGAGAAAACACCACACCGTTACAAATCCCCAGGCGAACAAGATTATCCTTGCCATACTGCGCTTGTGAAAATGCCTCTTTAAAGGTTGATAAATCGTCATGCAACGTTCAAACGCAATAACAGCATGGTGCAAAATGGAGGACAACCCAACAACTGTGTGAGAAAATGCGTACCAATTACAACCAGCTGAACCGAATATCCATCGCTGACACGCACTGGCGGCAATTCCAAAGGGCATCGCAGTCACAGCCAACAGCACATCAGCAATGGCTAAGCTGAGAATTGGTATACTGGCTGGT
Organism: Cladopsammia gracilis; assembly: GCA_022457155.1. Classification (NCBI taxonomy): domain Eukaryota; kingdom Metazoa; phylum Cnidaria; class Anthozoa; order Scleractinia; family Dendrophylliidae; genus Cladopsammia; species Cladopsammia gracilis. The sequence goes on along the minus strand of JAJGOT010000057.1, from coordinate 892,078 downwards.
ATGAGAAGCGCGCGTACCTTGTAAAAGGTAAGAATGACTACCACGTTGAGAACGACAGCCGCTGCTGTCAGCAATCCGTAAAAAGCAGCGATGGTGTTATAAACACCTTGGTCCATGGCCCATTGAATTGATACTCAGATACACTCGTTTGACATCAGTGGCACTGTTAACCAGTCTGTCGCTTCAAGTTGCTGCTTAATACACCGTTTTTTTAGTTATTTAATATCGACGGCTTCCTTGCACCTCAGTAACGTGTAGTAATAATTTACGAATTTCAAGGTGTTCAGTTATATGACGTCGCTCGAGCTTGTGATGTAAATCAGTCGCACCTTTCTAGATATTATCTTCAAAAAATATATATTAACATGATATGTTTAGCCTGGACGGTACATTCAGCTGGCAACCTATACTATGTTTGTTCTTGTTTTTAATATTTAGAATGCAACCTTAACAATAGTAAAACAATACTTAACTCAAGCTTTTAAACCACTTGCATACCACAAAGATTCAAACACAAACACAAACACAACACAAGAAAATCCCCGGATGACTTGGAGCATTGTTATTGATGTCCACGCAAATAAAAAAACTTGAGGGTACATAAAATGAATTGGTTTGGGAGTGTTTGTGAGAAAGTAAGCCTGGAGCTATGTGTGCGATTTAAGAATGCATTATTCAATTATGCATAACTTTCCTCTAGATCCATTATAATTGTTCTGGTAGTGCAAAAACACCTGGCTCGCAGAATACTTAACATGCACAGTCGTTGGTTATTGATGTTAGCGTTGTTAATTTTATACACAGTCAGCATTAAAAAAATGGTTTTTCGATTGGATTCCCAGACTAGCTGAAACTTGGCATTGCATTATTCCGCAAACCCCGTGTCATAGATTATTTTTATGATGGCGTTATTTGCTAGAACTGTCTGAATTTTTCGTTGTTTTTTTTTTCTCGTGTTAAGTAGGGCTATTACTAGTTGTAATAAACCATTAGGAAAATGCGTTCGCACAAAAGAGGGTATGTGAAAACGTTTGGGGAGATGCCAAATTCCAGGCCCCGCCAGGTTTGCCCATAAAAAGAACAAAAGAATCTTCGGGGGGCTTAAGTGGCGTTGAAACAGAGAAATTCAATCCAGCTACTACATAGGACACCCAGCACAAGATTAGGATTGCGCAAACGCATTATTTAAGTTCCGCTGGATGACATCACAGATCCCCAGCAGCGCCATAACGCATATTTACCTTAACGACCTTGAAAAGTGACTATGAGACGTAAAGTCGCCATTTTAAAGAGATTTATTTTCCGGGAAAACACTAACTTTACATCTCACCAATTCAAAGCAAACAAAACAAACCTAAAATGTCGACCATCGAAATTATACAAATACCAAAAATGTGGATTTATCAACATTTACAATAAAATCCTAAAGATGTGAAAAACTAAACGTTGAACCATCCTCAATTATATGTTGATATAAAATTTGGGGATTTGCTTCTAATCAATTATTTTTTAACTTAAGCGGTATACTCTGTCTTGATAAGTTTTTTTTTTCCTTTTTTAAAAATAGTCACACAAGGGCACACAGTTGAGAACGAAATTGATGCAAATGGAACCAAGCCTGACGGAACAAACCCTTTCGATCCCAATGAAGCATCATGGGACAAAAATTTCGAAGATACGAAGGCTGAAAAATAATTTCAAGATGAACTTTGATCTAGTGCTTTCGTTTCCGGACCACATTTCACTGAGAAACTTAAGATATATTTACAAAATTTTCCTCGGGTCAATTTAATAAAACTTTTACAGTTGTAATTTACAAGTGTAGCCATTGTTTCAGAGCTTGAAAACAATAGCTACACTTGTAAATTACACTTGTAAAAAATTTATAAAATTGATCCATGGATAAATTTAAAGAGATTCCAGACATTCCAGTATTTTTGTTAAAATATACGTTGCCGTTTTATTTTAGTGCAATCAATGGCTATTAAATTAGAGACGAACGTAAGATACTTTCCAAAGCCCTTAAATCTCAACGTTTCAGTTTTGAACGCGTTTTTTAAGTTGTGATGTGAAAAAAACAAAACAAAACAGATAAACGATTTCTTACCTTGTGACTTATGATGATGGAACGTAACAGAGAGAGAAATGCTCAGTCTAGGGCTTGGGATATGTGAATGTCAATGAAGTTATTTTTAGAAATCATGAAAACGAAGTCTGTTTCCCGAGACGTCCGCAAAAGCATGCAAATTCCACTTATAAAAGCCATCCTCAAGCTTCAACAGCCACCATCACACAATCAATGCCACATTGGCACGCTGTGATGACTTCCGATAGCCTTAGGGACGGACCATTTAATTTTTGTGGGGGGGGGGGGGGGGGGGGTTGGGCAATTTCTTCTGTGCATGAATTTTTTTTCCAGCATCACTATTTGCAAGAATTTTTTTTTTACCGTAATGCTTGAATTTTTTTTTCACGTGCTTTCTTGTGCACTATTTTTTTTCTCTTAAATTTCTTCTGCAGGAATTTTTTTTCCGTAATTGCCCACCCCCCCCCCCCCGCCCACAAAAATTAAATGGTCCGTCCCTTACACGACGTCTAAAATAACTTTAGTGAAATTCACATATCCACTGAAACCAACGCCCTAACATTTTCTCTCTGTACCCTTATTACCTATGATGCATCATATTGCCCGAAAGGACTTATCCAAATTTCAAGTTGAATTGCGTCATAACTACGAAAGGTGATCACTTCTCCACTCATTTCATATCTGCAGTTCACGTATATCACTTCACACATATTTTTATCGACTAAAGTGCATTTTAATGCGCTTTCCACTCTGTTTCAGTAAATCGTTCAAAAAGACGATGAAAGAGTTTTCCTGAAGACCTTTCGGTGAAGCCAACGTGTTCATCCATGTTATCTCTAATAGAAATCATATAACAATCTGCAAGAAAGAAGTGAATTAGAGTAATGATTGTGTGGATAGTTGAATAGAAGCGGTTGAATTGAATTGGGTTTAAAACTATTTCCAGTGCACTTGGCATAAAAGAGTGTCGGGAAAGAAATTGCAGCAGTTTGTTGATGTAACAATGCGAAAATTATAAACTTGACAAAAAGAAATGTAGCAGCTCGGTGGTGCAGTTTTAAGAAGAATAGATTAATTCGTTGTGGTTTATACATTAGTGGTAAACGGCCGCTAGCCTGATGAGTTATAGCCCGTAAAGTGAAAGCCGGGAACGGGAAATGATTCTTAGAAGGGACAACAAGCCAGAGGAAGTATTAGTTTCATCTTTAGAGAATTAGTCAAAGTAGTCGAGTTCCGACGTCATCACTATATTCACACTAGAGATGGAAGCAACAGAAGAAGAATCGAAATTGGAATCGGAATCGAAAGAAGGTTATGATCTTGTAGATTCACTAGATCGTGAGCGACTGAATCAGGAACGGAATCTGAATAAAAAGAAGACTTTCAGATCCTTCCGATTTCGATTTTGTGGCGCTAACGATTCCGATTGCAACTCCGTTTTATTACAGTTTCCACTAGAAAGTAAGACCTCTTACGGTTCTTATCCCTATTCCGACTCCGATTCTGTCGCTCGTGTAAACCAGTCCATACAGCTACTTACGTCATTGTAGTTGAGGAATTCCACACCATCTTCATACGTAACTCTGACCACCTGTCCCACGTCAGATTCATCTTTGATTAAATTCACGATACACTGAGCTACCGCTTCTGGTCTAAAATAAAAGAACACAACACTACGGCTTAAACCTGATCTCGGTAAAAAAAAAAAGAATATCATGTATTTACAAGAGCATCTCCTGACATGACATGATATTTGAAAAAGCGCAAGACAGTCTGGATTAAACCTTGCGTTTATTTGGTGTATTTACATTTATACAGTAAAAAACTATACTTAACATAGGATGCAGAAGTTAACCTTTGTTTAGGTGTGTTAGATGCGAGTTCTTGCTGTTCTTTAGTCAGCTCCATTTTCTCCACGGCCTTGTAAATAGTTGTGTCAGTACTCCCCGGGCACACACAGTTTACTCGAATTCCTTTCTTGTTGAAAGCTGCCTGTAGGAAACAAAAATGATGATTACAGACTGAAGTCTAGCAACATAGCAAACACTGAACTTGACTGGAATAATCATGGAAATCGAAAGCTCCTAAGAGTCAACTCGTTAATACGAATCTTTCGGACCCTCCCTCCCCTAGGCGTTTTGCTCCATCAAACCCCCACCACCCTCCCCTCCCTCCAACGTCGCCGTCGTCCCCATGGGTAATACAGGTGACCATTGAATCGAATAACCATAATAACGGTAAAACCACAACGACAAACCAATGAAGAGTACCGGATCTATCGTAGACCCGGATCCTTACGGCAAGAAGAAAAGATAGAGACAGAAGTGAAATAAAAAAACAAACAGTTGAATATATTTTTTTGCCCGATATTTCGGTTTGCAAAACAAACCTTCTACGGGGGCTAAAAAACAAAAATTAACATTGAATATCGCGGGTTCAATGTTACCAGCCGATCTACCAAGTCAAAATTTGCATATTTCTGCCGCACCACGATAACTCGTCCAACGCTCTACCTATTCACGAGTTAAGAAGAGAGAAGAAGCGACCTATCCAAACTTGGAGACGGACCCTAACGCCAGAACTCCGTACAAAAGTTGAGTATTGGGCAAGGAATTAGAATGCGGCGTAAAACAGAACGCATCGGAAGACCGTAAAATTACGAAGAACTTAGAAGTTGAACAAGTAAACTATCAATCGTAATCAAATTTCCATCCGCAAATCTGTCAGTTAAAGCAATTTTCAATAATATTGTGTCGTGAAACCAAAACCAAAGTAATCACTTTGACCAAACACAACAGACACAGACGATCAAATAAACCAATCAGAACTGTCCCGAAGCAAATACATGCAGCCGGCACCAAGCGCGCGAAAACCCGTGCGAGCAAGTCACGTTTGGTTTTGGTTTTACTTCTGATTGGTTGAGAAAGTGGCGTGAGATGTTTTAGCCAATCACAAAGCGTAGCAATGCAAAACCAAAGCAATTGTGTAATACTTTCGACACTCAATTGAAAACTGCTCTATTGAGTGTCGTGAAACCAAAACCAAGGTAATCACTTTGACCAAACACAACAGACACAGACGATCAACTAAACCAATGAGAACTGACTCGAAACAAATACATGCAGCCAGCACCAACCGCGAAAACGCGAGCAAGCAAGTCACGATTGGTTTAATTTTGGTTTTACTTCTGATTGGTTGAGAAAGTGGCGTGAGATGTTTTAGCCAATCACAAGGGGTAGAAATACACAAGCAAAGCCAATAACGAAATTACTTTCGACGCTCAATTGAAAACCGCTCTAATAGTCACCCTGAAATACTAGTTATTGTGTAATTGGATTTTACATTGGAGTTGATTTCCCCATCAGTAATTAGAAAGGCGCGGTGGCTTGTGTACCGATGGTGTACCCACTACCCGCTGCATCGGTGCAAGAGTTATTGATTAAAAGAATCAAAGGACTCTAAGAGCCATCTCGCGAATACGAAACAACGTAAAGTTAAGTCAACACTGAGTTTGAAGTCAATAATTGAATAGTAAAACAGATTGAAAACGGGACCAAGACATCTTAGCGTGACATAAATATGCATTGTATGAAACGAGACTGTCTAGACAACTGGATGACGTAATTGTACTGAGGAATAAAAAATGTTTACAGATGATAAAACGAGTGAAAATTTGCATATCTGCCCCCGTATACTATATCTCGTCCAACGCTTCACGCATTCACGAGATAAAAACGGTTACTCCCTTTCACTCCCATAGTCAATTTTGGAGACATGTAGTGTACAACTATCTTTTGAGTCGTGGACGAAATCCTATGGCGTAACCATTGAAATGAAACCTCTTTAGCAGTACTGTTGCAAATAGAAATTTTACAAATAGAAATTTGGGATTTGTCTTGAATTTTGATGTTTGGCACTCTTGGGAGTTAAAGGGTTAAAAATGTCACTTACTGGAGCAATACTTCTTGTGAAACCTATCACACCAAACTTTGAAGCGCAGTAAACAGGGCAAAATGAAACCGGATGGATCCCTGATGCGGCAAAGAGAAAAGACGGAAATAAAATTAACAATTACAATTGCACAACAAGGGTAACATCATGCAGAAACCACTGGATACCATCAAATGATTTGAAATTGATTTAGATTTGAGTTGAGTTGAGCGGCCAAACGTTTCAAATTTCAGGTAGATCATTCCCATTAGATAATGCAAGTCCACACAAAACAGCTAAGGTTCATTTTGTAGAGGATCCTAGGGTAGAGGGAAGAGGGGGATAAATTATAAGTCTCATACCATTACGCTAACCCTTTCACAGAGTTATCAATATATCGTAATGTTATTTTTATCGTGAAGGGGACTCCCAAATAAAAGTGACAGGGATATCATCTTACCTAGACTGCTAGCAGTCCCTCTCTGGATGGTCGAGCGGGCGAAAAAATACGCGATCGGCGATCCGAGCGGCGAGCGAGTGAAAGTAATGCGAACCGAGGGCTCGGTAGACTGCTAGCAGCCCCTCTCTGGATGGTCGAGCGGGCGAAAAAATACGCGATCGGCGATCCGAGCGGCGAGCGAGTGAAAGTAATGCGAACCGAGGGCTCGGTAGACTGATAACAGTCCCTCTCTGGATAGTTGAGCGGGCGAGCAAATACGCGAACGGCGATCGACCGAGCGGCGAGCGAGAGAAAGTAATGCAAACCCAGTTTCCCCTCGGCTTGTTCGCTCGCTCCAGTCTCGCCGAGCTTGTTTTCGTGATTAGCTTGCCCGCTCGATTGACTGAAAAGGGACAGCTATCAGTCTACATCTTACCTCTTAGGGGTTAAAATTCCTGACTTGTTACTATTAAGGGTATTTTCTGTCGAAAATGCTACCGCCTTAATTATTCTGATACCTATGCTGAAGGAAAAAATCTAGGAATTAATGCGAGCAGGAGCCCATCACCAGCGATGGGCTCCTGATGCGAGCCACACCCACAAAACAGGTTTCTGGTACCTTTTAGGGGTTCCTTTGAAAAGTCCGACGATTATTCCCGTTTATTTGATATGGGAGTCCCCCCCTCCTCCCCCCTGGGACTTTAATATACCTTCCCCTACAGCCAGACTGTTTTACGCTTATAAACTCTTACCGCCAGTGGAAGAGATATTAATAATTGCACCATTCTTCATGAGCTCCATTCCGAGAAATGTACCTCGTATAAGAGAGTTCTAAAAGAAACAAAGAATCAGGACAAAGGAAAGCAGCAAATATGCAAGATACAGACAAGTAGAACAAGAAAAAATAAAACTTCGAAGTATGACAGATGAGATATGTCAAGAAATGCAGGCAGAGGGGGGTCACGCTACTCCATGACGGACATCACAAAGTGTCCTCACCTATAAAAGTTCACCAAAACACACGAAATTCTGTCATATATGAAGTAATATAAAAACAACAAACAACTCTGTCAAACATGGAGTACTCGTTAAACAATACTTGCATGCATTTGTGGACATTAGTGTAACAGATTGGAGCGAAATTTGTAATGACACAAAAATAACGCCTCGGTTAATTCGTTATGAGAAGCATAAACTATATAGACAGAGCTTAAATGCACTGCAGATCTAGAATAGATGTCCTGTTACCATAAACATAGACATTAAGAGATTTATTTTTTGAGCCTCTCTACTAAGCATGGTTGTTAATTTAAAGTGGTATATTGACTATTGTGAAGTGAACTTACAGGTACGCAAACAGACATTTCAAAACTGGGTTATAACATTTGGCGTTGATCTGTTTAATTTAACAATTTTCTATAGATGGATTTGTTATATAAACATCTTAATATGTAACGTGTCACTATCGTTAAGTCGAATATTTAGTTGACTGTCTAGTTGTAGGTACCAATTGCAATTCACCACATGTTCAGCTTTACTTACCAGGTTTACATTAAGGGTTCTTTCCCAGTCTCTCTCGTCCATTATTGCTGCGTTGTTAACCACTATATCCAGTCGGCCATGTTCCTTAAATGTGGCTCTAAATGCCGCTAAAAAATTTAATTTCAATTGTGTGATTACCTTTACCGAATGTAGTCTGAAGTGTCAGGCGCTTTCTGGCAATACTTGTACCCCCCTGTAAGCGCCGGCGCCAACAGGAGGAAGGGCGAGAAAGCGCCGTCTTCAGTAGCTATTTGTTTATCCCTGACGCACATTTTCGGTTGTTATGGTAACGAGGTATGACGTCAAAAGTAGCATGAGGATTCACGAAGCCTTCAAGTATCCTAAGTAAACCGCAGTAACAACGGGGGTGGAGGCAGAAAGTGCCCGCGTTGATTTTAACATTTATAAACTGCAAGAAAGGCCGGTGGTTTTGCCCTTCTGTCTGGATCCCGAGATCCCGAGATCCCGAGATCGTCCGGTCCACTTATTAAGAAATTATTTTCGTTAAAAGTAGAATCTTGCATATGAGCCATACTCAAGTAGTTTAAATAGCTGATAAGTTACCTTCTAATTGTTCCTGTGATGTAACGTCACAGCAAACGAACTTGGCCTGTCCATCTCCGTGTTCACTGTTGAACTTTTTCTGAGTTTCTTCACCAATCGCCTTGTTTTCGTCAAGGAAATGAACCTTAAATAAATATAAAAATCATAAAAATAAAAATTCCCTTGAGCTCAAGAATGGGGACCAGTTATATCCAACATTCTCCTCCCCAGAGCCGCTTGGCCCTCTTAACCGTGAGAGCCTGAGTACGAGGACAGAGAGAATGACATATCCAACTGACTTGGAAGGGGGTGGGAAGAGAGAATTCGGGTAGAGCGTAACTCCTCTTCGCGCTCGCCTCGGCTTCCCACCCTCCTATCCCAGATAGTGTGGAGCTACATGCACACGACGGAAGGTTGCGAGTGGAGAAAAAAAAGCAAGGAAACTAAAGAGAGAAACTGTTTCGCACCTCCCGAATCCCGGCCACCGTCTAAACGCCTGGAACAGACTGGTGTGAAATCTAAAGCCAAAAAATTGCCCTCGCCTTGCAATTTACACCGGCGTTCATACTTACAGTGCTGTCACTCGGTAAGACTCGTGGAAACCCGACAAACAAAAGTCTGCATGGTTTAACGTCCGATCTGATCAATTTTGAAAATACGTTTAGAATGGCTTAGAAAAAGCCTGTAAAAAAATACTTTATTTAGTCTTCTAGTAAGGAATACAGTAAAAAGTAAAGTAAAGTCGCGCACCCGAGCCAGAAGGCTCATAACGGCCGGAGCTTAAACCCGGTTTCTATAGCATGAAGCGACTAGGAATATTGCTACTCCCCCCTGGATTACCCCCAGCATTTTGTCGCCGGTACCCATTTATACACCTGGGTGGAGAGAGACAGTGTGGAGTAAAGTTTCTTGTCTAAGGAAACAACACGACGGCAGAGACCAGGCTTCGAACCACCGACCTTCAGGTTGAAAGTCCGACGCGCTAACCACTACACCACCGTGCCGCCCACTAGGAATACAGTGGGAAACAATTTTTTTTAACGAAACTTTACTTTCGAATTTTTTGTCTAGTCTGTTCATAACAGATCCCAAAAGCCGAAGAACGAATTCACAGTTGTCTTATTCTGGATTGTACTGATGTAAAGCAAAATGGTGTCCGCATCTTCGATTGTAATTCGTTTCACTTTGGTTCTTATCAATTTTTATTTGATAACCGACTTCCCTGAGCTATCGCGGGAGTCGAACAAAAGCCTTATGTAAAACCTAATGGGTCGTAAAACAACATGACGAAAAATTCTTTTGTAACTAAAGTAATTTTAAACTCAAATACTGTAATGTACTCCAGGCAGTCTTTATCTTGTAACGGTTTTGGCAGTCACTTCGCCTGAGCTTATAATTTTTATCTGGAAAAAGAGATTATAAATTGGTGCTTTCATTTAAACTTGTACTACGCATTTCGATCTGTATTAAATTTTAATAAATATAATTTGTTGTTAGTAAATTCAAAGATAAACGTTTTAGCGAAGAAATGGTTGATTGCACACGAATTGTAAATTCGGTACTTTTGAGTAAGTTCGCGCGCCAAGGAAATTTTTTGTGGCTCAAAACTTCAATTGTATCGAACAAATTCAGTTTCATTACCTCTCTCAAGGGTGCTTGATATTTAGCTCACTGGACAAAATACAAAGTTCCATGTTTGCTGTTATTGTAAACTGTTGTCAGTTCAGAATATAAGCCTTCGATCTAAATAAATAAACCTCAAGTTTTCAAATAGATTTGCATTCGAGATGCATGACAATTCATGATTTAAAATCAGTGATTTCAAGACGACCAACTAAAAAACTCTAATCACCGAATGCTCTTATGCCCAAGACCACGTCCAGTCTTGTTGTCAACATAATCAAGTCATTTCAGGTCAATTTCACTGTGCGATAGCATTGTATTGGCTTTTGTAAGATTTTTTGAATGGTTTACTAACCTTTGTTCCTCCCTGCAAGAGTTTTTCGCAAACCGCTTTTCCGATACCGGACGCCCCACCGGTTACTAAGGCTACGGCGCCTTCAATCTTCATGGTTAAATTTTTATCGTGCAGACCTTAAGCGTGGAAGTGGTTAGAATTCACACTAAGTAGATGCAAGTTTAATCCCGGTTTCCAAACTAAGACTAGGCTTATTTGCATATTGTTTTTTAGCTCCAAGTAAAATTAAAACCCATACAACACAGCTGACACTAGAGTCAGTCAATAATGATCTCACAAAGAAAACAACAATAAGTTTTATTTAGTGGTAACCTGCGATCAGACGCTCCTTTTTTTCGGCAGGAAAGTCCGAGCACGGAAAGGGAAGAAAAGAGAGGAGAGAAAAGAAGAAGGCCGATATATTTATTTAAACCATCCGCATGCTGGCGTTTGACAGTTGTGTGAGTTTATTCACAATTTTTATTGCGTCATTCACAAGTGATTTGCATAATCACTTTGAGTGCATGGTTAAAACAAACAGGATTATTCAAAGTCCTGTAGTTTATAAGTTCCTTTCAGAAATTTCTGAAATTAAGGTACGACATATATATTACAAAAACCTGCATGAATGATCACACCTACTAAGCTAGTTAAGCTAGGTAAACGGATTACCGGTAGATAAGTCGGCTTTTCGCGTTCGAAGAACGCATTGGAGACAAATTTGAGATTTTTTGGTAGAAGGTCTTCCAAATGGCCCCCTCCCCCCCCCCCCCCCCCCCCCATTTTTTTTTCAGAGGCTCATTTCCGCTGGAAATTCCTTCGAACGCGTCTCCATGATCTGTGATTACTGCTAGTTACTGGGCTACCCCCGCAGGGGGAGACCAGTCTAGGTTTACGTTGAATTTCTCCTGTGTCACAAAATTTCAATTATGACACCCCCCTCTACATAAAATCACCATTATGATAGCCCCCCTACCATGTGCTCACTCTCCAAGAAGAACGTAAACGTACACTGGGACGTTTCTCCTCATCTCGGTGAGTTCAATGTCTTCAATCTCAATCCTTTTTCGCAGTAAATGAAATGTTTTTTTACAAAGTATTTTGTTGTAATACAACGAACGAAGCCTGATCGTTTCGCTCACTCTCAGCACAGCACTTGCAATTGTGAAGCGGAAAGAAACCGAAACTATAAAAAAAATTCAAATACCGTGTTCAGTCAAATGAATTTCTCAATTGTTTCGATTGTTTGCCTTTCATGAATTTTCATTTCGCCAGGTTGAAGAGGGATAGAACAGCCAACAGAAACTTCAGCTGCGAAAAATTCACCACCATTATAAGATGTAAACTGCACGTGTCTTGTGATTTATTTCTCGTTGTCAAACAATCGCGTTGCTGAAAAAGACTCGAGAAGATTTGAAGATTTTCCACCGAATGCTGTACTATTTCTGAGAAACCAGTCATCATGAGTTTCGCTTGCGCTAGTGAATGTTTCTCGGGCGAAAATAACCTTAAAGCGATCACTTTTTCATTTAATTTTCTTTTCTGTGTTACAGATATAGAGGAATAAAACTTGAGTATTTTCGTTGTGTCTGATTGCGAGATGTTTTATGAAATGACTGAAATGGTCACGTTGTGTTTATACTGAAAGGTTTCAAATTACTTTTGACATTATGCAAATTGGGAAATTTTTTTACCACAACTGAAAAAGTATATTTGATTCAAAGGGCTAAATTTGTTTTTCTCCTCCAGATTATTCAATTTTTTATTATGATAATGGCGGGAATACGTCAAAACTTTCAATTCGAAAAGTTGTTTTGACCCCGGGTCCGTAGCAGGCAAAATAAACAAAAGACTTACGGTTTCAAGTGTCGGAAACATAAACCATTTACAAAGATAAATTTAGTTAGATGACTTAGATACAAGATAACTAAAACCAGGAGCTAATAACAACCACCAGGAAATTCAGATATAGGCCTTTTTTTCATCAAGAGCGGGAAGTATATTAAACTGAATAGGTTTCGATTTGTATAAATACATACGGGTTATGGTTGCCGTTTTGTTGCAATATTCAGTACAACCAATTTTATATTTAATAAACCAATTTTATATTCAATAAACCAATTTTATATTCAATAAAACCAATTTTATATTCAATAAACCAATTTTATATTCAATAAAACCAATTTTATATTCAATAAACCAATTTTATATTCAATAAAACCAATTTTATATTCAATAAACCAATTTTATATTCAATAAACCAATTTTATATTCAATAAAACCAAATTTATATTCAATAAACCAATTTTATATTCAATAAACCAATTTTATATTCAATAAACCAATTTTATATTCAATAAACTAATTTTATATTCAATAAACCAATTTTATATTCAATGAACTAATTTTATATTCAATAAACCAAATTTATATTCAATAAACCAAATTTATATTCAATAAACCAATTTTATATTCAATAAACCAATTTTATATTCAATAAACCAATTTTATATTCAATAAAACCAATTTTATATTCAATAAACCAAATTTATATTCAATAATTTCTGCGGTCCAATGCAGTCAGCGGAGTTTCCGCTTGTTTAACCACGTGGTATTAACCAACATGGCGGGCCAGCCTCCAACGCTGAATGAAATAGAAGAAGCGGCGGAAAGAGGATTAGAAGAGGGGTTGCTGTGCTGTCATCAGGAGTGATAGTAACAGTAGGCAAGAATTTTTCACTTCGCTTTATCTTTTGACACTAAATTGGTAACGTAAGCGTGCACCAGCCTGCACAAATCACAGTACTTAAATTGCAACTGGAATCGCCGGTGTTGTGTCGGATGTTGTGGGACAAGGTCGCGGTCGTGATCTACTTGACGGTTGGAGATGCCGTACGTGGTTCGCTTTCACAGTAGCCAAAGCGTAGAAGACTTGGCCATCAGTATGCTAAGCCAATTGCAAAGTTAAAACAACCAGAATTGAAAACTGTAGATCCCACTGACTTTGTGGATGAGGATGGGAAGATTCCAATCGCTTTTCCTAACTATGCTTTGGGAAAAGATGACATCTTGTTTACCTGAACAGTAGATCTGACGACCAATGACAAAGAAGAATATATAAGGTCCAAATTAGTGGAAGTTTTCAGCTCTAGAATTACTGGCCCATGAGTTACGATCTACTCCAAAAAACTCTAGGTTGTCTGGTTCTTCGTCATCAACAGCTGGGTCTCTCAGTGCTGTTTGCCTGGCGTTATCTGGATTTATCATCCCATTGCTCCAAATTTTGTTTGGACTCCAATTACGCTCTGTGCACATGGGGCGCAGGTTGAAAGCCCTGGCAAACTCTTAGTTAATTAGTTCTAATTAGTTCTCGGTAGAAAGACATAGTGTAAAACAATCATGTGCACTTCATTTTCTATATCAAGATATCCACTGTCCTCGAGTGAATGGAAAACAAACAACAAACAAACAACAAACAACAAAAATCTTTATTAGTTAGTTATTATAGAAATTATAATACTGGCCTGCAGGTAGCAAAGGCTAATCTTGGCAGGCCAGTGAAATTAATTACATGATTAAACAGAAAAAGGCTACATCTAAATACTTCTCTCCAGAGCCTTTTTATTTGTTGATTCCTAGTGGAGGAGCCTGCAATGAAACTGCCTCTGTTATCCCCCTTACGGCAATCATTAATGATGCAACTTCAGCATTTTCACCGCATTTTCACTTGAGCATAGTTGTTGTCTGCTGCGAAAAGATACATGATGCGTCTGGAAAAGCCATCTATGCAGCCATGCAGTGAATTAGTGAATACAGTACAGTGAATACAATGCAGTGAATTAGTGAATACAGTGCAGTGAATACAATGCAGTGAATTAGTGAATACAGTGAATTAGGTCCTGGAACACTGTATACCCCACGTGTAATGACACACGCCCACCTAAGTGCTGTGTTTCTAGGATCCACCCGTGTTAGAGATTCCCTTATTCTGTCCCTTTGCACTTTTAAATTAAGAGACCTGATGTAACCTATGACGTACGACTCTCCAGTCATATTACCGTGTCGTGAAATGTATCCTTTCATCAAGGAGTCAAGTTCCTCGTCAGAAAGATCTGAAAATCACCCAACATCCTGAAGGTCGTACTCTCTCTCTCCCCCCCCCCCTCCCAGTGGGGGTACTTCCTTATATACGCTATATAGGTATGTGCCGCCCGACGGATAGGGTAGGGTTTTTGAGGTGCTCAGTCCTCAAATAGGGTATCCTTTTTGGTATTTTTGGTATTGTGATCCTTAGATATTTCTTAGATAGGGTCACTAAATTGCAGTATCCACCCCAACGCGCAAAACGAAAAAGATATGGTCTGTTAAAACTGCACTACACGCCTGAATTGGGCCTGAAATAGGGTATCAAATCTCGATTTTATACCCTTAAATAAGGTCAGGGTTTGAGAACCTTGGCGGCACACACCTATCCTAAGGTCTCCTAAATTGTCGGGAGTACCCCCCCCCCCCCCCCGGGCTCTCGCCCTCCTGTAAATTGTCCATCGCGACCATGAAGCATGCGAGCAATCTCTGTCCAGCTATAAAAACCACTTGCGTGCAAGTTTTCTATAACTGCTGGCGGAAATATGAATGAAGGGCGTCCTGGGTTTCCAGTAAGATTTCTTTCCCGTCTTCCGAAATCTGGTAAACTTACGGTATTGCGACACATCCCAATAACTTTGTGGTTCCAAAAAATATGAATTTGGTTGAACATGTCATATTACATAGTTCCCGCAAGATTGACAAACAGAGGTGTATCCAGGAATTTCTGAAGGGGGAGGGGGCTTTTTTTAGGGGGGCGGGGGTGTCCGGGTGCATGTCCCCCGGAAAATGTTTCCGATTTTACTCTCTAAAACGCCATTCCGGCATTCCTGAGAGTCGAAAAGACAAAACCTTGTCTTTTCTAAAACATTAACAGCAGTCTCCAATCTATTCAACAGAAGAGCCGCCTCATGGTATACCAAATCTTGATCACTTAACTGAATTTCGAGTTGCGATAAAAGGGATCCCACAGTGATAAAAACCACCGTCAAGTGGATGTTTCAGCCGCCATGTTGGTTAATACCACGTGGTTAAACAAGCGGAAAAAACTCCGCTGACTGCATTGGACCGCAGAAATTATTGAATATAAATTTGGTTTATTGAATACAAATTGGTTTTATTGAATATAAATTTGGTTTATTATAAATTTGGTTTTATTGAATATAAATTTGGTTTATTGAATATAAAATTAGTTCATTGAATATAAAATTGGTTTGTTGAATATAAAATTGGTTTATTGAATATAAAATTGGTTTATTGAATATAAAATTGGTTTATTGAATATAAAATTGGTTTATTGAATATAAATTTGGTTTTATTGAATATAAAATTGGTTTATTGAATATAAAATTGGTTTATTGAATATAAAATTGGTTTATTGAATATAAATTTGGTTTATTATAAATTTGGTTTTATTGAATATAAATTTGGTTTATTGAATATAAAATTAGTTCATTGAATATAAAATTGGTTTGTTGAATATAAAATTGGTTTATTGAATATAAAATTGGTTTATTGAATATAAAATTGGTTTATTGAATATAAATTTGGTTTTATTGAATATAAAATTGGTTTATTGAATATAAAATTGGTTTATTGAATATAAAATTGGTTTATTGAATATAAATTTGGTTTTATTGAATATAAAATTGGTTTATTGAATATAAAATTGGTTTATTGAATATAAAATTGGTTGTACTGAATATTGCAACAAAACGGCAACCATAACGGGTAGCCCAGTTTACGCTCATAAAGCGTCTAGTTTACGTTAATAATTGGTGGTAGATCAGAACTTAAACTGAGGTATTATTCTTTTCTCAGTCTGAATTTTTCAACAAACATAGAACCCACGTACGCGGAAAACTGAGAAAAACAAACTTGTATGCAGACTGTTAACCCTATTCAGCCTGGGCTTTTTTTTTTTTTTTTTTTTGAGAAGTTCAAGCATGTAACCGTGGACGACAATCCTAGCTAATCCTGCTGGTATACGTTGGATCACTGGTGATCTGATCGGTTTAACAAGTGAAATATACTATAGAAGCAAAGACCGATACGTAGATACAAATTAAAAAGGTGTACTTATATATTTCGGCTGGCCAAACCAGCCTTTTTCAGGTACAATGAGGTAAAATTTACATTGGCTTTTTATATACCAAGCGTAGTCAATCGATAGAAATCGTTATCGGAAATCAATCGATACCATCGATATCAATCGATATCACACACCGATTGATATCGATTGAAATCGGTAATCGATAACAATCGAACTCAGAAAAAAATTATTATCGATTGTTATCGATTGAGATAATGGATAATAATCGATAGCAATCAACAGTAATCGATAACAATCACTAATCCCAAGGAGTCCCTGGAGGAGTATTCGTTTCAAAGATGGCGTTACTATTTAGTAAACAATACGAGACCCGCGTTTAAATGGTAAAACATTTTATTATTTCAGCAGCTAGTTCTTGGTTTGGGGTTTTAAAATATTTTAACTTGTCCATTCATCCCAGCGCTGTCGATTGCATCTTGCATCTCCTTTATGGCGTTCTCGCGTAGATGAAAGTCCAACTCGATCCTATATATGCACGGACATTGTAGCCCTCCCGAACGCTTCCATCTTTTGGCATAAGGTGCCGTACTTGGCTTACCAGGGTCCGTAATAAATAAGCGTAATTAACACAATGTTGTCAAGTCATGTTAAGTGTTCCCCAAGTTCCCTTCGTTGAAAGATAAACAAACATGGAAGTCAATGATAACATACTAGGTAATTCGTCCATGATATTCCTCTATTAGCTTGGCAAACAAGCAGGAAAACTGGATCGGAACTCGTCCAACAATCCTTTCATCAGACAGTGCTATTACAGCAACTGAAACCTGTGATTTATTAAACCTGCGATTTATTACTACGCTTCTTTCTTAATGCAATTAACTGAAATTATAAAAACACTGATTTTGTTGTTTATTTTGCTTCATATTTATGGCGTTGCTATAGCGAGACAAGAGGGTTGCACACCGCTACTTTGGTCGCAACTTCCTCTTCGTCTTTGAACCGCGCTGAAGCTTAACATCGATAAAAATACCAAATTATTTCTGTTATTGTTCTTGTTCTTTTCGTATCAGCTTGTTGATATTTGCATTGCATATCCACGATTGAATGACTCAATAAAACCATAGAAAATACATCGTGTCAATCTCTAACTTGTAGAAATTGACAAAAATAGTTTCCGATAAAAATCGATGACAATCGATAACAATCGATAAACCAATCCTTAAGGCTGGTTTCCACTAGCGCATAAGCATAAGCACAAGCCAACATACGCAGACTCAGTAACATGTTGATCATTAGTGCCTATTGTTCTGTTTTGTTCAAACAATTGGAACTAATGAATAACACTTTACTGAGTCTGCGTATGTTGGCTTGTGCTTATGCTTATGCGCTAGTGGAAACCAGCCTTTATCCATTCTCGTCCCCAGAGCCTTCGTTTCGTTTGGTCAGCGGAAAAAACGAAGGGCTCTGGTAACAGTGCCTTCCGGATGTCGTGAAATCCACGACATCCGTTAGCGCATGCCTAATGCATTAATGTACTATTGCGCTTGCTCAATGCCAGAAACCGGAAATAAAAAAAACCTTTCGTGTGCGCATTCTCGTCCCCAGAGCCCTCGTTTCGTTTGGTTGAGCTCTGGAGACGAGAACGTGTTGTGTGTGTGTGGAATGGCGTTCGAAAGGACTGTACAAGACTTAACAATTACAGGAAAACATCGCGCTAAAAAGGAAAGAAGAAAAGCTTTACGTGCTGCTGTTATTTAGAAGAAAGATTGTCTTTGTATTTTGCCTACTGGTTTTAGAAATTGCTCGATAAGTCAACCGATTTCTTTCGTTTGGGAGCTGTGTATTTATCGTTTCGCCACTGAACGCTATCATATCCGACCAAATCAGTTGATGGGACAGCTAAGTTTGTTGATGGACACGCTGTGGTCATTGATTAGGCTTATTTCATCGAACAGTGGTAAGAAATATCGAGGCATTTTTGTTTTGCATTTGTTTCATGTTATTTTAATTGGGCTTCGAGTGACCTTCGTTTCCCTAGATTTGTATTTCAAGTTGTAACAAAGAGTACTACCTAATAAAGAAAATATAACTTGCTTACGAGAGTGCTGATAGCGTTGTTGTTGTTGTTATTTAAAATGGATAACCTAGTGGTAATATTTCTTTTCACCCTTGGGCTTTCTTCAGGACTTTTGCCTCTCCTTTAATTAATACTCGTACCTGTTGCAAGCAACATACTTTTTTGATATTCGTGGACGCTTATAGCTTCGTCTTCCAAGACACATACTGATTATTTTCGGAAACGAATCGCAGCGACAATCAGATCCCGTTATACTTTGAAATTTAGCAGCCGTATCTTTACCTGCTAAACCAAACAAAACTGGGTGACATTGGTCGTTGAATGTGTTGAAATTAAAACGTTGGTTTTGTTGATGTAGTCATAGGACTTCAACATTTGAAATTCAACCGGAAGTAAAACCTTATGCGTAGAGGCGTAAAATTTTTTACCTTGTTGCGCATTCATTTTAAACGGCCAATCAAAAAATTCAAATTTTTGTCCGTTACCAGAGCTACACGAGACGCAATTTTAAAAAAACCGTGGAGCTCTGGGGACGAGAATGGCCTTTATCGATTTCCATCGGAAATCGATATCAATCGAACTCACAACTTTTTTCTTTATCGATTCCTATCGAGTGGTATCGGAAATCGATTGTTATCGATTATCAGTTTATCGATTGACTACGCCTGGTATATATAGTTGACATGTTATATACGTAACAACGGAAATACGTAGGGCTTTTTTTTAGTTTCTGAGCCTGGGTAGGGCACAATGTGACTCCATCGTAACTTCAAGAACATTAAGGCTATGACAATGAAACCTAGAGGGTACATAGTACGTCCAAAACTGTCTTCTTTGCGGTCCGCACAATGGAACGATGACGTCATATGACGTAGTTATTGAGTAATTAGTTATACGGCCGCCATCTTGGATCCACCATTGACATCTTGGGACGGCTTTTTCCCCGCAATACGTGATGTGGCACGCGTGATGCGGGTGACAAGTTGGTTCCAAGGTACGGAACTTGATATTGTGAACGGGTCATTGTGCAATCTATTTGCGACTGCTTTCTTGTAGTTGTTCTTAGTTTGTTACAAGCTACACCGCGCTGATGAGCCCCAAGAAAGGGCGAAACAGCTGTCCGCGGTTGCTACCCTGCTTTATCGGTGTCTGTCGCATTGGTGTCTCGCAAAATCTACCTTTTTACGTAGTCATATCAGCCTTGCAGTTTGTCGTTTATGTTTGTTCATTTTTTGGCTGATAAGGTCTTTCGTAGATCCTACGTGTCGTTTACAGCATTATCGTTTGCGGTCCTTTGCAGATTTTGGTTCTATCTTGGATCCGCCATCTTGGATTTGTGAATTTTTTTTAAAACCTCTTAAAAACCGTCCAATTTGACTCAAATTAATCAATGACGTAAAAATATAAAAGGTATACCAATAAACACTGTTTTTCTTCATTCAAAGGTATAAATATAATGCAAATTTCAAAAAACATGGCTATCAAAATCTTGTTGCCATGGAAACATAAAGTCACGTGATCGAAAAATTGTCATATGAAATTATTGCCAGATAATTTTTTAGGAAAAGTCGACAGGTTCGTAGACTACGAGTAGTCCCTCTCTCCTAGCTATTAAGTCCGTCGAGCAAAACGAAAAATCATTGGCAAGTGAAAAATGGCCGCGCGAAAACTGGGGGTGATAAAAAATGCGCCTGTTTCACCCCCAGACGGACCAAACCACTTTTATCTAAAATGGGCATTGTTTGATCGGTCCTGAGTACTGATCCAATGTTGCGCAATAGATCGTTCACAATATTTACAGTTTCGTTGATTTATCATTATTATTTTTATACCGTGGTGGTCTCTTGAATAGATCCGATCTTTTTGCATTTTTCTACTGTTCTCAAGGAGAAGAATGCATGGTATTGGCCATTCCCCGTTTCTTTCCCTATGGCACTGACATGTATCAGTTTAGAAAAATTTACTCTTTTGCCATATGACACAATTGTTTGTGGCGTGACCGTTGCGCAATTTTTCCTTTCAGCTCTTTCTAGAATGATTAGCTACATATATGAGATAGGTGAAGTGTCATTTGACTCTCATTATGTTTCAGCTACGGTGCACTGACGAAGGCCAACGAGCCAGAAACAGCTGTCTGTGTCTGCTTTCTAGTTTTGAGCGCTGATCATGTCAGGTCTGGCCAACCGTAGTGCCATTTCGAAAAGAATGCCTTTTTTACATTGTTTGGTCGGTCATGAGTGCTGATCCAATGTTAAGCAGTAGATCGTTCACGGTACAGTAAAAACCCGCAGGTAAGAACCTGAAAATTAAGAACCTGTTAGCCTCAAATTTGTCAGTTTATACCCCCTATAAACAAGAACCTATTTAGCCTAGAAAATGAAAAACAGGTTCTTATTTTCAAAAATCATCATTTAGTAATGCAGAGATGGGTAAGAATCCTGTTTGGAAAAATAGGAGCTTGCCATTGCTGTGCAGATAAATCATTTAATGTAATAGGGTGTTGTTGAGGGGGGAGGAATGGGTGGGGTGACTGAAAAATAGGCTGATTACCATTTTATCTTGTAGCTGGATTTTATTTGTTGTTACACAGAAATAAGAACCTATTTAAGAACTTAGATAGCCTAAAATTGTGTTAACTACCATTTAAACAAGAACCTGTTTAGGCTAACTCTAAAAAATGTAGGTTCTTACTTGCGGGTTTTTACTGTATTTGTGGTTTCCCAATTTCGTTGATTTATCAATTGAGGGGCCGGGTCTAAAAATAGAAGGTAAAATCACATATTTTGGTCTGAAACGTAATAAGGGCTTCATAAAACGAAACATTTTGAGAAGTACCTGCCCCGAGGGAAGAGGGGGGGAGGGGAAATCGTCTGGAAACTAGCAATTTTTGGCCGCACATGACTAGATGACGTGAACTGGATTCGCTGATGCATTGCACAACTGCACCGTTTCCCTTCTGTGGCTTTGACCTTTATTACATCAGACACACGCACGTCACGCGCGGACGACATTTACGTGGTGTCCGGGGATGGGCTACAATACTATCATGATAAGCTATATGGGTATGTGCCGCTGTCTATAATACATGTAGGGTATAGAAATCAGTGAGTTTTGGTCTAGAATAGAGTATCATTTGCTGGGAAACTGATCAGTGATATGAAAATTGACTATACCCTCATCCTCAGGCTGTTGCTGTGTCATTTCGGTGCTCCACTGCTTAGCAAACCTTTATAAACCGAATCTTTCTAATCTAACACAATACCATCTTATCCTAGCCTCCTACGCAGACGTCCTAGATTGCGTGACGAGCCCTAAGGACGTTTGCGTAGGAGGCTAATCTTATCCCGGCTATCTCATCCCAGTTATCTATCTGATAGTGAGCTGGGATCCCTGTGGTCTGCAAATGACCCCAGGCAACCGGCCGCCATTGGTATCACTGAATTGACGAGTGATTGGACGAATGAAGTCACGTGGATCGCGTCCAACACCGCCTGACATGACCCAAATTGTGCAATAGCCGCGTTTCCAATTTCCATATATTGATTACATCGGAGAAACGAATGTTACGCTGAGTGGGTGTGATGCATAGATTCGAAACATGTGTCCCCGATGTGTCCCTCTTCTTTGGATTGTTAAACAGTCGAATTTCTCTAGTCACTTTCGTATAAGTCATCAAGAACACACGCATGCAAAAATGTCAAAAATACTTCTGACTATCTCAGAAGCAAAACACGCCCTCCACACGTCCAAATATTAAACAAGACATTTGGAGATATTTTTCTAAATATGTTTTTAAGCGTTGGTGTGAAAGAGGTATTAAACCTGTCCATAATTGGTCATAAATGTATAACCATGAGAACAGCTGAGACTTACCGTTTCCTCCCTTCAGTTATCCAACTTTGCTCTTTCAGTGTTCCAATTGTAACGCATCTAGCCCGTGAGTGTTATATGCGAGCGGCGAAGTCGCGTGTTTATATATTAGCCGGCTTTCCCCTCATAGGGTGGTATTAAACTTCGCCAGTCTCGTATTAAAGACACAAGCGCGAAACCCTAGCAAGACGGCCTGCTCGCGGCCATAAAAGGGCTCGCGACTATAACGACTAAACGCGCCGGGGTGAGCAAGTCACGTACGAAGTAGTCGGATTTTTGCACCTCGGGCTCTGTCACGTATATCTGTTTCAGAGGCCCGTTCTCTAAGATTGATACAATTCTTTTATTGTGAGTTGTTTCCCTTGGGTTTTCAACAAGGCATTCCTGATATCTTCAGAGGGCTAGAATACGCAGTCCGGATAAAAAAAAAGACTGCATCGTGAACTTGCAACGCGCCTGCTTGGAGTGCTTAGAGAAATGTGTGATTTTTTTTGTCAAACTAACAGATACGCGTGTTGGAATGGATGACAGATCCTCACAGGGCATGAGGGTCATTCGTCATCAAATCTATACCCCCTGCGTTCCATTCTATATATTTACATTGCGCAACTCTATTAGTCTCGTCATTTTAAAATCCTCTTTGTACTTCTTCCATTATTAGCCGTACTCTGTAACCCTAAAACATCCCATACAAGGAAAGTTTGGACTAAATACGGATGGAAGTAAATATAACGTTGTCATGTTAGTTACGGTATTAAAGAGCAGCTGAATGCTCAATTACGGCCCCATTGTTTTGATAGTCAGGGCGTATCAAATGCAATTGTCCCCTGTTTCCGCCAAATGTCTGGCTATGCTCGCATGAGCGGTATTATTTGACAACTTTCTGCGTCAGAACGTGGGAAGACAACAGTTTTGCAGGGCTGATAAATTGATTCTCCGAGCTACTGCGATTTACATTTTCCATCTACATTGGACTGATTGGAAAGAAATTTTGGAAAATCAGCTGCGATGATTCTCTTTCTTGGCTCTTTGCTTTTCTGTTGCGTTTGTCAAGGCTCTTATGGAACAGGTAAAAAGTTTTTTTGTTTGTTTCGTTTATCAGCTACGAAAGCATTTTAGACTATCACCTCGCCACCATTTTGCCAGATTGATCCAAATCTGGGATTTATGCGTTTTAAACTGAAATAGGAGTATATATATAAGCTTTTTATTTTTATATATCGGTTAGTCTTCACCAAACTCAAAACAGTCAACATGAGCTGCCAGGTCTGCCAGCGCAAGCCGGCGAATTTTCAGAATTTTAGAGGTGCTATTTGTTATATGACACAACTTTTACAAACGATAAACTTCAACTTAAACGAAAGCAAGCACAACGCGAGAGTCTATTACAAACTATTTGAAACTCGACCCGGCATAACGTTTTCGGCACCCGGGCGAGCTTTTAGTAATTTGTTTTAGTTTGGCACGACCTGCGAGTTTCAGCAGTTATTAGCGACAATTGTTTCAACAATCAATCTCTGTCTTGGATTTGATAGAAGTGAATGAAACAAGATGGAAATTTGCGTGTACAATTCATTTGTATCTCCGACAGAAGTCGAAGTTCTTCCACGAATATAGGGCGCAGCTGTTTTTGTGATATTTTTAAACCTTTTTCGAGTGTGTCTCGCGCGCCTCGCGAGGCGAGAGAAATCTCGAGCGAGCTGCACGCGATGGTAGGGAAGGAAATTACCTATCTTTTTCCACCCATCCCCTCCCGAAGCACCCGTTGTGCACGCTACTTCTCACACCAATCTCATTCCATTGACCCCGTACATTTTAACCCTTTAAATCCCAGCAGGATCCTAATACAACTGGTTGTAAGTTCGGCTTCATTTAATCACTTTTCAAATGTAATATGGCTCATTTTGAAGTTTAGAGACTTAGCTACATAGCAAACTAGCAAAGTGGCTGTGTGACCTCAAATGCAAATTACCCACTTGATCCCAAAAGTTCATTTTTAAGATTATTTTTTAGTTAAAGTTCGTCACTGAAAAAAGCTGGGTAGTCCAGCACTTGTCCAGAAAACTACATTCTATTGTCTCTTCCATTGGGACATACAATTACAACCTGGCCAAATTTTTGAGTAATCTTCTCCAGCCGCATGTTCCCTCTGATTATGTTGCTTCAGACACGTTCACTTTTGTTCGTGAAATTAACGGCTTGTCCATGGAGGGGAAGTTTATGGTTTCATTTGACGTGGAAAATAACAAAAAGATAGTTAAGAGCGGTTAGCTTTATTTATCGTCACACATATGCGACTTTGGGAGGAAAAGGGTTAATCCCAATGATATACCTTTAAACTAAGACGTGTTAACTTCCAGGATCCGCAGATGTTTGCTACATGTACCCTGTAGGAATATCAAACGTATCAAAAATTCCTGATAATCAACTAAATGCTTCTACGCGGTACAGTAGGCGTTATCAGGCAGCATATGGTCGACTCGACGATGACAGAGGTGATGGCTGGTGTGCAAAAAAATCTAGCAGGACTGATGACTGGTTGCAGGTTGATCTTGGGAAAACAGTTCTAGTTTGTGGTGTTGCTACACAGGGAGACAGAAATGGCGATGCATGGGTGACAGACTTCAAGCTGTCGTATTCATCTGACGGGAACACTTGGACAACATACACGGATGGAAATGACGCGGAAGTGGTATGATTTCGTTTACATACATGTATACAAAGTGGGCGGCACGGTGGTGTAGTGGTTAGCGCGTCGGACTTTCAACCTGAAGGTCGGTGGTTCGAAGCCTGGTCTCTGCCGTCGTGTTGTTTCCTTAGACAAGAAACTTTACTCCACACTGTCTCTCTCCACCCAGGTGTATAAATGGGTACCGGCGACAAAATGCTGGGGGTAACCCTGCGATGGACTAGCATCCCATCCAGGGGGGAGTAGCAATATTCCTAGTCGCTTTATGCTATAGAAACCGGGTTTAAGCTCCGGCCGTTATGAGCCTTCTGGCTCGGGTGCGCGACTTTTTACATGTATACAAAAAAATTAAAAGACTGACTCTAAGGTATCTCTTTAACCGTGTTTGATTTTTCTTCTAACAAAATAACATCACACTGTAATGCGTTGCTTGGTGTTTTTCTTTGGTGAGGCTTAAGGAAGCGTTGTGACCAATTTTAAGTATCATTATGAAAAGTCAAGACATCATATATCAAAGGAAACCTATGACAATTTACTTATAGCGGAACGGTTTTTAATTGAGTGTCGTGAAACCAAATCTAAAGTCACAATTTAGACCAATTATAGACAAGAAAATTCAATGATCCAGCATGAGGTCGGTGCGGTCATTTAGCGCGGGAAAACGCGTGCAGGCAAGGAACGATCGGTTTTGGTTTTTGCTTCTGATTGATGAGAAAGTGGTGCGAGATTTTTTTAGCAAACAAAGCTTAGTAATTTAAAACCGAAACAATCGTGAAATTGCTTTTACACGCTCAATTCTCGCTAGAGAAACTAATCAGAACACAAGACAACAACCCAACATTTGTTTGGGAAAGGGAGTTTATTTCCAGTCAAGAAACTGATACACGAAAAACTACACCGGAAATAAAACTTCAGCCCACATAGGGTGGGTGGGAAGGGAAGAAAATTACTCGTGGAATCAACGTTCACTAAACAATATCAACTGAGGTACTCCTATCGTCACATGCTACATATATATGTACAATGTTCGTTAATCAGTAACCATAATAAAAATTGCGTAACAAACATGCGTAGCTCAAATTAATTATTTTAAGCTAGGCTAAAAATATAACAATTCTCGCTAGAGAAACTAATCAGAACACAAGACAACAACCCAACATTTGTTTGGGAAAGGAAGTTTATTTCCAGTCAAGAAACTGATACACGAAAAACTACACCGGAAATAAAACTTCAGCCCACCAACGAGGAACCCCAAACAAAAGAGGATGGTTGTCTTGAAATGATCAAACTACACTACCGAGGTATTTTGCAAAATATGAAGCTTCATCTGCTCGGCGACTTGAACCTTGGCTGGCAACGAAATTTCTAAATAAGTCTTGTACGCATCAGACGCCCAGTCGCCAAAATTTTAGATAAGTTCTCCTGAACCCCACTTCGAAATGCAAAAGAAGCCGCCCCCCTTCGAAAACTGTGTCCACGATATAAGTGAGGAAGGGAAACCCCGGCAAGAGCCAACTTAGCCCTTAAAAATTTAATAAATTCACCCTTGTGTACTGAAACAAAGGTACCCTTTCGTGAGGAATAAGTGAACGCGGGAGCCGAGGGAGTTGCAGGATAAAAACTAATCATGCGCAAATACATGGCCACAGGGCAAATAGGATTATTCTCCAATCGCACCAAAGGTAACATTAATCTACGTTCGCCAAACTGAATAGGCCATTTGCACGATGACGTCATTTGACTACAACTACCAGAATTCATTTCGTTTTTCCTTTCTTATTTAAATTTTGTAATCCCAGTGCGGTTTAAATAACAATAGCCCTAATTTGCACTACAAAAGAAAAAAACTGAAGGATTCTGGTAGTTGTAGTCATATGACGTCATCGTGCAAATAGCCTATTGTCTTGGACCATTTAAATAACACTAACAAACCCGCCCTGCACTCAAAAATATCTCCTCGACAAAGGTGCTGTACCTTATCAAAACGAGATGCGGCTTGGGGAACAATGTTTGAAACCCGAGCGAAGAGGAAAAAGGTCAAAAGAAAGGCACATATAAACGTAACCTCCTTGCCGTCGTTAAGGTCAATAACAGAAACCAACTTGTACAAAATAAATGGACGCAAGATACATTAAAGCGCCCAAGTGTTCCGTGCGATGCTTGCGTTCATGAGAAGGGACTTGTGGCAACAGTAAAATAGCACTATATCCGGCAACAAATTCCTTTAAAGTTAGCTCATCGTAACTAACGTTCTTAGAGACATAACCCATGCTCAACTCACTATGCGGCCATAGTTGCCGCCGTACTACACTTGAAGCAACTTTTGCCGTTTTTCCCGATTTCAAGTTCCGCTTACCTCGTTTCTGTCTCGATGCACGCTCCGTTGACGAAGAATCATCATCGCTCTCCTCACTTGAAGTAGAATCGTCTGCTGCGGTTGCAGAGGCGGAGGAAGAAAGACCCATCTTGCTGAGGCGTCCTCCACTGCTTGGGATAAATCCTCAAATTCCCGAAGGTCGCGAGAAGAAATTTCTTTGTGCTTGGTACCGATATTCTTAGGCGCCGCCTTACTCGACCTGGTCTTGCTTGTACCCGTGGCACGCGCGAGCTTGAGCTGCTCTGCCATGGTTTCCTTTTCTAACTCCTTCAACTTCTTTTTTAACGTAATTAACTTAACTTGTTGTCGGGCGTTATCCAGTGTACTTTCTTGCCGCGCTATTAAAGCTTCTAATTCCTCGGCGGTCTCATCTGGAATCTCGTCGTGTCCCTCGTGGTCCTGATCCGAGGGAACTTGTGATTCTTCAGTGTCGCGTTCCGATTCACTATGTTTGCGAGCACTCATATCGTTACCAGTAAGTACGTGTAATGTCTTGTAATTTACACGCGTAAACCGTGGCCGCAAATTGTACATAAAACTCGAAGAAAATTACTTAAGAAAATTACTCGTGGAATCAACGTTCACTAAACAATATCAACTGAGGTACTCCTATCGTCACATGCTACATATATATGTACAATGTTCGTTAATCAGTAACCATAATACAAATTGCGTAACAAACATGCGTAGCTCAAATTAATTCTTTTAAGCTAGGCTAAAAATATAACAATTAAAAACCACTCTAAGTTATCAATTTATCACTGCTGTTGGATTTTATAGGAATTTCATAGGGCGGGCGACAGCAACACAGTTGACCAACACAAGTTGCCAGTGGAAGTAGCTGCAAAATTCATTCGCTTCCATCCAACCAAACGACACAATTGGAACTGTCTAAGAGTGGAGGCTTATGGCGGTGAGTCTAGTCGGTTAGCTTTATTTATCGTCACACATATGCAACTTTGGGAGGAAAAGGGTTAAAGAATTGTCTGTCTTTCAACCATTGTTAGAAAAGCTGAAATATTATAATACTATACTGAATATTGTTGTGGTATACACATCATTATATAGACACAGTACAATTTATTTTACTTGAATTTTAATCTCTTGATTTTTTTTTAATTGCAGAGCCCCCATTGCCAGCAAACTTTACACAATACATTTTATCTGAGGCCGAACGAGCCTCGAATGAATCTCAGTCTGGTGCTAACTTCACATTCGGTATGCATGCTTAACTTGTTAACTCCCAAGATTGCCAAAAATAAAATAAAAAATAAAAAAAAAATTTCCTTTCGTGTTGGAACATGTAAAAAAAATCACAAAATAGAGATCGGCGCATTTTATTCTTTTCCAGGGTCTTTTCTTTGTTGTGTCTCCTGATGCGGAGCACAGAAAGAGTCTGAAAACTAGGTTGCCTCTTGGAAATTGAAGGTGCCTGCTTGAGGGTATTTCGGCATGGATATTAGACCGTGGCCTGTTAGTGGTAGTCAAGCAGGTGATCGCGCGAGCGTGCGAGGTCCCCACGGCTGAAAGAAATAAGTGGCTACTCGTAGTATACATGGTGACAACAACAACAACAACAGCAATTTATTGACAGTAGTTTAAATAGTAACAACATTGATTGTCCCGCAAATAGCTGCGAAGCTAATCTAGGCGGGGCAAGCAAAGCAATAACACACTTTTCAAAAAGAAAACTATGAAAATTACAAGCAGAAAAAAAGCAGACGGTGACGGTGATGTTTTATTTTTTTTATTTTCGCTATTTCCAGGACCAGGGCATAGTGAACCCCAGAAAACGTGGGAATGCGAAAAGGTGACAGCTGTGCCATACAGTGTTCGTCAAGGCTACCGTCTGCACGCATTTTACAAGAAATACCTTCATGCATGGGGCATCCCCGTGATTAGTTCCCACAGAGCCAGGAACGACGCTCTTCGGAGAGCCTGTTATGTGGTTGTATTTTTATTCGCCGATCGCGAGGATATTCGCCGGTCGTTTTATAAACGGCGCGGCCGAGCTGGCGTGATCGCGCTCAATGAGGGTGTCACGACTATCCCAGAACACTCCTGGCTTGGAAGCTGGTGGAATCGACGAGCTAGGGGCCTTGGAGCTACAATTACACATCCTATTTCTACATGTGAGTACATAGAGGTTATTCCAGGTGAAGTTGTGTGTTACGGCTAAATATTTTTATGATTAAGGCTCAAAAAATAGAAACTGGCGAGTAAAAATGCTCAGCCGTAAAAAACAACTTTTCGCTTAATACATTATTATACGACAGTCATCTTCTAAAACTAAGTTTTTGAAACTGTTTTTCCTAGCGCGAGGTCAGAAGAGTGTTATAACGTGTCATATTTGCACTCGCTTTGATGCATATTTGCACTCTAGAATGCTATGTCAGGTGGCATTAAGGGTATAATAAATATCTTTCGTTTGAAGAGAGGGGGATTTCATAATCTTGCTATTTTTATCTACTTAAAGCATACCACGAAGTAGCTGCGAGGGCACAATTTTGCACAAAACGTGAAATGTTTTATTGACTCGTTCGAGGGGTGAAGAATATGTGTAAAAGTCATGCATTTGATGAAAAAGCGTCAAATATCCCACACTAATTGGCTGTGGTTGCACGTTTCTTGCCAAAGAAGACTTAAAATTTAACTAACTTGTGACAACTAACTTTCAGGTGGAGAGGAGAATATTCTTTGCTCAAGAGGTGACCGCTATCCCAGAGAAGACATCTTCCTGCATGAGTTTGTTCACGGGATACACAATCTGGGCGTCGTCTACTCAATTCCGAACTTTGATGAAAAGCTGCGCCAGCGATACAACTACTTAAAAAGAACCGGTTATCGATGGGCAAATACGTACGCCATGTCCACCGACAGGGAGTATCTCGCTGAAGGAGCTCAGAGTTACTTCGATTGCAATGATGAGCAGAACAGGCCGAACGGAATCCACAACCACGTCAATACCAGAACAGAATTGAAAAGCTACGATCCCGTTCTGTATGGATATTTGAAGGAAATTTTCCCCTGTCAAAACAGATATCTGAAACGATGTGACGAGAAAGCGGGTATGACTCTTTTCATTTCATGATCTTTCTCTCGATCAATTATTTCTCTTAACGTTCAATCCACGTTCAATCGGATATGCAAGCTATTTAATAAGTGAATTCATTTTTTAGAGTGACTTTACACTTCCGCGATTTTAATTTGCCCGGTGAACAGGCTGCTTTGTGGGATATCGGGGGAAAACGAAATAGCGCGACAGTACCCCAGTCTCACTCCCCAGATCGCATTCAGCTCAGATCGCATTCAGCTCGCTTCACTCGTTAATTTCTTTTATCTTATGCAAACCTCCGCCCATGCTATTTCAATATAAAATTTGGATAGTTCTGAAAAATAAAGAAGGTCATTTCAATTATGATGAATGAACTATGAGGGGTTTTAAGAAAATTGATTTTATTAAGGAGAAGCTTAAAAAGTACCCTGGGTACTGGGAAGTTGCTTTCTTACCGCGCTTTCGTGGAGCGGTCGACCGAATAAGCAGCGAGGCATGCGCAGAGGGAAGAGAAGAGAACCCAGGAGAAGATCATTTGACACCCAGACACTAGAGAGAGACACCTTCTCTCGCACATACATAGAACGGTTTTCAACTGAGTTTTGTAAAACCAAAGAAATTACTCTGGCCAATCACAACATAAGCACACATTCTAATGAACCAATCAGAACTCGAAGAAAATACATGTAACCGGAGCAAGGCACGAAAAAAGCGTACAAGCAAGTCATGGTTTTGGTTTCACTTTTTATTGGGTGATAGAGCAGTTTTCAATTGAGTGTCGTAAAACCAAAACCAAAGTAATTTCTCTGACCAATCACATACAAGACACGCAGACAATCAAATGAACCAATCAGAACTCGAAGCAAATACATGTCGCCGGCGCCAAGCGCGGGAAAACGCGTGCGAGCAAGTCACGATTGGTTTTGGTTTTACTTCTGATTGATTGAGAAAATGGCGCGAGATTTTTTAGCCAATCACAAAGCGTAGCAATGCAAAACCAAAGCAATCGCGAAATTACTTTCGACACTCAATTCATTAAAATGCCGCTCTTTAATTCTAGAAATCGATGTTGTTTATAAATTACTTATAAAACCTTTGTTTCTCTGTTTTCAGGTGCAAAGCCATACCACTTCAAAATGAACTGTGACAGATGTAAGTATACTTCGTTTTATTGTTTAATTTTGAACAGGTTTCATTTGAATGGTCACACACTCAGACATTGTAGGATTTTATCCATTGAAGCTGCGTTCACACGTGTTAAAGTTGTTGGCAAATTGTTGGGGACAATTAAAACTAGTTTCTATTGTCGGCAATTTTTTCGCCAAATTGTTGATGTTGGCAAACTCGCGTTTGACATGTAAACGTTTGTGAAACTTATCAGGCTTGCAGCGTCAATTTTTATTGCGTGCCATTGTAACTTTGTGCTCAAAAAAGACACCAGTGATGCAACTTCAGGTTTGTCAAGGTTTGTCGTAGGTTTGTTGAAAACCTACGACAAACCAGGGAGATGGAATTTTCGAGATGGAATTTTCCATCTCGAGTTTGCCAACTTTAAGTTAATCTTGTAGGTGCCACATGCGTGAGGTTCCGGTTAGTTCATTTAGAGGAAACTATTCTTTGTCGCGTTCCAAGCACCCTGGGTACTTTTGTGTGAAACTACATTTCCTAGCACCCATCCGTTTAGTAATATTTCTCCCTGAAATAACTGTTGTTTTTTTTCTCTTTGTTGTTAGATGGCAACGGGATCTTGATGGACTTCAAGACCAAGCGACCTGTCGGAACAAGGCCAACACCACCCCCCAACACTCCTCCTCCTCCTCCCAATACCCCTCCTCCTCCAAACACCCCTCCACCCCCCAATACCCCACCCCCTCCTAATACCCCTCCACCCCCCAATACCCCACCCCCTCCTAACACTCCCCCTCCACCTAATACCCCTCCACCGCCAAAACCGCAAACTCCCCGTCCACCAGGTAAGCTATTCTTTCCTTTTACTAGTAGTAAGGTTATTGGAAATCATCCAAGTCTCTTAGAGTCAATTATTATCGCGATGTTTGCTTCCATTTGAAGAAAGTCCTATTAATTAGAGCAGTTTTCAACTGATTGTCGAAAGTAATTTTGCGACTGCTTTGGTTTCGCATTACCTCGCTTTATGATTGGCTAAGATATCTCGCGCCACTTTCTCAACCAATCAGGGACAAATCCAAAATCAATTGTAACTCGCACGCGTTTTCCCGCACTTGGCCGTATTTGCTCAGCGTTCTGATTGGTTCATTAGATTGCCTGCGTCTATTGTAAATGGCAAAAAGACAAACGAATCCAGCGGCGAAGCCATGATTACATACCCGTCTTTACCGTATAATATTAAAAGTCGGCTTGCAAGCTCTGGAATCTTAGAGAAAAGGGGCACTGGCTCGCAGTCTAAACTTGAATTAGGCATAAAAACGAAGTTGACTCTGAATGATTTGCTTCAAAGGGCTGCATTGTGAAGCCGTCGTATACAGAAAAACTAGTTTTATTCGTTCTTTACTTGTTTTATGTCAATTAAAATTTCGTCTATCTTTTTTTAAGTTAACTGCAGAGATGATGATCGTAACTGTTATTCCTGGGCGCGCCAAGGAGAATGCTACAGAAATCCTAGTTACATGTTAGTCAGCTGCAAGAAAAGTTGCAATAAGTGTAAGTATTTAAATATCTGCGTTTCCAAAAACACAATTTACCTAGAGCGATTTTTTGTGCTCTATAAGAGAGAAACGCTTTCAGCTAACTTGGTTGACATGGTTGAACGGTTGGTTCCCAGTAGTGCCAAAAATCAAAATTCAAGAAAAATCCCAAATTTCATTGGGAGCTGAAATTTTTAACATATTTATGGAATTAAAGCTAACCGTTTTCAAATCAGTGCTTAGCCCTATATACTGTAGATCAGTGCTAAACCCCCAAACGCTATTGCGTTGCTTAACCGGAGCTCTATTCTCTTAGTTGTCTGCCTAATAAATGGGGTTCTCTACTGTAACGACAAAGAATACTACATTATGTTAACCTCCTAAGGTGACCAGCGTTAGTTCGAAATATCAGTGACGCGTAACCAGTCGACCTCGTCGCCTGGTAAGCAGTAGAAACGTTGCAAGACAAATAATACCACTCTTTGGCTGTGTTTTCACGAGGCGGTTCTTCTCGCTTAACATTCCTGTAGGTGATTTGTTTACTGACCGCGTTAAGCAGCTTAAAAAATTTATGCGTTTTCACGGACAGAACTTTATTCATTTTTCTTATACCATGCGCGATATATTTTCTTTTGTTAAAACAATAGAAAATTAGAACATAAAAGAACGACAATACAATGCCCTTCTTTGTTGTTTAATTGCCGACAAGCTTAAGCGACCTGGTTTGGTGGCTTAAATTTAATGAGAATTCTATTGTAGTTCGCCGACTCGCTTAACTTTAAGCGAGTTGGACAAGCAACTGTTTTCACGAGATTTCCGACTGTCACTCGCTCAGCGACTTGAAAAATCGCTCGTGAAAACACGGCCATTGTTATCATTACCATTGCTGGTGCATGACAAAAACCCTCTTTGTATTACAGGCAGCGGAGGAGGAAGCAGCAACTGTAAAGATAATCATAGATGGTGTAGATCATGGGCATGGAAAGGAGAATGCAGACGAAATCCGATATACATGAATAAAACGTGCAAAAAGAGCTGTAGGAGATGCTGAGAAACAAAGTACAATGTCTCCTTATTCGTGCTTAAAGCCACATTATTACAGTGATGGAGACATTTTTATTTTATTTTTGTTGTATACTAGCAGGGCTCCTGATACTAGATGTTTAAGAGGTACCGTGGCAGTAACTATGAGGGAATTAATGACTACATAGTAAGAATATGATCATGATGTCATTTAAATAAATTTGAATGCATTGTTAGAGAATAAAGGATATTTTTAAATGGCGATGTTACTGAATTTTCCTACCAACCAACGGATAAAGGATATGTCTCTTATTTCGCCGCTCGTTTTCTGCCTTCAGTTAGACTGCAAAATAGTCGTATTTCTTGCGTTAGTCACACGAATGCGCGTGGTCTTTGAACGATAGGTCTGGAGCACGTTTTAGACGCTTTCGGCGCTTCGCGCCTTTGCGAGAGAGCAGCGAAAAAAACCCGACTATTTTGCAGTCCAGCCTTCAGTCGGCTCGGCGAGACGATACTGGTGCTCGGCAAGACTGGTGCGAGCGAACGAGCCGTGAGGAAACTGGGGGAGAATCGGGAGGGAAAGGGACCCTCCCCTCTTCCCGCATCTTTCCCAGCGCCCCCTCGGCTCGCTCTCGGTCGATCGCCGATCGCGTGTTTGTTCGCCCACTCGACTATGCAGAGAGGGAATGCTAGCAGTCTACTTCAAAACTGAAAAGCTTTTGAAGCGAAGTTGCTTCAACCTAACCGCTGTTTAAAAGAAGCGAAGGCTTAGAATTCGACTGGCATGTGCTATAAGAAAGAAAGAATGATATGAAAAATTATTTGAACTGGACCAATTTTATTGTCTAAACAATAAAATAAGAACTTCGCTGCCCCGATTCGATCTCTCGCTGTTTTTACATTGTAAATTGTTTGCCAGTGGGAAGTTAACATTTTTTAAATATTTATGAAGATTGGCACGTACTTTTTTTATTTTTATTCCAGCTATACCCGTTTTATCACGTTTCGTATTCATTGCGCAACAACTTTTACTAACGCATAATTATGTTTATTTATTGCATGGGAAGCTGTCTATTTAATATTTATCCAAGACAAAAACTTACAAAGTAAGATCAAATTTCAAGTTCGTTATCCTCAATAGTGAGCTCCTTACATCTTTAAACATTAGCTTTTTTACTATGGTTTCATTTAATTTTATTTATTTCTCGAGACTCTTTATGGGCAGATGAATAAAACATCTCCAAAAATTCCACCTGTACATACAAACTTTTTTGTCTGCCATTCGATAGAATAAAGCCTGTTTGGGGCTTTTGACATCTAGGTAAATTGAAGCAGAATTTGCATCTTAAATTTAATTCCATTGATTTCCCGTAACAATTCACAAGTTCGTTTTTATATAAGTTTTGAAACGGATAAATTGAACTGACGCACATTATTCTAAAACTTGAAAGATAAATCAACCAAAATATAATATAAAATTATCTGCAAAATAATTCTAGCAGAGCGGTTGTTTAATTTTCATTTCTGCGGCTCGCTTCGATAGATGTCGTGTGGTGTGTTTATAATTAAAATTGCTATAATGAAGGTTTTTAAAATTTGTCAGTACAATATTTGTTTATATATTCCGACCACCAATGTATTGCGTATTTTTGGCGTTAATAGGCGAATATACATACATATTATGTATTCACAATCAAGCTGATAATCAAGCAACAACTTCTCAAAACACCAAATATTATGCGTAGAGCTAAATTAACCAAGTTCCAAAATTCAGCAGTGTATGCCCGGCATCGAACGTTTTCGATCGCTTAGAATCGCTTATTCAAAACCCGCAAGAATTGTCTTTGATAATGTGAATTGTCCGTGGAATCGCAAACAGCCTTTTTTCTGAGTTTGTGACTCATGAGGGATAAGTTCGTTGACTCTCCCAATCCATATTTGCGTGTATGAGTTTCACGCGAAACGTTATTTTGCGTTACGCGATCATCCGTGCAATTTCTCGAAACGTCAACAGTAGGTTTCTCGAGCACGCATCCTTGCGGTGTTGCTGCAGAATGGCTCCCCTTTAGACTTGATAACCCATTAATATTCGCGGCCTCGTTGTTGTTGTACGGCAAATGTCCAATACTGTTGCTTCTCTGTACTCCTTTTTTGAAATCATGTTTGGTTCCTTTTTCCTCCTTACTAAAAGCGCGTCGTGTCATGCGCTGGGATCCAAACATAGGATTGCAATTTCTTGTCAACGCACCGTAGCTGTCGTCGTTAAATGAGCACTGAGGTCCCTCTTGAACCGAAAGATTGTAGCTGTAATGTAGAATCCGTTTCTCATCTCCATTCACTTGATTTGTCGTGACAAGGGCGTTATACGCGCTTTCGCCAAGTTTGGAGATAGCAGAATTATTGTTCAGTCGCTTCATTGCTCCTACAATACTCAAAATGCCCCACGGCTTAGTTCAGGTGACTAGTGTGCCAAAATACATCTATGTATTGGTTAAAACAAATCACTCGTACACGTTTTAACAGCCATAGAATTCATGTTCTTGTGTGCGATTGCATCTTTTATGTACTTGCGGCCGGGACGCGTTGTTGATCTGAGCAAATACGGAGTTGTGTTTTAATAAGTTATTTCCTATGCACGCCTTCCGTTAACACCTGCTCTTGCAGATATCGATATTCATTTCATTATAATTACCCGTTTGCTTTGAATAACACATAGCGCACTTTCCAGCTTTCAAGAGAATGAACTGTTGTTTTAATTTCCAGGCCTCGCAGATCTCTCTCCATCGAGCTGGACAAGCTAAACAAAACACGTACTATGTCTTACGCTACGACCATCTATTTTGTGGGAAACATTTTAGACGTTAATCTCGCTAATTTTCAAATGGCAAATCAGTACGAATTAAGTTGCCATAACAACCGATCTTGTAAAGGCAGCAATAACAGGGACTGCTGTTTTGCGTGATTTAACAAGTGAAAAGGAACAGGCTTAATTCTTGGCGATTTCTTTAATGCAAATTTTCAATAGAATTTGAATATTTTTAAGATGATTGTAACGCCGAATCTCAAGCCAATAGATAAGATAATGAAGTTGTTTATAGCTATCAGCACCAACAATACAGATGACTTTCATGTCTTATCGCTTTTATGACGATAGGCTTAAAAAGCTATCACGTAACTTGGCCGCGATCTTTCAATAAGAGATTGAAATATGAGTACAAATGGCAACGAAAAACGATTTTGAAAACGAATTAAGCTTGTTACTTTGAACTGATTGAAATGTATGTGTCCTTGGTGGATCGTCTTTATCAAATTAAATCACCAGGAACAATCACCGCGTCCCCACAACTGAAAAACCACGAGTTTTGAGGAAGTAGTGTGATATGACCCCATTTTCTTATTACTCGTAACCACGTGACTATTTCTACGTTTTTGAAATTTCGTTTTCTTTTGTATTTCCGGAATACTAAACGTGAGTCAGGGTGGCTGATTTTGAATTTCTTATAATAAGTCGTATTTTGATTTAGAATCGGCCTGTTTGTAATATTACCCCGGTCTGTGTTTCAAGCTAATGGTAGAATTACTTATTTCATTCTTTTTATTTATCTTCGCTGAAAGCTTTTTACCTTGTTGTCAACTGAACAGAGTCAATTATTTTGAAAATACTGAGACGTAAAAGCAAATAAAAGATGAGTTAGTTTGTTTATACATTTCCTCGCCAGCCTTTCGAATTTAGCACGGTATAGGTAAACTATTAACTGACGCCGGAAAACATGATCGATGACCCGACTCAGTGTTAAACATAAAGCCATTCTCATCGCTAAACTTTAAATTGTGACAAGCAATTCTTAGACTATTAGATTTTGTTGCCTTTTTTACGCCGTGATCAGTAGTATTCATAGTATGAATTAATTGCAATTTATCAGTTTTTCACGGTTTATAAGAAGAAGGATTAAACACGTTAAATACCATAAAAATAGCCGAATTTTCGCGGATTAGGGCATTCTCGTCCCCAGAGCCGCTTGGCCCTCTTAAGGTTACAGTGTACCTTCGGGGGTGTCTCCAGCATAACAGCTCTAGCGTTTTAAGATTACACTTAATATACCTAAACCCAGATATCAAATTAAAGCTTATAGAGCTGGCTATCTAAATATGGAAACAATTTGCTAATAAAATGAATTGTCGAATTTTTTACGACGTCTAAATTCGAACGTCCGAATCAGCTTTAAAACGCTATAACTCAAAGCGATTATTATATTTTGCTAATTTGATTTGTTCTCGGGTTTCCGGACACGAAGCGCTAAAAAAACGTGTCGGCGATTTCCCATATTCAATAGCAGTGAAAAGTTACAGAATATTTTCGAAAAGGGGAGAAAAAAAATTGGAATGATCGCACGGAAATGGCTCTTGACGAAAAAGTTTTCGGAATTAAGAAATTCGCCGACATGTTTTTATTGATTATATGTTAGCCTAGCTTTTGTCCAAATTTAAGGAAAATCGAACAAATTCCCTTTGAGTTGTAGCTCTTTAAAGTGTCCCCAACAAGCGAAAAATTAACTTTGAGAAAACGGCGCTTAAAAAAACATATCGCTTAATAAACAAACTCCGCCCACAAAAGTTATACCGTCATTTCTCGGTCAATTTTCACTATTTTTCGATAATTTTTTTTTGGATGAAAGTTCATTCTGTAAACTTAATTTTAACGCCAAAAAAAAAATTTCGATAAATTTTCGATCTGAAGGTACACTGTAACCTTAAGCGCCGGAGCCTGAGTACGAGGACCAACCTCGTACTCACGCCCCGGCGGTTACTGGAGGGCCAAGCGGCTCTGGGGATGAGGATGGGATTTGGAGAATCAAACAAAATAA
The DNA here is from genome assembly GCA_022457155.1 of Cladopsammia gracilis. Lineage (NCBI taxonomy): Eukaryota > Metazoa > Cnidaria > Anthozoa > Scleractinia > Dendrophylliidae > Cladopsammia > Cladopsammia gracilis. The sequence continues at coordinate 852,826 of JAJGOT010000057.1, read as the reverse complement.
ATCACATTGAGGTCCAGGGATGAACAGTCAGTTTCTTCTCTTTTCTTCCTCTAAGCCTCGGGATCAAGTTAGAAATAGACCTATTGCACTGTGCCTTGAAGTAAGAAGTTGCCTTAATTTCCGCGGACAAAGCATATGTTCAGGTAATCTCGTACCCAGATCTCACTCGTGCTTCAGTTGTATCTGCTTTTCGAAAAGCAGCGTTAAACCTGCAAAATCTCGACCAAGTATTTTCAGCAAGATACACAATTGTCCGAAGATTACTGCAAGGACTGGTCCTCATACAACATGTAGATGCGTTCATACAATATTTCGGCTGGCCACTTCTTCAGGTTTTATTGCAGTGAATCGCGATGTTACATGGTATATTAATACATACATACAGCTATTTCAATTAACGTTGTCGGATGAAAGCTCAAAACCAAGACCGCAAGGTAGTATAGTTAGTTGTAACTATCCATTGCATAAAAATTCCGTACTACCTTGCGGTCTTGCATGGCTTTTCGCCCTTTTCATCCGACAACGTTAATTGAAATAGCTGACTTGAAAAACAAAGAACGGAGTTACACAATGTTTACGTCAGACGATGTCACAATCTAAGAAAATACTAACTAATTACTGAATTCATTTGACAAGAATATACTTACTGATAAACAGATTACAATTCATCACGTTTTAGGCACTAGCGGCGATGTTCACCAAAGTGTTCCTGTTTAGTTTGCGTTTTGTTTCTCCGATGGGCGATGTAGCAGCTCTCGTAAGGTCTCACGCCATTGGTTCGATACTCTTCGAGAGGACAATAGAACAAACAAAACAACAATGGACCCTAGCCCTAAAAACCATAGCAGCTGTGTTTTACAAGGCCAATGAAAATAGAGGTTTCTTAGAGCTGCTACACTACCGTCCGATGTATATATTGACACCGTATATTACGTTTAAAACATTTTTTACATTGGATCATATAGATCAGGTTTTTAGAATTACATGTTATGTGATTATAAATACAACGTTCCTCTTTAGTAGTAAAAAAAGTGTAATTGACTTTTGGCCTTGTTGAATAAACAGGTCAAACAGCGTGGGTGGTTGCATCTGTAAGCTCCTGCTGGAAGCGTTATCTGATCTAGCTTTTTCGCTGGTTGGTTTTCCGTTGCCGGTTAAGCACCGTGTTGTGTGGTTAAGGAAAGTCTGAGTGTTTTTGGACAGCCGCTACAATATTGTATCTAACTTCGCCGGTTGGAAGAACTTTTGTTTTCATGGTTTAAAGGGTGAAGTTTAAGAAACTGACTCATTTACAAATTTGGCACCACGAGGAAAGCAGTAACGTAACGAACATGCGCAATGCGTTATTCAGCGCTGTCGGTGAGCAACGGGGTTAAGCCTAAAGAATACCGTTCAGAAGGACGTCGGACACCTTATTGAAACTTATATAACGGAGTAACTGATTAGCTTTCAGTTGATGTTATGGGTAGCAGTTTATATAGTTAAATTTAGGCCTGAATAACCCGAGAAGCTAGGTGGTACAGTGGTACAGTGGTACAGTGGTACGGTAGGCTATCTAAGCCTAAGCCTAGCTGAGATCACAGGTTCAATCCTGAGTGGGGGATTTTAGATTTTCTTTTTTACACTTAAAAATTTATTGACAATAAAATTTTAAGTGTCGACATTACGTTATTGCGTTCGACGTCGGGAGAACGCAACCTAAACTCAACAAGCGAGAGCCCTGGGCACGAACATTTAGGGGAGAGAAACTCGATTTTGTGGGTGGGTCAAGTACCGGAAATACGTCATAGCCTCTTCCGGCAAGGTTCGCGCGCACGTTTTTCTTCTTACGCGTACATCATAGGCTCATCCAGCAAGTTGCGCGCGCACATTGGTTTGCCATTTTTTCTCACCTCTGCTCTATTCGGTAAGTTTAATCTGTATCATTTTTGCAAGTAACTGCAGTGTTTTTACAAGAAAGCTTGATCGGAAACATGTTTACTGCTTCTGAAAGGTACAGAAAGTCCTTTATTCCAGCTACAAAGAAGCGAATATGGCGCCTATTATCGTTCGTTCTGTGAGATGCCATCGATGAGAGAGAAGTCAGTAGAAAACAAACTAATACTAATTGATCATATGAGTCATTGTACTCTGACCTATTGCGGTCACAAATACAAATATAACTAGCGGTTCCATATTGGAAGTGAAGTGCTGCCACATTTGGAAGTTTTAGTTTCGGCCTCGTGTAGTGATTATTAAGTTTTGCCGTTAAAACTTGGTTGTTGTGTAATTAGTGATGCAAGGGCTACGTCACGAATGTAAATTATCAATCAAGTAACTTGGAATACGTCTTCGTGAAATTCAGGAAGAATTACTTAGAACGAAATGTCACTCAAACAAGTCTCAAACACTTCTTACCCATAACAAACATTCGAACGCACTTTATAATCCCTGATTACTGCTAGTATAAGTCTTAATAAGGTGTCCGATGTCCCTCTAAACGGTATTCTTTAGGCACGACCGAGCAACGGTCAAGGAAAGCCGCTGAACGAGGAAGAACGCGGACACTGTGAACGAGTGACATTGTAAGAACTTCGATCGGGTCGCGCGCTTATACTTGTTCTTTCGCGATTTATAAACTATTTTTGCTGTCAACTATCCATCAATTCCTTTTATAACAAAGAAAGTATAAAGCTCGAACTCCAACAATCAGCTACTCAAAAAGAAAATACGAGCCGCTAAATTTGTCGCCTCCCTGCCCCTCCTCAGAAACGTTTTCTTGGCAGCCGTTGTCGTGTGCTAAATGTATTATGACGTCACAACGTATAATTTATCATCATGTTAAATTTGCTACATTGATGTGTTGCGGAATTTAAGCAAGAAAAGATGTAAATTCTTCGCAAAATGCTCACTATTCCTGCGTTGCAGGAGATAACCCCGACTAAACGGGAGAAACTCGGTGTAAATGATCCGTAAGTTTGCGTTTTAATCAGACACTTAAATATAACTTAGCTTTTATAATTTTCTGTTTCCTTGTAATCTAAGTAGTTGGCGATGATTATTGTGCTACGTCAAAGCGAAAGACTTGTTTTTGCCAACTTTTCTGCCTTGGCAACCTCGTAAAACAGGTCCAAACAAAAACCCGCAAGTTGCACAATGCAAAATCCTGACAACTTTCTTCTTTTCTTTAACCCCCGCAGAGTGCACAGTGTTCAAGATTCTCTTATAAGCGCACCGAAAAGCTTAGATCAATTCAGAGGATTGGTGAACTTGGCTCTCATTCTTTTGGTAAGCTCAAATTAAAGTATCTATAACGTTCAATAAAAAAAAAATTACGCCCTGTAAATCCTGTAAACGAAACAACAGACGTAATCCTCGGATTACCTACAAGCAGAAACTGAGGGGGTGGCGAATGGTAAATTCTTCGGGACGGACTTTACGATCGGCGAGATTAACATTTTTCTGCGCGCGCGAGACCGAGATTTTGAAATGGCTTTATAAAAAGCCGGGTCACAATCAGAGCTTGATCTGGGAAAAGAAGAGAAAAGACTGCGGAGAAGTGAAGAGAAGAGAAGAGAAGAGAAGAGAAGAGAAGAGAAGAGAAGAGAAGAGAAGAGAAGAGAAGAGAAGAGAAGAGAAGAGAAGAGAAGAGAAGAGAAGAGAAGAGAAGAGAAGAGAAGAGAAGAGAAGAGAAGAGAAGAGAAGAGAAGAGAAGAAGGGTTATGCCCGCGTTATGAGCTCCTGTTAATGTTCATTGTTACCTTCCATAAATATATGGACTTCATTGACTTTCATAATAGACATTTGTTTTCTCAGAAACGCACGTGCCTCGTGTTTGAGAGACGACCCTTGTACTGACCAGAGAACTCTGTACACCCCTCTTGGTTGGAGACAAGTCTTTGTCAGTGTAAATCGGGAGCAACATCGAAACGAGTTTTGTTTAAGAATCTAAGCGGATGTGTCATTGATGATATCACAACGCTACAGCGTCGTGTCTACACAGACTACACGGATACTCTTCATACTCTCCCTACCCTGGACAGTCTGTTGCATATTCACTGTCACGTGCCGCTTTATTGATCAGCGGTCAGCGTTACAAAGGTGATCTGATCGTATTTACGTGCAGAAACGAATATCCATTCGAAAGGAAAGGGTAAATCATGAGTTCTCCCACGTTAAGGCGGCGATCATCGTCTAAAAAGTTGGACAAGAATTCAGAGACGAAACCTAGAACGAAGCTAGGGAATATCTATGCGCTGCCGTAAGTTCAAGATGGAGAAGTTGGAAGCCTCAGTTTCGCTGGCATGGCGTCCACATTTGCCTCTATGTTATTTAAAAACAAGGTTCTTCTCTGATATTACAGGGTTCACTCGTGTGAAGAGTCTCTTTTAACCTCAACCAGCGGTTTTGAAAACTACAGAGGAATTGTGAACTTATGTCTTGTTCTTCTGGTAAGCTAAAAGGACTTTCTCGCCGATGAAAGCATATAATTGTTTGTTTTAAGCTTACTTCAATTTTTTTTTTCGATAATTATTAAAGCAGAGTATATTCTCTTGGTACTGATGAAAGATATTACAATATATCAATCGATTATATAGGATTTTTTTTCTAGATTTGCACCTTTTATTGAACTGAAAATTGTCGACCGTGGTAGGGGCCGTCGACATATTCAGAAGTTCCCCGCTTAACGTTCTTTTTTTTTTTTGGGGGGGGGGGGGGGGGGGGGTTAGGGGGGAGTCGAGATTTGGACGTTAGCGCGTAAGTACGAAATTGTTAGTTTTTAATCCTAGAAGTACCACAGTGAGCCATGAAAAGGCACAAAGTGGACACAAAGATGTTGTAGCAAAACAGGTACGAGGAACTGTCAGTCTTTTTAAATATTCTAAAGCCCATTTACAAATAATGTTTGTTGTTTCGCACATCAGTAGTCTTGCAAACTGTATTCACCGACTATCATAAAACGTCACTCCAGGCGACGTCGGGATGGTGAAAATTCTAAGTGGACGTTAAGGAGGGGGGGGGGGGGGGAGGTGTGACCCTAACGTCCAGTGGACGTTAAGCTGGAACTTGTGAATATGTCAACGGCCCCTTAGCTTTCCTCAATATAACCATCAAAATTAAGTTATACATGCAGGAAAAAGTAATCTTCGGAATAATAAGACAGACTTATAAGCTTGTAGCTAATTTGCAAAAAATGAGATTGCTTTGTGGATAGCTTGTATAACCATTATTTGGGCGCTACTAGGCTTTCAATTGTTGAAATAATAATTGTTGTGCCGATGAACTCTGTTGGCATGCCTTTGAGACAGCAGGGGACGTGATTATGCTTGCAACCATGTACATTCCATGTGAAAATTAGCCCAGTCCAAAGGTACACCAAGTTCCTTAAGGATTATATGATCGAGGATCTCTGAGCGGACACTCATAAGCCAACAGCTGTACTTGTGGCTGCCTTGACAAGCTCCAGTTACGGACAATTTTTCTGCTTTCCGAGGGTGTCCGTTTACAGGAGCTTCAACAGTATTGAAAAAGGCAATGCATTCCAAAGTTCCTCAGCCTACCCTGTATGGAATACACCCTAAGACAAATGCCTCATTTTAAAGTACATCTCTTTGTAACTGTAGTTACTGTCATTGCAAATCTATATGGGTGGGGGAGAGGTGCTTATTTACCAGAGCAGTAATCTAAAAAAAGTTCATAAATTTACTGAGAAATGCAAGTCTTATGATTTTGTGGAACCAGGTCCTTTAACTGTATGAAAGGCCTGATCACCAAGCTTCAGATGTTTGTGTGGTGAGCTCTGAATACTCAATCCTAGAACTAGTAAAGTTTTCTATTGGGCTTGTAAATTTTAATTTGCCTCTAGATAAATGGGAAAGGATCAAGGGTAATATTAATGGAGGCATGTTGAAGTGCTTGGACTTTTGATTTATTGGCCAAAAGGTTGACGAGAAACTTTATTCCGCATAATTATCCACCAACATGCTTCTAAAAAGACTTTAAAAAGTGTCAAATTAAAGTCTCACGCTACCAGGCTACATACATGTAGTACTATATACCTTTGTCCAAAAGTTGTATTAAATGGCAGTCTCAGAAATTGATTGTTCTAAATTTTTCCTCTTTGTTGAATTTATGAAGAAATAACTTACAGTAAATACAACGTGAATACCATGCAGTAAACAGTAGATCTATGTAAAACCCATTCTATTAATTTCACAGTTGACCCTGGCCTGTAACAGACAGCAGCTAGATAGTTACAGTACCGGACAGAAGTAACCTAACAGAGAACTCGGAGCAATCAAATGCATTATGTATATGAACCACAAACCTGTCAAAAACTTGAGATCCACAAAATAGTGGAGGTGCAGTGGTGTAGTGGTTTTGAGGCTCCGTCTCTGCCATCATGTTTTTTCCTTAGACAAGAAACTTTGCTCCACATTGTCTCCATCCACCCGGGTATATAAATGGATACTGGTGACTTAATGCTGGAGAATAACCTTGGGTTAGACTGGGGGGGGGGGGGGGGGGGGGGGTACGGTAATACTCTCAGTCGCTTCATGCTACAGAATCTGATCTTAGGTCTGGCAGTTGTAAGCCATTAGGCTTGAGAAGACTTACCTTTTACCTTTTACAATAGGAACAATGTAGAATTCATTTTGTGGATCTCAAGTTTTTGACAGGTTTGCAGTTGATGTGCAAATTCAGTCTGCTCTGAGTTCTCTATTAGGTTTTTTTGTCCGGTACTGTAGTTTATAGAATGATAGATGCGGAGGGTCTCTTCATTTAAACCTGGTAACTCAGCTGGCCTCTTCAAGCCCTCCAGGAATGCAAATTATTATCGCAAGGTGAAACATACTTGCGGGTAAACTTGCGAGTCCACTTGGCCACCCATTGCAAATTAATGTAAAATGTCATTTTCCAGCTTGTGTTGACTTCTGATCCCATTTGGCCAGGGTTTTAGACGGACAAATTTATTTGTGTGCATTTGAAAATTTTCAGAAAATTTTTCATTCCAGTGTAGTCATACATGTATGAGCATGTGTCAAATTTTACAAAGGAAAAAAATTAATAGGAATAAGGCTGCCAAGATCTTGGTAACTAGGCCGGCCTGTGCCAGTCAACCAGGCTCGTGACAATAATTGGCTGCCTTTAGTGGGTGAAGTTATTGTTCAATCACAATACCTATACAATGTATTATGCGTTAGTAGTATGATATCATAATGGCAATGTTTTATTCTAATTCTCTTTTTGTTAAATTATAGATACTCTCAAATTTTCGAGTGGCATTGGATAATGTACTCAAGTGAGTTTTGCTCTGTTTTAAGAAGTTGTTTAATTAATTTTTAACTCGTGAATACATGAAGTGTTAATCGAGTTATAACAGATGGGGAAAAATTTGCAAATGTTCACTCCCTTCCTTCCTTCCTTCCTTCCTTCCTTCCTTCCATCTATCCACTGTAAACTGTTCTTTATAATTTTTCTGACCAGTGCATTAAGGCTTGCGCATGTACATGTACATCAGGGTTCTCCGGAAGGTCCAGCGACCGGCGAAAATCGCCATCTACTTGTCCTGGGGCCGCCGGCTAGTCAGAAAATATTTGGGGAGAAGATAAGGATAAATCCATCCTATTTTCTTCCCAACACTTGTATGGCTATAAAAACAAATCCTTCGTAGTCATAAGATAAAACAAAAGTGATTTCTTTCGGGCCGTAATGTTTTTCTTTATAAAGCATATTTATTAAGGGTAGCAATAATTTTTTTCAGTAAATAATAAAAAGGTTTAAAACTGGCTGTTGTCCCCAAAATGCACCAGAATGCATTTCCAGAGTGAGTGTCTTCATGCCCTTCGGGTACTTGAGTGCCAGGTGCCACCTACTTTTAATTTACAGCCAGGTAGTCTAATTTCTCTGGAGAACCCTGGTACATGTATTTTACCTGTTCCTTGCGATAGGTACAGTGTTGTTGTCACCTGCCTTATAATTTCAATTATACCCATGGGGATGGCATTGGAGAGAGGGCAGGGTGGGGAGTTACACAGATGCAGAGGGTAGAGGGCAGCGGTCGGTGAAGCAAAATGCATACATGTAGGAGTGGGGAGGGTCCAAAGGCTGTTTCATATTCACGAGTTGGCTTGTAGGAGCCTTTGATTATTGCAACTGAATTTAAGGCATTCACATATTAATTATTATGATTATATTTTATTTTTCATAGCTTGGCTGCATTATTTTAATTAAAAATATGTTATACATGTATGTAAAACGAAGTGTTAATATATAAATATTATATAGCATAATGGTAATATAAAACAGTCAAGAATTCATTGATTCAGACTTAAGTAATTGCCTATTTTATGTCCCATATCTAGATATGGGTTGCTTATTGACCCTGTACAAGTTACTACAATATTTTTGGAAGATCCTTATCGCTGGCCCACAGCATCATTGGTGATTTGTAAGTAAAGTTTTTTATCTTCTTGTATATACATGTACATGTATGTTACTCTCGCCATGTTCTTTAGTGCACCTGTATTAATATTTATTATATAATGTTACAAGCTTACTTTTTATTTTCAGTTTCCAATGTATTTATTCAGTTCACCTTTTTTGTTGAAAAGCTCTTGGCCAAAGTGAGTATAATATTAATTTAATTATTTTAATGTTAACAACTTTGTTGCTTAATATTAGTTATAAGATAATATATGTAAAATAGAGTGCACAGACTTTGTCATATTATGATTGTAACTGGGACAAATTGAAGAGCTGGGTGCATGCCTTCATTGTCAAATTTTTGGCTGTTTTTTTTATACTTTTTTAGACTTGCATTCTCATGACCTACAAGTTAATAAATTATTGTTAAAACATTGCTCAGAATTTTGACATGTAAAAAATACTCCATGGATTGATAATATTTCCTGGCATTTTTCAGAGAAACAAAAGTTTTTTGGGGCTAAAAGCAGTTGCGAGGAAAGAGGAAACACAGAGTTTTTTTGATACAGAATACTATAAATAAGCAGTTAATAAAAAGCTAGCAATGCATGGCAGTAATTACATTGTACAACAACTTTATTCAGGATCATAGGACTTTACTGTCAGTAAATGAGTATTGATTTTAGTATTCAATTTCATTATGCTTTAAGGTTAATCAGCACAGTTTTCAGAACAATAGTATTTAGTGTAATAGTGTATTACTTAGGTATCAAGGACCATATATCTGGTCCAAATTAGGAAACAGTATGCGTGAATTACCAAGCTTTAGCTCGTTTAAAGCTAATATCCATAGCGTTGACCTGTCCAGCCTAGTGGAAGACAGCAGCAACTGCTGCAACCTTTGTAGCATGTGATTATTCATGATTATGTACATGTATTTTAATAAGCTTTCATATATGTCATTTAAATATTTTTAAATCTTAATGTATAGTTTATTCAGTTAAATTATTACTTAATGTGATATTGTACATTGTCTTTTTAGAATCAAAATTCTTTTTATTTTGTAATAGTAGGTGTCCCCAATTAGCTCTATGAGCTAAATACATAGACACAGTAATAAATATTTTATTTATTATTTATTACATGTTCTTTTCTTTCTTTAAATTACAGGGAAAAATATCTGAAGGGTTGGGAAGGTATCTGCATATTTTCAGTTTGATCTGCACATTGGTTGTACCCTGCACGGTTATCTTGACTTACCAGCCACCCCCATGTAAGTAGTCGTGTAACTCAAGCATAATACTGTTAGCAGGAAATCAGGGATTGAATTAATTCAGTCGTGGTAAATTTGAGACTACTCAGAACAATAACCCATAAATCTTCTGCTGAGTGTTATAACCCATAATTAGAGGTTATGGGGACCACATGACAATTGTTTGACCTCAGTAGGATCCAAATCCATGACCTCCGGATTTGATATTTCAACACATTCTAGAGCAGATCCTGGGTGATAAGGTGCTAATTTGTGCCTATAGAATGTGATACTAACAATACAATATACATGTTGAACCTGCAGTCGCAGCACAAGATACAGTGATTATTGTGTGCTTGCCCATTTCATGTTTAGTACTTTAAATTTTATTAAAATAATAGTATTCTTTTTGAGGTTTTTTAAGGAGCATTGGTGTATGTGAAAAGTTACACTGTACATACTTGCATGTAGATGTTTGTAATAGCGTTCTGCCCAGATTCTAAAAATAGAATTGGCGCGCAGCATCATGGGATTGAAATGCGTACAAACATTCAAGAACTATGCAGGTAGCTACGAAAAAAGCAGGTGCTACGAAGCACTGTTCTTGGGTACAATTCGACAGTTATCCACAACATGTACAGGAATCGCAAAAACTGTTGTTTCCGAGGCAGCCATTTTGAAATATTTGTCCGCATTTCAATCCCACAATGCAATGCTGCTAAATATGACGTCACCTGGGCGGAACGCTATTTTAACACAGGGTGGGGTGGAAGGGAGGATGCTGGGTGGCTTGAAAGGTGACATAAAAAAACTTGACTCATTTGTCTGGTACATTTAGTGTGAATTATTAAATTGGAAAATTCAGTCTTGTAAATGTTGTGGCTCAAATTTTTCTTTGGTTTAAAAATTTTCAAACCAGTTTAATTTGATTTTTCCATTGTCTCAGATTCATTATCATATTCTGAGACAAAGGAAAACAATAATCAAACTGGTTTGAAAATTTTCAAACCAAAGAAAAAAATTTGAACCACAATGTAAATAACCAGGACTCTAATGGTCATGGGACAAGTTCCACTAAAACTTTTAAACTTTTATGTATTGCAAAAATATATGTAATATTTCAATTGGTCATAATACATGTATTTTCTTATTCAAATCTTTCTGATATTGATCATCATGGTATAAACACAATTTGTAATATAGTCCTCATTATGGTATCTCTTTATCCAAATGAATGCATATTCTAGGGGCAGCAGTGAATGCAGTCATGTGGTACACAGTTGTGTGGTTAAAGCTGATAAGTTACATAAGTGTAAACTTGTGGAACAGATTGGGACTTGTGAACACCTCTGATAAGAATGGTAAGCAGATTTGTCATAATATCAGATAGTTGTACAATGTATAAAATGAATATATTGTTGTACACTATATTATGTTCAAGGCTATGCTCTAAGATAATGTACATAGTTGGGAGCCCGAAATCTCTAAACTCTTGAAATCTAGGTCACCCAAAGGTAAAAGTAAGTCACCAGGGGCCACCAGGCTGTGTTAGAGCACAGCTTTGATGTTGTATAATTATGTTGTGGGTCAAAATTTGCCTTGGTTCAAAGTTTATTTTCCTTTGTTTTTTTGGCTATGGTAATGTATGATAATGTATGATAATGAGTTTTAAACCAAAGAAAATAAAATTTGAACCAAGGCAAATTATTATATTATTATAATATAACATTATACAACTGAAAAATGTTGTTTCTTGTCTGCACAAAAACCTAAACAACATAGTTTTTGGTTGACTGAACCAATTATTGTCCATGAAACATTACTAAATAAATTAGATTCTTTCAAATCAATTATCTTTATTACTTTGAATTAAAAAGAAAAAAACTCCTTTCTTACCAGTGTGCACCTAACAGGGGAAGATGGCAAGTAAGACACTGTGTATGTGTTGGTTGGAAAACATGAAAACAAACTGCCAGTGATTGTTTTGAAAAGTTGCCCAAAATAATTTATAAACTTCAATATTAATGCCATGTTGTGTCCTAGTGTCGCCCCCAAGCATGGAGTCAGAGACCCTATTGCTTGCCCCTTGTGCTGGAAATAGCACAAGCCTCGCGGCATACCCAGGGCAAAGACCATCAGCCTCAAAATGTTTGACCTTTTCAGTTATTGACAGATTTTTTATTCTTATATTAAATTATTTAATATCAGTTTGAATTTTTGTGTTGTAGGAGCAGATGATAAAAATGACGACAGCACTATTAAAAAGTCAAATGTTGACTTAGTAATGTACCCTGATAACTTAAATCAGAAAGGTGAGAATGAATGTTAATCAGGTTCTGTTTACACTCTAAAGTACCCCTTTTCCTCCCAGAGTGCAGAGTGCAGAGTTCTAACTTTTGAGTCTGCAGTCAATGAAATCCTATGGTGTGACCATCAAATGAAACCTCTTCAGCAATACTTTTGCATGGTACCATTTGTTCTAACTTTTGAGTCTGTGGACGAAATCCTATGGTGTGACCATTCCAGGGCTCGAAATTAAAAAAAAAGTTCAGTCGCCATTTTGCGACTAGATACGAAAATCAAGTCGCAAGTTCACCAATTTTAGTCGCACAACTAAGTAGCAACAATTAGTTAAAAAATAACTTTGACTAACAAATGATTAACACGACTCTGATTTTATTACTTCAACATCTTTCACGATATCTCTAATGATGACTGTACATGTACAGAACGAAACATGCAATACTATAAACTTGGCCGCCACAATCGTAACGATCAAGACATTTTTTCTCGATCTTAAAACTAGTGTACAACTCAAAATTATATTTTTTGGTGAAATTAGCTTCCAGAAAGGATACAGTCTTGGAACATATCCACTTAAACGTCCGTCACCGTTGCGAAATTGACGATACTTTGGCCGATTCTACCTGGCCGCGATCGGCCGCGATGACAGCTCTAATCCAGCGGTTTAACAAACAAAAATATGAGCCAGCAATACATATGAATAAGAAACCGCTGCAATGGCGGCCGCGATCGAGGGAATAGCGTTGCGTCATAACATTGCGGGTAAATTACGAACAATTTTGCCTCATATCTTCAAATTTCTACGATAATCAAGGCACACAATGTATTTTTTCATTTTTTTATTTATTTTGGCAAAAATAGTGGTAAAGTAGCGACTGCTAGGCTTTTTATTTCGTTATTGGCCAAGGCGAAAACTACTCGCAAATTTGCGACTCCTCTGGAAGTTTTAGTCGCAAACACAAAAATTGAGTCGCAAATGCGACCGTATTGGTCGCAATTTCGAGCCCTGCATTCAAATGAAACCTCTTCAGCAGTACTTTTGCATGGTACCATTTGTTCTAACTTTTGAGTCTGTGGACGAAATCCTATGGTGTGACCATTCAAATGAAACCTCTTCAGCAGTTCTTTTGCATGGTACCATTTGTTCTAACTTTTGAGTCTGTTGATGAAATCCTATGGTGTGACCATTCAAATGAAACCTCTTCAGCAGTACTTTTGCATGGTACCATTTGTTCTAACTTCTAAGTCTGTTGATGAAATCCTATGGTGTGACCATTCAAATGAAACCTCTTCAGCAGTACTTTTCAGTGCATGGTACCATTTGTTCTAACTTTTGAGTCTGTGGATGAAATCCTATGGTGTGACCATTCAAATGAAACCTCTTCAGCAGTACTTTTGCATGGTAGCATTTGTTCTAACTTTTGAGTCTGTGGACAAAATCCTACGGTGTGACCATTCAAATGAAACCTCTTCAGCAGTACTTTTGCATGGTACCATTTGTTCTAACTTTTGAGTCTGTGGACAAAATCCTATGGTGTGACCATTCAAATGAAACCTCTTCAGCAGTACTTTCGCATGGTACCATTTGTTCTAACTTTTGAGTCTGTTGATGAAATCCTATGGTGTGACCATTCAAATGAAACCTCTTCAGCAGTACTTTTGCATGGTACCATTTGTTCTAACTTTTGAGTCTGTGGATGAAATCCTATGGTGTGACCATTCAAATGAAACCTCTTCAGCAGTACTTTTGCATGGTAGCATTTGTTCTAACTTTTGAGTCTGTGGACAAAATCCTACGGTGTGACCATTCAAATGAAACCTCTTCAGCAGTACTTTTGCATGGTACCATTTGTTCTAACTTTTGAGTCTGTGGACAAAATCCTATGGTGTGACCATTCAAATGAAACCTCTTCAGCAGTACTTTCGCATGGTACCATTTGTTCTAACTTTTGAGTCTGTTGATGAAATCCTATGGTGTGACCATTCAAATGAAACCTCTTCAGCAGTACTTTTGCATGGTACCATTTGTTCTAACTTTTGAGTCTGTGGATGAAATCCTATGGTGTGACCATTCAAATGAAACCTCTTCAGCAGTACTTTTGCATGGTACCATTTGTTCTAACTTTTGAGTCTGTGGATGAAATCCTATGGTGTGACCATTCAAATAAAACCTCTTCAGCAGTACTTTTACATGGTACCATTTGTTCTAACTTTTGAGTCTGTTGATGAAATCCTATGGTGTGACCATTCAAATGAAACCTCTTCAGCAGTACTTTTACATATGGTACCACTTGCAATGATGTTTTTCAATATGTTACAAAACTGATGAAATTTGGGATTTTTCTCGAATTTTGATTTGTGTCACTCTTGTGAGTCAAAGAGTTAATAATTATTAATAGCATTTAGCTATAAATTGTAAATAAACAAGGCTGTGTTCTAAGAGTTATGATCTGGAGCCCAAAGGAAGTCCAACTATAAAATTTAAGGTGCCCAGCAGTTATTAAGCCATGTGAAAAAACTCAGTTTTTTCTCAGCACCCCAAGACAAAAGAGCACAGCCTTGATAAATTTAATTTTAATTATTATTTTACATATAATGATATTGACTCATTTATTTTGTCAACTGACTCTCACTGGTTTCTAGCTGGTAATCTAGACTGGCAACACCTTACCGTCACTCCTCTCTCACATTTTGCTTTCTTTTCTTTTTTTCCTTTTTTTATTATAAATCGGCAACATTTGTTCTAATTGTATTTCAGATCTCTACTACTTCATGGTTGCTCCCACCCTTTGTTATGAACTAAATTTTCCCAGGAATGAGAGAATAAGAAAGCGATTCCTCTTAAGAAGAATAGCAGAATTTGTAAGTTATAAATATCTTGTTACTTTTTTAAATGTTTTGTCCTCAGTTGAATTTGTATGAATTCCAAAAACTCAGCATCTGATTATTGACATTTAAAACTTGCTTTAATTAAAGTTATATAAAATTATAGGGAAGATATCAATGACATCACCAATTGTTATTAATGTGCCTACCAGAGCCTTACTGGCTGCCGAAACAAAGGGTTCTTTTGTTCCAGTGGTTGGCACATTTGAATAACAAAAAGAATGTTTGTAAACAGATATCATCCCTATACAAGAGTTTCTTTACATGTAACTTTATTTTGCAGATCTTTTTAGTTGGAATTATAATTGGAGCTGTGCAACAGGTAAATAAGAATAAAAATAAGTTTTAGATTTCGGTTTGAAGATCTGTTTGTGATGTCTTGTTATGGTTCTCTGAAGGGCAATAATTGAATGCATGTGTTTACAACTTCTACAAATCTATTACGAGATGGAACCCATCAACCCTCCTGTAAATAATTATAGTGTTGTGGGTTCAAAGATTTCTTTGTCCCAGATTCATTATAAATCATATTCTATTCTAAGAAATACAAGGAAATCTTTTTTGATTGTAATTGTTATTTTTAAACTTATTTAATTGTTTCTTTAATTTTGCAGTGGATTGTTCCTACTGTGAATAACTCCCTTAAAACTCTTCAGGTAGGTGTAGTTATTGCTGCGTGAACATACAGTTGTACTAACATTAACTTGAGGCAAGTCAAGCTCTAAGACCATGAAAGCTAATGAGAAAGGACATTCTTTAATCGATTGCAAACACAGTTCATACCAGCAGTATGGTATTGTTGGCCGGTTTTATATTACTATTAAAATTATTATCCTTTATGGTACAATGGTACAATGTACTTGTTTGACAATGGGACTAAAGTCATATAAAATTATTTGTATTTTGTCAACAGGAAATGAATTTTGCCAGGGGAGCTGAGAGATTAATGAAATTAGCAGTAAGTGTAAATCATGTTAACAAGCATTTTGACTCAATGAAACGTTTTAGCATTTCTATTAATTCTTTTTAATTATTTTTTGTTTCCATTTTCTCCAAATAAAGACCTTAGTTTGCATTTTCTGCATTAGTGAGTTGCATAATTTTTTAGAACAGTATACTTGTATGTTATTTTTTTTTTTATCCCTTTAAAGGCCCAGTATTGTCCATTATGCTTCTCACACCTCTGTTATTGTTTGCTTTGCACAGGAGCAAGGCTTCTATTGTTCAGAGGCACGTGAAGCATAATGGACAATACTGGGTCTTTAATTAAGCCCCAATATCAATGAACAAATTGTCTTTTCTGGTTTTTATTTATTTGGTATGGGACTGTAGCCTACCTATGTATAGGAAAAAAAAAAGCAATCCACTGTTTTACATTATTTGCCGTGTGAGAATCTGATGACAGAGTCTGATACTCAGTCACTGAAGCTCAGTGATTGCGTTGTTCTTAGTTCCAACTGAATTTGAAGTTGTTTTAGAATCAATACAACTTACCTTTCAGCTGTTTGGTGGTCTATTCCTTTATTCTTGCAACCTTTGTGTCTGATGGTGTACTGATATATTGGCAAGGAAAACTTAGAGGCTGGTCACTCTTGGGGCATAAAGTGTAACTTAATAAATGCCAGTATTAAATTTAATGTTACATAATTTTCTCTTTCCTAGGTACCAAATCACTTAATCTGGCTGTTGTCCTTTTATGCACTCTTTCACAGTGGCCTGAACATAACCGCTGAATTGCTCAGATTTGGTGACAGAACATTCTACAAAGACTGGTGGTAAGAATGAAGTCGAAATATTTCTTAATTCTTCTAGGAACTTGTAAAGTCAAACCTCTATTAAGCAGCTCTCTGTTAAACCGTCACCCTCAGCCTCTATTAAGCGGTCACTCATCAAATTCCTGGAAATCCCTCCCCAATTGAAGAGGTGTGTGGGATAAGGCCCTAAGTGACTTTGATGTAACATCAAATTCTCCCTGTGTTTCACAAGGGTAAACAAGGTAATTTGGATTGAGAATCTAGCAGTTTATCAGAAGTCACTTAGGTCTTTTTTCCAGTAAACTTGACCTCTTTCAGGCAGTCACCTCTATTAATTTTAGATTTCCCAATTGGCGAATTTTATTGTATTTTACCTCCACTAAACGGTTACCTTATTTTTATTAATATGGTCAGGAAGAATTCTCATTTCAGTCATTTACACTAAACAAAGTGAGTGACTTACTTCACGAAATTAAGCTGCGCGGCCCCAAATCACAGACAACCATAACTGATTTTTTTTTAATGTGATGGCAAAACTTTCGATGATGTGGTCTGATAGTCTGAGGCATGAACTTCCTTGAACGTGCAATTGCTAAATTTTTATGTATCACATTTTTGTGTTACTGTAAGTTGCTGTTAGCAATGAAATATACGTGAGCAATTTTGCATTCTAGTTCAATTTTTGCCATATCACAGGCTAAATTCCCCGAGGATGACTGCTTAATAGAGGTTTAACTGTGCATACATTTCATTATTTCGGACAGACAACTGTAAATTGGATATAACGGTATGTATTAATTTTCATTTTGTAGGAATTCCCCAAATGTGGCCTACTTTTGGCAAAATTGGAACATCCCTGTTCATCGCTGGGCCAGAAGGTATATATATGCTTCACTGTGTACATTCAGAACGATAAAAAGAACGAATTAATTTTGTTTTGAATTACTCTAGAATCGTCATGACATTAGCCTCTTTAATTAAAGCATCGTTGTCTTATTTTTTGGTCACCTTTCAGGCATCTGTATCTTCCTTTGTTAAAGTCAGGCTACTCCTCTATGCAAGCACAGATTGCCGTATTTTTACTTTCTGCGTTCTTTCATGAGGTACAGTAAGTTTATTTTCTTATAGGGACAGTACGTGTCCCAGCTGATGTATCGTGTTTTCATGTTTATGACCAGGAGCTTGCTTTAAGCTTGCCTTATTATCTCCAAATAGAAAGAAAATAAATTCCCAGAAGTGATGAAAGCAAAGGAATTATATTGACCAAAGAGGCAAAACACGGCTATAAAAGAATGAAAACTCCATAATGGCAATTTTGATTTCTAGACAGTCTGTCACGAAATCAAATTTGATGAACTGTAATCCACTTCCATCCTTGTAATCCTGCACTTTATCTCCAAACTACTGCCTTTGTTTTGCTCTATGGAATATTTTTATTCAATTCAGTTGTATATTTGGTGGCATTTGGGGATATAACATGGAAATAAGCTAAGCGAAACTTTGTTATCGGCGGGACAGAGTCCCTTTCACAGAGTTAGTAAGTTTACTGGGGAGCGGTGTTTCTGCAGCGGTGAACAGTTAGAAAGAGCACTTCTCATTTGTCAGTTCCGATGTCCTTGCGGCGAGACGGTCGTTCTCCGCCTGTGTCTAGCCTTCTTTCCCTATTAAACAACATTTCCAAATTCCATTTTGTTTTGAATATGGAGGGCGTGAATGAAAACCACATGTATTCTAAATGAATTTTTTCCTTTGTTTTCGTTATTAGTTTGTTATTTATTTTGAGAACGTTTATTTTCAGTTTGAAAGATAATCTTCTTAGACTTACGGGGACACTGTCCCGGCTGAAATATCGTTTTTTCATGATTATGGCCAGGAGCTTGCTTTAAGCTTACTTTATATCTTGAAATTGGACGAAATCATCGCCAAATGTGATAAAAGCAAAGAAATATGAACTAAACAGGCAAAACTACGGCTAGAAAAGTCAAAATTTCACAAGAATTGCAGGTTTGATTTCTTAACCGCCCGTCAATAAATCAAATTCCACTTCATTCCTTGTAATCCTGCCTTTTATCTACAAACTACTGCTTTTGTTTTGCTGTATAGAATCTTTTTATCCAACTAAGTTGTATATTTGGTGGCATTTGGCGATGAAACGTAGCCTGTTCCCGGCGTCTAGATTGTGGGGAGCAGAGAAAAGCGGCGCGCGGCGCTAGGGTCGACGCGAGGGAAGACTGGGGGTTAGGGTTAGGGGTTTTTTTCGCGCGCCACAAACTTAACGCCTGGAACAGGCTAGAAACGTGGAAATAAGCAAAGCGAAATTTTGCCATTTTGGCGGGACAGTGACCCTTAAACCTATGCCCATCTTATGTTGAGAGCCGCCTCAAATAAAAGCATTTGCCTTCTTTTCTTTTACAGTTCCTAGTGAGTGTACCACTGAGACTGTTCCGTTACTGGGCTTTCTTGGCAATGCTGGCACAGGTAAGGTGATTAGAACGGTTTTCAATAAAAGGTTGTAGACTAAAACCAAAACCAATTGTAATTACTTAGCCAATCACAAAGCGTAGCAATGCAAAACCAAAGCAATTATTACGAAATTACTTTCGACACTCAATTGAAAACTACTCTAAAAGATTGTAAAACCAAAACCAATTGTAATTACTTTGGCCAATCACAACCGACGCAGACAATCCACTGAACCAATCAGAGCGCAAGAAATACATGGAGCCCGCGCCAAGCGCGGGAAAACGCGTGCGAGCAAGTCGTGATTGGCTTTGGTGATTGGTTGATTAAGTGGTGCGAAATTTTTTAGCCAATCACAAAGCGTAGCAATGAAAAACCAAAGCGATTACGAAATTACTTTCGATACTTCAATGAAAAGTGGTATATTTTGAGGTTCCACCATGTATAACCTAAAAATAGCTCTTTAAATTCACTGACATTTTTGTAATGTTTACTACATGAGCGGGAGTGTTGTATCGGCCTACACGATCACGAGGCACAGCCGAGTGAATGTATATTGCCGATACAACACGGACGCGAATGTAGTAAACAACTTGTGAAATTCACATTCCATATAGAACTCACTAGTGGTTGTATCTGGAATGTAAATTAGATACAACCACTAGTGAGTTGTATCTGATATACAGGGTTAACCATGTGATTGGAATGGCTCATTTCTATTTGTTAGTATCCTTATGAATTATTAACGATTTTTACATTATTTATTATTATCCCAACAGGTTCCTCTTCATCTCTTTGTGAAGTATTTCTTCGCAGGCTATCCCAATTATAGCAATGTAGTGGTTTGGTTGTCAATCATCGTTGGTCAGCCACTGGCGATACTGTGTTACTTCCATGACTACTATGTTTCTAATGTTCAGGTTTGTATTAATGATGCAACACGAGCTTGGGAATCTTTGCTTTCTTTTTAGTGCTGGTTTCCACGAGCGTCGGAAGCGGAGTCGGAGGCGTAAGGAGCCTAACGTTCTAGTGTAAATCAAAAAATGGTGTCGCAATCGGAATCGCAAGAATCAGAAGGTTTCATTTTTCTTCCGATTCCGCTTCTGCTTCCGTCGCTCACTATCCGCTTTCGTCCTTTTGATTTCCACTATAGATCGTAACTTTCTTGCGATTCCGATCTTCCGCTTCCGTAGCTTCTGTTGCTTCCGTTGTTTCCGTCGTTTCAGTCGTTTCAGTCGCTTCCGTCGCTTCCGTCGCTAGTGGGAACCAGCCTTTAGGATCCAGATACATGGTCCAGTGTAACATACTGTTGCAAAAAGTAAAACCAACCAAGTTTTACCTCCACCCATGCAGTGTGCTTCTAACTTTTGAGTCTGCGAGTTAAGCATTATAAGACTAACATTAACTGCTTTCTGTTTTTTTTGCTTTGCAGTGATGTTCTGTTTTGTTATGAAAACCCAACCTCTAATCACTCAGCGCAAAGAAGAAGAACATTACACTTATAGACTCAAATTTTTAACACGCCTGCCCAAGTAGTGTAGATACTGACGGACTTAGATTTATTTCTATACCTAATTTATTTCTATATTCTGTTCCGTCTTTTTTTAAAAAGCCAAGCCTCTTATCACTCAACAAAAAGAAAACGTAAACTTTTTAACATGCCGTATAAAGGTGCTGCAGAGCCTGATCAACTCATTTATTTCTATACCTAATGTATTTCTATATTCTGTTCCGTCTTTTTCTAAAAAGCCAAGCCTCTTATCACTCAACAAAAAGAAAACGTAACTTTTTAACCAGCCGTATAAAGGTGCTGCAGAGCCTGATCAACTTTAATTTGTTTCTATACCTGATGTATTCCTATATTCTGTTCCGTTATATTCTGAAAAGCCCAGCCTCTAATCAAACATACCCTGCTCAAGATGCTGCTGATCCTGATGAACTCTTAATTTATATTTCTAATTTATTTCTTTATTCTGTTCCGCATTGCTCTGAAAAGCCCAGCTTCTAATAACCGTCAACCCAGAATAATACTAAGTGTAAGAGTTTAGCTCTAGCTAGGTTTTAAGCGTACTAAGGATAAGGCCTAGGTAGAGTAACATGGGTAAGAAACAGAGGTTGGTGATAGACTTGGCGTTTGGTTAGGGACAGGGATGGGGCTAACATCTTCCTCATGACGAAAATACAAAGGAAATTAATGTTTAATGAGTGTTTGGAAATCAGTTGAAACACTCCTCATTTTTGCATCCTTAATTTCTCCTTCTAAAATCATTTTGTTTGAGAAGTAATATCAAACATTCGACATGGTATTTTTTCAGATTTCCAAACACCTTGAAGTGGGTTAAAAACAACTCGACTGCGCCTCGTTTTTCAACCCACTTCGCGGTGTTTGGAAATCTGATGAAACACTGTCTCATGTTCGATATATTACGTCAGATGTCCATCTTATCTGGGGTACCTGGGGTTAAAATCAACTGAAGACAGCGGCCTAAGGACCGTAAACTGATGTCGATCGTAAATGCAGAGTTTTTTAACTTTTATATCCATTTGTCTGATAGCCAACTTAACTGTGATCTGTCTCTCCAACGATTGATTAATCTAATCAATTTAAAAATCGATCGATCGAATTTGTCTTTCTCTATCAATCAGTGATTTGATATATCTAGAAACACTAGATAGATTAAAACATTGATCGATAGAGAAAGACAATGAGTTAATCTAATGTGTCCAGGCATCTATCATTTGGATATAGATGTCTAGACACATTAGATAGATTAAATCAGATCCATCGATCGATCGATCGACTTAATTAAATTAGATCGACTGACCGATAGCTAAAGACAAATAGATCGATCGATCCATTGTTTCTATCGATCAGTCGATCTAATTTTCTCTCTCTATCCATCAATGATTAAATCTGTCTTATGTTTCGTATCCATCTCTGGATCGTTCGATCTAATGTTTAGTTACTACATAAATCTATCTGCCTGATCGATCGATCGAACTATTTGTCTTTCTCTTTTGATCGATTCAATCTATATATCGTTCTCTTTCTGTCGTTCGATAGATAGAGAACGATATATAGATTGCATCGTTCTCTATCCAATCTTGTCGTTCTCTATGGATGTTTCTCTTTTGATCCATCCGTCTAACTGATAGAGAACGATATATAGATTGCATCGTTCTCTATCCAATCTTGACGTTCTCTATGGATATTTCTCTTTTGCCTGAACTGTCACTTGCTATTGAGAAGGAGACACTGGATCAATCGGCTCAATCAGTCTCGATCGATCGATCAGTCGATCCAGTCTATCTTTTTCTATCGAGAAAGAGAGATTGGATCGATGGATCGGTCGGTCGACCTAAATGTCTCTTTAATTTTCTGTTAATTGATCTGAACTCAGACGGAGTCTGATCTAAACTCTCAGACGGATTCGAAAATCAGTGAATGGATCACACTCAGACGGAGTCTGATCCATTCATTGATTTTCGAATCCGTCTGAGAGTTTAGATCGATAGAGATAGTTGGCGAAGGACGATCGCCGTTTCGCTTTACGGTCCTTTTGCTTCTATAATCCGTCGAATCCTCCTTGATCGATCGATCAAACGAAAGATTAGATCGTTTGGTCGATCGATCGACCTAATCAAGACCTAATCAAGATCGATCGACCTAATCGACCTAATCAAGATCGATCGACCTAATCAAGAACAGGGAAGAAAAATAAATTTTCTTGTTCGTTAAAAAAACTCACCCTTCTCCGCGAAAGATCGACGTAATCTCAATCCGTTTGTATCTATCGGTCGATTGATCCAATCTCTTTGTCGGTAAAAGCTCTGCATTTACGATCGCCGTATCCGTTTACGGTCCCTTCGCTGCTGTCTTAAGTTGATTGTAACCCCCGGATATCTCAGCTAAGATGGACATCAGACAGACAGATCCTACCTGAAGTCGATGCTATCCACACCCCTACCCCAACCAAACACCAATTCTATCATTAACTTCTGTTTTTACCCAAACACTAGCTATAGGCCTAATCCGTAGTAAATCTAAAACCTGGCGAATCCTAAACTCTTACCCACACTTTAAACGATTGTAGGAAAACTTGCAAATGGTAGAACTCGAGTATAATAGTCGGGGCGTAAATCGAGCCCCAACACTTGTATTGTCTTGGCAATTTTGGGTTGATGCAAACTAAATTTATCTTAGTATTGTCTCAGTTAATATATAGAAGTGCAATCAAATACAATAAATATCTTTATCACGAAAAGTTTATTCCCTGTTCTTTTTTGTTTTGTTTTGTTTGTTGTTGCTGTTTGTTTGTTTATTGAGGGAGGGGTGTTTTGTTGTTTTTGTCGAGTTTTTATCAGTGTACAAATAGATAAAGGGGTTGGTTTATAACTTGTTGGGGAAGTGAAACCTTAAATTTGTTGTTCACTTTGTTGATCACCGTCAAGAAATTCAAAGGCTTACGTTCCAAGCCCTAAATCTTCGATTCGCTATCAATCTCATTCCCAGAGCCCGCGTTATCCTTGTCCAGCGTTCTCCCGTTCCGCTGGACAAGGGTAACGCGGGCTCTGGGAACGAGATTGATTCGCTCTGACAAAAACATCAACTTCTGAATCGGTCAGTGTAAAACGCAGACTGCAGACCGGGGGTAAAATGCAGACTGAGGGTAAAATGCAGACTGCAGACTGCAGACCAGGGGTAAAATGCAGACTGAGGGTAAAATAAAATATTAATAAACCTAACCCTAACCCTACCCTCCGTCTGCATTTTACCCCCGGTCTGTCTGCGTTTTACACTGACCGCTTCTGAATCACTATTTTGGTTGAGGGAAGGTTTAACCCTTTTAGTCCTTTGCATGTAACAGGCACTTTTGGGGAATTTAGCTCCATGGCTGAACGAGAGGTGCCCTGCTATTAACCGAGATCGTTTACAAGAAGTGGATCAGAACTTTATTCACGGGAACATGTTGTTTTATTGCTGATGTTGACTCATTCGGTTACAAACAGAACTCAAAGCTCTTACTGAAAGACTTATTGGCATAACCGAGTTGTAGCCAGTAGTGTTTGGACAACTCAATTTTCGTTGCGCACCTTTAAAAATTGAAGAAATTCTAAAGATATTACTTTTCACACCTTCACAACCTGAAGCTCATTTCATATTCCAAAGGCTTTGTTCCAACAGCTGGTGAAAACCCCCTATGAGACTGATTTTAAAATCACAAAGGTTAAGTTATTTTCCAGGAGCTAGGATAAAAATCTACCTTTAACTGAAAAATGTGCCGAAACACCTTATCCTTGTCCAAAAAAAATATATAGGAAAAAATCGCTATATATAGGCTATATCACAGCATAAGTAAGAAGAAGAAAAAAACAGATAACATGCATATATATGGCTGGCAGTGCAAGAAAGCAATAAATACGGTATCCGCCTTTCGTATCGTGGGCCCGGGGTGAAGGAGAATAGTGTCATAGTTGGCCCGTCACTTGACACGAGAATTTTTCATTTTTTTTTTTTTTTTTTTTGTAACCGGCTACATCATACCTCTCCCCAGGAGAGGCCATTGCATTTTAATTTGTGCACACTGTGCACACTGAACGCCTAGTGGATAGCCAATCTGCAGTTGAATTTGGAGCACATTCAATCCGGCATGCTCATTTCGGAGCACATGTTCAGTGTGGAAAGTGTTAGGAACCCAGCTGCGTTCTCAGTAGAATTTAGAGTTGTCAAGCTTTAGTTAGCTACTGATTTCAAACCGCGACGAAATGATACGAAAATATAAAGACATGACACGATACAACTTCATTTCTGAACGTAAACAATAGAAAATGATCTTATTTTCTCTTGACGTGAACAAATACACTTAGCTCATTGTGAGCCAGCTGGTTT
Source organism: Cladopsammia gracilis (assembly GCA_022457155.1). Taxonomy (NCBI): domain Eukaryota; kingdom Metazoa; phylum Cnidaria; class Anthozoa; order Scleractinia; family Dendrophylliidae; genus Cladopsammia; species Cladopsammia gracilis. Next base: position 827,874 of record JAJGOT010000057.1, on the reverse strand, counting down.
ACATAACGTTTACAGATGTATATTGCGATACAACAAAATCTAAGAAACATTCAGTAATGAATATTACTCTGTGCTGGGTAAGTGAATTTAGGTCTCTGTTGCCCAAAACAGCAGAGAAGTCTCAGTTCAGCTTTTTTTTTTTTTTTTGAAAATTTCAATTACCCTGGTGTTTCTTGGGCACTAAAATGCAAATACTTGATGACAATTTGCATTTTTTCTGATCATGCAGTGAGCACATTTAGATCGCTGTTTGACTTGCTTGCAAGTGCAAAGAAGCTTTCTTTTTCAAGCCGCGACTCCGTGGAAAGTTTTTCCACGGGTGCTTTCTTCGGCTATGTAAATACTTTGTAGTTACGATATTTAGATCACCCGTTTGGCACGACTTGAGCAGAGATAAATGTAGCTTTTTCAAGAATCGTATTAGTGTCAGTGTATATATTGTTACATTGGAACGTCCTTTTGTAAAAATTTAACCAGCATGCAGACGTACGTACTCTCCTATTTCCTAATACGGACGTCTGGGTAACTGACATTTCCAATCGTGTTCACGTATCCTGCTGGTCCCTAAAATTGCATATATTATCATGAAATATCTCTTGCTGTGATAATGCTTTGGAGATCAGTTCCCTAGCTCTTTTTTTCTCGCTGTTTTGGCTTAGTTTTTCGCGTGAAGCAAAGAAGGAAATTCAGTGGAGACTTTTGCGCGCAGTCCAGTTTCAGACTTGAACACGCTGAGATATAGGGAGGGTTCACGGCCCTGTTCTTTGTAAAACCAAATCCCACTCAGTGTAATTACATTAACTGTTTTCAGTCGAGGAAAAAAATCAAGGTCTGATTAAATTGCCGGATGAAAATAAAACCAAACATTTGCTCAGTCGAGACTGGTTGAAAATAGTCGAGCACGTAAGACTTCCGAAGCAAATTCAGCTGACTTCACCATGGCTTTCCACCAAATCATTGCAGGATTACACGCAATGTTCGACGCGCTTGGTATTCCTGGTAATTTACTCGTGATAGGAACGATCATCTTGGAAAGGAGATTTCATGTGATGCGGTATGCTCTACTCGCCAGCCTCGCTGCTTCAGACTTTCTTTATCTTATCCTCGTCAACTTATTCCGCATCGCAAGCATATCGCAAGAAACATGGCCGTACGGCCAAACAATGTGTTTTCTCAATGCGTGCTTTTTTCGATACTTCTACATTAACACGGTTCTTCATATGTTGGTGATATCGTATGACCGATACAAAGCGATAGTCAAATCGCCTCTCATGTACCACGGTACGATTACCAAATGTAGAGTGCTGTTTATATTTATCATCTGGGTAATCCCGATTCCATTATCCATCGGTCCGTTCCTCGGTTATGGAATGTTCGTTTACAATCCAGAGGTGTTCTTCTGCGAGAACAGATGGCTTGTACGGAGCGATGTCGCTGCATCAAAGAAAGCCTTCTTTACCCTTGCTCTCTTCTTCGTGCCTCTTCTAATAATCGTCTTCCTAAACTGGTCGGTGTACAAGACGGCGAAAACTCAAATAAACGCCTTAGAAGACCAAGTGGTAAACCTTAACCCCTCTGAAACGCGGCAGCAAGAACTGACAAAGAGAGGGAGGGAGCGCAAAGCGGCTGTCGATGTCAGCATTATGATCGTTGCATTTGTGCTGTGCTATCTTCCTTCCTGGATCGTGAGTTTTTGCCGCCAGTACGCCACAAGCCGCACTGATGTCCCATCAGAGGTGGTACTGATTACATCTTGTATCTTCAATTTCAGCTCGATGTGCAACCCGGTCATCTATTCCATACGAAAAAGAAACTTCCGAACGGGGGTAAAGAAAGTACTGAGGCGGATTGGAGTTTTTGTATGCTCTAACGACATCTACGATTTGAGTCAGGGCACGACTTGACGCAAATCGTGATCTGAATATCACTGCAGATGGAGTTTTACATTCAGTTGCAATGCAAAAGCGAATTGTGTTAACTTTATGAAAATGAAATTCAGGGTACTGTATTAAATCAAGAAGGCATAAAGGCATGCTTTGATTCTTGGTTAAATACCCTCTTTTAGCATATACTCTCATGAACGTGTGTCAAGGGACTGGTAATACTGACATAATTGTGGGGTGTTCTTTTATTGCGACTTCCAAAAACTTAATATGTTGTAAAGTGCACTTTTATGTCATAGCGATTTTTGGGAAATTTCCACTAACCGCCCGCCCTGATGAGTGCTGTGCTTTTTGCAGGCGGTACATCGAAATCTTGTCAGTAATTAAAAAATGTGACCATTAAAGTTGGGATATTGGCGAGGATGAATCTGATTTTTCTTTGCAAACTTCCGCCGCAACATTGGTATTTTGATTGACAGTTTGCTTCGAGCAAGTTGGAAGTTGTGCGAGCTAGTTCCTATTTCAAACTTGTTGTCAGTTGCTGGATTTCTGAATAAATTATTGAAAGTGCTTGGTTTGGTTACCTTGCAGTATTCCACAAACTCTACGATGTCAGGAGTAAAAACTGTTCGTTCCTTCCAGCCAGGTTTAACGGAAAAATACGCCTCGTGTTGTAAAAATCTGTTTACAATATTGGATACAGTTTGCCTTGATAATCCAATAATGCGTGCGATTTGTTCTTGTTTTACACCAGACGACCACAAGGCAATTATTCTCTCTCTTTTCTCAACCGAGGTGGTATTATTGCAATGTATACGTGAGCCATAACTATAGAAGGAAGTGTTTTCACAAAATCCGCAATTTGCAACTGACAACAAGTTTGAAATAGGAACTTGCTCGCGAAAGTTGCAACTTGCTCGCGTAACTTTCCAACTTGCTCGAAGCAAACTGTCAATCAAAATACCAATGTTGCGGGGGTCTGGAAAACCCGAATAGCGAATAGCGAATAGTCGCGAATACCGAACAGCGAATAGTACGAATAGTACGAATAGTGCGAATAGTGCGAATAGTGACGAATAGTCGCGAATAGTGACGAATAGTGACGAATAGTGACGAATAGTCGCGAATGAGGCTGATCCTAGCTTTGGCGAAGGGCAGAATCCGCCTGCACTCACTTTGCTCAGCGTATTCTGCCCTCACGGAAATCCGCTTTATGAGAGCCAGGAGGAATTAATCACGTGAATCAATAGCGTTGATGGATTCGAACTGACTTTATAGAGAACATTTTTCCTAAGGCAAGTAGTCGTTTTAATTATATATCATCTGTGTAGTGTTTGCGGTGTAGTTTATAGCTACTGGTTTTTTATTGAGGGTGAAAAAATGGTCGTCATTGTTTACATTTGTTTAACTACCGACTATGCTTTAATATAAAGAAATGAAAGCGCGTGTGAAAGTGCTCAGCGCCCATTTTAAACTATTTTGTGTCACATTGAAGAGGATCCGAATATTAGATTTAAAAACGTGCAATAATTGTGGCCCGGATTTGTGGCAAAATTAGCACATATATTGTTAAAATGACAAAAGGTTTGCAAGGACCACGAGAACGAAATAGAAGTACCGGATCCTTTGTATAGAAAGGAGCTAATCAGCAAAAATTATTAAAATGAAACAAGATAAATTGCAAGGCTGATTGTACAGTAAGGGAACAGTATATTGTTGTAATTCCAATATTTCGGAAGGCATGGCCTTCCTTCTTCAGGGTCTTATAGTAGAAGAAGGAAGGCCGTGCCTTCCAAAATATTGCAATTAATGTTGTTTCATATATTGTTAACAACTTTTTTAAAACCCAGATTGCACAAAAGTATTAAACGCTAAGGGCTCAAGGACGATAGTTATTCCTGTCATCCGGGGGGGGGGGGGGGGGGGGGTACTTGACAAAACTTTGTACGGGGAGGCTCCGCCTGAGTTCCAACCCCTTACCCTTTTATAAACCAGTTTGGCTGGAAAATGTACCCTTTTCACATACCTACTTTAACTCAATCTTATGAATAATTCGCAGAGAAGGAAGTCCATTTATGTAGTTCTTTAAAGATAAAATGATACGGCCATAAGGTGCGTCTGATATGTCCGTAGCTTGATCACAAACGGAAACACTTATGCCAATGTCAAAAATGGTAAACAAGACTTGTTTTTCCACCTTAACGAAATCAAACAAAGGCAGCCGGATTTTATGTGTACATCCCCCACTTTATTCAAACAGTAAGAGATAACATTCAGCTGGTACTACATCGTAAGTTTACGTTATCCCTCATCAAGTGTAGTCGAAGTGTACACGTTTTTACTTAGTCAATATGAAGTATTACTGGCAGCAAAGCAACAGAGTTCAAATGCAAGTGGTACATAGCATGTGACTGTGCTCTAAGGTTTATGTAAGTTAAATAATGTTACTTCAGTATCGAAAAATCGAGAAAAGGATAAGTTTTCAATGATAGTAACAGAATGGGAACTGGTCTTAAATAGAGCTGCTGCTTACATATACGCTTTGAGAGCCGGCTACGCAGTCTACGATGTTGTGTGATGTGACTGCTTAACAAACTCTGCAAAAGCACGAACGTTTTCAGTTACTTTGAAGCAATCACTTTGTAAACTACCTTTTTGAAAACCACTCTATTTTCTACCTATTTTGTTAACACAACGTTTGAGATACAATCATGTTCAAGACGAGCGTGTAACAAATGTTTCGTCTGTCTTCCATGAAGTTAAAATTTCAACATAAGTAATTCAAACTGTAAACCATTGGTATAGTAAACGGACAAAATATGCACTTCCGCAGATCCTAAATCCTAAACTCTTAATCTCTAAGATCTTTTTTTCCACACATCGAAGTTATTGTACTGGCTTTCACTTTCTGACTTCAATTTTCAACGTGAACACAATTTCTCCTTTAGGTGACTCCCATATGAAATAAGCAAGGATGCTCGTCGTCTCTTTTGTGGTAGGTGAGTAAATATTTTTAGTTTTGTTATCCGAGATTTTGACAAAGTTATCTTTCTATGTTACATGATTCAAAGAAAAAAGAAAGAGCTTTAAACAAACCTTTAAAAATCTATAAGTACGCGAAAGACACTGTACATCAATCTAGCTCTTATCTCTTGCTCTGTAAATGCCATATCTCATTGGGTTCCTTAAAGAGCCTAACTGGTTCCAATTTTCCGACAAGCATTCCCCCATTTCACTGGGACGCCCGACTTCCCAGGACAAAAATAATTGTTAAGTTACTACCTTTGTTTTAGGGTAGACCAAACATATAGAACGCAACTCTCGCAAATTAATCCACTATCATTGAGACTAGGAGCTTCAGTCACAGTTCAGTTTAACTTGGTGATGGTGGAGTTTATCTTTTAACAGGGATACCAAGTACAGATTCCACGTATTGCAGTTGATCAGCTGTTAATTGTGCAGCAGCAGAGGGTGACACCACTACGCTTATGCAGGATGATGTTGAACCAAAGTCAGGATGCCTGCGTTTAATGCAGTCCAAGTCCACGTGATATGAACGTGGTTGCGCTGTTGGGGTGATCTTGGACTTTGATGATCCTGCTATCCAATCCTTTTCTTTGCGACGAAGAATTAAACCGTGTACAGGATCCTCGAAATGGCTGTAACATCCAGCGCATTTCTTTGCACGGGTATCCTTCAAAAACGTGATCTCTAATGGGTAATTTCCTGCCCTCCATGGCTGGGGACTTGACTTGGTACTGGACTGCGTAACCGTACCACGTGCGCTTGACATGCCCACATCATGAATTTCTGTAACAGCTTCTTTTGGTTTACGCGAACCTTTTCGCTGAGATGATTTGGGCTTGTTCCCTACGCTTTTTGGCCACGAAGCTCTTACAGCCTTATCTAAATTTGGTGTGCCGTTGGACCGTCGCCACTGGAGAACTTTCTGCAACCTTCCCATCTTTTCAGCGGCTGCTACAGTGTGCTTGCAGATTTTCCAGTCGCTGAAGGACGGACAATTTTCGCATGTAACACGCCCGGTGTCATGCACATAAACAAAGTGGGGCTGGGATGGCTTGCTTTCGCTAGCAACGAGATGGGCATTGCTGTCACTAAAGTATGTTCCAATTGGTTTTCCAATGGATCCGGGACTACCCAATAGATGCTCTGCTTTCTGCCACATTCTCGTGAGAACGCCGAGTGGGATTGAAACAATGTTAGCTGCTCCAGGAGGAGTGCTGATCTTCGGTGTTATTTTCTCTGAGCTGTCATCCTTTGTAGTGACGTTCATGCTTGTGACATCACTCCCAGTCAGGTCCAGGAGACTCTGGTCATCATTTTCTGAATGCATTGATACTGAAAGTGCCTTGACGGTAGTACGCCTCAGGCGTTCCAAGTGGCGTTGTCGCCTTTCAGAAGACATGGCGAACCAAACGTCCTCCTCTACTTCAAGGTTTCTGTACTGTTCGCGCAATCGATACCCCCCTCTTCTTATTACTGCTAGCTCTTCTTGATGGTATTGCATGGCAACTTCTTGTTCAAGGTGCAAGATGAAATCTGGAATGGTCATGTTCTTCTTCTGATTGCGCTTGTCATCTTTCACTTTGTGATGGATGGATTCAGGATCGTTGGTCGTGTACCAAGAAGTTGGATGTCCTCCCAGACCTGCGCACCGTCGTGTGGAAGCTAGCATAGATTTTTTAACAACATCTGCGTAATTCTTCTTGAACCAATCTGGAAAAACTGGCTTAGCCTCTGATTTGGTTACTGTGAGTTCAAGTGCTGCCCACTTGTCGATGCAAGATTCTAGATTCTGGTCAAAGTCTTCGTCATCTATGGAGTCAACCAAGCCCATCTGATACCTTGATCCTTCACGCTTTCCAAAGATATCAGCCATGATATCTTTCTCGATAGCCTGCAAACTATTTCCCTGAAGAAACCGTTTAATGTTGTCCATGGCGTGCAGGAAACAACGTAGCCCAGTAGCATATTCAAAGTTCTTGGCAGCGCCGTTGATGATTGCCTGTTCTCCGTCTGTACCAAAAAACAATACATTCTTGATTTGCTCTTCCAATGCTACTAGGGTTGAGAAAAAATACTGGTAGGTGTATTCATCTTTCTTTGCGTGAACCAATGCTGGACCAATAAACACAGGTGACGTGCGGTTTCCAGTGTCGTCCACTTTCCTTGTTTCCAGAAGAAGATGCTTGTACGTCGTATGGGTGACATCGAACTTGCCAATATTGAAGGTGGAATCTATTCCCAAAATGCTTAATTGGTCAGGATTTGTGCAGAATCTTACAACGTCATTTAGCTGTTTCTCTGAAGCGAGAACTACACCAAATGGGGCCAACTTGTAATCCCTGAGGAAACCCTTGTCCTTTCGTCGCTGATGTTCGTTGAAAATGGCAATGATGTCATACACTTCACTTCCAGATGTTACGCCATCTATAGAGCAGTGGGAGGCTGCAGCATTGCGACGTTTAATGTCATAGATCTGCTGCCTATTTCTTGGAACTTCACTTGTGTTTTCAACCCAGGCCATTCCTCCTTGTTCTTTCCACATGTCGTGTTCTACTTTCTTTGGTTTCTCCGACTTTGATCTCTCTGACATCTCTTTCATCGTACTAGATGCTGTTCTGAAGTATGGTTTGCGATCATCTTTTCTGTTCCCATGGGGCTCAAGTTTTAGCTCCTCTTCTTCGCCGTTCTCAAAGAAGTACTGCAAAATGGCTATTGGAAACTCAAGGGAAGCGTGCTCTATCTTGGTGACAACACGACGGAACCACGAGCCTGAGACCGTTTCCGCTTTCCAGTAGGTCCGACTCAGTGTGTACGTCGTTATATCGTCGATCTTCTTTGCAAGATACTTGGCTTTTATGTCTCCTTCAGGTAAACGATGTACTTCGTAGAAGCTGTAGGTGCGACCTCCCCATTGCCACTTGCCATTGCCATCTGCAGATAGCAGATCCTTTTCATCTTTGAGAGATGACGTGTCAACTAGGAACGTGTGGTTGCTTCTACATTTAAAAGGTACGGAAAAACACAGCTGTTCCTTTGGCATTGATGATTGCCTCAGAAGGATCTTTAAGGCCTCCACGTGTGGGTAAGCGCTGATTCTGCTTTCATATATTGGCCACTTGGTGTCATCATGTAGAAAGTTTGGCCTGGTTTCTACGAAGATAAAAACAGTTACAATCACAAGATTATACTTTTCCCAGTAAGTGCCTATATCGTGCCAGAAATATTTATCTATAGCATTTGCCTGTAAGAAAACTGAATCTTATTACGTTCATACAACGAACGATATCTTCACAAAAATGCTTTTCTTATTTGTAATAATGCTGAACCAAGATAAACGTAGAGAATTCACAGAGTTTTTAGCAACAGCCTAGCCCTCGACGTTTTCATTCGAACAACAGAAAAACACTCTTCGAATTATCAATCAACTACATACAGGGCACTGTAATTATGCATAAGTTCAGATTAGACTCACTGATGAAATAATAACTGTGTTGCCGAATACCAGAAAAGAAAAGTAACTAAGCAGAAATCAACATAAAAAAGGAAACGACTTAATAAAATATGGTAACGAGTCTTTTTTATTAGTTCTGGGGCTGTGTTTGCCCGTAAAATACCATGTTTTTTAGAAACCCTGAAAAAGAGTATTACCTTCTAACTGAAGGTCTTCTTGCAAAAGTGACTGGCTGAAAGCAGAACATATAGGAAAATATAAATGATAATTAAAATTCATCTTAAAACAACGCGTTTAAATTGTATCACTAGTGCGGTGGACAAATACTCAAATATAAATAAAACAAAACGGGGGTACAAAGATGCTGCACCATCATCACTCACTGTTATGGCGGCATTGATACTAAGTGAAAAATGCATTGATTATAGTTTGTTCATTATTGGTTGTCAGTAAAATGTTTACTCAATCACCAACTGACCACACCAAGCTTCAAGTTTCAATATCTTCATCCCCCTCCTGTCATATTAAATTAACTTCCCCTATTATATGTTTGGCAGTAATATTTGGGTAATTAATGGATATATTTGGGAGAAAATAATTGTTGTCAATGGATTGGTAAATACAAGAAATAAAAAAAGTTGAGATCAAAAATTAAAGATGGACACCCATCAGTCACCTATCCAACTGGGGTGCTGTGCCTTTGGGGTGAACTCTCTGGTGGCATTCCAAAAAATGAATTATTTCCAAATATCAACAAACTCTCATTCACATACAATCTCCCTGTTAATCATCTATGCTGCCATTTTATAGGTTTCTCTCTCCCACTATGGTCATGTGTAATTATATAATGAGCATTATGGGTGAGATAAACCAAACAAGAAGCTCATAGAGCTTAAAAATGCGCAAGAAAACCGGGGGGACCCTTCAATACACGGGGACCTGCCTTGTACTGGATAAGTTAAAGGCGTTTATCATAATATTTTTGTTTCAGTTCTATTAAAATAAAATGTTTCTATTGCTTTGAATAAAAAATTGGACTCCAGAGTCCATGGTCCAGTCCAGGTTTAAGTTTTTAAGTTTAGACCACACAGGGTATGGGTCTAGTCAACAAACCCTCCCCTCCCCTCCCCTCCCCCCAACCCCCCCTCCCCCAATATATACATATATAAATATGAAGCCCGGAGTCCAGGGTCCAAAGTTTAGTCAAGGGTTTAAGTTTTGGCCGCATGGGGTATGGATCTAGTCACGTACACGAAAAAAAACCCTGGGTAAAACATGAAATGCTGCGTGACCATATGGTCACGCACTTTTAAAAATTGGTATGGGTGGTAATTTCAGTCTAATTTACCAACCTTAACTACATAATTTATTTTACACAACACTGGCATTATTTTATTTTTTTGATTCTGTTTGAAATATATATATATATATATATATTTTCATCTGCAGCAGGTTGTTTATAGCCTCCTTTAAAGTGTCGTCACGCAACGCTCTTCATTTCATTGGTCTGTTCTTATAATTCTCATTATTGACTTTATTTTTTGTTTTAAAATAGCAGCATATAAACAAAAATGCTAACCCCATTCAAGAGCCGATCTATTGTTTAATCAACTAAAGTCTAACAAAAAGTCTAACATGGGCTCTCATGTTCATCATGATAACACACAATAAAACCAGTCAGCAGCCAGTTGAATAAACCGGCCATATTTCACGCTAGTTATAACCAACTGGTCAAAATTTGAATGATTTCACTTAGTAACATGCACACATTCCTCGAAATAAATCAACACCAGAAAATAAACGTTATTTAACACAACTTTTGAAAGATATAATAATTATTTTTCGGTTTTCAACTTTTAAAGCACAACTACGGTAAATTAATTTGGCTCTTCAACTCACCGCCTCGTGCACAAACAATCTGGAAATTAAAGCGAATCATATGCTCACCTTTCGTCGAAAGAAAGCCTCTTGCGTACTTCTACGCACACTCTAAACAGACCAAAAGTTAAACTGTAAGAATATGAATCACTTTCACTGATAAATCAAACTCATCTCCCGACACAATGCCGACCAAACAGAAATAATTCATGTACTCACACTTCATCATCCGAATCTGAAAGATCCGATCCGTGGCACGTTCTATGAAAAAAAAAACACAAAAATTACTTATGTAGGCTGCAATTAGCTTATCAAAGTGAAGAGACACAAACATGCTGCTCTGCCATAACCGGTTATAAAGCAACAGCATCTTACATCGTGCTTCCATTAATTAATTATCCAAATCAGCCATATTTTAAGCAAATGTGTTACCTTTTCTTTTCAGGACTCAGGCTAGGGCTGTCCATTGTCAATCTTGAGAAACCATAACCTTATTAAGATGTATTTACGATGTATTGTTACAGTAATACGCAGTGGTAAAAGATGTAAACCGAATAAATTGCGTTTAGAAACACCCGTGCTGAGCTGAACTCTCCTGTGTTTTACGCGGGAAAATCCCATGACCGCGAGATACTGGGTACCAAATTTCTGTCATCTGCGGCTATTACGTCACTATTCGCGACTATTCGTCACTATTCGTCACTATTCGCGACTATTCGTCACTATTCGCACTATTCGCACTATTCGTACTATTCGTACTATTCGCTGTTCGGTATTCGCGACTATTCGCTATTCGCTATTCGGGTTTTCCAGACCCCCCAATGTTGCGGCGGAAGTTTGCAAAGTTGCCCGCAAAAGAACATCCGGTTTGACTGTAAGAAGGTTCAGTGTTTGTAATCTGTAGAGTTTAAGTAAAATGGTTTTCAACCAATCAGAGCCAATAAGTATTCTCATTCAGTGCCGTAGCCAGACCAAACGGCCAACTGAGGCAGCCGACCGCCGAAGGCGGGAATTGCAAGGGGGGTTCGGGGGCATGCTCCCCCGAGAAATTTTGAAATTTAGTCTCTCGGAAATGCGATTTGCAGCGTTTTCTGGGCCTTTCGGTAACTTTTTTTCGAGTAAATTTAAGTGGAATTTAAAAAGCAATATTCAGAAACAAGCTACATAATCTGGGTGACCGTTAACCTCGCCAATGGTTTTGATCAGTATTTGTTCAAAAAAAAATTTGAGTTAACGTACGTAGCCCCTTGAGATCGATGATATGGTAATTTTTTCATAGTATACTAACTTAATATTTTGGCCACGAAATCTTTTCTGAGAGGCTCCGATGATCGCTTATGTAAAATAAAAAGGATCGGCGAAATTCATCAAAATTTTACCTAGGCGATTGCCTCGGTTGGCCTCATACTAGCTACGGCGCTGTCATTAGCTTCCATTTAAGGCATGCTTCTTCTTCTTACAAAAAGCAGAACAATATATAAACCGACACATACTAAGACTCTACAATGAAAATGGCGGCTCTTTAAGCGTAGCCTAGCCATTCACAATTCCTATGACGGGGTCTGTTTTGAATTTTCAAGGCAAAAACACACACTCGTGTCCTTTACCACCAAGCCCTTTTATTTTAACCCGTGTAAAAATCAGACATCCAGTTTTACAGAATGCAATATTTAATCAAAAAATGATTGCCATGTAGCCCCACAGGAAATCACAGTTGATTCATCACCCAGCTCCAAAACTTAGTTTCAGTTTTCGTCACATTACACTGCAAGTACTATGCCTAGTGGCAAAGTTGTATTTATGGTAATCACAACATTCGGAAAAAAAAAGCAAAACAAAAATAAGAAATAACAAGCATATCTCTGTGCTTTTAAAACTAGTTACATGAACAGATATCAGCTTTGAAAATATTCTATAAAAGCAGCAATTTCAATATTTATATGATTTACAAGTAATCATATGAAGTTTCTTCTGCTGTTGGTTCTCATCTCAAAGAATCACTTTTCTGGTTCATCCACACCAGCTTGGTTCATTAGTTCACCAATGTTTCTCTCCAGGTCATCAATCCTTGTGCTCATGTCATCAAGTAAAACTGGTTAAGGATTTAAAAGTAACTGTGTAGTTGCAAATTGCAGAGAATATGACCCTTTAGGCGCAGCACTCACACTCGGCATTTGGACAAGTGACTTTCAGAATTACACCAAAAACAGTACATTTTGTACTTGCCCAAGAAAGATTTGACACTGGCCCTGGCGAGTGTGCAAGTGTCCATCCCTGCTATTTTATATCTTAGAAAGAAAACAATAATTCTTTCCAAACATCAAAATGTAGTTCAGAGGTTATTTGCCAGGATGTTCTATGATAAGGCTCAAGAAAAATCAAATCTGACTAGTAAAAATACCCAGCCATATTGCAAAACTTTCTCCTGAATAAATTCTTTATTACTGATACAACCATATTTTTTCTTTGTTGCATGTGTGAGAGGGACTAATATACATGAAATATATGCTTTCATATTTACATTTCATTAGATTTAGTGACAGACCCATAATGTAAAATACTTCTGTATTTAGTTGAATAAAAACATCCTCTTGTTTAAACACCCCCTTCAAATTACAGTGTAAAAGTCCTTATTGAACAGTCAAAATGAAAAATAATGCCTTAGGGGTTAATGGGCAGGAAGTGTTCAGACAGTGAACAATAATTTTTGTGAGCCTTGCCTGTATTCTGGTAAATGACTTTTTAATGAATGCCTCCTCCAAGCAGCCAAATTTATAGTTTAAATGGCCTGGGTAGTCATGAGATTTCAGAACTTTGGATGGGAGGGTTTACATACATGCAAGTACAAACAAATTCTCAACAACAACAACAAAAAACACATTAATTTCACTCTTCATATATCTGCTCAATGAATTAATTTTCTGTACAACTTCAGAGGAATAACTGCCTCCACTTTATAAGTTTAATAATGTTCTTGTGGTACATAGTGACCCTCCCCCCTTCTCCCGCTGGCCAACATGTATCCAAACATGTGCACAGAATTAATGCAAAAAATAATAATCCTATTAAAAAATATTTTGTCACAATAACCTAATATATTGTTATTGTTATTATTATTATTAATTATTATTATTATTATTATTAATTATTATTATTAATTATTATTATTATTATTATTATTATTATTATTATTTTTAAAAAATAATTAGAAAATGAAGGAGGATAATGGAATGATTGTGCTATCTAATGTGTTGCTAGTACTAATTCCACCGTTGATAAAACAACTCGGTCTGTATACAGGTTATAATAACGCGAGGTACCTAACGTTATATAAGCGAAAGAAATGTAAAGATATGTAGAAACAAAATGTTCAAATCGTGTCAACATAACACATTTTGACGTTAAAGTGCCCCTGCGATCAAATTTTATAATTGCTTTTTAATTCATTTTTCGAAAGAAAATATTGTAATTACTGACCTGTCCAAACCGTTTTTCAATCTGATCACGGGAAAGCGTTTTTTTATGACTGTACTTTTCTCATTTTTCAAGGCTGCCATTACATTTGCATATTCCAGTAGTTTCAAAAGAAGCCAGAGAAAGTGACGTCAAAGACTCGCTGGCTTAAAATTGCAGTGTGTGAATACAACTTATTTAATATGCAGCACACGAGTTTGGCAATCTGAAAGCTCAATATTCCCGTGCCGCATATTAAATAAGCTGTATTCACACACTGCAATTTTAAGCCAGTGGGTCTTTGACGTCACTTTCTCTGGCTTCTTTTGAAACTACTGGAACATGCAAATGTAATGACAGCCTTGAAAAATGAGAAAAGTACAGTAAAAAAAAACGCCTTCCCGTGATCAGATTGAAAAACCGTTTGGACAGGTCAGTAATTACATTATTTTCTTACGAAAAATGAAATAAGAATCAACTATAAAATTTGATCGCAGGGGCACTTTAAATTGAGCGCCAAAACACCACGGACTGTGCTAAGCATGATCATGAAGCAAAGTATTTTTAGCAAAAGGCTATGGTGTTAATGAAACAGTGATGTGTATAAAGGATATTTCTTGTTATGATCTGATCTGACATCTGCTGAAACTTGTCTTGCTGTAAAGGATAAGAATCGAAGTTTCATTTACAAGTTACAAACATATATGCGTATTTTGATAAAATCAGAACCGGAACCTTCTACATACGTTCAAGCATTATTATCATGTTCCTTAATTTAAAGTAGTTCAAGCTTTACGAACTTACCATTTGTTGCAACAACGTTTGCACCTATTAAAAGAGAAAAACAAAGAAGGAAAAGCAAAATAGCAAGTCCGTTGTCATTCAAATCTCTAAAACATTCACGTAAGTTCAATATATGCCTACATAAGAAGCAATCAATTATTTTCTAGACAGGCAACACAACAGCCGCAAAAATCCTGTTTGTATGTAAAAGACAACAACAGATAAAAGCATAGAATAAATTTGAGGGATTAAGCTATATATTGGATGTCGAATGGTACAAATCCAGTTAAATCCTGGACGCTTTGAGGGTCTCCATCTTCGAACTTTACTTTCTCCGTGTCCGCCATGTTTGATGTTTGTTTCGCTTTGACAAGAGACGCCAAGCGGAGCATCTAGTGCCAGGCCTCGCTCGCGCGCTAGTGTCAAAATCAAAGATGGCGGCAGATTTTGAAATGAGTGTGATTTCTTGTTGGGATTCGAAACAAAGAGTGTTTTAAGCAATGTCACAGCATCGACAACATCTTAGCTCATACTTGAAATCTAAAAGATCAGGTGCATCAAATTTAGAGCCGTCAAAGGAACGGTAAGGATTGAATATGGTGATTTCCGAGCTTATACATGTACCTATGATTCAAGTAAGCAACGTTGAGTCATATTGTCTAAGTCTTTTAAAAGTTAAATCATATGATGACGCTATAAATTGAACTTACATCTACCAAATGAAATAGAATTAAATTAGTAGTTTTAGAATACCGTACTCCTGTCCACTTATTTACATGTCACAGAATAAAATTGATGGATCGACCTTAACGCAGCCCGGCATTCTAAAATGGCGTCTTTATTTTTAAAGGAAAAATGTGGTTGGAGCAAAGTCTTCAATAAAGCCACCTGGAAAAGGATCAGCTTCAACAAGAAGTAAAGCTTTGGATATCAGCAGGTATAATGCATAGTGTACATTTTATTTATTAATCGACTAATTATCATCATTTTTATTTGCACTATTATTTACATTTCGCACTTTGCACTGGTATGGCCTAACTTCTTCAGGGAATAAAATGACTGCAGTCGAACCTCTCCTTACGGACACCTCCATAATACGGACACCTCTCTATTACGGACAGTTCACTCGGTCCCAAAGATACCAAAATCCATACAATCCCTACCTCTATAGTACAGACACCTCTATAATACGGACACTTGGGCCTGTCCCTTTGATGTCCGTATTAGGGAGGTTCCACTGTACAAGAAAAATGTTACAATATGAATCGCCAAGAAACAAAAGGATGTAAGATTACGATGGAAAGACGTTTCTTTTTCAAAAATATAAGATGAAATGTTACAATTCAAATTTTATAGAAACAAAAGAATATAAGATAACAAGATAAAACTAATGAAAGAAGATATGTAAAATGTATAAATCCAAATTTCACATTCACGCTTGCTGATACCAGTCAGCCTTGCTTTATTAGTTCCTGTGTATTTATATCAAATTTGCTGACTAGATCCACCAGGATCCGACACTTTTGCATCGTCAATTGGCCCTTGCAGATATTTCCAAAGTGTTCATAGAGCCCATGATATGTAATGGTCAGCTGTCTTACTCATGGGGATAACGTTAGTGGGAGGGGAGGGTGTGGAGTTGGATGTAGGGGGTCGGGACCAGGGGGAGGGGGGGTTAGGTGGAGCATTGCCTAGGAGAGGGGAGGGTCCACATGTGTGAAGTGTTATTTAGAAGGCTTTGTATTCACAAGTCAGCTCATAGGAGCCGTTGATTCTAAATCCAATGTTTATATTATTTCAAAGGCTTCCAGATGAACTTCTTTTAAAGATATTCAGATACTTGAGTCCCTCTGAACTCCTGGTTTGTGCTCAAGTCTGCCATCAATGGACAACAATTGCAAAAGAAAGGTTCAATAGTTACTGTAATGTATTTTACCTTGAACTTTCATGGTGTGATGCCTATTTATTGGGTCTTACATGCATGACTGAAGCCCTGATAGGGTAAATTCACGGCATAGAAACAGCGACATCCACAAATTGAAATGATGATGAATGACAAGTAGATTCATGAAGTTACAAACTTGCGACATAAATTCTACTGTACAATTTATACATTATATACATGCATTTCTTGCTAAAATATTTTTCAATAAGCCTATACTGACATGATAACACATTATAAAATGCTCAAGGAAATGCGCTCACTATGATTGGTTAAACCGAGTTCATTATAACTCAATAAAGCACGCGCATGGTGTAAGGTTCATTATAACCGTTTTTATTTTATAAAAGGAATAAAAAACTTGTTCCTTGTGCATTGTTGAGTTATATAAGCACTTGGGGATTTTTAAGAACACTCGAGAAGTGCGAGAAGCACTCCCCTTTGGCTTGTGCTTCTCGCACTTCTCTCGTGTTCTTAAAAATCCCTGCGTGGTTAATAAATTTGTCGTGCCTCGGGAGCTAAGCCGTGCGAATTCGAGCGAAAAATATATTTATATATATACTTGATGGTGTCCTGCAGTTGCCGGGCAACAATGTGGTACTACTTCATGTAAGCCTATACACGAGCATGGTAAACAAAGATGGCGGACGGTAAACGGTACGCGAACCATCGAAAGGACCTTTTAGCAACGTTTTTGGTTGCAAAAAAGACGAAGTGGAATAGCGAAAAGCCTCATACCCAAATCGAGAGTTTCGACTCGCGGTGCCCCTCCCCCGAGCTTCGCGAGGTTCTGCGAGACATGTTTTTCTAGTATGTAACTCAATAATGCACTCGGTGCATTTTTTTTTATTTCTTTAATAGTTATTAATTATATGTACACCTGTGCATTAATTACATGTAGCTCACTATGGAAACCACTGCTTCCCAAACTTCCTAAACAAGTCAGGGATTCTCTTACCTTTGAGGAGACAAAACAGGAAGGTTTCGACTGGAAAACTGAGATAATCAAAAGGTACAGTACTAACCAAAAAGAAAGTTGCATTTTAGAGATTCATTTGCAGTATTTTTAGACTAACAGACATTGGGGTCATATCCAGTGAGGAAGACCAATTTTTCAAAAAAAGGGTTCCCCTTTAGATATCTTATCTCGGAAACGAAGTTGGTGACCCCCCATTTTTTTGCATTTCTGATACGCATAACTCATAACCCAGCTGTAGCGAAAGTTTTATAAAAAAATCAATGTTAGAAGATTTTTGTGCGAACTTACTTAAACCAGCTATGCTGAACTGGGCACCTCTGTTGAAATATTGTTAATAAATAAATAAATAAATAAATAAATAAATAAATACTAGGAAGTGAAAGCTAAAGCCTATAGCATTAACTAGTCTGGGATGTGGTAGGGAATTTTCTGGTGTTTAGTCTAGAATAGGGTTGTAAAATGGTAGCACACCACCTGAAAAAGTATAAAGTACCCCCCTCCCCAGGCCAAAGTATGATGTACATTACCACAAATTTATTATACCGGTATAATTATTGTATATTATTGCTTCTATTTGTATTGAAGTTGCACTTGCTTTGTGTAAAAATTGATTATAGATTTAATGTGCACTCACACATTTCATTCTGTTGCTAGTTTAATTAAATTATTTTTGTACGCAGGTGTATAAATGCACGAAATAAGGAAATCTTGAGCTTGAGGAAACGGAAAAAAAGATCACCTTACACAGGCTTGCCAAATGAAGAGTCACAGTCTTGTAAACCATCTGCGTATGTTGATTTATTTATTTCTGGGATGGGGATAACAAAAATTACAATTTAATAACCGTTGGACCATTAACCCTGTAATTGAATCCTAAGAGTGTCAAAAATCAAAATTAAAAAAAAAATTACAAATTTTGTTTTGTAAAATATTGAAAAAATGCAAAATGTTTCAAGAATGAAATCTTCTCTTTCAACTGAAACTGACTTCAAGTATTTTAAAGTTGTTTTAAATTTTTACTTTTTCTTTTCTGGTAAAATATTGTTCAAAATCCAGTCAGAATTTGAAAACAATATCAATGGCTGTCTTTTGATTGATCTCCACCAAAATACATTGTAAACTGGCTCAAGTTCCACCATTGAGAATGAAGTGCAATGGGTATGTTGCATGTTAACTACTGTAATGTTGTCAACAGGTTTGGTAATGTTAGATGGAAGCTGTGTGTTATAGATACTTCTGGTAAAGAATACTGGCTGGTTGCGGATGGCTCTAAACTATTTGCTTCTTCACTGTGTATTCGCTGGTTCTCTATTCAATTGCCACCCCTTACAAGACTGAAGATACTTCAGGTTTTTGCCTTTGAACCTGTCTTCTATCACAGAAACTGGACACCACATATAAATAGGTTAGGCTGTAATATACTGAATGCTCTTAATTGCTACATGTATAATCATGTGTTTTAGAGTCACTGTGGAAGTAGACTTGAAGTCTGGAAGTAATAGGATAGCCTGCACAACAGGCACTGTTCAGTTTTGTGGTGCACAAGCAGGAAGGAAGACATCCTCGGAGACCCAGGGACAGTTAGTCAGGGCAGGACAAAGCCAGGAAAAATTCAGTGCAACAAATTAGTTTTCACGAGCGACACGCCGATTTTTGCCGGGTTTTTACTTTATCCCGCCCTGACTAACTGCCCCTGGGTCTTCGAGGATGAATTGCAAGCATGAGCAACAAGCGCGGAGTATGAGGCCTGCGAATGAGAGAAAGACATCTCTCTTTTCGTCACTCCTTTGCATGCCTCCACTCTGTGGAGGAGAACATCAATGTGCAAGAAAATTCATTTTATTATAAAATGTATTTTTAGTACCTGTACAAGATCCCTTGTCCTTCAGCAAGATCTTCGCTCAAGAGGTAACACAAGATAAATCAGAATGATTTGTTACAATATAAATAGATAACAGCCCTTGGAACCATTTTGGGTAAATTGACTTTAATTGAGGTCAATAAGCAAATAGCCAGTGACCGTGGGCGGCACCGTGGTCTCGTGGTTAGCGCGTCGGACTTTCAACCTGAAGGTCGGTGGTTCGAGCCTGGTCTCTGCCGTCATGTTGTTTCCTTAGACAAGAAACTTTACTCCACGCTGTCTCTCCACCCAGGTGTATAAATGGGTACCGGCGACAAAATGCTGGGGGTAACCCTGCGATGGACTAGCATCCCATCCAGGGGGGAGTAGCAATATTCCTAGTTGCTTCATGCTACAGAAACCGGGTTAAGCTCCGGCCGTGTGGGCCATCGTGGCCTGAGTGCGACTTTACCTTTTTTACCAGTGACCGCAAAGGGAGTGGCTTCTTATGGGCGGTTTTATTAGCGAACAGGGGTCAAACTTAATTTTCTAGTCCACTAGAAAGTTTTGCTAGTATGGTCACAGCTACTTTTTTTGCAGTCATTTTTGCCTTTGATGACTCTGAAAATAAATAAAATACCTAATACTGTTTATTTTGGGATCTTCTTTGCCATTGTCCTGTCATTTCTTTGGCAGCTCAGGGTTGTCGGGCAAGACTTTGTCATCATCGGTCATGTTACCAATAGTCTTAGAGGTTGAGGGCCTCATGAAAAAAGCAGTTATTTTAAACATCTACAACAAAAGCGGCTCACAAAGCATGCAATTCATTCTCTTCTGTCTCTTTGCTGATTACGACAAAATGTGAATGCACAGATAAAGTGTGCACAGGTTCTGTGTAAAACCGCTGGCAAGTGGCTAACCCAAAACTATGCGCTTATTTTCTCCAAACCTGTAGATGACATTATTTTGATGATGTCTGAAGTTTTGCCACAAAATTCTCCAAGAATGTTCACTTTTACCTCCAAATTTTATTAGAGAAATGCTTACTCGCCAAAGTTTGCTAGAGAATATATTCTTTTGACTCACAAATTCCAAAAACCACTCGCATTTTCAAGTTTGCGAGTGTCAATTTCAAGCCCTGAGTGAATGTTTCACAGTTGACTGTTAGTCAGCAGAGCAGTTTTCAATAAATCGCAACAGATGCAGACCAATGAACTTGAAGCAAACACATGTAGCCTGCGCCAAGTGCGGGAAACAAATGCAGGCAAGTACTGATTGGTTTTGGTTTTACTTCTGATTGGTTGAGAAAGTGGCAAAATTTATTTAGCCAATGACAAAGTGTAGAAAGCGGTTGCAAAATACTTTCAACACTCAATTGAAAGCCTCTAACTAAATTGGATTCAAAATATGATTATTATAGCACGTCAGAACTGCATGTTAAGTCTAGAGTTACTAATTCATTAATTTATTGTTATAAGGTGCTGCACTGTCACAAGATACAGCCATCAGTGAGGGTGGCCTAATTACTGCGCATGTCATGTCACCTTCTATTTTAGCAGCATGTTGGAGTGCATCATGGAAAGTAAGTGGCCTAACCGTGGATCCATAAAGCAGAAGATGGAGTGCCTGTGCACTAAATTTAATCGCATGTCATATTTTCTTTCATTTTACAAGATCTGAAGATGTTTCAATAAATAAAGGGCCCCACTGAAAAACGCCTTGGTGATGT
This sequence comes from Cladopsammia gracilis, assembly GCA_022457155.1. Taxonomy (NCBI): domain Eukaryota; kingdom Metazoa; phylum Cnidaria; class Anthozoa; order Scleractinia; family Dendrophylliidae; genus Cladopsammia; species Cladopsammia gracilis. The sequence continues at coordinate 806,909 of JAJGOT010000057.1, read as the reverse complement.
GGACACCCTGAAAAAAAATATTTCATTCTTAGCATTTGTCAAGTTGTGATTTTTCCATAGTGTGAGAAATCCTTATATTTCACTGAAGTTTATTATTATTAATAATAAAATATTTTTGACAGGATGGAGGAGAGTTAGCTTTCATTACGCTGTGCCTTCACCACCACAACTTAACAGACAAAATACTCTTTGGATCAGATAACAGGTTTGTTTACTTAATTCATTCATTCATTCCAAAACCAGCTGACTCTGTGTGTCAGAAATTCGCCCAATATGTATGCATAAAAAATGTGGCTTTTTTCCTCATGGTCTGCTTTCTTTAGTCTTTGTCCCATGATTTTAAATTATTATATTTACTTTTCATGCGGATTGCAATTTTTAGGCCGCTTACTGCTGGCCTTAATCAGGCCATGGTGTCGACTGGATTCATTTCACTAAATATGTACAGCTAAATATGTATGTATGTAATATGTAATATGTATGTATGTATGTAATATGTAAATAAATATGTATGTACACTAAATATGTACAGTTAATTCCGGTTATTTGTTATTTGTGGAAATTCACCCATTTTGTGCGTAATGTTCAGTTGTTTTATATGCCGAATTGCCGTGTAGCATGAAATTTCTGCGGGAGTTTTATTTTTTGCGGATTGGCGATTTGTTGACGTGTTTTACGGTAATATTTTTTTGCCGTTTGAGATGACTGATAATACTGCTGGGAACTAATTTTACGATTTCCTGTTCAAGCAACAGAACATTAACAAAAAAGGAAACTTAAATATTTTCAACTTTTATTACTTGTTGAGTTAAGGTACGCCCTACTTTGAGACATTTCACTGAATTCTGTTAAATCTTTGAAGGTGATACAGTACTGGACCTAAAGGACTGACGCAATGACAAAATCAAACAAAAAGCCTCCCCTGCCCCCTGCCAATGCTCAAGAAAAAAACTGATATTACTATTGAAAATCAATGTCAAAAGTTGTTTTTAACATCCGATATCGTCCCAGTAGTAATGCAACTTTACCTTAAAAAGCAGAGTTTTTTTTTATTTGACTAAAGGGAGTAAATTTTTGCGGAGTATTATTCTGCGAGAACTTATTTTTTCGGATCGAGGGCAAATTAATCTGCAAAATCCGTAAACATTTCATGGTACACTGTAGGAATAGCATTCTAAACTGTTTTCACTACTTGGTAAGGAAATGTTTTTTTGTTTTTGTTTTATTATCTTTTATCTTTATTAGAGTATTTGTTCCGCCGCCTCATCGGCTTGTTCAAGATGACATCGACCCACAGTATGGTAAGTGCCAATTATCCTGATAGTAAATATGAATTTTGCATTGAAATAAAATGAAGATCATGCACAAGTTTTCAATATCATAGTGTAACATCGCAAATGTGCGAACGTGAGTTTGCAGGCTGCAAATTAAGAAAGTCTTTCTGAATCTTCGGAAGTCTTCTGATCTTCGGTAATTCTCTTCGGATGATTTTCGCTAACTCTCAGAAGTTTTCACGCAATCTTTGACCATAAAAACCTGTGAAGTGATAGTAAATTAATAATAATATGGAGCTCAGCGAATGTAGCTCACAATGGTATGAATTTTATTCACGGCTTCATTACGTTCACCTCAGCCGATATTTAATTATTATCTTTATAGACTTTTTTCAAACGTTTCAGTGGAACCTCCCCTTAATTATCGCTTGTTGATTTGTCTCCTTTTCAGGCCTTCACGGATATTCAGCCACGATAGAACTAAGAAATCATGTGACCACACTCTGGGGAAGGCAGTACAGGGAGCTTTATCAGCGTAAGCTCTTTTTATTAACTTGCTCACTTCTAGTTTGCACTCAGACTCGAGTTAAACCTTGATTCGTGTTTAATAACGCGGTATGAAAAATGTGAGGCTTCTGGGATGTGGATATTTAAAAAGAGTAGCCTGTAATCAGTAATTTTCCAGCGGCACGCAAGTGCTAGAAATTGTTCCTGTATTTAGCCACCATGGTGTTGGATTCCTCCCATTATTCAGCCCTCCTTATTCACTCCCCTTATACACCCTCCCCCCCTTATTCATCCCCCTTATTCAACCCCACTTATTTAACCTCACTTATTCACCCCCCTTATTCACCCCTTATTCACCCTCCTTACTCGCCCCCCCCCCCCCCATATTAACCCCCCTTGTTCACCCCCCCCCCCCCCTCCCCCTCCCGCTGACGATAGAATCTGAATCCAGCACTGCCTGAGTATCAGTCCTTCTTTAGGAACAATACATGTTCTTCTCACCTTCAGCGCTCGCATAAGAGCCGTGGATCGGCTCAAAATGACTTTCGTTCTGCTTTCACAAATATTAGCTATATCACTGCCATTTACATGCTATATTTTTTGTCCTGTTTGCAGAGTATGTAACGGATTCTTATGTGTGTCTTGGAGGACGTGGCAGTGAACACGGCTCATTTGAGAAGCAGCTTTCTCTTCCGTGGAAAACAGAGCTTTTCAAAAACATCCTCCCTGTGAGTTTTGAAGACATTAATACAAAATGTTTCTTTGGTAAGAATAAGAAGTGCAGTAGAACAGCTGGGCTAATCCCTAAGGAGTGTGGCAATAATAGACTGGAGGTTGTCTTTCGAGGGCAGTACCCCCCCCCCCCCCACCCCCCCACCCCCCGGTTACTGCAACAGGAAACAACCAGCACCGAAATATGTTTCGAGTAAACAAGTTTCAATGAAATACGTTTCCCTAAACATGTTTGCACTTGTTTGTTACTCTTAAACACATTTCATGCCTTGTTCTGTAATTTATGCGGTGTTATGGAACACACATAAAATAGGGCTCGAACTTGCTGTTGCATGATTTCCTGGCTAAACCCTCTAAACCAACTGAGCTACTGGGAAACTCGTGGCGAGCGAGGTCATTTCCTAGGTTCATATGTGACACGCGTCTTGCATACTGACTAGGATCAGCAACGTCGAAAGAGTCTTATGTGGTGATAAAGATGGTAGATTTTTAAGCTCGACGAGGCTGAATATTGTATATCTTTCTCAGAAGGAACCAAACATAGTTTCATGCGAATGAAGGAATAAAACACGATATTGAAACTCCTTGTCAGACAAGAGTTCAACTATTGATGCCGAAATCCTGAGATGAAATAGCAACAGCTATCCCCAATTGCAAATCCTGACCATTGTTGTTTGCAATCATTGATAACAGAGCGGTTTTCAGTTGAATGTCGTAAAACCCAAAACCAAAGCAATTAATCTGGACAATCACAAAAGACGCAGGCAATCCAATGAATCAATCAGAGTTCAAAGCAAAGACACGTCACCGGCGCCAAGCACGGGAAAACGTGCAGGCAGGTCACGATTGGTTTTGGTTTTATTTCTGGGCCCGGTTGTTCGAATGCCGATTAACGCTAATCCCGGATTAAAAGTTAGCGAGGATTTTATTTCTCTGTTTAAAAATGTTTTCAAAAGATCATTTGTAGCTAGTTGTGAAGACAAGTTAAAGTCGAAGCTGAAGGGTTGAAAACTTTGGAAATTTTTCAATGGTTGAGTTATTTAACTGGATTCAAAATTGACGTTCATCCTGGGTTAGCTTAATCGTGCTTTGAACAACCCGGCCTCGATTGTTTGATTAATATAACGTGGCGCGAGATTTTGTAGCCAATAACAAAGCGTAGCAATGCAAAGTCAGCTCCCAATCGCGAAAATACTTTCGACACTGAAAACCACTGTAATTGGATTTGATTTTTTTTCCTGTCTGTATAGGACGTGTGTTTCTTAGATGTGACGGTTTTACATGAAGGAAAAGTCCCTTTCTGGTGCTTCAGGTAAGCTAAGAGCTGAGACTGTGGTTTAATTTCTTGTGGTGCACCTTCCGTCCGGCGTCTTTGTCGATATCGTTAACGTGAACAACGCTGTTTTCCACCTAATTGTTTTTAATTGTGATAAAATATTTCATCATTTTCCTAAAGGAGGTGTTATACTTTCCAACGTTCCGTGCAACTTTTCTTGTTGTTCTGGTGTCCATGTACCAATTATTAACTTCATATTTTAATTTTAAAACTTCATTAAATCATTAAATCTTTAATATTTCTTATTTTGTCTTAAAATCACAAATCCTCCCTGGCAATTTCTCCTCCTTTCACACACTCCTAAAAATCACCGAAACAAAAACATGAAACATTACATAACATTCATCTACAAACCTGTGATGGCATTTTTCGATTGTTTGAAACGTTGACGAAATAATCCCATACAACCGATCTTAAATACACCGACACCTCAATCAATAAAGAGATTATTGACCAAATGATATTGACGGCATTTGATTGTTTTCAGTTCGCCGGTGAGGATTCTCAGCGTCAAAGCCCAGGATGGTAACTTAAGCTAACTTTTGCATTTACCTAGTGCAAAGCGGCTTTGTAAGTGAAAGTCAGCCGCTTTCCCTCCGAAGGAGATATTCAGAAGTTATAACCGCCTTGTACACCATAATAGATAGCATCATAGAAAGTACTGCTCAGTAGCTTTCATTTGAATGGTCACACTTAAGGATTCCATCCACAGACTCAAAAGTACGAACCACCTTGTACAGCTTAATAAACAGCACCACGGGAAAGTACTGCTCAGTAGCTTTCATTTAAATGAACTTCGTGCATTTGAATTTAAAATTTTTAACACGCTTTTTTCGAAGGAAGTTAGTTCCGAAACTAAACTAACGATATGCAAGTTTATTGTTATGTAAAATAGAGTTGTTTGGTTGCTGTCTAATTTAGTTACCAGGGTTTTCCTAGCTTCACACCCTAACAACGAGTTTCTGTCGTGGTTACCTTCTGTCTGAAAAAATAACTGATGTTTTATCAGGAGGCAGCGTGGTCGAGTGGTTTGGGCGCTGCATGGAGGTCCCGAGTTCAAGCCCCGCTCTTACCACTAGCTGGAGTTGTTTCACGGTAGACTCGAGTTTCAACTCCTCGGCCACGCTTGTAAAATAGCCGACTGGTCTGGCTCCTGCCAGTTGGGATTTTTAACATGTCATGTTCAATTTACAATATTTGTTTCTATATTTGAGTGGCGTACCTGTGAATTAGCTACTAGCTAAGTGCTTGTCCACTTTAAACAACATTTACATTACATTTTTACATAACATTGTTCCCAGGTGATTTTTCAGCTGAAGGAGAAAAACGGTTCATAGAGTACAACGACGAACATGGGACAATAAGAATTGATTTTTTGACGGTGAGTTTTCAGTTTAAACTTTAGCAAAACTCTTGTAACTGCTGTAAAACATGTAACTTCTGACAACCAAAAACGTATAAAATTTATACATTTATTGGCGCATAATTGTTGATGATAGTTGGTTAAACGTCACGTGAGCAGTGATCGCCACTGACTTCTCGTGAACAACGTTTTGGCTGATATTTTCTTTGTTTTCGGGCCTCGACCGGCAGGGATTGTTGACGTTTTGGGACCATTTTCAAAAAGCTAAAACTGAGCCTGCTACTCTAGGTGGCAACGGCTATCATGCACTCGGTCAAACGATCAAAACTATCCACGATTATCATGAAAATTTTGAACATGTTCAAAATTAATGATAGCGCGTGATAGTTGACGATAGTGCATGATTGTTAGTGGTCTAACGACAGCGCGAGTTTCAACTATCATCGACTGTCATCAACTATTAGTAGTTATTGTATAAATTGCACTCATCCGCCCTAGCTTTATCCAGGGAATAGTGTGGTACTGTGTATATATAGTGCTATGTATATAGGACTCATTCATATTTTTCATTTGTCATTATATATCACTTTCATTGTTTACCATTGTTGCCTCATTAGCATACGCGCCTCGTTCTCAAACCTACCTTCAAAAAAAATAATAACTCTGAATAGCTTTGTCTGAAAATTTGAGCCCGATATCCTATATACACTGCATGCAATGCTGTATTAAAAACTCAAAATTTTACAAAGAATGTATGGCTCATTAGCGCTTTTGCCACCTAACAATTTTGTAGTTTTTGATAGCAGATATTCCTTTAATATTGCATGAAAAATGCTGAAAATTGCATGGATTACTAAGTTTAACAAGCTCTTTCAACTTTTGAAGTTAATTTGTATTTAGCATGATGCCTTCTCTATGCAGATTCGTATGCTAATGAAGCAAAATGTAAACAATGACGTCAGCAAAGATTTCCCTATTGGCCACGCTCCCATTGTTTGTGTGGCTTCATAGTTCAGTTGGTTAGTGCATCGCACCGGTAACGCGGAAGTCAGGCGATGGCCGGTGCAAATCCCGTTGAAGCCCTGATTTTTTTCAGGCTTCTTTCTTTGCAACTGCTCAAATTGCAAACACAACTACGAGGATTTACGTTGTAGTGCTATGCATTCACAAGCTTTTAATGCCATATCAATTCCTGTTTATTGATTTATTTTTTCTGACAGTGTTTTTGTTTTTATTTTCTTATATCAAATGGGCAATATCATCTTTGGAAACTGAAACAAATCTCGCCATTTCGTGGCTGTATTTTCATTCAAAGCGAGCGCTCGCGTCAAATTGGCGTCCGCTAATAAAATAAAACACCAAATCTGATTGGTCTAAGCAATTTATAAAGAGATATTTGATTGGACAATACAATCGCGTAAGCGATATCGCATCACTTCATTTATAAGTGATATCGTATATCACTTTACTGATGGTATGGATTTTATTCATGTCTTTATCACACAGATGTACACATTTTTTTGTAATAAACCATGATATCTGCTTTTGAGAAATGTTTAATTTTTTTCTTATTTCAGATCGAAGATGAGGGACAAACATTCGTTACCAACGTGGAGCTACGAGTGCTGAAGTCTTTTGTAAACTTGTGGTTTCACACTTCACACTGAATCACTTGACTGTTGGAAAAGTATATTCTGTTTTGTTTTGCATTAACACGCTGTGATCAGTGTGTGTGATTAGTGAAAAACTCGCGCCATTTTCTCAACCAATCAGAAGTGAAACCAAAACCAAACGTGACTTGCCGAGGTATGTCCAGAAATGCACGCTAATGAGATTCACCAGCGTTAATACCATTCACAGACATAATCTTCGAGGTGCGCAACATAACATGTTTATTCCGCGAACGAACACTGAGGCCCTTAAGAAAAGTTTTCGTTATAGGGGCGCAGTAACATGGAACAGTCTGTCAGCTGAGGCTAAGCAGGCCACTACTTTAAATAGTTTTTATTCCGCTATTGTATATTAGTATTTTCTTAACTTAGTTTAGCATTTATTATAGGAGTTTTGTAATTTTTAAGTCTTAACTTTTTCTACTAGGTTTAATGTGCACGGCTCTTTAAAAGACCACTTTTTAGTGATAAGGACTCCGTGAATAAATAAAGTTATTGTATTGTATTGTATTCAAGCTCTTTATGATAGACATCATGAAGTGTCCCCTAGACCTAATTCTCACCTAAACACAAGCAATTCTGTCAAACATGAAGTCATATGGAAATTACAAATAATTGTGTGTAATATGAAGTGCCCAAGGTCCTAGTTATGTGCATTTCTGGACATAAGTGGACTTGCCTCACGCGATATGTATGAGGTGAGGGGCGTTGCCCATTCTTCAAGTCGTTTATTGGTAGCGAGTTTCACTTTTTGATGAAACGCACCCATTCGTCGTTTACTCATCTAAGAAGTGTCTTCTTAGCTTGGATCGACTCCTTTTCAATAAACAACAGTTTTATGTTTTTGAATTGTAAGGCGTTTTTTCCGTACATCTTGGCTATGTGCGACGAACTGAATATCTTGAATGTAAACGTCCTCTATATTGATATCTTAAAATGTCATATATTGCGAGAGAATATTTCCTCCTCAACCAAAAGTCAACTAGATATTTAAATCGATTATAAATGGTGTACCACGGCAGCGATGTCGATGTTTTACAGGACACGAAGATAAAGCTCCCGGTTTTGCTGATACATGATGCATCTTTCGACCAAAATTAATCAAATATCTAACTCAAAAATACTGACGCTTTTTCATGGGCAAGCATCTCTTTGCCTTAACATAACGCGCGCCTCCGCAAAATTACACCAAATATTCTTTATCGCCTGCTGCGCAGCCAACAAAATACGTACAATCGGGCTTCTCTTCTTTATAATATAAAACAAAGCGGCTTTGCTACCAGATAGAGGTCCAAGTTCATAACAATCTCTACGTCAGTAATTTTGAGACACGGACAGCCAGCTCATGGATGAAGTGACTGAATCCGCACGGTCCACAAAAATGGAGAATTAGAAATATAAATATACTACGGATCTGAAAAGAAGACTACGCACAGCCAGCGGTAACTCGAAACAATATAACATAACATACTGCCCACGGAATCTGTTTTTACCGCCATTTTATCCCTTTCCAAATGACCCAATGTTAGATCTGAATTTTAGATTTTTAGATTTCTCGTTATAACTCGAGATCTCGCGTTATAGGTCGAGATCTCGCATTATAAGTCGAGATCTCGTGTTATAAGTCGAGATCTCGTGTTATAAGTCGAGATCTCGTGTTGTAAGTCAAGATCTCGTGTTATAAGTCGAGATTCCGTGTTATAAGTCGAGATCTCGCATTATAAGTCGAGATCTCGTGTTATAAGTCGAGATAGGAAAATGTCGACTTAGGTAAAAAGAAACACATTGTGGATGGCCCTTCCGGGCCACCGTACAAAACAGATGTAATTACCTCTAACTCACTTGAACTCATTACAAACCAGAAACATCGGCGGGCAGTAGCAAAACTTAGGGCAGGTAATCATAACCTAAGAATTGAAACTGGAAGACATTCCATCCCTAAACTCCCTGAGCATCTGAGAATCTGTCAATACTGCAGCTCAAATGAAGTTGAAAACGAAGCACACTTCGTCTTATTTTGCAATAAATATGACACAATTAGAAATTCTCTGGTGGAAGATATCATTAGCAAATATCCCGAATTCGATTATTTAAATGCTAATAACAAAATTGTTTTCCTCTTTAATAGCACCGGTTCTTTTATTTGTAAAAGATTGGGTCACTTCATTCACGAAGCTTTTTCATTAAGAAATGAACCATTAGTTACAAGAATTGTAAATTAACTGATTTTGTTACTTTAATTTTATACTTTTGTTTTTGTTTTTATATGCAATACCATTTGTAATTGGGAATGCAAATAAACTATTGTTGTTGTTGCATGCTATGCTAGAGGCCGTACTTAGATTAAATATTAAAGAACATTGTTTAGTTTGTTCGTGCATTCACGGCATCGTGAAGATGTAATTGAGAAATTTTAATTGTTCGCATTTACGTTTATACAGTCAAACCTGCATTAGCGGGACGTCACGCTGGTGGTAAAAAACAAAAGATTTCCCATTTTAGCTTCTATTACTTTATTTTGCCGTCCCCATTGATATTATAAATATTAAATTAAATAAATGTTCGTCCCCTCTGTATTCCCGTTCAATTGGGCTGTAAATCATTGAACCTTACTGGTTGTAACCCAGGGTCATGCAGCTAATATTAAGAACTTGAACACCGAGTGTATGTATGTAAGCACTTGCGGATGTCGTGCTCGCAAAATTTTGATATCCCACGCGAACAATACCGCCATCTACAGTCATGCAGACTAATTGAATTGCAAATTAAAGTGGAACAGTTAACAAAAGAAACTGGTTATGAAGCTTAACAAATTTCAAGAAGAGTGTACAAAGTTGCTTTGTTTTATGTTGAACGAACCGTGACCCTGCTCATTGTTTTGTTTAACTTCTTCTGGTCAGTTGCTCATGCATTTCAATACCTTTTGTGTTTTGTGCAGGGTCAAGGCAAACGAGCAAAAGAAATGGAGAACAAAAACATATAACAAAGGACTGAGTTTCATAACCAGTTTGTTCTATTAATTATGAGTGAAATTAGTGTGAAACCTCTTGTTGAAGCCCAAATCGCCAAAGATAAGTCAATTCAGTAAATTAAAGTTTTCTCGATGTTGCTCGTTTTATGAATCAAAGAAAGATGGCAGTACTTTTATGCCGCTGAGAAAAGAACTCCAGTGAAACCATTTCAATTATACCACAGAAGTTCGCAGATTCGAATCACAACCAACAACGAATCGTTTCGCTGGTTTGTAACTAGACTAAAAACTGGAGTTTTATTTTATAGTAAAATGTCGCCTCATAACATCGAAAAAGTTAAGTGACGCCTTTATTTTTGGAGGGATAAGAATTTCGTTTTGTGTACGAAATGAGTTCAGCTGGGATCTCGAGGAAAGTGCAGCTAGGAAATTCTGGGATAATATTCATTTTTAAAAAGGAACCGGTCAGGCGTTTCCGCCTTGAGCGACATTCAAGAATTCATAACTGCAAATTTGGATTTCATTAGTTAAGTTCAATGATACACTCTCCCGAATGAGCGATGAATAATGCGTATGAACTGTGTTGCTGATACAGTGGAAGCCGTTAAGGCGACCATCATTTCGACGGGAGACGTGAAGTCACTTCACTTCGTATTAACTATGCTTCGTCGAAGCCAGTGTACATGTGAAACATTTTTTGTATGCTATGTATGAACAAACCGCATGATACAAATTACATGCATCTGTTGTGACCAAGTTGCAGAGGGAGATCTCAGTGATCAAGGAGCGGGAACGATGGACATTACCTGGAATTCCATACATGTTTTGGGTGTGGTATTATCAATGACTCGATGGTTGCACGCTGCGCGTTTGCCATTTCTTAAGTGCTACCGCGCGCGGTTGATTGACCATAAACAACGGGGATTTTGCTATTTTCCGAACAAAACTGTATGGAATAATTAGGGTTTTACGATTTAGTGGAAATGGAAAAAGCTTTTCCTTCATTTGCATACAAACAATAAAGGTGCATGGCTGACATCCATATAAAATTAATAGAAAGTGCCTCGTTTTCTGTTTGGCACGATCGACAATATATAGGGCGTCATGGTCTAATAGTTTCTATCGTAACCTCATTTTTATCAACATTTACTCCGTACATTAACATCATTAAAAGATATATGAGAGTAATATGAGATGAGAACAAAGCTGGGCGTGGTATACAATTCAATCCCTGGTTTATAAAAACTATAGACATTGACAGCGGCTTTCTTGTTGTTTTCTTTCCCATTATTGAAGTTTTCCTATAAATCCACTCGCTTCGGGCCTGATTCTGCGGTATAATTAAAATCCGGGCTCATCCTTGGTGTTAGAGCCTGACAAACTCACGAGTGACGTAAAACAAAGAAAACAAAAGGCATAAAGCAATAGAGTCAACTGGGAATGCAATACGACAAAGGTAAAAAACAAAGAAAAAAATCACAGGTTCTTACACCGAGGTAAACCCCGATTGTCCCAGACATTCACAAGCTATTTTTCCTTGTTGAGCCTAAGTTGATTCCAAAGCACAATGGGCCTTTTGTACTGAAGTAACAAACAGCAACGTTTAATTTCGGCGTTAAACCAGAAACTTTTAGACAATGATAGAAAACCTTCTTCCGAACAAAAGACATTTCCACTGAATCGGAAAACCCTATTTGCTTATGCATATCTTTTGTTTTTCCTGCACTTGATTGACCTTGTAAACAAAGGTATATAATGAAAAGGCAAATTGCGTTGTTGATTTATTCCAGTTTGTGAAACGAATCAGTCAAATCAGATAACTGAATTTGTTATTCAGGTTATTGGACCTGTTGTATCCCTAAATCAGCGAAGGTAAGTCAGTCAGTAAATTAAGTTTTGCTAGAGTTGTAATTATTGAATCGAAGAAAGGTGGCATTGCTTTTATGCCGCGTGTTAAAACTCCATCAGCGAGCTCGCTGGGCGCAGCTTTCGCGCGTGAAATTCTCTTTAAAGAGGCAAGAACCCTTTTGAGTAAAGCCATGTTTTTCAATCAGTATACCACAAAAGTTCTTAAATGATTTTTTGTATTCGCGGTTTAAAATGGTTACTGATTTGTCAGGAGTACCGAACAAATCATTTCGGCGGAAGGCTTCAGTTACATTGATAGTTCCTAGTTAATTAGACTAACTTAAAACTAGACTCCTCCACCATTTCACACCTTTTGGGTGTGAAATGCAAATTAAGGCGTCTTTCAGTCACAAAACGTGCTTAACTTGCGTGTCCTTTAAATATAATTTCCTTCAAAAACCCAATAAAACAAGATTTTACCTAAACAAAAAAGGAAACAGAAGTTCATAAGGACTTCTCATATAACTTTCATAAAGTTTTTCCAAAATGTGTTAGCAATGGTCTTAGTAATGATGCGTGTTGTTTGTCAGTTGTTCATGCTTCAGTGGTTGATTGACGACTGGAGGTGAGAATGGCCAGGCCGGCCTCCTTTTATACCGGAACTTCGTGTTTAAGGTGGCTCCATATAGTTTATATTGGCAAGTCTTCCAAATAAAATATACACGATCTTATTGCTGTCTTTCGAAAGTTCTGTTTCGCGATACTAGGCATAATACACACATACACGTAGCTTAAGCTTTCTCGTTTACGGAGAGGTCTAATTTTACAGTCTTGTCTCATTACCATGGCAACCAATGATTGACTTGTTGGGATTGTTGTTCAAGGCTAGCAAACCTCTCAACGGATTTTCTCGGTTTTTACACGGTAAATATTCACGATTTTTGGTGAAACAGAAGAAACATTCAGTTGGTCTAATCTAACAAAGCCATAACAAAATCGGTACATTATTTTAGGCAATTTACTCACTTTTCGTTTTTTACGTTTATTGGGTTTGTGTATGTACAAAAATTGTTGTCTCTTTTTTGTGATCGAGAACCAAGAAAATCCTACCAATTTGTCAATTTTTATAAAAATTTACCGTGTGGGATGCGCGCAATAAACGTTTTAGTTACCGTAAAAACTTCTTTACTTTCGTGACGTCATCAAAATAAACAAACGCGCTCTCGCGCCATATTCGTGCCCATGCCTCGCACGCCAAAAACCTATATGGGGCCACCTTGAGATATCTCCTAAAACTAGCTCAGGTTTCTTTAGTAAAATACCGCCTCAAACTTTTGTAACATCGGAAAATTCACTAAATGCCTCTTGTTTTCGAAGAGATAAAAAAATGTCGTTTTGGGTACGAAATATAAAGGTAGAAAGGAGAACGTAGCTAGTTAATTCTGCGGGTACAAGATTGCTTTCTCTAAAACAGTCAAGCGTTCCTGCCCTGGTGGGGTGATCTCGAATGTTCCGCTGGGCTTTTAATACATTTTTTTCTGCTTTTTGAGAGGAAGGGACGTGTCTTATAAGTTCCATTGAGCTTTTTTTTTTTGGTAAAAAAGAGTTAGGTTTTCTAATACAAAATCCTTTTTACTTGCAGAAATTTAAAGTTTAGCCATGGAACGCCGAATGCTCGTAATATTTCTTGTACTGTGTCTTGCTTTCTCTTTGATGCATGAGAGGTTTGTATCCTTAAATACTGTCCAAGTCACTCATATTTCATACCCTGTGAGCAATGGATTCTCCTACGCCGAGCTACGCCGACTTGTTTAGCCTCTCGCGCATGCCCTCATCCACGTGACTGCTGCGTTTAAGCGAGCCCGCAATGCAACAATCAAAATGGCGTCCAAGGTGACGAAGACTTCTTTATTATGCTTAGTAATGATTTCAAATCAATGCGAGCACTGCATTCCTCCGTAATTAAAATACTTTTGGTTGTAATCTGTTGTGCATCTATTATTATCTGTTTCGAAAACGCCGATTTTACACGCCATAAATTGCTCGTTGAAACAAAACAAATTTGATCGATCTTTTTAAAGTTTTTCAAAGTTACAAACGTCGAAAAAATGAGTAAACAACGCAAACTTGCCGAGCTTTTAGGGCCTGTTCACATGGAAGTGGGGTACCCCGGCTTGGTGGGGTTCCCAGCGTCTCCATATATTCTTTGTTGTTTATCTGGTTGCGTTCACATGCGTGGTGGGGTACCCCACTCAGCCGGGCAACCCGTCTCTTCGGGGCGGGTTGCCCGCCTGAGTGGGGTAGATTTTTTCTATGTGAACACTATACCCGGGGTCCCGGGGTGAGGTTCATACGGGCATTCGACAATTTAGCCTGCCAAAAACAAGCGGGAAAACAAAATGGCGTCCACTCGTTATCAACCTGGTGAGCTTTTCCGCAAACAACGCCTCCAAAATATACTCGACAGCTCAAATTTTGAGGAAAATAGTCAGGATATTGGTATTTAAGCGAGACAGTAGCATCTCAGCCCGATCAGGCCCTGATTCCATTGGAATTGGATGCCCCAAGGCAAAATACGAAGTCGAACCCGAAGGGAAAGCAAAAACCTTCAGATGGTTTGCAACACAAATCTACAAAGGCGAAAGTGGCTAAAAGGAGTCCTGAAAAGCAAAGAAAGGTTATGGTTTGGTCTCCAGATCGGATAGACTTCAAACGCACCCTACCCCAGGTCCCCGGGGTCATCAAACGCATATGAAACAAACATTTTATCGACCCGGCTACCTGAGGTACCCCAGGCACCCGGGGTACCCCACTCTCATGTGAACAGGCCCTTAGTCCGACAGTTTTTTTAGATTATGATGGCGTGATTAGCACGCGAAACAAAAACAGATTTAAAACCCATCTTATATATAATTATCGGTTAACTTTCGATAGAAAGGATCGTCCAAACTTGACAGAAATTGAGTAATGAAAATTTTCGCCCTTCATTTGAAGATAATTTTAGGTTTTTGTTTTCTACGCAGAACCCATTAAATAATATTTCCCGCGAAACAACAGGAACTAACGTCAAATCATCACGTGGGTGTCACGTGGCTGGGCGTGCTCGATGGAAAATTTAACGGTTGCTCAGTGGTTTCTCTCTCGTTCGGCGTAGCTCCGCTTAGGAGAATCCACTGCTCGCAGGGTAAATATTTCACTGATGTCGCGTCAGAAGACAATGGCTTCATCTGGCTTGTTAAGCGGTGATAAACCAAAACCGCGACGTCCCGAATGTTCGGACAACAATTTTTTGGTCACGAAGTCGAAAAATTAGTTAGCTTTTGTGATAACCTGCAAACATTCGATTCTTTTATTTGTATTCATTTTTTTATCTATTTAACATGATTCAAGAGCTGAAATTGTAATTCCAAATTGTGTTAAATAAGGCAAAAACAACCATGAACACATCAAATATCTAACAGGTACAATAAACTGTCCAGCTTTACCTAGCGAATAGGTATAGAGTGCTAATGTTACTCTATGATCCACGATACATGTGATAAACAGGTCAATCCCTCCATATTCATGTGTACGCACCCCCCCCCCCCCGGGGGGGGGGTACTCAACAAAGTTTTGTACGGGGATGCTGCGCCCCGAAGTCCGAATCCTTACCCTTTCATATTCCGTTTTTGACAGAAATGGTACCCCTTTCATATACCTTTCATTGAAAATGGTACCCCTTTCATATAACCTTTACGTGCAACTGTTTGATATATTTTGAAAGGCCCCTTTTATAATACTTATATGGCAGTTTTACCTACACTTTTTGTACTTCAACTCGTGTTTTCCCTACCGTTTCCTGAACTTCGTGAAATCCCTACCCTTTCATATACCTCCAGCCTCAAAAAGGTACCCCTTTCGGGCGGAGCATCCCCGTATAGCCCATTATAGGGAGTATCCCCCCCGGGGGGCACGTACTTTTCATAACCAAAAGAGTTTTTGGAGAAAACCATCGAATGTAAGTTTTAAATCAATCCACTGTGATTTTTTTCCGTTATACATTTTGAACAATTTTGTGTTATTCAAGATGATTTAATGCAATTTGTATTGAACAAGCCATTCAGTGAGTGCATTCAACCCTTTGATACTTGCTAAATTTTGTAGTACCTTATAGAGCCAAATTGGGAAAAGTCACGGCTTCTACTCGCACTGCGTGTCGTTTATCTTTTAAGATTTGTTTGTAGTATTTATACTTTGGTTTAAACAACCAATTCAAAAATGTCTGATCGGCCAGTATGAATACGATTCGGAGGAAATTCGATCTAAAAATAAATCGTTGGAAAAAGCGTTGAATTGGTCACTCCTATTGATGGACTCCTGGATAAGCTTGGTTTAAGTCAACATAAACATATTCTTGTGAAAGACGTGTCTAGGTATCCAATTCAAGGCTCGTTGATTGTAGAGTAATATTCTACGTATACCCGAGAGTGAAAGAAACTACAATTTTGTTTCTTGCAGTGAAGCCTGGAGACGGCGTCGCGCTGGACTCCTGCACAAGAAATCCCGTAAATCTGATTCCCATTCTGACGCGGGCAAAGCGGTTAATTATAAGGAGGACATCGACCTGGAAGATCAGGAAGATTGGAAATTTAATGTCGACGAAATCTGATTTTCAATTTGCTTAAACCTGATTTCAAGTCATATTTAAACTGCATAAATAAAGTTAATATGTTTTAGATGTGGTTTCTGCGTTCTCCTTCCTTCTGTATTCGTAAAAGCTATTAAAGGCACCTATATTAAGATAAATGAATTCCTTGAAAGCGCCGTCGAGAATTTAAGTCCATATCATCTTCATCAATATGATGATAAGATAATATATTCGTCGATATTTTTCAGCTTCCTGGGTAACCGAAGGCGGCACATGACGAACACCAAGAAGAAAAGAGGTGAGAGCTGTAATGGCTGAAAGCGCTTCTACTAAAACGTGTGGATGCCAGCGATTTTCTCGTGCGCGCGTCAATAAAACAATCTATCGCTTGTTGTGCCTGCAGTTGAGCCTTCCATCTTTTATAAGGCAGACAGCTTTGTTTCCAAAAAGACGCCCAAAATTCATAAAAACCTCTTACTCTAACTAAAAATTGTAACGTTTATAATGGGAACCAACTATTTGTATTAAAAGTACGCTGACGCGTGCAAAAATTGCATCAAATTAAATATCCTAAATTGCCTACTGAGCATCTAACAAAATACCTACAATCGAGTCTTACCTCATTAAATTTATCTAGAACACAGCAGCTTTGCCAGTAATTTCATAACGATCTCTACGTCAGTAATCACTTGTAGCTGTTACTACACGCGGGCAGGAAGCACGGTAGTTTGATCAGGGTCCCAATAGGTTTTAGGGCCTCCGGGCTCCGGACCCGAACACGGGAGGCTTCAGGGATTCAAAAATTATTAGGGTTTCAGGGCTCCATGTTATCGGCTACATAGCCTGCGTAGCAGGTGCCGCGGAGAGAGGGAAAGACGCCTGCGATAAGACCCCCTTTTGTTCATTTCTTCGGACGCTGGCAGCCGCAAAATTACGATTAGCTAATTTGCGTTGGGCAGTAAACTAGTAAATGGCCGCGTGAAGTCAGCCATGCGTGTAAGCGCGCGCCAGGATCTGATTGGTGAACGTATCGACAGTTGACATAATTTGATAACCAGTAAATCGGTGGGCGTATTGCGAATTGGATGTTTACAAGCATGCCATGTTGGAGGTCATAAACAATTAAAATCGTTTGCATAAAAATAGAATTCTATTTCCAGAGGATGACAATTTCATTGTTCGGACCCCCAACATGGTTAACGTGCAAACCACCAATAGCCCGGTTCTTATAGCAGGCGTTTCTTCCCTTGCTTCCCTTCTCCTATTTCGCGCCCCTCCCGTCTCCCCGTTTACACCTGTCACACAGGCTATCTACCACAGGGCTCCATGCCAACTGCTACAAGGCTCCATGTTATACCCGCATTTACTCCTTATTTACGTGAAACGTGATTGGTTGAAAACGTTCTTAGTGATTCAAAACTTCATTTCAGAAAAATTCAGCGTGATGCGTGATCGGTACACGCTTTGCCACCCTCTTAGTATGGGTAATAACAGAAAAAGAACCCGGAGCATCACCACCCACTTGAAGTTTGGCTCTGTTGTAGAGCAGAGAAAGTGGTCATATACGAAAGGTTTTGCTTGCTGTTATTTGGCTTGTTATAACTACGTTGATCTGTAACCAAGGTTAGTAACCATTAATCAAGCCTAACAGGCTGTAGAAAGCTGCGCGGTACAGTTTGAAAAATAGTTAATGATTTTATCACTCATGTCCATGAGCTCTATCTGAGTATCTGATGATTAATGTACGAAAAGATTATTCTCATAATTGAGCACTTGGACTGTTCAGCAGTCTACAGGAGTTTAGAGAACGAAACAAATAACATCAATCACCGGATTTACAACGATTTCACTCTTCTGTCATAGATCAATGAATTTGGAAACTAGTACTTCTTTGAAACAGGCTGGATTATTTAATAAGATAGTGATTTGGTGTTCAATCAGTGACAACAATGTTTTTTTTTGGTTATAGAGAGTTAGGTCTTCTAATGAAAAATCCTGTTTACTTGCAGAAACTAAAAGTTTAACCATGGAACGCCCAATGCTCGTAATTCTTCTTGTACTGTGTCTTGCTTTCTCTTCGCTGCCTGAAAGGTTTGTATCGAATGTAACTTAAAGGGACACTGTCCAGGCAGATATATCGCTATATTTTTCCCATGACGATTATGGCCTGATACTTGCTAGACTACGAGTAGTCCCTCCTTATTCCTCAGGGATAGTAGAGCGAGCGAAATGCGAGCGCGCGTGAAAATCACCCCACGCGAGCCTTTCTTGCGTGGGGTGATTTTCACGCGCGCTCGCATTTCGCTCGCTCTACTATCCCTGAGGAAAAAGGAGGTACTACTCGTAGTCTAGATACTTGCTTTAAACTTGTTTCATTTTCTTAAAATAGGAAGAAAAATTGCCAAAAGTGATGAACGCAAAGAAGTGTGAATTAAACAGACAATGATAATGACTAAAAAATTCAAAATTCCATCAGAATGGAAACTTTGATTTCATGACAGGCGGACAAGAAATAGCTAGAATTGATGAACCGTAACTGAGTAATTCACTTCCATCCTTGTAATCCTGCCATTCTTCTGTTTTGCTCGCTATACAATCTTTTTATCCAATTAAGTTGTATATTTGGGGGAATTTGGTAATATAACATTAATTAAACACAATTTAGTTATTTTGTCGGCACAGTTTCCCTTTAAAGGCACTGAAGTATGACAAGTATAGGTGGTTCGACGATCTTAAGTTGACGTCTTTTTTAATTATGCACTTACGACGTAAGTAACCCCAATTTTATTTCTTGCAGTGAAGCTTGGAGACGGCGTCGCGGTGGATTCGGCCTGTACAAGAAATCCCGTAAATCGGATCCCCATTCTGACGCGGGCAAAGTGGTTAAGGAGGACATTGACCTCGAAGATCAGGAAGATTGGAAATTGAATGACGACGAAATCTGATTTGCAATTTGCTTGAACCAGCTCACAAGCCTTATATTTGAGCTGCAGAAATAAAGTTACTCTGTCTTAAATGTGGTTACTGCGTTCTCCTTCCTTCTGCATTCGTAAAAGTTATTAAGGCACCCATATTACAATAAATGAATTCCTTGAAAGCGTCGTCGAGAATTTAAGTCCATATCATCTTCATCAATATGATGATTATATTCGTCGATTCTTTTTCAGTTTCCTGGGTAACCGAAGGCGGCACACGACCAACACCAAGAAGAAAAGAAGTGAAAGCTGTAATGGCTGAAAGCGCTTCTACTAAAACGTGTGGATGCCAGCGATTTTCTCGTGCGCGCGTCAATAAAACAATCTATCGCTTGTTGTGCCTGCAGTTGAGCCTTCCATCTTTTATAAGGCAGACAGCTTTGTTTCCAAAAAGACGCCCAAAATTCATAAAAACCTCTTACTCTAACTAAAAATTGTCACGTTTATAATGGGAACCAACTATTTGTCTTAAAAGTACGCTGACGCGTGCAAAAATTGCATCAAATTAAATATCCTTAATTGCCTACTGCGCATGTAACAAAATACCTACAATCGAGTCTTCCTTCCCTTATAATCTAGAACACAGCAGCTTTGCCAGTAAGTTCCTATCAATCTCTACGTCAGTAATCACTTGTAGCTGTTACTACACGCGGGTAGGCCGCAGGGTAGTTTGATCAGGATCCCAAAAGGTTTTAGGACCTCCGGGCTCCGGACCCGAACACGCGAGGCTTCAGGGCTTCAAAAATTATTAGGGCTTCAGGGCTTCAGGGTTCCATGTTATCGGCTACGTAGCCTGCGTAGCAAGTGCCGGGGAGAGAGAGAAAGACGTCTGCGATAAGAACCCCTTTTGTTCATTTACGATTAGCTAAATTGCCCTGGGCAGTACATATGGTAAATTCCCGCCATGAAGTAAGCGCGCCAGGATCTGATTGGTGAACGTATCGACAGTTGACATAAGTCGATTACCAGTAAATCAGTGGGCGTGTTGCGAATTGGTGGTTTACAAGTCTGCCATGTTGGGGGTCATAAACAATGAAAATCTTTTGCATAAAAATAGAATTCTATTCCCAAAGGATGACAATTTCATTGTTCTGACCCCCAACATGGTTGACGTGCAAACAACCAATAGCCCGGTTCTTATAGCAGGCGTTTCTTCCCTTGCTCAGACCCTTCTCCTATTTCGCGCCCCTCCCGTCTCCTCGTTTACACCTGTCACACAGGCTATCTACCACAGGGCTCCATGTCAACTGCTACAAGGCACCATGTTATACCCGCATTTACTCCTTATTTACGTGAAACATGATTGGTTGAAAACGTTCTTAGTGATGCAAAACTTCATTTCAGAAAAATTCAGCGTGATGCGTGATTGGTACACGCTTTGCCACCCTCTTAGTATGGGTAATAACATAGTAAAACAACCCTGAGTATCACCACCCACTTGAAGTTTGGCTCTGTTGTAGAGCAGAGAAAGTGGTCATAAACGAGAGGTTTTGCTTGCTGTTATTTGGCTTGTTATAACTACGTTGATCTGTAACCAAGGTTAGTAACCATTAATCAAGCCTAACAGGCTGCAGAAAGCTGCGCGGTACAGTTTGAAAAATAGTTAATGATTTTATCTTTCATGTCCACCAGCTCTATCTGATGATTAATGTACGAAAAGATTATTCTCATAATTGAGCACTTGGGCTGTCCAGCAGTCTACAGGAGTTTAGAGAACGAAACAAATAACATCACTCACCGGATTTACAACGATTTCACTCTTCTGTCATAGATCAATGAATTTGTAAACTAGTCCTTCTTTGAAACAGGCTGGATTATTTAATAAGATAGTGATTTGGTGTTCAATCAGTGACAACAATGTTTTTTTTTTGGTTATAGAGATTTAGGTCTTCTGATGAAAAATCCTTTTTACTTGCAGAAACTAAAAGTTTAACCATGGAACGCCGAATGCTCGTAATAGTTCTTCTTGTACTGTGTCTTGCTTTCTCTTCGCTGCATGAAAGGTTTGTATCGAATGTAACTTAAAGGGACACTGTCCAGGCAGATATATCGCGGTGTTTTCCCCATGACGATTATGGCCTGAAACTTGCTTTAAACTTGTTTTATTTTCTTAAAATAGGAAGAAAAATTGCCAAAAGTGATGAACGCAAAGAAATGTGAATTAAAAACTCAAAATAATGACTAAAAAATTCAAAATTCCATCAGAATGGAAACTTTGATTTCATGACAGGCGGACAAGAAATAGCTAGAATCGATGAACCGTAACTGAGTAATTCACTTCCATCCTAGTAATCCTGCCATTCTTCTGTTTTGCTAGCTATAGAATCTTTTTATCCAATTAAGTTGTATATTTTTGGGGGAATTTGGTAATATAACATTAATTAAACACAATTTAGTTATTTTGGCGGCACAGTTTAATTCTCTTTAAAGGCACTGAAGTATGACAAGTATAGGTGGTTCGACGATCTTAAGTTGACGTCTTTTTTAATTATGCACTTACGACGTAAGTAACCACAATTTTATTTCTTGCAGTGAAGCTTGGAGACGGCGTCGCGGTGGATTCGGCCTGTACAAGAAATCCCGTAAATCTGATCCCAATTCTGACGCGGGCAAAGTGGTTAAGGACGACATTGACCTCGAAGATCAGGAAGATTGGAAACTCAATGATGACGCCTAATTTGCAATTTGCTCGAACCAGATCTCAAGCCTTATTTCGAGTAGCAGAAATCTCGGAAGTTAATCTGGGTTAGATGTGGTTACTGTGTTCTCCTTCCTTCTGTATTCGAAAAAGCGATTGATGGCACCCATGCATATTCGGTTTATTTGATCAGAATTTCATAATATAATACATATTTCAGCTGACCTAGCAAATAAGGCATTCAAAAAGACTGGATCCAACCGATTCTGAGCTGACATTTGGTTGATGTCTTACTGGCGGTTTTTATTTGTTGCATTCTGATATTAAAAACGTGACGGTGAATAATGGAAGATAATGTCGGCTTTATTCCAGTATTTTATTATGCCGCCTTCATTTTAAGCACAGTATAAAAGAAAAAGAATTGACTTTGTATTTAGTGATGAATCAGCGAAACCAAGATATTAATTTATTTATCATCCATTCGCAACCTTATCGAAAGCCTCTTTTGTCTAGCTGTGGCGAAAGTTTGAAAACAAAAAATCGTCGTTAAAACCCAAAAATTTTATATTCGTTCCATTTCGCACGACAAAAATTTTGGACTTACTTATTGTACTTTGGGACTAAATTGGGACAAATTTTCGGATAATGGAATCGACTGGAAACTGTACTTAAAAGTATCTTAATTTAGGTTGAGAAAGAAGTGAAAATCCAAACTTACTTAACTCGTATGCAAGAGTGCCAAAAATAGGAAAACCTATTCAGTCTGACTATTCATTCAAGAACACCATTTGACCCTGTCACGGAAATGACAGGTTCTTTTATGCGGGTTTTTACTGTATTTTGGAAAAGTTTTTTAATTTAGCTTTTACATGTAATTATGTTGGAGCCATAAAGGCTATTCAAAAGAAGCAATAAATATATTTTTACAGCGAACACCTGCCCCTTTATGAGTTATATTTGTGGTTTATTCGTTGGGTTAAAATCGATTATTTTTAGAGGCTAGCTGTAATATTTGACCAACGTCATCGCCATTTCGCCTTATTTACATTTCAGAGCATTTCCCTCAGCGTGTTTTGTTTTTCTGTACTTTTTCTATCTTTTTCTATCTATCTTTACATGATAATTCTCACTGTATCAACTCTTGGGAAATGTCCAGAAAAGAGTCCACTATCGACAACAGTGTATTAGAACTGAGTGACATTCAATTTGTTCACATTTAAGGGATTTTAATGTCGCTAAAAAATTTGCTAAATTAAATTTAATCAGCGAGTGTTCATGAATTGAAGCTGGAACTGAAAGTGAACTAAGAAAACAACATGCCGACTCTCTTTTGCAGACATAAAACACGGAGCGAAATTCGACACCTTCACTTTCGAGTGAAATGTATAAAACAGGGAACAACACAATGAATAGAACAGCATTGTAATTAGTTTCAAAACAATTTTCCTACCCCTTGTTTGTAACTTCCTATCATTGCCTGATGCTTGCAGAAGTAATAATTACGGAAGTAATAATTTGACTGCAAGTGTATTTTTATTGCAGTGCACTTTACACGACTTTTTGAAGAGCTGTGTACAGCTGATTTGTTCCCAACGATCGCTGAATTTAATTTATTGAATTGAATTTAACTTAACAAACAAAACACAACACAACCGAAAAAAAAAAACACACAACAAAAAAGTTAGAAATTCCTGAAAGAAAAGACAGAGCACAAGTCAAAAAAGGCGGCACTTAAAACATTTTGTTTTTTACTTTGCAACAGTAGTCAGCAATACGTGTAAAGATATACTTAGATATTTTTCACAAAACAGCAAACTAAGTATTACTAACTGGTTGCGACGCGCATCAGAAGCACCCTGTTAGTCGCAACGAATTTATGATGCGACTAGAGGAACACCTAGCTTACAAACAAACTTTTTCTAATCACATACTGTAAAACAGGGTAACTGCAGGTAGCAGTTAATGATGGTTAATGTAACAACTAATTTTAGGGACGACAGTTTTCATTACGGTTTGTCTCATGATGTAGCCGCTTTAAGGCCCGTTTACATGGGCGATTTTTCGTGCAATTTTTGTCGCACTTGTCGATGCAAATTTTGTCGCGTGCAAGTTGCATCTTCAAATCGCATGTGTAAACGGGCGGCGATTTTAGTGCGATTTGGGCGCGATTTATCTCGCGATGTCGCAGAGGTTTCGAACATGTTCGAAACCTGATGCAACTTGGCGGCGATTTTTGGGAAATCGCAGCAAATATCGCACCCGAGTCGCACTGAAATCGCCGCCCGTTTACACATGCGAGTTGCATTGGAGAGCGCGACAAAAATCGCATCAAAAATTGCATGTGTAAACGGGCCTTTAGATCATGTAGATCGCGACGTTTCTACCGTTTACTGCGGGTGTAATTGTTCATCAGCCGATGGAGTCGACCGGATGTGTAACACTATATGTAACATTATAGTCGTTTAATTTTTGAGTGGTCGATTTAAATTTCTATTATTTCGGCTAGGAATACAGCAAAAAATATGTCGCAAAATATAGCAGGATGTGTAGGTGTCTTTACAAAACGCAAACGTCGTTTTTTTTTTAATTCATGTATCCCAATTTAATTGCTGTGCTTGACTCGTTCGTGGTTACTGAAATGACAAATGTGATTTAAATATAGGCGAGTCGGAAGCCAATAGTCAATTTGGACAACTCAATTTTATTTGCGTAAGCTTGCCAAATAGAGGAAATTTTAATTATATTCCTTTTCGCCTAAAACAACCTAAAGCATATTTCATATTCGGAAACCTTTGTTTTTTCCGTAGGTGAAAAACACCTTAAGTTTATGATTTGCTTAACAATCCCAAAGACTGGTATGTAAAACATATGTTAAAATCACTGTTCTGAGAATTTCAGTTTCTGATTGCCTTGACTTTCTTATTTTATTAAAAAAAAGTCACTGCCATTTGCTATTTCTCAATCAGCTTATAACACGTTGCAATACAAAAAGAAAGAACAGGCATTAATTTGAACTGTTAAACAATACACCTGTCATGCCATGCCTGCAATTAAAATCACGAAGAAAACCACACAATGTCATGTTTCTCCCAGCCACGACAAAAGTGTTGGACTGTTAATGTATAAAATATATTTTTAATAAACGCAACACATCTTGATATAAATATTGCACTTGTTTCCATTTAGTTGTAAGTACTAAAAGGAAGAAACATCATTAGGTTTAAAACGCCGCGTCTTCCGAGTAAAATATACATACAAGTGCAATATTTTAACTATTATAACAAATACGCGAAAAGAAAAGACAATGAAAATAAATGGCATCTGCAATTAGTGCTCATAGCAGATAAAGGCTCGCCTCTTATGACTATTTTTCCCTATTCGTCATGTGTTTGTTAATCACCAAAGGAAAAAATTAACGGAAAATGTTGACGAAAACAAAGTCCGATAATCAATTATGTTGAAAAGAAATGAAGGCAACCTATCAAAATTTAAAGAAATGAAAATGTCAACTATGTTGACTTAGAAAACGACGTAAAATGCATAAATCTTTTTTACTCGGGGAGATATTACTGATTTGCATGCAACGAAAAAGCAAGTCGAATCCGTGACCGTATTGAGCAATTACTTTAGAGCCGTGAATAATCATCTGTCTTCATTAAGCAATGGTTTGTCTCCAACGCAGCGGTTCTAAAAACACCTGTTTGTAAAAAGAAAAGCTTTAATTTCTGACAATTATATTCCGTGGTTGGTATAGCCGATATGTTTTAATTGTCTTGTACCCCGAGGTGATGATTGAGGCGCATTTGTAGCAAAAAGGGACCGCAAGGAAAGCACCAACAGCCTGTTATTTCTTGCCGACTAATAATCAAGTCTTTTACTTTGCTTGCGAATGAGATGCACACCAAAGGTTGACATTTCCGATAAAATAAAGACGAAATACTAAAAAAATATCTAAATAACTCGATTGTGAAATCATGTCCTCTTCCACATCTGAGCCTGGATCGTCTCTTCATGAAGAATTGGCATCTCGTCCCATGTCAAGTGCTGCTGGTGAGTCATTTCTGTACGCCTTCATTGTGCTTGTCGGTACTGTTGGCAACATCGCCGTTCTATTGGTGTTGTATAAAAACCATCGCCTTCGCAACATTCCAGCTTATTTCGTGATTTCCCTGGCGATATCTGACATTATAATGCTGGATCTCTGCGCGCCATTCTCCATTGCAGTTCTTATCACGGGAAGGTGGATTTTCGGAGACTTTATTTGTCAGATTCAAGGTTTCGTTGTTATGCTGGTAGCATGTGCCTCGTTGGGGACTCTTGCTTTGGTTGCCGTGAACAGGTGAGAACTACCTTTACAATTTACACTGCGGCGAATGAAGCGCTGCATGAATGGGAAGATGAATCAAAAGCGCAGCAAGGGTAGGCGATTGTTGCGTTTGAATTTTTTGTTTTACGCTGCTTCAGTCTCATATTTGTTTTCCACAATAATTATTCAAGGATCTGAAAAAGGCTGGTTTTTATTATTCGAGTTGTGCACTATATAATATAATATTTTTAATTCAGTTTTCCTGCAATGCGAATTAGGTTATGGAGTCCAGAAAGTTTAAATTTAAAATAATCACTTTTAAATTACTCTCGAAATAAAAAATTGTGGATTTTGTGCGTGATTTACACCTTAAAAATAGACGAGATTAAAGAGCAAATATTGCGTTGACACATGTCTTCTTTGATGAGATTCTGTACGGAATTTTTAAGTGTATTAAAATTTCGAATTTTCCATATGATACAGTCCGGCGAACCCAGTTAATAAGAAAGTTTCTGTGGTCACTTCGGTGTCCGCATTAACGGGGTGTCCGTATATTAAGCGGGTTCACACGGATGACATAATTTAAGTGTCTTATTGTCAATGTCTTAAAGGAGAAATACAGTAAACTACTGTATCTAATCCCACTAAGACACTAAAACATTGTCATAAGACAAACGTTCGTAATTTCCTTTCAACCAAACTGATAGTATATGTGTAGCTGACTGACTTGGCGCATTTAATAACTTTTTTGTCGCTTAGAATTAGCCAAATTGTCCGTATTAAAACAGACGCACGTAAAGGCTATATGAAAGAGATAGCATTTTCAATGAAAGGTATATGAAAGGGGTACCATTTTCAATGAAAGGTATATGAAAGGGGTACCACTTTCAATGAAAGGTATATGAAAGGGGTACCACTTTCAATGAAAGGTATATGAAAGGGGTACCTTTTCTGTCAAAAACGGTATATGAAAGGGTAAGGGTTTGGGCCTCGGGGCGGAGCATCCCCGTACAAAACTTTGTGACTGAATCGTATAGCGTATAGCGTATAGCGGGTGGGTTTGAAGCAATCACCAGAAAAGTCTTAGTCTTAGTTTCGGAAAAAGTCTTAGTTTCGGGATCGAGTGAAATGTTTAGCCAAATTACCGACTAGTTGAAAATTATTTAAGATTAAAAAGTTGGCTAAAAACTCAGTTAAAAATATAATTAAAAAAGATTTGAGGTTTAAATATAATAGATTGAAGCTGTATTTTTAAAATCTGCATGGTGTATGTGGTCAGGCAAAGAATTCCAGAGCTTTGCGCAGAAATTTTATTACATTTGTCGCTATAACTCTTCGTATGGTATGCAAGTATAGCCAGACTAGGTTGCATTCAAATCATTGGAACTGCTGGTGGTTTGTATTCTTACAAAAGTTCTGCAATGTAGATAGGAGCACGATCATGAAGACTGATAAAAGTAGTGGAACTTAAAAATGTGCATTGGTTTATTTCAGATATTTTCACATTGTCAAAACCTCCAAGTACAGAGTGATCTTTACTCCAACGAACTCCAAATTGATCATTGTTGGTGGATGGTTAGCAGCGTTCATAACTCCAGGCACCTACACAACAGCCGGCAAAGATTACGTATTCCAACCAGGAAAATTCTTTTGCTTTATGGAGGCCAAATTCACGTTGCTTGTTGTTCCATTCTATGCATTCATTGCCATTTCAATGGTCATTCTTGTTGTGTGTT
The DNA here is from genome assembly GCA_022457155.1 of Cladopsammia gracilis. NCBI lineage: Eukaryota > Metazoa > Cnidaria > Anthozoa > Scleractinia > Dendrophylliidae > Cladopsammia > Cladopsammia gracilis. The sequence goes on along the minus strand of JAJGOT010000057.1, from coordinate 778,926 downwards.
ATCTGAACGTGTTCAAAGCGCTTAAAGTGCACGAAAGAACAGTGGCAAATAATCTCCGAACAGGAAACACACGACAAGCCGCACTCTCATTAGAGGACATTAAAGTCACCAAGATTTTGTTTGCGACTGTGGTGGGCTTTATCATCTGTTGGACTCCTGTTTTGGTAATTGACATTGTAGATGCTTTCCTTGGGGCGCAATGGGAATTGACCCGCGGGACCTATTACATGTATACCATATTTGGTATTACCAGCTCGACCATTAATCCTATCATATATGGTGTTATGAATCGTTCATATCGGAAAGCTTATATGAACTTATTCGGGATCAGTCGGTTGGGCCGAGTTGGGAATGCATCGACTACGAAAGGACCCGAACGGAAGTGCTATTCTGCACAAATTGCTGATAGACCGAAGACTGGAGAGACACCTCTGCAGGAACAAGCATTCATCAATTGACTGAAACAAGTTAAGGCTACCCACGCAATATGTACTCAGCACGTTTTTGGCATAGAATATTCTAGCATATTCTCCTGTATGCAATGCTTTCACATGCAACATAAACTTAGGAAAGTCTTTCAAAGCGATCAATAAATTTTACCTCGTTCCACAGCGGTCTCATGGGCGTGCTCTGAAATACAGCGGACCACAAGGAGAATAATGAGGATCGAGTTCCACCAATCACAGGTGACCATCGTGATACCAATGGTGACGCGTAATCAGTGGGTCGTGATTATTGTGCCTTACCACGATAGATGGACTCAGACAGGCAACCTTTCATCTGAGCGGTTAGAAACAAAATATGAAAGCTGTGAGAAGTAAATGTTGTAAAATTGACAGGGCTCGAGACTAACTAGTAAGAATTCAGTTTTGGCTAGTAGATTTTGGCTTTCACTAGCCATTTTGGTTAGTACCTTGTGCCGAATGGTAATGAACCGGACGGAAACGAAACTGGGAATTATTATATTTCCGATTAATCGCAAAGATAAACTTGAGAGAACAGAGTAAACGGACATCATATTATTCTGAATGCCATAAAGCAATAATTTGAAATAACTAAGAAGCGATTACATTTTTTGTTTGGAGGACGATTTTTCTGTTACGAAAGCGACGAAGGAGTTCGTGGGGGAGGAAAGATTGCGTGACGAGCCCTAAGGACGTCTGCGACCTGGTTTCTGCCCAGCGGTCGCAGTGAAAACAATTGGTTTGTGAGGTTGCTCATTCTCGCGGGCGCAGAAATCAGGTTTCACCCGATATTATTTAATGCTCACCCTGCGTAGGAGGCTACAAGGCATCACGTTTCATTTTAATAGCATAAACAAAGAGGTCAAAGAGGTCACGTACACGTTTTTCCCAAAAGAAAGTATCTTTCTTGTTGAAGAGTTTGAATGATTTTGAAATTGATTTGATTTCTATATTTACAAATCCAAAATAAATTAAAACTGGGCAAATTAGGTCGAAGTCTTTTTATATTTTGAAGATCGAATGGGCAGCCGAGGTTTTCGTTCGCCATCGGGAACTTGTATCGGCAAATCATCGTTCATACGAAGTGTTCGCGAGAGACCGCAAGGTGGATATTTGTATAGTAGTTTGTATAGTATTTGTATTACAGTATATGTCTTTTGAACTGCCATCATTGCAGTATCAAGGTGTTACAATATTTCGAAAATATTTTATATCTAATAGATAGGCTGTGATGTGCTCTACAAGATAAGGTGTATATACAATGATTGTCTCGCTGCTGGGGGTCCATGACGTCATCCAAAATGGCTGACAATATCAGGAAAATGCGGAAATTGCAAATATTTTTTGCTAGAGTTGCAAAACATGTTGCAAAATATGATACAATTAGACATTTTACTGCTTTTGGTTGCATTTTATGTCTTTTTTTTCACCGAAAAAAGGTGAAAAACACGCATTTTAATTCAAAAATGACTTGACCTCATGCTACTTATGACGTCAAATCTTGTTAACATAGCAACCGGTTGTCGCCAAACTTTACCAAAATGTGTCAAAAGGATAGAGAACAGCTACTGAAGACAGCATGTGCCAACATTAAATGCTCTTGAAAAAATCCGGGAAAAACCTTATTGAGCAGTACTTTCCTGTGGTGCTGTTTATTATGCTGTACAAAGTAGTTCTTACTTTTAAGTCTGTGGATCAGGAAATCCTAAAGTGTGACCATTCAAATGAAAGCTATTGAGCAGTACTTTCCTGTGGTACTGGTTATTGTGTCTGTGGATGAAATCCTAAAGTGTAACCATTCAACATGATTCAAATGACAGCTACTGAACAGTACTTTCCTGTACAAAGTGGTTCTTACTCTTGAGTCTGTGAATGAAACCCCAAAGTGTGACAATTCGAATGAAAGCTACTGAGCAGTTCTTTTCCTGCCGGTATTGTTTATTGTGCTGAGAGTGAAAGTGTTAAATGTACTAGAGCACTTGCTATGCTTAATAGAAATGTGCCATGCTATTGGAACATCATGAGAAATCTTTCCTAAAGATGTCTTTTCGTTTACCACGATTTAAATGTTTTTTTTTTTATCTTCATTGCGTGAGTGAGTGCGCGCTTAGCCTCTTCCAGGCGTTTAGATTGTGGGACTCTTAAACACGTTAGATATGGTAGAAGATTTCCGCCGTGCAACCGTGAAAGAATTTGAATACATGACATACAATCCCGTATTTTCGCACATTATGAAATACTGAATGACGTTCACAGGGTGAACGAAGGTGGTATTTGTTTCCGCCACCCCTCAACTGTGTACTGATCGACTAATTTAGTTGCTATTTTAAAATACTAATCGACCCAATTCATCCCACGCATCTCGCCAACCCGCCGTGCTAAGGAAACCGGCCAGAATCCTTGCTATGAGCGCACTATACCAATCGTATAATACTAGAGGTTACAGATTGTAATGATAATGCTACGAGCAGATGCTGGGCAGTATAATGAACATAACGGAAACAGTAAATGTACATACAGATTTTGATAATTTCATACATTTATTTATTGGGTCAATTACCATCATTTTCGAATTACCATACCATTATAAGTAGTTTTTTTGTGAAACACTGTTCAATCGGCAAACTCTGGGCACGCAACAACGCTGAAAAACTCATAAAAGAACATTGCCTTCCCCGTGAAATGTCACTAAATCGTTCGTGACCTTGATGAATGCTCGGTGATCCATTGTTCAATCGGAAAACTCTGAGCAAGTAGAGTGATTTTACTTTGACCGTGAAATAGATAGTAGAATAGTACGCACTATTAGACTACGATTCCATTGTTTTCTTTTGTTTAATTTGAACTATCACACACTAATTGCAGTGTAATTGTTAGATAGTGTTTCCAAGTTAAGTAAAACCACTCTAACAACGCTGAAAAACTCATAAAAGAACATTGCCTTCCCCGTGAAATGTCACTAAATCGTTCGTGACCTTGATGAATGCTCTTTGTGATCCATTGTTCATTCGGCAAACTCTGAGCACGTAACAACGCTGTAAAACTCATAAAAGAACATTGCCTTCCCCGTGAAATGTCACTAAATCATCCGTGACCTTGATGAATACTTCCAGCAACAAATAAGTTTGAATTTGGCATGATACATTTGCAAATAGACCACGTGGTATGGAAAGACTCGTCCAGAGCCAGGTGCATCTAAGTTATGATGACACCGCTGGACGAACGCTTGCTCAAAATCATCGTGACAAACAAAAATCGAGACTGCAACCTCGTTTCCAGGGTATGAAAGACCCTGAGAACTTACGAGGTTGTCGAGACTGCTGCATAACATAAAGACTAGTGTGCTACTCGCCTTGGGGCTCGCAGCAATTAAAACCTGCAGTGTTTTTTATCGATGACAATGAAAACAGCGCTCGTACACTGTCGGGTCATTTCTTAATCATGACTTAATAAAATAACTGAGCTTTGTTAAATATATATGCTTTTTGTGTCTTAGTGTTTTTAGAGAGCGAGTAGGGGCCGATTTTTTAAACGAGATCATAGGCCTTTCGCTCTCACAATCAATTATGGAGACATGAAGTGTAGTTTTAGTAACTTTTGAATCTGTTGACGAAATTCTATTATGTGATCACAGGCAGCCCAAGCTCAGTGTGTGATTGTTCTTTGATATTTCGCAACGAACGATTTATAGACTTTGTATGGGAATTCATTTTAATCTTATAAATGCTAAAATGAAGCTATTTATGTAGAAATAAACTTCACTTACCTCAACATTGGGTTTTCGTTGTGTCTTTTATGCAATTTGGGTATCTGCTTATAAGAGGGTCAGTTAAAACAGATAACGATATTGAGTTTGTGGTATATGCCACTATGACAATATGTTGATCAGCTAAAAAACTACGTTTAAATACTCTGTTTGGCAAATATGAAATCGGTTTAGACCGCGATCAAAAACTGATCCCGTAAATTTCCCGTAAGTTTGTAATAGCTCTATAGAAAAAATAGCATGCTGTGAGCGCAAAGTATCCATAATAAAGACTATAATAGTTTATTTGTACGGAAAACACAACAAAACGTCTAGCACCCTGCTTCCACTGGAGTAAAAATAGACCGACAGACCTTGGCTTAAATGAAAAATAAGCAATCTAAAAGTAAAAAAAGCTGTTCGTGTTTTCATTTCACTTTTGTCTCAGTCTCTTCCCCTCGGCCGTAACTCACGCGGATCAGTTTGGCGTTTTTACCTGTTTTCCAAAAATACACTGAGGCTCGATATTTGTAGAAACTCGTGGTTTGCACATGACGTCGTAAAAATTCGAAAATCTAAACTCTACATCCTTCTAACACAATATGTGTTTATATATAAGACTTTGAAGTTTTTGCTGCCGTGTTGGTGTACTGAATTGAAGTTGTACACCAAGATGGCCACTCTTTTACTGAAAATGCCATCTAATGCTAGTTCGCCTTTAACTCTTCATCAGTATGCTCTTGCGCTTCACATTTTGGCCCATATATGTAGTTTTAAACCCTCTACAATTCCTTAGACATTGGTATCAAAGTGCGTTGTTAATGCTTCGGATTTTTTATGTGACATAAGTGCAACCGAGAAAAATTTTGCAGTTGAGTCAGATTACCCGGCATGCTTTGGAAACTATCAGAGTTGTGGTATATTCCTGCACTCAAATACAATTATTTTGTTTTGGTATTTTGTTTATTTATTTATTGATTGACTCACTCTTTTGTAGTACAGCATAACGAAAAGTACTAACTAACTTATTCTCACAACTTTAAGCACGGTACGAGAAACATATAAGAAAATAATAAATATCTTAAAGAAAAAGAAAATAAATATATAAATAAATAAATAACATTGTAAATGATAATATTTTACTACGAGGGTGGGGAGAGCAATCAAAGTGACTTGAGATGGGGGGGGGGGGGGGGGGGGGCTCCCACTTTTTGCAATAATATGTGAGATATGGATTTTCCTCGCGATGAATGTTTCTACATGATAGGTCTATTTGAACGGAAATTATATATCTTACTTGATTTTTGAAAACCATGTCACCCGATGTATGCGTCTGGAAGTGTGTTTATCCATGGTTTTGTGTCGTTGAAAAATGTCTAAAGTCCACAATACAAAAAAAAGGACTGCTGCTAGTCTTTTTTTTTTCTCTCTCTCTCGCTCTCGCTCTCGCTCCCATTGCTTCTTCCCTCTCTTTTCTGTGATTTTCGGGCCGATCGGGGTAGTTGTAGTGAAATTGCTGTAATTTAAATCGGCCTTGTTTTCAAAATTCAGCTGTATAAATAATCTCGCCATTAACAAATTCAGAGATAACTGATTATTGAAAATCGTATATTTTCTCTCTAGGATGATGTAGTTGATCAGAACATCCCCCCTGCTTGAGTACTAAGTATATATTTCGTAAAAAATGTCCTTAATATCAAAATATCCCATAAAATTTTTCGATACTGAACTTCGATAACTTTAATTTTCTGTCACACCATTTATTCATTTTTTGGGGGAGGCTTTACAATCTACTTTGGAACAAGAAATGAAAGACATTTCGTCGACAATTTGAACAGTGAAAAAAAATTGAAGCTGCTGCTTTTTGTTACAACAATATAGTACTTAAAAATTTGAATTTCCCGCCATTTTGTTCCCAGTTTTAAGAAACTTTACGACATTTAAAGAGTCATAGCTTCTTAATGAAAAGCAGCAGCTGCAAACTTTTTCCAGCTTTTATATTACGCTGGTCTAGTGTTTTATTTCTCATTTAAAAATATATCGTAACGCACTAATTCGTTTTTTAATTAATTTTGTGACGTCATTTTCGCGCCAGAAAAACGTTAAAAACGAAAAATCTGAATCGGTCAAGTTGTTTGAAATGTTAAGATCTGTTATCTCCCCGAGTTTTAGCGACATCCGATGAAACCCTAAGAAGTTTAATTTGTTTGGCCGATTTCAGCTAAAAAAATCCTAAGATTTTGGCCGGTATTGCTTTACCTCCACTGGAGTAATTAAACATTCTTCGTTTTCTCGTGACATCATCAAACTTATTCGCTTTACAATGTAAACCAGCAGCTCATTCTACACGGCCCCTTTTAATTTTAACAGATTTTTCATAGAGCAGTTTTCAATTGAGTATCGAAAGTAATTACACAATTGCTTTGGTTTTGTATTGCTACGCTTTGTGATTGGCTTCAAGAGATCGTCGGGTTTCGATCCAAATTGTGCTAAGTCGTTTCATTTGACATTCTCTGCAACATCTTATCTTTTGTGTTGCTCTTCACGCCAGAAAAACAAACTGCTTACGGCAGATGAACACGATCTATACACTTAAAAATAGAAAGGCCACGAACCTAATCTAAAAATAAGCTACACAGCAATACACTGTATTCCGTGCCTCAATATCTGGTAGGTAGTAGATCAATATTTGACTGATTTGCAAACGAAACGTTACGTGAGATTATTCCCGATATTCACTCACATACTCACCCACTCTTAGACTCTTGAACTTACCGGCTTTTAGCAGGGGGAACCAAAGAGGAACTGGTTTAGGGAAACGCTTGGAATTAAGCTCTACTGTTTTTCCATATAATTTTAGTGCCTTTAAAAGAAACTATCACTGCAGTAGTAAACACGTAGTACTGAAAGACGACATTTGCACAACTTTGCCCATGCATATTTGTAGCAAATCAAACTTGATGTTTGTAATTTATTTGCAAAGAAAGCAAAGCTGGTAAATTCCACATTTTCTTTACGTTTGCTTGGCATGGCAAAGATGAGCAAATATGAGATTTGCTTGGGGTAGCAAAGATATAGTAAATTTTGCGCAGAATGTATATTTACACCACATTTGCACACAATTTGCACGTGAGCGACGATATATGTTTACATTCGCTTCACACCCCCAGTGCAAATTTGGTTCAAATTTAGAGGCCCAAATTTGCTACATATTTGCTCAATGTGCAAACTTGAGTAAATTCATTTTTTCGTCCAGTGTATATGAAAGTTAATAGAGTTTGAGCTTTTCGGTTCTTTCAGCTGAATATTCCAGGGGCAGAAATTTAAGAGAAAGAAATTATAAACCTGAATTTACCAGCTGCTTTCACATTTCCGAAAATCCTATAGCCGACCTCATTTCCTACCCCAAACGACAGTTTTTATCCATTCGCCGAGCTTGAGATGACATTTAACCTAAGGAAACTCTAGTTTTTAATCTAAATTAGAGCAGTTTTCAATTGAGTGTGATAAAACCAAAACCAAAGTAATTACTCTGACCAATCACAGCGGTCGTAAACAGTCCAATGAACCAATCAGAGCTCGAAGCAATAGCCCTTTTCTGTTTATTTTTCTCATTTGCATCACAATGTTATCCAACGTGGATGCGAGGCAATTTCGGGCTAAAACTACAAAATAGCCCGAAATTGCCTCGCATACATGCTAGATTTCATTGTAATGCAAATGAGCAGAGTTAACCGTGAAAAGGGCTATTACATGCCGGCGGCGCCAAGCGCGGGAAAACGCGTGCGAGATTTTTTAGCCAATCACAAAGCGTAGCAATGAAAAACCAAAGCAATTGTGTAATTACTTTTGACACTCAATTGAAAACTGCTCTATTACAAATTTTTAAGACGACTAAGACCTTCCTAAACCACCGAAGCGATTCGTATGGTGTGCCTGTTAAATCTACAGATTGCAACGAGGTATTCTGCTGTTTCTTAAATTTAGTCGATGGATATTTCCACTTAAATTAAATTTGGCAACCCTTTAATTCCACAATTTTCTTACTTTTTTTATATATATAATGGTCGCCATTCATTGAAAGTAGGTAAAAATGGAAATCCAACATATTGCAAACTTCTTGCAAATTTTTTCGGTATAATTTAATTCCAGATCAGAATAGTTAAGGTCACGGTAAAAGACGACCATAGCAGTTGAACCAAGAACTGAAAACTCAAACTGTAGATCTATACTTCTGTTGTAGCTGCTGTTGTAACCGTATTCGTAGGGGAGGGGTCTAGGGGTTCAAACCCCACCCCCCACGCCCACCTTCGCTCATCATTTTACAAAGGAAATAAGGTCCGCATGACTGAGACTGTTTTCATCATGTGTTCGCCTCTCACATTCGCCTTTCACATTCCCCTCTTTAAGGGAGGGAACTAGGAAGTCCATTTCCCCCGTTCACTCCCCCATCCCATTTTGCAACTAAACCCTTTTCACACTCCTCACTTTTTTTTACCCTCTCCCGCTGCCCACCCCCCCCCCCCCCCCCCCCCATCGATGGTATTGACGATGGTGTTGCACGTGCAGTACACGTGCACAATTCTTTACTTTGTTCGTCATCTTGGTTTGTGGTTGAATGCCGAATGGTGATGACTATTAGCATGAAATATTACTGAGTCACTCTTTCTTGCATCAGTCTCGACCACAAAGCCAGGGAATCACAATAAAATAAGTATTTCGCTGAAACAACACTTAACGCCGTTTTCCTGAAATGCAAGGCGACTGAGCGTAGAAAAACAGGAAATTCGCACCTTTGAGGTGTTTCGTAAATTCTGCGTCGTCTGAAGTAGATGCTTTGTTGTGCGTCATACCAAACTCCTCAACTATATTGATTCACGGGGCTCCCACTCATGTTTTAATCCCATTTAATTGGAGAAAATCCGATTTTAAATATTGGACGCCGTATGTGATCACTTCTATAGCTACATGAAAGAATTAGGAAAACAACTTTGAACAGTCCGACTTGCGCATCAGTTTATACCATGAAGCAGCTGCTAGGATGACTGTTGTTGTATAAACGCTGAATTCGAACTGATGTTAAGTTGAGATCAAAGTAAGCAGGGCTTTAGATGTCCTTTTATTTGGCAGAATAGTTCTCAGAAGATGAACTGATGTAATATCAAAGCAGGAAAAAATATAGTGACTTTGCATAACGGTTTATAGCCGTGAATTGAACTTCTTTTTATTAGGAAACACGCATCTATTAAAATTAAGCTTAAAGGAATGAAAACGATTTCTAACTAAGAAAGTCAGTGACAATGCTATATGATTTTGCCCGATGAGCTAATGTATTAATATTAATAACGAGAATATCTTGTGGTACCCAAAGAACAACTTCTTTATTTATTTTTTTTTTCTTTTTTCAACATTTTTTTTAACCCGAGGACCCTAAAAGCCACAATGGCCAAATTCAAGATGAAAAACCCCGAATTTTCTATTACATGGTAGTTCAAAGTCGTGTTTACGTCTTCAACGAAAAAGAACTTGGATATTTCCAAGAATTTCGCCGATTTCTTAATATCCGAGCCATTCAGAGTATACCTTCATCTCGTTAACATTAGAGTATATTTAACTGATACGTTTTCCTGATTCTACTGCCGACACTATTTTTAATGCATGAGAATCTCGGTTATTAAATCCATGTAATGACTTTAAATATCATACCACTGGCTACACTTTGTACTTTCAGCCTGACACAGCGAGAAAACTGACATCAAAAAAGCACGTATCTCCTCAGTTGTGCGTCAGTACCATCGAGCAGAAGTTATTCTCGCTGATTCATTTCTTTTTAAAGAATTTTAATTCGTAATCCACCCACTGTAACCCGTCATTAATTTGAAAGCTATTTTCGCTTGAGTTGCTATTTTCGCGCCCATAACTTCCTACATGTTGTTTTTGAGCATTAGAGATTATCCACGTCGCTTGGCTTTCTGCTATTTTCAGTATTTATCGGTATTAAATCAGCAGTACTGTTAAAAGTTTGCCCTTATATTGCCTACACCGTTTCATCAATTGTGTTGCTGCGCCGGTAGAGGATTCGGCACAGACAAGCACCATGACATCCTCTAGATCTAAAGTATTTAAAACATCATTTGTTATGCTGTAGTCAGGCACTAGAGAAAGCCTCTGTAGTTTCTCTGGAAGAACTTGAGATTGAAGTGCTTCCGAATTTAATATTTCATTTTTTACTTGTAAAAGTTTGAATTTTCAAACCTGAGTATTTTTAAATGCTTTCGAAGTTAAAAATTTACAAAACTGATACAATACTGACACATAATTGCCTTTCTAATCAGCGAAGCTGTTCGATGCAAAATATATTATTTTTCTCTTGTGGAAGATTTTTGATTTTCAAACTTACTGCCTTACTAGATCAGAATAATCAAATTTGAATTTGTTTCGTTTTCTTTTTTTCTTTTTTCCTTCTTGACTTTGAAAACCCCTTTAAGCCCCCATAGTCGGATCAATGTCAACTTTCTCCTTGCAATATCAATGCTTAATCAACCAAAGAGGTCATGAGAATTAAGAATATGATCAACCAAGATGAATTGTAAATCTGATATTTTAACAACTTCTTCTCGCTTCTTCTTTAGAAACGTATGGAGACGAGGAACAACTTGTATTTTGATATTAGGGATAAAATTTGATGAAATATTATGAGTCGCCAAATTTCCTCTACGCGAAGACCTAAATGTAATAATATATGAAATTTATCTGTTCTGAAAATAAACTCACTGGTGATACGGTGTTAATTTTAGGCCGTAATGATGTTGTATGTTGTTTTGCCGTCAAACTTGTTAAAAGAGAATCGAATATAAGTTAATATATGCGAGCTTTTAAATGCAAATATTACATTACGCTTCATTAAATATTTTAATATCTAAAGAAATCTAACTGCTGTAACAAAATACAATTTATCAGTGCGAAGAACGTAGTTTTGTTTATTTTTAATTTATTTTCTGACCTTGAGAAATGGCGCCCATATGTTCAGCAACAACACTGGTTTTGGTTATTTATAATGTGATTATAAATGCAAAATGACATTTCCACCTTTGGAAACAGGATTTTGTGTGTTCCATCTATGACGTCAAACGTCCGCACTATGCGGTATGACAAACAATACTCCGCACACGACAGGAATTTTATTTTCCTTTTTCAAATAAAACATTGAATTTTCTCGAAGGTTTCGGTCGAGTAATCATCCATGAATCACTTTAAAATTTCGTTCCACCACGTCTGGGTTCTTTCGAAATCCAAACAATAACCTCACAGTTGTAAACATTTTTTTTTCTCTCAAAATAGGACCCACATTGTATTTATAATCGCAAATGTCAGTCCTTGCAAATGACACACTTCAGTTTATTTCAATAGGAATAAGAAAGAGGTCTCCAAGACAATCAATAAACCTCTTATAGGTGAGCCGGAAAGAAAGACCGTTTGACGTCATTCCCCGGCATGATTGACACACTCTAATACGCTAGTGGATGGAAAGACAGCGTATTATGTGTTTCGTCGCTCATGACAGAACCATCACAAATTATCACAAACCATCAAGGAAAGTTGCTTTTATCTCGCCATCTCTACGAATTTGGCACGTTTCATACTTTTCTTCGCATATTCGTTTCAATTGTCTTCTCTTTGCCAATAGCTGTTGGACCAATAATCTGGGAGAAACTGATGGACAATCATTGATAACCTCTCAAAAATAGCATATGTTAGTGGGATTGAGTTTCCCAGGCGCATTGGTTATAATTCATCAACAAGAGCGCTAACATTTATATTCATAGTTCTTCCGTGTGCTACAGAGCCAGCCAGCTGGACTAAAACACGGCAGAAGCAGCTGAAAGTCCGGACCTCCAAGTTGTAGAAAGCCGTCGCGCTGCACTTTGCGACAAAATGGTTTCTGTTTTACCTCAGTTACCACGGATTCCCGAAAACGGAATTCATTCAGTGATTTTACCCGCGCAGAGGAACAGTTTTCGTCCCAAGAAAAAGCTGACGAGAATTGTCAATGGACTAAACAACAACCAGGACATAACAAAACAATACTCCATTCCACCTCAACTTTTTTGGACCTCGAAAACGAACTTGAAAAAACACAATTTCACAATCCCACGAATTGTAATAGATAATGTGGAGGATGAACGACCTTGGGACTATGCAAACGTACCAAGAAGAAGGTTGGCTAGTTATACAAGGCCCGGACTGAACTGCAATACACAGTTACTTCACCCTTCATATACAGTTTGCGCGGCGGTTGCTGCGAACGACGCCGGCGCTCTTAAAAATATTCTTCTCTCGGGGACTGTGAATATTAATCAGCTGAGCTCAAACGGGGCTTCGGCACTGCACGAAGCTGCTTACGACGGGAAAGTCGGTTGTGTGATTGCGTTACTTCAGTGCGGAGCTGAAGTGAATATTGAAGATGGCGAGGGATGGACGCCACTTCACGCAGCAGTTTGCGGTCAAAGTACACAGTGCGCTGAATTGCTTGTTCGACGAGGCGCAAATGTCAAAGCGAAAACGAACGATGGACTTTCGCCCCTGGCTATTGCAATGCAGCAAAAGGACATCGAAATGATAAAATTATTAACTTTAGTTTCGAATCAAACGCAAAAAACAGACAAGCCGAAACGCTCTTATAAGCAGGCAAAAGAGTTTTTTGCACCCATATTTGTTTAGCATAAATTTTCTCAGAGACGCGCGCGTGGGTGAAGTTTTGCGAGGGCTCTTCCTAAATTAAATATGCGTTGTTGAGCCCGTATATTTTTAAAACTGACAAAAAGTGCCGTTTGACGCACAATCGCTTCCTTAGCATCGCTTTAGTCGCTTCCTTTTTATTGCTTGCGAATGGATAGAATAGTATTTAAGTCAAGTAAAAATAGAATTGTAGAGTGTTTGGATCATCGTTTTACGTCACGGACTGACCATCATGAGCTTGCCTGTGACTTGAATCCGGTCATAATGCAACCGCAGCTTTTACGAAAAGTTGTAAACTCGAGTGTTTATTTACCAAAGGCAGTTGAACAGCCATAAATAATTTAAAGAGGTTAAAAATCTCTAAGATCATGATTTTATAATGTAAATTTTTTAGTGTGAGACCGAGTGGAGAAAATAAAGAAATTTGAACGAAGTTCATGAATAACTTGTATTTTGGTTATATGACTTGTCATACTTGTGGAGGGAATAATTGATTGTGTTTACACAAAACAGGAAATTTTTGTTTATCCCTTATGTTCATAGCTGTAAAGATACAATGTTATTTTAAGCTATTTTTTATTTTCGTATTTATGACATAAGAATTGAAAACACCAAAAAAAAGAAAGAAAGAATCGCCCGATGTTTTTCCCTCGCCAAATTTAGGGAGCTTTCATACAAAGAAAAAAAAAAACATTTCCGTCTAAAGTAAACCATGATGTTATAACTAGTCCCATGTGACATTTGTTCCACTGTGATGTTTATAAATTAAGAAAGTATTTCATTACAATTGTGCATTTTGTTTATTTGGATCATCCTTGGTATGACACTCGCCACATTATAACGAATCGTCAACGCTAAAAGGGAAAAATATTAAATCATTATAAAAAGCGCCGACAGGCAAATTTCTGTGGCACTCTTACGTTTGATAGCCCTTTAAACACAAAGAACTCAACTTGAATTTGTCCTTTTTGCTACACAAAAACAACGGAAATGGAAAAGAAACAATTGAAATTATGCTCACAAGCAATTATGGAAGTTGTTTCTGAAAATCAGTAATGGACGGCCCGGAACAATAGTATTCAAGTCGTGAACACTTGCATGAAGAGAGCTTTGTACGTGTCCAGCTTAAAAGTGACCCTCGACCTGTGTGCAATGCACTTTCCACGCGTTTTTGTCCAACATCAGTTTCCACAAGAGATAACGAATCATGATTTGGATCAGTATAACATCTTAATCTTACTAGCAGATAAAGTCAGCTATCTTAGAGACAATCACATGTTGTAGGAAAGAAACGGATTCTCAGACAAAAAAAATGTCACGGTATTGAAATGTTTGGGGTTTTGGCGCAGTAATGATGATGATTATCAAGCCCCAGGGTATATTGTAGAGTCGCTTTGGAAACACTCAGATCATTAGCTATACAAAACAACATTTTTGCAATATTATCATGTTGTAGGCGATCCATTTCTAAATAATGTCACGTTTTCATCTTGAAAATAATCATGAAAATACATAACGAAATAATGTGTTTCTGAAAATGTTTTTAAAAGGCGCTCCATCGTCCACTACAAGATCAAACAGATTTGATTCGAATGAATCACCATGTAGTACTACTAAACTATATCCTTTAAGTAACAACGTCAGCATGAGTCAATGAATGTTTCGTAGAATAACATGTTCTCATTCGTATTTTAACTTAGAAACAACATCTGAGAGGCTCCTCTTTGCACGATTCCGTAAGCAACAAATGAAATGCAAAAATATAGAGCTGCTGATTATTGTTAAAGGCAAGCTGGACTGTCCGGAGAAAAACCCTCAATCGAACAAGAACACGGGAAAAACAAACAATTGAACATTTAAACTCGATTTAGTCTTTAGACCGTACTTGCAAGTATTTGTGATATATGGTTTCTCGAGGCCAATCAGTAAAACTTGACCAGCACAAATGAAACAATCCGCGAGTCTCAACTTCAGTGGGTCATTTTAAAAACTGCCAGAAAACCGACTGGCTCTCTCTTCTTGAAAGCCACATAACGTGTTTCCACGGGCAAAGACAAGACGTCCAAACATCGCCTCTATTTTATTTACGCGCTTTAATTTAAATCCCTGATGCGCATGTCAAAATTACCCGACACAATGATTTTTAGAGATTTTTCTCTCGGTATCATGAGTGTTTGTATCAAGTTTCGTAGCCTGTGAACAAGCTCTCGTGCGGAAGAAGGAAGGAGCGATTAGCTTGCAGCCATGTCTCCCATGTCTAGCTCCCTCTAATCGTCGGGTAATACAATGTACAGCTTTTAGTCCCTAAGCTAGTAAATCATGATAAATTACATGAAACTAATTTCAACAGATCGGCATGGATGAAACGTGACAAATACCTCTGTTTAATACTGAATAAAAGAGATTTTTAGTCGATGAACAGATACTGAAAAGCCCTCAGTAATAAACTGCTAACTTCAAGGTCAAAATAAAGGACCTCATTTTTTGGCAATATTTTAACATTCCTAAATAAAGTAATGACTACATTACTTATACTGGAATCCTTACGTGCCTATCAAAATTTTATATTAATTTACAAGAACGCGAAATTTTGGTTTTCGGTCAAAAATTTGACGGCGTTTTCGCGTCTGTTGCGTGCTAGCGACACCGAATCGATGGCAAGTGTTAACTTACTTCACTAATGAAATATCAGTCACTGCACGTTTCATATCTTATTCAACGTTGACAGGACGGTCACAATATCCTATTTATTGCTCGAGGATACAACTGGGGGCGTTATGCAAGATAACATCTGCTTGCTGAATTACTGACCAACAATATCCATAACGGTTTTGCGCAAGCACTAACAATTACACGTTTGTATTCCGTAAACTATAACGTTAATGCTACAAGCAATAAAACATTAACGGAACGTGCAGGAGGACAATATTTCCTAACCGGTAGCAAGGTCCAATACTATGTAACAGAGTGTAAAAAGTAAGCGGTTTTAGCTAATTGTTCCGATTGCCGGCCCAACGGTTTTGGAAATTCAGGCTCCTTACAAGTTCGACAAAACAGGATATAACCTGTTATAATGCTGATGTTTCACCTTTTTCTTCAGACAGAGCGAAGACAGATGAACGTAAACATACTCTCCTGTTTGGAAGAATTTTCGTCCTATGGCTAACATGAGTTTTGCAAGCATTCCTTCGAGATATCCGGCTTGACCTAGAACTAACAACTGAACTGATGGTGCCCTTCAGCGCTCCTAACCTTACAAAGTGATCCAAGAGATATCTTTCAAGTAGTAAACAACGCCATAAACACACGCACACACACACAAAAAAACAAATGAATGATATAGACCTTTCACGGAACCGGTACAATATAGTGACCGCGTGCATCGAAGAAAGAAAGGCGTGGAAAGACGTCGAAACGTTTCAGGAATGTAATTTGTTCAACTTGAGGTGTTAAAAAGATAATCTTATAAATTCCAACTGGATGTTTTAATATCACAATTCTGCAAATTATTCACTAGATATTAATCGATCAACAAGGTGATCGATGACATAAGCCGGATCGAAAAATACACGGTGATGCAATGCCATATAAATTTGCCTGGTCGTTTCAATACCAGTTACTCAGCACTCTTCATAACGGAAAGTTAACCGCTCATTGGATAACATTATTTTGTTCCCAACCTCGTTCCCAGGGTCTCTCTTTTTCTCGTCCCCTGGAGCCTGAAGCGCAACCTCGTTCCCAGGGGGCGGAAAGAAGAGAGACCCTGGGAACGAGGTTGCCTGAAGCGACGAGAAGAAGAGAGACCCTGGGAACGAGGTTGTTTTCTAAGGAGACATGTTCCAAAGTAGTTGAGAAGATCTTTCTCGGTAATCTGCTTGTGACATTGGCACGTACACATTTCTGAGTAAGTTTGGATGTTTCAAATACTTGGGATTTCTTCATTTTAAGGGACGAGCAAGGATCTAACTAAATTTCAATAATCGCGTTCGAAGAACGCAATCCTAATTTCGTGTTGGTTGTTCTGTGGTTTATGTGCAGCAAAATTTGAGATTTTTTGGTAGACGGTCTTCCAAATGGCCGCCCCTATTGGTTTTTTCCAGGGGCTCATTTCCGCCGGAAATTCCTTCGAACGCGTCTCCATAATCTGTGATCCCGCTAGTAAATAACTGTTTTCCCAATAAATAAAACTCATTCAGGACGCAGAGATGCGCAATGCATGCTGATCTAATACTTATTTCTTTCAGTTTATGTCTGACCGAATAATGATCTAAAGACACCGGTTTTAATTTGACAGTTTTAACCGGTTTAGGAAAGAGGAGGCAAGTGTTTTGCCTCCGATTGATGCCATTCCCATTCAAGACATACTCCGTTTAGCAATTATTGGTCTTAACTTAGTGAACTTATGAAATGTGCCAAGTCATTTAGACCCCTATTCACCTCAGCACGGTTTATTATCATTAAGGCAATGCGCAGTGAAGTCTAAAATCTCGTTCGACAAAATAGAAGACAGTTTTTTGCTGTTGCTGATGCATGAGTTCACAATCCTCTCCAGGTGTATACAGACAGGTATGCGTGTACGTACTCTTCTGTTTGGATTATTCTTCGTCCTATAAACTAACATGAGTTTTGTAAGCATTCCTTCGAGACATCAGGTTGACTTAGACTAACAGCCGAATGATGCCCTTTAGCGCTCCAAAGAAAGAATCTTACAAGTGAATATTACCAAAATATCTTTCAAGTGGTTTCATTCGGGACTACAGCGCCACAAAAAAAAAAACAAACAATAAAAACAAATGAATGATATAGGCCTTCCACGGAGCATTAGTCACCATATAGTGACCGAGTGCCTCGTAGAAAGGCGCGGAAAGACGTGGAAACGTTTCAGGAATGCAATTTGTTCAACTTGCTTAGCTTGAGGTGTTGAAAAGATACATTTTTATCAGTTCAGAAAAAAACAGGGTACTTTAAATAGCGAGGGGATATTAAAATATTACAATTCTGCAAATTATTCCCTAGATATTCGATCATCAATGTGATGATTCATGATAATCAAGGTGACCCGAAGAGATCGAAAATTGCAGTGAATGTGTTAATGTTTTCCCACTGAATAAAGATATAGTGGATCCGATATCGGTTCTCGATGTTGACACGATAAGTTGCTTATTTCGGTTTAGGAAAGAATCTGGATAAGTGTAATACTTATGAATTCCATCTTTATTCCATCCAGTTTACTACTTATCGGCCATGAGTCATTTCAATACCAATTACTCAGCACCGTTTTCATTAACAGAAAATTAACGCTCATTAAATTGTGTTCCCAGGAGACGTGCTTCCAACTTTGAGTAAGGATCTTAGCACATATATACACATTTCCGAGTAAGTTGCAGGGGATGTTTCACATACTGGAAAATTCTTTATTTAAAGGGACGAGAAAGAATTTTTAATTTTTTTTCTAAAATTAATTTAGACTAATTTTAGTTCTCATATCTAAAATAAACTTCATTGAAATAGAATAAAATAAAATTCAGAGCGTACGACACGATATCTCACGAGTGAGCACAGCCATGTATTTGTTTGTTTATTTTTCAAGCGACGCTGATTGCGAAGTTTTAAACAATTTTCCGAAGATTTCCGACGATTTTCAAAATTTTTCCGAATACTGTCCGAAGGTTTTACCAACGTTTTCGATCATTTTCCGACACTGATTTTCCGAAATGTTCTGAAGATTGCCGAAGATTTCCGAGGACGATCCGAAGACGATAGCTCAAATGTAAAGATATTCATATATTCACTCTTAACAGTAAAGATAAAATTGATATCTTTACATGTGTCAAGATATGACTTTTCTACGGTGGGAGAAATACTAGTTCGATTTCACTGACGTTTATATAATAAAAGGATTTCTCCCACTGAGAAAAATCATATCTAAATACATGTGAAGATATCAATTTTATACTGTGAAAAGTTAAGTTATCAGTATCTCCACGTTAGTATTCACTTTGCCCTCATTTACTATAAAACGAGTAAAAGTTTATTTGCCTATAATCGAAAAGTCCTCAGCAATCTTCGGACATCTTCGGAGGTCTTCGGTAATTTTCGGGAAATGATCGGAAACGTTCGCACAACCTTCGACAGTACATATGTATTCAGAGAATTTTCGATAATCGAGTTGAATACTCGAAGATCAGAGAAATTTCAAATCTACGCACACCCACTTCCATTTGAATAAAATATTTCTTTGTTGATTGAGTAGTCCAGCACTTGTCCAAACGATTTCTGTGATTAATTCGCTAAGAAAGCAATAGATTTGTCCCGCTGGGATAGGGATTAGGAAAAGAGGCATTGTTCAAGTGATATATCAATTGTATCGTTCGCCAATCACAGACATCGTTTGGACGTCTACGACCCCCGCTCTGTTGATTTCTTTGTTCGTGATTTAAAGTGGCGGGCAGTTTGAATAATTTTGGCGTGGTCTGCTAACTGAGAGTCTCCTTTGTTCTGATTGGTGCTTTTCAAAATTGCAACGGTTTCCTGCGCGTAGTTTACGATATTTACTTTTTAACCAGAACCGACCGTTTTAAAATGAACACCAAATCCGAGCACCAAATTTTTCAATTCAAATTTATGTCGTCGAGTAAGACCAATAATATTTCTTCTTGCATATTATTAAGAACAAATTGACCGTAGAAGTACATTTTGAAGCTTGGTTCCTATTCTGTTTATTCATTCTGTTTATTATTATTTACTCATAACTCTTCTTACTCTTATCCCTTTCGCTCCTCCGTGAAGCATACGGCATCTACGCATCTACTGTTTCCCTGTAGATGATTATGTAACCAGAAGAGTTTGATGAGAGTAGGGGGTTGGCCTAGCTACTGCTCAACCACTCACTGGAGGGCCAGGGTAATAGTATAAGGTTTTTGATCTTATTAGATAACTTGTGTTATTCATGTACTTGTTTTGCCCCGCCACGATTAGTTTCCAGCTATTTGCAGGGCAAACCAAACCACCCAACTCTTGTATTGTAGTGAAAAGAATAAATTGTTGTTGTTTTGTTTGGGACGGTTTTTCTGTCAGGGTTGTCCTTCCCTTAGCCACTGCACTGTGATCCCGTTGAGGCTGTATGCACGTCTCGGAACGCCTCACAGGATTGGCTGAGAAAACAATCGAACAAACAGAACAATGGACCCCAGCTCTTTAAACAATACATGTGCGTGATAACCAGGTCCAATGAAATTAGAGGTTCTAAAGAGGTGCGTGGCCACTGATCCCGTTATATGAAGAAGCCGGATACTCCACAAGCTTTTGCTGTTGTTTCTCGGCTGCAGTTTAAAAAAAAGCTGCATTACCAGGGTTACAGCGAGGATGTGTAACAGCCGACATGATGGTAGAGCCTGTTTGAGACGGTGGGTACATCTGGTGGCCCCAGTTCACCGGATGTAACTCAACCCCCAATGAGGGGGGTAGGGGGGAGCAGAGACGGGGGGATGCATTGTGCTCAAATTACTGTTACTCCTATCTCTCTACATTTCAATCAAGCTGAACATTCAATCAATGATGTTCTTCTAATTCCACTTGAACTCATACGCAGCAACCGTGACGCAGTGAGAAAGGCGAGAGAGGCTCATTTGATAAACAAAGGGAAAACGTTATCTCCTCTAGGCTTGAAATAGACGTGACGAAGCTTATTGACATACGACACCTAGTCGCCTTTGTCGCTGTGGTCTTGCTGATATTTTATAGATAGTGGGAAGCCTGTACCAGGCGTTCAGATAGTGGGTAGCCTGTACCAGGCGTTCAGATAGTGGGTGGCCTGTACCAGGCGTTCAGATAGTGAAGTAACAATAGAATAAGCACAGGACCGAGAACGAAAATGCTGCTAGTGAACGTAGGATCTGTAAAAGATCTAAACAGCCAAAAATAGCAATAGGCAAACAAACGGAGAAGCAAGGCTGATACTACGTAGTATCAGCCTTGCAGATAGTGGAGAGGGAAGAAAAGGATAGGCGACGTGCAAAGGGAAAAAATATTGCGAGTGCTGACGGAGGAAAATTGGCGCGAAAGAGAGGGAGGCGAGCTACAGTTGTCCGCTGCGCTCGTTTTTCCCGCTCGCAGGCGCGCCGCTTTTTGGTTGCTTTCCGGGTCCCGCAATCAGTTAACGCCTGACGGAACAGGTTATCTTGTAATTATAGTTTTGTTCTGTGAGCCATGTGTTCCACATGCATGGTTCCAAGATCCATAGTAGGTAAACAATGTTTTTTTTTTTTAATGTACTCGATTAAATAAATGCTTTTCAGTGCTTAAAAAATAACGAAGTGGTCGTATTAATGGGATGGTCGTATGGCGGGGTTTTATATATCCAGCTCGCTCGCGGATGGATCCATGTGGTTTCTTTCGTACCAGGCTTATCGGCTCTATTCATAGTTAAAGATGTTAAGCATGCATAACACCAAGAAAATGAGATCGATACAGAACACAAGATCGATAAAGTGGGCTACGAAAACTCTTTCACGTCAGTTGCGACACTGCATGTATGTAACTACAGCCCTGATATTCCTGTCAGATTCGTTAAAAACAAGTAAATCAGGGGAAGATGTAATGTTACCCTGAGACCTAATGATAACGCTTTTGCTTTTTGTAAACCACTGATAAGCCTAATAAACTATTGACCTCCCGTTTATTAAGTTGACTGCTCTAGCTACACAAAATGACGTTTATTTAAACAGGCCATTAATGTGAGATCACTCATTGTTAAGATCGAGAGCATGTTTCGCTTGTCCGATTATCCGTAGCTCTATATGCAACAGTAGCCGACCACAGAACTCCCTCTGCCTTGCAAATCAACGCAATGTGTGCCTTAGAATAGTATTTCTCGACTGTAGTTTCTTCTCAGGGCACATTCTATCCAGAAGTTTATGAAATATCGCAGCTATGTTGAGATTAAACCGAGCCGAAGTGGCGAGCCATTGGCATTTCCACTTGGACTCCAAATAATCACAGGCGCTGATTTTAAAACCCCTGGCGTCGAAAAACGAAGGTTCGGACAAATTAGGAAGATCGGCTTTGTTTGAGACTATGATTATTACCGGAAACCTCCGATTGCTGTCATCACAACATTTCTGTATCTCCTCCATATATCGTCCAAGCTTGGCAAACGATTCCGGTTTGTCCAGAGAATACACCAAGACTGCCGCATCGGCTTTTTGGATCGCTACTCTTCGCATGGCTGGAAACTCGTACGTTCCAGTTGTATCGATGATGTCGAACTCATAGGCCTTGTTCTTGTAAATGATTTGTTTCACATAGAATTCCTCCACGGTGGGTATGTGTTCTTGCATGTACCCTTCACCCACAAGATCTCGAATTATGGAACTTTTACCAACACCGGAATCTCCAAAAACGGCTACGGTGAATTTCATGTGGTATCCAGCTTGCTCTATGGTTGACTTCTTCCTCTCGCTTGAAACTTTTCGCTTCCTTGGCTCTACAGTTTGAAACATCATAAACAATCCAAAGAGATGTTGAACTCTGCGTGCCTCTCATTTATCGACTCTCTTTAGCCCTTTAAGTTCATGAGCATCAGATTTCTTCTTGTAATATCATCATGCGTATTAAGGTCATGATCGCCCAAGATGAATTCTCTTTTGATATTTTAACAATTTCTCCCCACAACTGCTATAAAATAAGTATGAGAACGAGGAAGGAGAATTCATAGTTTGATATTGTGGATTAAGGAGTTGATCATTAATCCCAGGTAACTATGACAACGTAAACTAAGAGCCATACATGCATGTCAATATTTTTCTTGTTGCGTGTCAGGGTTACAAAAGCTATTCGAGACTTTTCGCTGCGATACCACACAGATGCACACAGATACACAGTCGGGAAGTTGAAAGCAACACCGACATCTTTTTTACATGTAAAGTTGTTACACCTGTTGGCCAAATGTATTTGGATTTGAATTAAACTCTTAAATGCTTATTTCTGTAGTTAAAAAGTAACGCAGAATGAATTGTTTCCATTTTAATTCCTCAAGCTCTGAAAGGCACAACTGTCAGATTATCCTATCTTTATCTGTAATAATATTATATTATGTAGCTCAAAGCTGAGATGTTTTTTTTTATAACACGTAACAGTTGTTAAAACAGTTAAGTTGTGTGCTGCCTGACACAAAAACATGCTTCTGATGTAAACATAGTTTTATCATATGATCTCCCTGTATATTTAGTTTATTACTCATGACTACAATTAGCAGTCTATACTGCATTCTATTAATCATAACAGAGGCCTTTATTGATCGATTTATTTATTTATTTATTTATTTATTTATTTGCATTTGACTGACGGTGGTCTCTGCCTGCCGAAGACTGATTCGTATAGTTTACAGTGAGTTGACTGATTCCCAAATTGAAGACACCTGTAACTTGCTTGCCCGCAGATTGGTATAGCCAACACAGCACTTTCTCCGGCCATGCAGTTGCTTTCACAAGAACAACAATTTATTGTTTTTGAAAAAAAAACCTGCACTTGAACAGAAATTCAGTCTCAGTCTCAAATTCCCTATAGTCGTTTGATGTTTGATTTTAGATAAGTAATGCCATGTAATAGACCTGAAAGTACCTCAATAAATTGTTGCTGTTGTTGTTTGTTGTTGTTGAGTTAAATGTTTTCACCCTTGTTTACAAAAAAAAGAGTATAAAAGCTATCTAGTCATACTTTTTCTCTAGAGGTGTTGGTTACCTTGTACAATAGACATCTCAATCGCTTAGATAAATTTTCTTTCTATTTTCTTTTATATATTTTTCTATATGTTAGGCTTCTCTAAAAATGTTTTCTCGCTGCATTCAATTCAATTCAATTCTGCATTCAATTTATCATGTCATTGAAGTGATAGCTCCATAAGATGCGAACCGCGCAGAGCAGACATAGGCCCTATTTACACTGGAAAGGGGATGATCCTAGTGCTAGGATCAACCGAGCGCAACATGTTTTCTACTTTCCGTTGACATGCGAAGGGTTGCATTTGGCCCTAGCGCTAAGATCATCCTGGCACTAGAATCATCCGAGCTCCATGTAAACGGCCTCGGGAGCCCCAAGGTTATCTTCGCTTTTGTTATTGTCGCCCACCGTCTTGCTTTGCAACCGCGCCGAACTCAAAGGTACTGGGGTCATCCTGCCCAATTTTTCACGTAAACCAAATGAGTTGATCCTGGATGCCCCATTTACGCGTGTAAACAAAATGAACCTTCTAGGATCATCCTCTTTCCATGTAAATATGGCCATAGAACGACAAATTTGCGTTGTGGTGGTGGAATGATTTTATAGACCGCGCGGGGACTGAAACTAAGTATAACATTTGGCGACCATCTTGCTTATTGGGTATATACTTCATGGTGGTTTTAATTTATGCAGGTCAAAGAATCCGGCACTTTCTTAGGGCTAAAAACTCATTTTAAAATGGTTAGCTTTTATTTAATGTTATGGATATCACTACCCATAACAGTAAATAAAAGCTAACCATTTTAAAATGAGTTTTTAGGATCCCTATATGATAGGATCTCTATATGGTGTGTTACAATGAAGTATATACCGCTTATTAGGACAGTATGTGTGGTTGGTATCTGGTCGTTCAAAGTATGTCTTCGTCGAAGTCTCACGACGTAAAATATATCTTATCAGTATCGTGTGAAGTGCGAAGAATGCGAGATGTAGAAGCTCATTCTTGCATCGTTCACAGTGGTAGAAAAGTAAAATGTCAGCGAGTGCTAGAATCATCATCATAACGAATAAACATGACGTCACGAGTTTCATTCGGGCAAATTAAGTTCAGCCCCTCGACAAAATGTTTCCCGTACGCCGATGCTCATGGTAAGGAAAAGGAACGGACCGAAATTAGAAAGTTAGTTACATTAATGCGTGTAGTATCTTTTTCTTTTGGTTTTAGTAGGGTCCACGTGTGGACCGTCAAAAATTGCGAAGCCGACTGTGTTTCAAGTCGTCTTGCGGGGTATTGGGAAAAGTTTTCAATCAGCAATAACCGCGCCTCGGATAAACCTCACTGGCTACGGTAATGCCACTGCGCAAAGCTGATAGCGATGGGTTGCAGTGGATAATTTCAAGTGATCAGCGACACCATCATTGTGGGATGTATTACGTTATTATCTCATTTTTCTACCTATCTAATCATTCTATCATCCCGACAGCTTTGAAAGTTTGACGACTTTTTAAAAGTAACACAAAAACCAGGAAAGTACTTTGTTGCAAGTTAAATTTCATGCAAATAAATTTCTCGCAAAACTCCAACTCAAACAAAACGATCTCGACGCATGTGCGCAATGTCATTGTTTAAGCATATGCTGAAAATTGATTACTTGATGGGAAATTTTGTTTTGTTTTGCTCTATCTTGTTGCTTTCATCCTCCCGGCCGACAAAATTATGCTATGCGGAGAACAACATGGGCTGCATGGGCGGCTGAAAGGGTAATACTCATGTGATGTGAATATGCTTAAACAATGACATTACGCGCATGCGTCGATTACACGATTTGTTTGAGTTAGAGTTTTGCGAAAAAAATATTTGAAACTTAACTTGCAACAAAAGGTAATTTCCTATTTTTTGTTTTACTTTTAAAAAGTCGTCAAACTTTCAAAGCTGTCGGGATGAAGATAGAAAAGTGAGAGACGCAATACATCCCACAATGATGGCGTCGCTGATCACTTGAAATTATCCACTCCAACCCATCACTATCAGCTTTGCGCAGTGGCATTACCGTAGCCAGTGAGGTTTATCCGAGGCGCGGTTATTGCTGATTGAAAACTTTTCCCAATACCCCGCAAGACGACTTGAAATACAGTCGGCTTTGCAATTTTTAACGGTCCATACGTGGACCCTTCCAAAATCAAAAGAATGAGTCATTTCAATTTTCCTTCAAACTTGCCTTTTAATTTGCCAAGAGTGAAGAACCATACGGACACAAGCTTAAACCGCTTTCCACAAAGTGAACTTTTAGTTGATAGCAGGCTATTGTGGTGTGCAGTGCGGGCGTAATGATTTGCCTGGGAGGCTGACGAGCGTTGCATGGGCGAAACCGGGAAATTGGAGACCGCTCGGCGTTTCTGCTGCTGAAAGGTGAAGAAGGAACAGGGGGAGGGGGGAGGGTTCTTATTGGGAAAATATTGGTCTCGAGTCTTTTTTCCTTCTTTATGCTACACAGCAACTTAACCAATATTTTTTTTCAATATCGACCTCATACTAGTATATATTTGTTTCTATTCGTCTCGACTGACAACAGTAGCTTCTCGTGGGTGAAGCAGTTGTAGATCGTTGTACAATACAAGTTCAGGTGTCAATTGGTAGTTTTGTTTCGCAAAATTACTCCAGTGCCAAATAGTCAGGTTGTAACTTTCAAAATGTTACTCGTTTCCAAAACATCTTGTTTCCAGATCCGCGTTCATTTTTGCCTTCAAAAGTTCAAGTTGGTAGTCGCCAGCGTAATAGCCGTCGGTTTGCCATCGTAACATCGTTAAGATTTTGCGGCCGTGTAGCAGCTAAAAGGCGGTGTGCGAATGGGCGGGAAAAACAAGGGGAGACTGGGCAGAGTCAGAACGCACAATACTTTTCCTTCAAAAATCAAACCAATTTATTTAAGTGTCAAAGTATTTAGTACGCGAGCACCGCGCCACCTATCCTTCGATCTCCACCATCTGATCGCCTAGCACAGACTACCGGCGTAAGAACATAAAATTTCATTTTTCTGTAATCCATGCAGCTTTTCACGTCTGATGACGCACTTCTTGCCGTTTCAGTTGAGTCAATGATCCCTAAACTCGCGCTCATCACCAACAATATTAAAACCTGATATTACATAGGCCCGTTAAAGGCAAAACCATTCTAGCTTGTCCAGCTTATTGATAGCGGCCAATACAAACGATTAAAATCGGTCTTTTTAAACACTTCGAAACCTTGTGGGCGTTTTTTTAATCTCGCGATTTCGAGTTCGTCGAGTCGTGTTGATCTGATCCATGTGGACATTGCCTCAAATGAAACTCGATTTACTAGCGTAATAACATAAATTTTTTTGGCCGAAATCCGTGCATCTTTCGGCACATCGTAGTGAGCAAGTAATCCTGAAACACGCGGTCATATCATCGCCAACAATATAACCACCTGTTAAACGCCCGATGAAGACAAAACAATTCTACGGTATTGTTTGTTCAAAGTAATGCGCGTTGTATCTTCGTCTTTTGGTTTTAGTAGGGTCCACGTATGGACCGTCAAAAATTGCAAAGCCGACTGTATTTCAAGTCGTCTTGCGGGGTATTGGGAAAAGTTTTCAATCAGCAATAACCGCGCCTCGGATAAACCTCACTGACTACGGTAATGCCACTGCGCAAAGCTGATTCCGATTAGTTGCAGTGGATGATTTCAAGCAATTAGCGACACCATCATTGTGGGATGTATTACGTCTCTCTTTTTTCTACCTTCATCCCGACAGCTTTGAAAGTTTGATAACTTTTTAAAAGTGAGACAAAAACCAGGAAGGTACCTTTGTTGTAAGTTAAGTTTCAAATCAGTAAATTTTTCTCTAACTGAAACAAATCGAGTAATCGACGCATGCGCGTAATGTCGTGGAGCAACTAAAAAGCGGCGTGCGAATGGGCGAGGAAAAGGAGGGGAGACTGGGCAGCCTGAGTGTCAGCACTTCCAATACGTTTCCTTCGCGTTCCACCTTTCCTTCACCCTCCATCATCTGAACTCCTGGAACAGACTAGGAGCGTAAGAACATAAAATTTCATTTTTCTGTAATCCGTGCAGCTTTTCACGTCTTAAGATGCACTTCTCGCCACTGCACTTGAGTCAGTGATCCTAAACCCGCGGTCATCAACCACATGTTATATACGCCCGGTAAAGACAAAACCATTTTAGCTTGCCCAGCTCTTTGACAGCGGCCAACACAAACGATTAAAATCGGTCTTTTTAAACACTTCGAAACCTTGTGGGCGTTTTATAATGCTCGCGATTTCGAGTTCGTTAAGTCGTGTTGAACATTGCCTCAAACGAAATTCGGTTTACTAGCGTGATAACATGAAATCCGTGCATCTTTATACGTCGTAGTGAGCAAACAATCCTTAAACCCGCGGTCATCGCCAACAATATAACCACATGTTATACGCCCGGTAAGACAAAACAATTCTAGCTTGTCCCGCTCATTGATAATGATGATCGAGAAAATAAATAATTCAACTCTTTAAACCCAGCCAGTAGACATCCTGGTAAAATACTAAACGCGAAACCATTTGAAAGGGAATAATGGTTCGAAGAGGTTTTCTTATGGTTTTTTATTTTCAATACTTTGTCTCTTTTAGCTGGACGTCGGAAGATTCTGAACTCAGAGCGAAAAAAATTATGGAACCATGCTTCAATGAAGACGAGCTGTTAAACTTATGTACGGATCCTATAGAAATATGTCACGAGGAAAGGGGACATGAAATTAAGCTTATGCGTTTAGACGGAGTAAAGGTACGTTGATATAAATACAATCACCGACAATTTAACCAGACATAATAGACACAATAAAAACGAACAGGCACCCCATCTAGAGGGACGATATAGCTGTTATTTGCTTCTGATCGGAGAAACGTGCCGGCAGATTAACATGTGAACCTTCAAGTGCGTAAGTTCAAGTTTTATTTCGGGTAAGCTCACCGATTCTTATGCCAAAACAGCAGCAGTTTTGTCAGTTTAATAATCTGCGTCATATTGTTCAACACGGCATGTTTATAGAAAAACTTCAAAACAAACTGAAAGAATTAAGCTATTAAACGTGCAGGTCGCCCGAATGCTCTAACACTGTGTATTACAGGCAAAAAGAATAATATTTTATCTCGGCGAGGGAACTGACTCTGTTGAAGGGTTCGGTAAGGAGAGTTTTGATTCTATGATGAAAGCATTTGCGCACCTAAATTTGCTTTCACATTGTTTTTAATCCAGCTGCAAGGAGCTTGAATGACATAAACAGGACGCATGGGTAGACATAGCCTATTCAGCCGTTCAGATTCAGTGATTTCTAGTTGTAAGGGTCATGCATTAATTGCGCGAGCTGCAATCCGGCTTAATGCAAACACATACTAGTAGAATATATTTACGCAAATCTGACCTATATTAATTTGGAAACCAGGTAAAAAAGCAAGATTTATAACCTTGAAAAAAAAATTCATAGCTACAACAAGTAACTTTATTTGCAAGAACATAAACAAAATAATACTGTATTACAAACACACTCAACTTATAACTTACTTTAAAACTAAATATACATCAGTTAGAAACTTGATCAGTTCAGTGTCTATTTATGAAATGATCACTGGAGTTCGTCAGTTCGTTAGTAATTTCTATGGCAGGTTACTGTTTAATATTTGGTACTTGAGTGTGTATTTTACTACAAACTCGTCCCTAAGAGTCGAGTAATTATTAAAAAATGAATTTCATCTTCAATTTTATTACAACTGCAAGTATATATATAGGGCAAAGTCTTTTACATGTAGACATTTAATTATAACAAATCACAAATTGATAATTAAAATCATCATTTTGTGATTTGCAAGCCTAAATTTCCCTGAGGATCTCCTTTCATTTGCCTTTCTTATATGATGTAGGTTAACAAGAAAGAGATATCACTCCTTGAAGGTGCTATAAAAATCTAGCTTTTGGAATTTCTAAGTGTATGTATGTTGCCAGTAAGATAGTAACATATATAATCTTTTTTATATAAATTAACATGTTTTTCTAGTTTTGTCTTTTGTGTTCTCGTTAAGTCTGGTACCAGCTAATAAAACATGTGGAATTCTTTCACTGAGTTCTTAGATTGAAAATCAGTTCTCCTTACCGATTGCTATATCGTTTAGTTCTGAGAATTTGGTGATATATCCTGTGTATCCTAGTTTATTCTTTATATCCTTTCTGGATAGTCGTTACCGCGAGCTCTCTCGAGAGAGTCGGGACCGACCGATCGACCGATCATCAAATCAGTTCACCACACTCGACAATCCAGTAAGCAACTGCTGACAATCTCATCCTAGTTAATGACTTCCTTAATATGTTCTTGGCACCTGTCTGTATGAAAATGCACTGAATTTTGAAGGGGGATCGTAACTAACACGTTATTTGGGATAGCAACGATGGCGCAGAAATGAGAGCACTCTCTTCTTATTAAAGTAGCCTGTACCAGGCTCTCAGATAGTGGGGGCGAGCGAAAAAATTTGGTAGCGAAGAAAAAACGAGTGGGGACTACGCTCGCTCCGACATTTTTCGCTCACTTCCACTATCTGAGAGCCTGGAACACGCTACAATTAAAGTGGCTCGGGTTCTAATCCCGGCGCCTGCCACAACGGGATTAAGTTTGTTTGTTTGGTAAATTTCCCCCCCTGTTCGGATGGTTTTTCTCTTCGTTCTTTGGATTTTCCCTTTTAAAAATCAGCACTTCTGTATTAAGCCCTGTATAAACGCTGCGTATACAAACCGAGTGTAAAAAAATCAAGACATTTGATATACTATATGTTGTTCCTCCCTAGAAAGGTCACGTGAAATGGGTGGAATTGGAGGAGGATAGACAATATAAGATGATCACTAGAGCCTTAAAGCCTTTGCTATTCGGTAAGTTGTAACATATAAATTAAAATAACCGTAAGTTCTAAATTGCCCAAATAATAATCCTGTGAAAGTATTACAACACGATTTTTTGGGGGTGTCACACGATGCAATTTGTTGCGCGCAACAAGATGTTTAGGGGGTGTCACACGATGCAATTTGTTGCGCGCAAAAAGATTTTTGGGGGGTGTCACACGATGCAATTTGTTGCGCGCAACAAGATTTTTGGGGGGTGTCAGATGATGCAATTTGTTGCGCGCAACAAGATTTTTTTGGAGGTGTTACACGATGTAATTTGTTGCGCGCAACAAGATTTTTTTGGAGGTGCCACACGATGCAATTTGTTGCGTGCAACAAGATTATTTTGGGGGTGTCACAATATGCGATTTGTTGCGCGCAACAAGATTTTTTGGAGGTGTCACACGATGCAATTTGTTGCGCGCAACACGATTTTTTTGGGGGTGTCACACGATGCAATTTGTTGCCCGCAACAAGATTTTTTGGGTGTGTCACACGATACAATTTGTTCAGCGGAACGTCGCAAAAGTAGAACTCGATTCTACTTCTGCAACAATTGCGCGCAACGTTACAAGAAAAGTTGAACTGTGTTCAGGCCTTTAGGTGCAATTAAATCTTGATAGGAAAATCTGAATTAAGTAAATATTTAAATTCACTTAAAGTGGGCTCAGATATTCAACCTGTTTTGCTTCTCTCAATCAGAAATTCCCAAGTTCTTATCAGACGAGGAATGTGACCACATCATAAAACTAGCAAAGGAAAGCGGCCTCATCATGAGTATAGCGGGATTTGATGTGACCGCGTATGAGGGGGATTTGGACGAAGACATGGCTGAAGCTGGTAAAACATATATAGTATTAACTTGTCAACTTCGTTTCCAGGGCCCTCTCTGTTTTTAAAATGGCGGGCGTAGAAACCCCAAGACAAGGCTGCCAAAGTACTCGAAAAAAACCTGGAGCATTTATATGTCACGTAAAATGTCTTCGTTTCGTTTGAACGAAGGTTTCAGATTACCATAAAACAAACACGGCCACCAGTCGCTGAAAAGAACCTTCGAAAATGCCATTTCATCGCGTGCCACGTGACACAATACTCCAGGGTTTTCTACGCCCGCACCGCCATTTTGAAAGAGGAGGAGGCACTGGGGACGAGCTTTCTTTTTGCTTTTCAGTACCGACAAGAGCCCTGGTACCAAGTTGCTATTTTTAGAGTTCGGACTCCATAAAGAATCCAAACGACTTGATTCGAGAAGTTTATCTTACCCGACACTTTGTTATTTATAGATGGCAACTGGACTCTCGATCATGACGAAAGATTCGCTAAGCAATTTGGGATTTGGGATGTCAATAAAGATGGCTTTATTGATGCAAATGAGGTACGATGGATTCAACTCGTAATATTCACGATATATTACTGACTTCGACAATAGATAGTAGATCCCTGCTGTGGATGAATTGAAGTCATATGAGCATTATTCTATACATTCTTTTTAGCAGACGTTAAGCCTTTTTGCAAATGCCTGTTCCAGACGTTCAGACGCGAAGCGACGCGACGGAAAACTTGCGAGCGGAGAAAAAAGCGAGGAAACTGGGGACTGAAGGCATCTCGCTTTCTTTCGCGCCAAGAAATAATGTTTCTTATTTCTTAAGTCGCTTCCCTTCACTTATAACAGCACCGTGCATTATACATTTTTTCCATTCATCTTTAGGTGAGGCATTTTGCGCAAAAGCGCAAACTTCTTTTCATGAAGGAGGATGAAGTCCCCGCAATGTAAGTAAAAGCCATTTCCGAAACTATTTGTATCCGATAAAAATCATTTTCATTTCCACCATTTAAGAAAATTCTTATTCACCCTTTTTATTTATTTTATTTTAACAGCTTTGAGCGTTTGGGAATAACAGAAAGTCTTGAAAATGGTAAGCATAAGGCCAGTTTACACGTGCGATTTTTTGTGCAATTTTGTCTCACTTTTTAATGTAACTTTTATCGTGCTTGAGCTTACAATGAAAATCACAGGAGTAAACTAGCGGTACGATTTGGATACGATTTATCGCAGTGATGTCGCAGATGCAACTTGGCGGCGATTTGTGGATTAAACAGCACATCGCAGCAAATATAGCACCTGAATAGCACAGAAGTTGCTACTAGTTTACACTTGCCACAAAAGTTGCATTGGAGAGCTTAAGCTTAATTCTCTCCATGCTGTCTGACCAACACACCCTGTTCCGCTTTGGCTACATTCCAGCTCGTCCACCCTGCCTTGGTTCCGCTCCTTCTCTACGGTCCTTCTCCATATTGTCTTTGGCCCCTCTGTTGCCCTTCGACCCTCTGGTGTCCAGCCCAGTGCTGTCATGCAGTCGTTGTTACCCTCTCTCCTGAAAACGTACATTGCATAATGCAACAAAACTTGCATAGGCCTTTATGCATATAAACCTAATAAAAAGCTCCGTTTATCCAAGGCATCCGGTATTGGACTTGTTTGTGCGCATAACGTTTCCATGTTTCCTAAGATATGCTTTGAACTACACAGGTAAAATAAGCCGCCAAACGTTTGACAAGATCAACGTAAAGAAGATTCTTTGGTACATGGATTTCTTGAAGGAGAAAAGTCCTCGACACAGACCGCGCTATAGCCAACAGACCTGGTTACAACAAGACAGGAATGCAGACCCAATATTAAGGCGACTGCGCGAGAGGTGAATTCATTTACACACCGTTTAAAAATTACGCCTGCTTTTGTAAGAAGCCCAGCTTAATTAGTTTATTTTTTTCTTTTATTTCAAATTTGGCTAAGTACGGGCCATAGCTATGCCAAGTTCCACAATTCAAACCAAATCTAACAACAACAGCAACAACAACAACAACAAGAACGATATTCACGCCGTATCTATAAAAGATTCAAAAGAAACCATCCTTACAAGGACATACAGTTGCGCGCGATCGCTGTCTATTTATCAATTAGATTATGAGCTCGAGATTTCTATCGCGCGATAGAAATCTCGAGCTTATAATCTAATTGTTTTAGTATAAATCTACTAGACGTTCAAAACTTAACAACAAATACTCTTCACATGCAGACACTTCGAAAACGCGAAGAAGCGGCCGCCATTAAGCTACTCACTCTACTCACTTTCTACAACAGAATAGATAGTGAGTAGCGTAGCCAATAAGAGAACAGCATTTGTGGTAGAACACTAGTAGATTTACACTAATAGCGATCAGTAGATATGGACGATTGAGCCAATCAGATTGGCTCATCACATTAGCAATAGATCACGGTGCTGATGTCTATTAAAAATTAATTAGCAACGAATATGAGAAATACTGAAAATGACTACTGAACAGAGTGATGCATTTTCGTTCTATCGTCTGTAAAATGATTTAAAAGTTCTCGTTGTCTTTATTACAGAATAACAAAGTTAACTCAGTTACCAAAAAAGGTGATTGAAGGCAGCGAGATGATGCAGGTCAGATACTGATATTGATCAATTTAAGTAGACGCGTTAATTAAAACACGAGGGATGGGGGGCGTGAGAGCGCGTACTTAGGGACTACATATAGTGGAATTTGGAATTGACTAAGGATCGAGGATCACAAGAGGTTTGGAATACGCGATCACAAACTGTAGATTGAATTAAAATCAGAGGGAGGGAGATCAAAGGGATCGATAAACATATGGCGTGCTTTTATTATCTGAGACCAGAATTTCTGGCGCAAAAATGTCAAAGGAGAAGGAAAGTAGATGATATCTGAAGAGAGTTGATTCGTGTGAGCGCAGACGGCACAAATTCGGATATACTCACGATATGGTTTCATGCCGTGATATTTTAATTTTCTTGTCTACAGGTTGTTCAGTATGACCCGTATGGTCATTACCATGGTCATCTAGATTCAAACCCTTTTGAAGATCCCACAATGCCTTGCTGTCATCAGAATCACTTTGGAAAGCCCGAGTGTCGAGTCTGCAGGTACTGACATATAAAGAGCTTAGTTATGCACAGTTTGTCAACAAGCGTCTTATAGAAGGGAATTGTGTGACAAGGAGATTTTTAGAGAAATTTTGCATCACATAAATTACATGTCAATGACAACCTTATCCCAGGGCCTTCAAAATGGTGACAAAATACGCCAGAATTTGTTTTTTGTATTTTGGTAGCCTTGTCCAAGAGTTTCTACGCCCTCTCCGCCATTTTGAAAGCCGAGAAGGCACTGGGACTAAGTTGTATCAATACAATAGGGTCAGTAGGTGGAATGGTCACATGACATCCTGAATTTTGTCAGCCGCCCTAAGTAAGTTTGACAATTTCACCCGAAAAAGCGTCCCGTAGACTTCCTGGGAGGGGTGGCGGGACTCCGATATGAAAATGACGGGATACATGTCGCACTTTTTAAGGGTCACAATTTGTAGATTGGTACCGTTTAGAGTGCTGAAATCTAAAATAACCACTGTTTGAATTATCGAGGTACCTTTAAGGGCATTGAGCCGAAAAAATATGCAGAATAGTTGCGTTGTTTAAAATGGCCCTTATCGTAGATGAGTACGCCACGCCAACATATCAGCGGTTTCTCGCTTTCTTGACCCTTTAGACTCGTTTTGATGTTTACGCTCATCGTCGTCAGAGGCTCTCGTAAACATCAAAACGAGACTATAGGGTCAAGAAAGCGAGAAACCGCTGATATGTTGGCGTGGCGTACTCATCTACGATAAAGGCCATTGGTACCTCTTTGGGGTAAAAAAATATTTGAGATACGCTCTTTAAACGAGATTCTGGTACCTTTAAGGGTGTTTTTCGAAAATTTCCGACAAGCACCCCGTCATTTTTATATGGGAGCCCCCACAACGGGGTAGATTTATGGGAGCCCCCACCACGGGGTAGACGTATGGCCGGTGGAGATGAATTTGATTTGCCATCAAAAATGGTGCGAAGGTTATCCAATCTCGTCTTACATATATGTAACATGTTTGATTTTTAGGTTCATAACGATACTTTATTATTTGAACGAAGTGGAAGAAGGAGGAGAGACGGCATTTATTATAGCAGACAACACTACAATTACACCACAGGCGAGTCCTTTGATTTATTTACAGTCAATCGTAACTATTACAATTTTCTGAAATGTGATTGGTTCATAAACCTCTGTATTTTCCTTTAATTTTCTTGCAAAGTTGTAATCGGACAGTTTCATCAGCGGCAATAAAATGAACCAGGACCATGGGGCTCCTGAATGAACCAACGCCGGCTTTTGATTGATAAAGTTTTTCTTCAAGCTCTTGAATTTATTCTCTCTTTTTTCTTTTCATGTTAATTTGTTCTCGGAAATTGTAATGGTTATAATTAATTGATAATAGGACTTCGTGTCGTCCAATTCTGTCAGTAATCAAACTCGTGATTAACAAATCAGACTCCCGCGCTACGCGGTCGTCCGATTTTGTTAACCAGCACGTGTATGATTACAGACCGAAATGGACTCCTGTCAGTCCTATCTGATTACCATTATCAATTTTCCCTTCTCTCTCAAAATCAACTTACAAATTAACTTCAAATTAATAACTTTAATTTATTGGTCACCGTTTGAGGCTTCATCCCGATACACAAAAGTTAGAATCACCTAGTGTACAAAACTGGGGAACAGCACCACAGAAAACGGTACAACCACCTTGTACAGCTTTCATTTGAATGGTCACATTTTAGAATTTCATCTTACAGTTCTAAGTTAGAACCAAGTGTACTGAGTAATAAACAGCACCACAGAAAAGTACAGCTCAGTAGCTTTCATTTGAATGGCCGCACTTTAGGATTTCATCAACAGACTCAAAACTTAAAACCACCTCGTGCAGCATAATAAACAGTACCACAGGAAAGTACTGCTCAATAGCTTTCATTTGAATGGTCACACTTTAGGATTTCATCAACAGACTCAAAAGTTAAAACCACCTTGTACAGCATAATAAACAGTAACACAGGAAAGTACTGCTCAGTAGCTTTCATTTGAATGGTCACACTTTAGGATTTTATCCACAGACTCAAAAGTTAAAACCACCTTGTACAGCATAATAAACAGTAACACAGGAAAGTACTGCTCAATAGCTTTCATTTGAATGGTCACACTTTAGGATTTCATCCACAGACTCAAAAGTTAGAACCATCTTGTACAACATACTAAACAGTACCACAGAAAAGAACTGCTCAATAGCCTTCATTTGAATGATCACACTATAGAATTTCCTTCACAGACCCAAAAGTTAGTACCATCTTGCACAGTGTGATAAACAGCACCACAGGGAAGTGCTGTTCGATAGCTTGCATTTGAATGGCCACATTTTAGAATTTCCTTCACAGACTAGTTAGAGCCGTATATCAAATTCAAATTCAAATATCAAATTCAAATATCAAATTCTTATCACACAGGAGCTAGAAAGTGATAACGCCACTACGGACGAATTCAACTTGAGCGTCAACTGCCACATGGCAGACCTAGTTGTACCTCCGAAGAAAGGCACAGCCATCATGTGGTATAACAACTTTATCGACCCGGACAGCGGTCTTCTTGGCTCTGTGGACCGGTACTCACTGCATGGTGGATGTGACGTCATTAAAGGGGAGAAGTGGATCGCTAACAACTGGCTGACGGCTCCAACCAAGTACTCAAGACACATTAAAAGTCTTTACGATACGTCGGCATATGAGTACGCCAAGCCATAGCGTTCGCACACGCATGTAGAGCGATTTTCTTATGAGTGTCTCAGACAAAACCAAAATCAAATAATGTCTGGCGTATCAGGGAGCGGTTTTCAGTTGGGTGAGGTGCCAATCATTATTGACGCAGACAATCCAATGAACCAATCAGATTTCAAAGCAAGCGCGGGAAACCGTGTGTAAGTAGGTTGCCGTTGGTTTTACATCTAATTAATTGCATGAGAAAGTGACGCGAATATTTTTAGCCAATCACAAAGATTGGCAATGCAAAATCATCGGAGACTGTGAAAAGTCTGAAAGCAACCGGGCGTAATTACTCTCGACAGTAAATTGAAAGCCGCTCTTTAAGACCAAACCCAATAAAGTAATCATTTTAGCTAATCACTTTCTAGACAATGATAAAAAATGATGAGAACTTGAAGCAAATCGTATGCAACCTCGTCCGATTAAAAATGGCTGCACGTGGAAGCCACTGGATGAGACTGCCGAAATTCTCCAAGAATCCAGGAGTATTTTGTCACGTGACACAACAAAAAATGTTAGTTTCAGCCATATTTAGTTTTCATTCTAGAACGCTTGTTTCGAGCGGAACGAAGACATTGCATTGTGTCCTACGACAAAATTCTCAACGATTCTGTAGCTGTAAAGTACTCTGGCTTATGATAACTTGTGGTTTTAATTTTCATGTGATCTATGATGAAAATCATAATACATGTATCCGAATTTTTGCTAAAACACATTTTAAATAAATACCCCATTTTCTCTTGTAAATACACATTGCTTTCTTTATACAGCTGTACTTCGTAAAAAAATAATTGATTCTTGACCATAGTCGCGAGGGAACGGTTATAAGGGCCTGTTTATATGGTCTCGGGTACCCGAGACAACCCTCCCCCCGAGTTACCCTGGCCGAGCTAACTTTTCACTTATTTCTTTGAAAAATTCAACCAACCGTTTACATGAGAATCGTAACTCGTCTCGGGGAGGCGAGACACCTCGGTTGGGCGAGTTGTCTCACCTCGGCAGGTAGGGTAACCCTGGCAGGCGGGACAACTTTTTCTCATATAAACACTTTGGCTCGCCTACCCGGGACAACTCACGGCGTTCTGCGTGTCACGGAAAGCTAAGTTTTTAGGTTTAAGAACACAAAGAAGTAAAATGTAAATCAGCAAAGCCCACAGTGATCGAATGAATGAAACAAAGTCAAAAGAACAGGTATACGATAACTGTATTTAGATTTGAATATTTACGCAGCGTTGTGAATATTTAAGTAGGGTCAACTTTGACTCGGTCAGCAGGGACAACATTTCTCATATAAACACTCGGCAAAGTTGTCTCGGGGGGGGGGGGGGGGGGGGGGAAGGGTTCTCTCGGGTACCCGAGACCATATAAACAGGCCCTAAGGCACACAAATTTTAAGCACGGTTCATTGCGTACCAGCTCATAATTTTACAAAACTAAAAGGTCTCTTTCACGCCCCATCAAGGTACATCAATGTCATGGACGAAAGGCGTGGCCGATTAGGCCAGACGGCTTCATGGCTTCAACCTAGCCATCTTTCTCCCATGATGCTAAACAACAAGCGATTGTCTGTAATCTCCACATGCATTGTTCCCTGTGAATCTCGCTCGGCTCGATAAGCCCTTCTCAAGAGGTTTGAGAATATTTCACGGATCATGAAAGGATATTTAATTAACAGCCGATTTAAATCTTACAACAACACTGTTTAAATTTACGACAAGCTTACAACAAGACATCTCCAAATATACTTTTTTTATTAAAAAATAAATTCCATCATCTTCCCAGTGATTGTTGTCTTAGCCACCAAAGCTACTTTCATGGATTCAGGGAAAAACATTCCGAAAATGTTTTGATAAAAACACGATGACGCGGATTATATACCTAATGCTACTAATTATAGTGATAAACTTTTAAATTTAGCGATTTAGAAAATTTCGCATTTAGCGAGCAACTTATAAATTATTATAACTGATCAGTTTTCTTAAGTATTAGCGAACAAAAAACAACAGACTTATAGCAAGAGAAAATAATTGGAATCTCTTGCTTATAGGCACTCAACAAAAATGATAAAGTTGCAATACCAGCTGAATACCTAACGCTGAACCTGATCCTAACCAAAAATAGCCTTTCTAAAGACTTTTCTATTTTTTTTTACGCTTTTGACTGGGGAGAAGAGCACGAAAGAAACAAGTGGACGCTTTGCTTTAACTTAACAACATCATCTTCTAAAAAAAAATACCCGGCTTGAAGATCGGTAACAGTATTTCGGAAATCTGAAATTACATCTGCTTTTTGAGTATATGCTTCACGAGAAGCACTTACACAATAAATGCAAGTAAATATAATAAGCTAAGAGAAAATAAAGGGACATAGGTCCAGTCTAGCCATTGGGGTATGTGAATTTCACTTATTAAGTTATTATTAGAAGTCATGGAAACGGAAGTCTGTTTCCCAAGTCACCCGAAAACGTTAACGCCGGCCCTGGAAATTACACTGGGGAAAGCAATACTGAATATTCAACAACCGCCCTTACACAACGTCACGATGACGGTAAGAATTACACGTTTTGATTGACGGTTAGAGCACATGGCGAAATTCAAGATGTCAATCAGACTGAATCGAGACTGAATTTGATCACGTTTATCACAAATTTATATCAACATAAATTGGTATAAAAAAAAAACCCAGTAATTTCCTTTACCGTTATGTCCCTCAGCTGCTTGAAAATTCTTTAAAACTCCTCTATTTGGCGACTCTAAAACCGGGAAATGAAGGAACGGCGGAACAGCGGTAAAATCACCCCAAATCCAAAGGGATCAATTTAGTTTCAAGTTTTTCTTTTGACAATCCTTTATCCGTCTTTTCGGATTTGGGGTGACTTTCTGCCGTTCCCGGCTTCTTCAGTTCTGATGATTAACATATGAAGTTCCTCGAAGCAATATTTTATCGTTTGAAGCTCTTCCACCATAGTGGCAAATGAGTATTCTTTGAAACTTTTTCTTTTCGTTTTAAATATTTTTAATGTGTACTATTACACGCGAAACTACGGTTTCAAAAACGAAGCACATGGCGTGCGCGACAACCATTTTGAGCTATTTTGTGGAAAATTTGATTTTCTTTTCCGAGTGACAAACCGCTCTCTTCTAGTACCCCCTAAGTAGATTGATTCTGATTGGTTTTATCCTATCTACTGTAAACCAAAAAACCGGCAGGGGTGGCAAGGTAGACTTCGCGTACATTGGCGTTTTTTACTCCAAAATGCTAACCCCATCTCCCAAGAGGTTTTATTTTTTTCCGTGTTCATCAATAAAGTTTGTTAGCCCCAAACTTTCCTGCGGTTTTTTCCTTTGTCTTGAATAATTGCTCAAAATCACGGCCGGTTTTGACATAGGTTAGATTCCAAACAAATTATCACAAATTTTTAAATTATCACAAACTTTTAAATTATCACAAAATTAAACAAGTTATCACAAACTTTTAAATTTGCGGCACTTTTTTAAATTAACAGTTTCCATTATTTATTTAGATTCCAAACAATTGATTTGTCATCGACATTACGATCAGGCCCTAGTTTAAAAGTTAACGATGGGGCGTATACCGAACAGTTCAACAAAACACTCAGTACAGCGACCTGTCTTTTCTTTTCGCCCTATTCCCAACCAGAAGGTTTTTCACAGGCTATGCTGAATTAAACACCCTGTTTAAAGATTTATTATTCGTATTTATGTAAGTGATTTGCAAGGATATGGTGCTTTTGAAATCATCCATCGTGTTTATTCAGTTTTAATTAAGCTATTACTGACGGTTTGTTTATATCTATTTGAAGAGCCTCAGTCACAATATTTATAGAACGTGATGGTACCGGGACGTCGCGCCAGTTTTGAGTTGCTTAAGCAACCCTGGCGTTCTGTTCACTGAATAAACCGATCCATAAATATATCAGGTAAACAGCAACAAACGGTATAACCTGAATAACCCTAAGTGTTTTACTAGAATTCTACCGATACCGTATTCTGGGGGAATATGACAGAAAGAAGCAGGAAGTTAAGTAAAGGGAGCATTTTCTTTTGGCTCGCCGGTCTTTTCTCTTTCTGCTCCATTCCACTTTTGGGAGCGGACTGTTTGATACTGATAATTATCAAATGTGATTCGTCCCAAATGCGTAAGACCACCCAAAACTTTGCCAGTCTTATCAGACACCGGACATACCGTAAAATCCTTGTTATAACCCCCGTCTCAGATTGAGCTGATAAGAAAACAGTTGAAGCTATTTTTACTTAGTAATGCGGCATTATCAAGATAAGGGTTATACAACCTCGTTCCCAGGGTCTCTCTTCTTCCCGCCCCTCTCTTGCTCTTGGGGGCAAGAGAGACTCTGGGAACGAGGTTAACGGTTATATCCTGTACATGTGGCTTATACATGTTGCTCACTGAGTACAGAATCTTGAAAGACCCTTAAAATACCTGATCCAATTATTAAGTGCATTATCTGATGAGATTGTTAGGGGTCGTTTTAAATTTGAAGACGTTTTGTTGCGCACTCCAGTTGCATCAAAACAGAACAGGCTCCTGATTATAA
Organism: Cladopsammia gracilis; assembly: GCA_022457155.1. NCBI lineage: Eukaryota > Metazoa > Cnidaria > Anthozoa > Scleractinia > Dendrophylliidae > Cladopsammia > Cladopsammia gracilis. The sequence goes on along the minus strand of JAJGOT010000057.1, from coordinate 737,018 downwards.
TAAAGATTTTCGTAAACTAAGGTCAAGGGAGAGTCGGAGTTTCCAAATAAGGATAGAAATTAGTTCCCGGTTCTGATTGGCTGCGCGCGAATAATCGACGCCAGCACGAAGCGTTCTCAACAAACTGCTAAGATACGTATACAAACGCAACGTGTATGATCTAGTGCGCGCTTCTAAGGTCAGTTGAGGCTTTGAAGAGAACTGTGTCACCTTGGCAGACAAGTTTCGAGCACAACAGAGTCAGTTTTCAGTATTGCTTCGCCTCTTTCTCACCGTATCTCAAAATTTTGCCGTTATTTTATTCTTGTCTGTCGATGTCCGAGGTAAGTGGTAAGTTGATTAGTTTATCAGTAGATTATAATCTTCTAGAAGATTCAGTACTTCAACAGTCAAAGGTTTTTCTTTGGAGAGTCGATAACGTGGCGATTATTAAACACAGCTGAAGTATCGAACGTTTCCAAAGCAATTACACCCACGGCGCGGTGGTCGAATTAACCCCGCTTACGTTTAATCACTTTATTTGGCAACTCGTTATTACCGAAAAGTTCTCTTGGTTACGGTGGAAACTCCAGACATGTTCTCTAAAAATAACCCGCTTAATAATAAGTACGCCGGACAGTTTTTTTCTCTTTCAAACAGATCAGTACAATGTCATACGAAGTTAATCTCGTTAATACGTAGAATCTACAGCTACACATTTATTATCAGTTTGCCGCTGAAAGAAAATTACTTTTGTCCGATAATAGTAATTTATAATAATCGTTATTTTTATAGTCTTAGTGGGGGTTAATAGATGTGGTACTGTGCGACATCAACTCTATTTTTCTTTAAAAACAATAAAACACATAAATTACGCCATTCATGGAAACACGTTTCCTGCGGACACCCCGTTAATACGGACAGCTTTCGTAGACCCTGCGGTTTCCGTGTAATGAACACAGTACAATAGAACGAACTGTCCAAGAGCTTTTGTTTTTGTTTAGACTGATGAAGGGTTTATTCACAGAGAACTACATTCCACGACTCACGCGGTTACGTCCGATAATGATAAACCATGATATGATGGAAGAACACTTGAACGCCAACGCACTATTTTCCCATTACAATATAATATAGCTCTAGCTCTTATCTTTCCTTCTGTCAGTCAGTCTCTGTTACGAGCCCTCCCCTTCCGATAAAATCTCGCTTAATACGGGCCGTCTTTATTAAAAGATCAAATGACTCCGATAATTAAATTTAAAAACAGGTTATATAGAGGTTACTCTGCAAACAGTTGTCTACATACGGCTGAGAACTTTTACGTGTCAGTTGTTTTTATTTTTTGTCTTTTTCCCGAAACACCGTTTTCTGACAGACTCGAAATTGATGTAAATTTGGGTCCAATTCGAACCTATTATATTAATCACCGACTTTTATACTTTGTTAATGTACGACTGTGATTTGGTGACACGTTATCACGGAGATTATCCGACTCTAGAAGCACAAAACTGAGTTTCAAATCTCTTGTTGGAGTGGAAGGTCTCTCTTTTATGGACACCTCTCTATTACGCACAGTTCTCTTGGTACCGGACATACAAAAATTCATACAAACCCAACATCTATAATAAGGACACCTCTTAGGTTATTGTCAACACTGAGTCAACTCTAGCTCATGTCTTGCGATGCAATGTGGGTCTAACTAACTTTAGTCTGCGGTCTGTGGGTGCACGCACGCGTCTCCTATTTGCCTTCATGGTTATGTTACGCTTTCCTCGGGTGCAACGTATCTTTGTCGGGTGCGTTATATTTGGCAAAATTAAACGAGGATTTGTTCCAAACGACAGAGAGCGAGAGTCGCCGAGAGTTCAGGCATTCGCTCCCGTTTGGCCTTAGACTCTCCTGTACTCTCGTGCACTCTCATCGAATTTGAACACTTAATTATTTCACGAGGGTCGTCAAGAGTTTTCTCTCGTTTGGCCCGTGTGAGAGTTGCATGAGAGTTTTGTGATCAGCAGTTACTGTGTTTTGTTCACTGGGCTCAACATTTTAATTATGGAGTCCAACATAGTGTTGGACTTGCGGGTAAAGCATGGGTGCGAAGAGGTGTTTCGCTGACGGAATCCGGTCTTGTCTGTTGTTGAAGAGCTCTGTGTTTGTAAGGAAACCATAACGGAAAAAAAGGAAGAAACAAACAAGAAAAACAAAGACAATCGCGGTAAAAGAGCATGGCGGAAGAGGACTCTCTCAATAATTTTCCACAATTATCAACAAGAAAAAAAAGATGGACGCGCTATATTACTGACGCATACATACGTCTTCATTTGGACCCTGCTCTCAATAGCCAGTGAGAGTTGGACAACACTCTCGTCCAACTCTCATCCTTCGACTCTCGTGCTTGTTTCCGGTCTGTTTTCTGTAGAACTGAGTCATTGGCTCAATTTATACTGGAGACGGATGATCCGTCCGGACGAACTTGGGCAAACATGCGCTAGTTCGTCTGATAATCCGTCTGTGTATAAACACGGGCAAAGAGATGGATTACCCGTTAAGACGAACTGTCTGCTAAGTTCGTCTTGGCAGACGAACTAAGTAGATAGTTCATCTAGACGGATAATCCGTCTCTTTGCCCGTGTTTTTAAACAGACAAACTAACGAATGTTTGCCCAAGTTCGTCAAGACGGATCATCCGTCTCCAGTATAAACTGGGCCATTCACTAGGAAATAATTCATAAATAAGGAGAACAGTAGCAGTAAAAACAGTATCAGGTGGATTTAAGGACGTACGTGCATCCTTACTGCGCACACAATTCAACCATGGACTCCAAGGGCAACCAGTTAAGAGCGCCGAATTTTCAAAGTCTGGTTATTTTCACGCCCCTTATATCCAAAACGAATTCGGTGATCCCCCACCCCACCCCACCCACAATATTTTTAGATTTCTGACAAGGGTGCTTCATAATCTGCCTGTGGTAGAAGTTTTTTAAGAAATGAGTTTTAGAAGATTTTCGCGCGAACGTCCCTAAAAGGCAGAAAATTCGACCCTTCTTCTACGTCTTTTTGTAGAAGCACTTATAAAGCCCTCAGACTCGTAATAAACAGAGAGCCGGCTCCACGGTGTCGCGAAAATAAAGGTCCTTGCACTGGATTAGCTTCGCTATGTTATGGATAAACATCCCCAAACACTAAAACCCACTCATTTCACAACTTGGCAACACTCCTCCTCACACGCAAACTAACCAAAAATAAGGTGCAGTGAGTATATTCTATTCACCCCCTATCCTCTGCAAGCCTAATATTTTATATTTTCGAGATGACTTGGTGAATAAAAGATTTCACGTAAGTCTTTCTTTCTTCTACCTCCTCAATGGTTGCACATTTTTATTGTAAGATTAGCTTCTCTATTCTGTGGATAACTATTATTCATAATAAAATACTACAATTCAAACATTCAGTTTTAAAAACATCTAATCTTCTTATGTAACATTTTCAGTGTCTGTCGATTATCAAAATAGGTCAGCGATATTTGTGAAACGTAATCTTTGTACTTGTTAAGGCAGACTACAATCTTTCACTGTTTGTAATAATAATCCTCTGGCGAAGCTTCGGCTATCTTGACAGCTAGCGGCTTTTTCTCGTGTAATTCACCAGCAGCTCTCGTATGAAGACCAAACTAGAACTGCTTCTAAAACTCAAGTCGGGATTTCTTTCCTATCTCGCGCACAAAAGTCAGACAGATCAACGATAATTTTCAAGAATGGAATTCAATCCGTGAGTAATGTATAATGAGTTTAAAAAGACCTCTTGATTTATTTCCTGTGTGTTGTTAGGCACTTCCGGGGAGTAAAGCAAAGCGGTGTTCCACACTGGCAGTTCATGAAATATTACTCCTCGTAGAAAGTCACGTCACATCGTTCAAATCCTAAAGGTCTTTGAACCTGTGGATGAAATTCTCAAGTACCACAATTCAAATAAAAGCTATTGAGCAATACTTTACTGTGATGTGCTTTCATTATGTCAAAAACGTTGTTGTAGCTTGATAAAGTTTACCACTGATCGGTGATCCGTGACACTCACTTTGGCACCTTTGCAGATTTCGTGTCGTGTTTCATATCGACGTTTTATAAACAAAGCGAATCACGAAGGTCATTTTTTGAAAATACTTCCTTTGTTTCAACATGTTCAACAAACCGCATACTTGCCTCAAACCAAGCATTTTATTAAAACAGGAAAAAAAAAACACTTCACCAAACATGAAAATATCCCAACTACTTTTTTAAAAAATACTACTAATAATAAATCACTATGAAAGAAGCGCTGAATGTATTGCTCGGAAGCTTTCAACCAAGATAATCATTTAAAAGGTCGCACTTTAGAATTTCATCCACACTCAAAAACTTTGAAACACCTTTCAAATCAAAATAAACAGCACCACAGGACGGCATTGCTCAGTAGCTATGTCAGTCACGGATTAAGGATTCATCGACAGAATTGAAAGTTTAACAAAAAAAAAAAACAAACACAACTCAAAACAATACTTCATCAACGAAGGAAACAGCGAAACATAATCAATTTCTCCCCAATTCTAAAGCGCACTTAGAAAATGTTTGGATACCGAGAATATTTTTTACCACAGGAATATTGTTTCCGCTTTCATGATCAGCCCCAAGGCAACATAATTGAATGAATCGGTTGATTAGTTGCACAATATCTTGTGGTTACACCTCAAGGAATAACAAGTGTTCTAGACACAATAACCAATGATATCGATATCAATATTGCTATCGATTTTATTTTAGGAAAGCAAAGTTGAAAGAACTTGAAATTTTCATCACGTAACACACTTTTGGTCATTTGGAGGCTCTCATCTCTTCGCGTTGTGTCGCACGCCGAGAGGTGCCGTGAATAACCACTTAAAAAACTATCATACTCATCGAACAGCGCAGAATAGGTTATATTGTAGTTGTTAAACTCGTCATAAAAACAAGACTACTTTCAGAAGCAGCCAGGTGGAAAAGAGGTTGGTGGTAAACCCGCTTGAAATTTCTATGAAGTTTCGGTGTTTATAAGCTTTTATAAATAACCCTTCAACTCGCAAGATGCCAAAAATCAAAATTCAAGACAAACTCCAAATTTCAACTTCGTAAAATATTGAAAAACAATTGGTACCATGCAAAAGTTCTGCCGAAGAGGTTTCATTTGAATGGTCACACCATAGGATTTCGTCGACAGACTTAAAAGTTAGAACTACGTTACAAGCAATGCGAACCAAGTTTTGAACCCAGCAAAATTCAAAACTGTCTAGTCAAGAATTTAATGAGATCTTTTTATTTTTCAAAACATTTTTTCGACGCGCCTATAGTAATCGGTTTTTACAGATTAGAAGCATTAATTAAAAAGCTTGATGACTGTGTTCTAAAACAAAGAGAAAGGTGAAATAGGTTGGGAAATAATGAAACAAATGAAATGTCTCGCCAAATGCATTTCAGCTATATAGACTTCAAAGCTCCATTTTAGTTACCTCACAACAACTGACAAAGAACTCGCAATTTTGACACTCACAAAACAAACTTTAGGGCACGACCTGAAAACCAGCATTTCCACAAAAGGATATTTATTATCTCAACGGGAGACAAGCAATAAGAGTTGATAATGCTTCTGTCAATTGACTGTCATTGCGAGCAATCACACGAAAACAATACAACTTGACATATTGATATAACTGTTTCTTTGCAGAGCTTGTGTGCGGGTTCCCAATGCATTGTTGTTGCGCGAAAGGTGATGATAATTGGCTTTGACCAGGCCAGCTTTCACAACCAACAGGCCGCGACGCGACTCAGACGTGTTTTCTACAACTCGCAAAGAATAGCCAGTTGTACGTAGCCAAAACAACAACGCCGGACTTTTTCAACGAGGACTTTGATCGCGCGACATGTTGAAATTCGCCGTGAAGCGTAAAGCAGTGGAATTGTTCCATGAAGCCGTACAGAGCAAGGATGTTTTACGAGTGACATTTCTGCTCGAGCAGAGCGAATCGCAGTTTCACGTAGATGAAATCGACGAAGACGGTATTACAGCTCTCCAACGTAGCTGCTTCACAGGTCCGCTCAAGCTGGTGCAATTGCTGATTACTTATGACGCGGATATGAATATCCAGGACAAGGAAGGCTGGAGTGTCATGCATGCTGCTACCGTGGCGCGTAATTACTCAATTATGCGCTATCTCATTGCCATGGGCGCTCAGTTGGGCTTAGAAAACGATCAGGGGGAAAAAGCGATCGATCTCGCGCGCGATCTACAATCGGTCGTAATACTCGCGGAAGCTATGCGGCGCGCTGGGCTAGCTAGAGACGTAGAGGAGTATTTAAAAGGAAGGCCTGAAGTGAGGGAAATTCTCGAGGAAAAGCTACAACAAGGCAATGCGATGAGAATAGAACAGGAACGTCAGAGATCGGCAAGCGAAATTCCACCATTAACTATGTCGTTAAATGCTGAAACGCAAAAAAGGCGCAGTTCCTTAGACGTCCTCAATGACTCAAGACCTACAACCGCAAACGTCAAAAATAATGATAAAGATCTGAAGAGGTTAATGGATACTCGTGATATTTCTCGTCTTACTGGTGTTACATTACCCACTAGCAATCTTCTCGAAAACTCGAGAAATCGGGCCGGTTTGAACGGCGATGGAAGGGGGACATGTTCATTTTGCCCAAAATGCGGAAAGCGCCGTCGAGAAATCGCTAAAAGGCAGTCGACAGCTTCCCTGTGTTCAAACTCGTCGGATTCTTCAGCTTCCTCGGACTCGGCCTACAGTTCAGGATCAACAAATTCGGCGGCTAATTTGTACAGTTTCGAGCGCGGAAATACTGGAACAATAACCATAGCTAAGGAAAACAATAACTCAAGGGCGGAGAACAAGGCTTATGATCGAATACGTGTGACTTCTAAAAACATTTACCCGGACGCCGTAAGATATCACACAAACCGCGAAGCAGAACCGGATGAACACTTTTATACACCGCAGCAATATTTACCTCCAACAGCACCAGAGCAAAACAGTTCATTTATTGATCACAATCGAGTGCGTGCCTCTACGACTAACATTTATCCGGAGCCCGGAAAATGTCCTAATCCCGAGCGCGTGATAAAAACAGAGGCATATCACTTTTCACCGCGAATATTTTCATCGCCAGCGTTGTATGATCGTAGCGGCGTTTCTAGAGTACCAATCACGAGCAAAATCGAAGAAGTTATAGATGTAAACGAGTTGAACAGCCGAGGAGTCTCGCTGCTTCATGAAGCGGCCGCGAAGGGAGATTCTGAGGGGGTGAAGCTTTTGCTTCTTCACGGTGCCGAGGTGAACAGGCAGTCTTTGAACGGAAGCAGCCCTCTTCACGAGGCAGTGAGAGAAGGAAATGCGGTAACAGCATCGATATTAATAGAGCATGGAGCAGATTTATTTACAGAAACTGACAATGGCCTGTTACCGATAGATATGGCTCGAGATCCTGATATGAAACGGTTCGTTGAAAAGGCTATGATATTGACATAATAATTTTGACACACAGTATATCAATTTATATGTATCGAGACAACTATGCACTGTACAGTAGTATTTCTACAGAAACTACAGTGAATATAAATTATCATTATGTTGTGTTCGACTGGGTAAAAAATTAAGTAATTAGACGCAATAAATTTAATACAAAAAAGCAATTAAAATGGTTATCGAATTTCTGACTTCGCTTCAGGAATATGCCTGAACCGGTACTGAGCATTAAAATTGCAATTATAATTCTAGTTTCGTCAACAATCGCTTTTTCCCAAAATGTTTACTTAAGTCGGCGGAAAAAGGTGGCAGAGCGGCAATTAAAATTCGAAACCTGAACGTTTTTAATTTCGCGAGCTAAATTTGCTTTTTGTCAAGTTGGCGGCAAAATTTGGCCGCGAATTTCCCGCGGGCAAAACGTAAATTCGATACTTGTGAAGTGGACGAAATTGGATGCCCAGACATTTTCGCAGTGTACGTTTGTAGACATCAATTTGAATTATTAACGGGTGGTATCGAAACTTTATATTCGTTCACCTGCCGCGAACTCGCTTTCCAGTTGTTTTGTTCAGGGAATTAACAAGCGGTGAATTGCTTCATTGGCTGTTCAAACTATCTGTACGGGAACATTGAGAGCGGAAAGATTAGTTTTCTCGTAAAGAGAACCTTAATAAGCAACACAAAGGCAGTTTTATGTCGGAACATTCACGGCTTCTTTTCAGGTCTTTGTTCAAAGTTGTTGGCAAATTTTCTGTTATTGTGCATGAGCCAAGTTGCGGTGAACTGGCAGAAATTGTTAGCAAAGCCGTAAAAATGCGTCTTTTCGATTATACATGCGAAATTATGATTTTAAAAATGTAGACCTCGAAACAGAAAGAAAAGAAATACGACCTGGCAAGTGTCCGAGAAAGCGCGGCAGTTTTTAATTTTAAAAGTTACGAAGAAAGAAATATAATTAAAAAACTTTAAGCCGTCCCTCAAAGTTGCTTGCGGGCGAAACTTGTATTGAATACCAATTTATTTTTCAATGTAACAAGCTTTTAACGAGCATAGCTATTATCTCAGTAAAGTAAATTACTGACATGTTTGCAAAAGGCCCAACTAGCCGACATGATATCAACAGAAGGGATTTGTTGTGTTTGTTCAGTTGTACAAATATTACTGCGCTGAATAATTCTCAATTCTGTTTTACCGTCGCAGAGTGGCGTTTACTTTCTCATTCAACTTTAATTAGGATTTGAGTCAGCTCTTGGAAGGATTTGAGTCAGCTCTTGGAAGCGATAACAATTGTTTCATGACAAAATTACTTTGTAAACGAAGTACCTGTTAAATAATTGGCTTGAATGGAAATTTTGTATGCCAGTCAAGCCACAGGAACACCAAGATCACCGGGTACGGTTTATATGAAGACGCTTGAGCGAACGTGTTCGTTAAATTCCCAAATAGGCCTTTGTATTTAATGTGTCGGTCAATTCCAAAAGCGATCATCTCCCCTCCGGTTAAACCCCTAGCCCTGGGCATTTGACTTTTTCGAAAAAGTTTGTTCCGATTCTTAATGAATGGGGTTATGAAATCTCCACTATTACGCTGGTAATTTAAACACGCTGGTAAAGTGTTTTGTGCATATAGTCAAAGGCCTTCCGACTATGGTAGCGAAAGGCAGTGATGTCCCATTTTTTCGTCGATATCTGAAGGAAAAAAAAACTGGGCAGTATTCCATAATGTAGCCACGACTTTGCCAATGTTCCTTTGCTCACGTAATCATCTTACCCCGAAAGATTGCGTGACTAGAGCGTCTTGGGACTAGGCAATGCGTACCTACAGTACCCCAATGGGGTTACACTTGTCGTTGTCAAAACTGATCAACGGGGACGATAACGGTTGTGATAATACTAACGACGTTTTTTTACGGCGGACAACCAGGGTGACGAACCAAAAAGGGCTCTTGAAGTTCTCCGTCCACAAGACATTCAGCGCAACATGCGCTTGCCTATGGCGTGACTTTAATGTCACGCAATCACTTCTTCGATGAAACGAAGAATCAGAACCGTGATCCCAATTGTACCCAGTCCGCACGCGATCCAGACCACTGTCCACCAGTACCCAGGTCTACTGTCCAGTGAGAAGCCGAGGAAGCTACAGAAAAAGGAAGTGTTTTGTTTTCATTATACAGAAAAGTGGCCATAAACTACATGAATATAACTTAAAACTAAATGCAAGGCTGATCGGACAAAATACCCTTTATAGCTGTCCGATCAGCCTTGCATTTAGTTTTACGTTTTATTCAACACTGCTGATCCTGATCTACACCAAGATCCGGCTTCACTTCGCCGTGCTGTTTGTCCAAGTGGTCCTTGCTTTATTTGAGAGTTACATGAATATAACTGCATGTGGTAAAATAAAAAGCTCCTTGTGGATTGTTCCTATGGGAATATTCTGAATATTCTGGCGCGAATATTCAATATGGCCAACAACCAATCAGAACTTGACATCCAATCAGTCATCCAATCAGTGCAAAGTGGGAAACATGTGGGAAATATGCAACCCACTAAGCGCGGGAAAACATGTGCTAAGCGCGGGAAAACATGTGCTAAGCGCGGGAAAACATGTGCTAAGCGCGGGAAAACATGTAACCGGTGCAAATTCTGGAAAAAGAGGGGTGCCAATGATTTTGCTCCCAAAAAAAACATGTTGATTCTGATCAGTTTGCCTAACACCAATGCAAACACAAAGCACGGGAAACGTCGAAAGCGTCGTGAACTTTTTTGTTTGCATCTGATTCATTGACCGTTATGTAATGTTTACTACATGAGCGGGAGTGTTGTATCGGCCTATACAATCACGAGGCGCAGCCGAGTGAATGTATAGTGCCGATACAACACGGACGCGAATGTAGTAAACAACTTGTGAAATTCACATTCATATGTAAATTAGATACAACCACTAGTGGTTTACATATCAGATACAACTCACAAGTGAGTTGTATCTGGATTATAGGGTAACCATGTGATTGGAATGGCTCATTTCTATTTGTTAGTACCCTTATGAATTATTAATGAATGTTACAAGACGTTTCGGAGTATATGATAATATTATTCATTAAATTTATATTGCGCAGGTCGAACGATTTGTTCACTGAAGTCGTTCAAATAAACTCACCTTGTTTCACAGTGAACAACAAAGTCCATTAATCCATCATTTGTGAAGTCACCGTGTGTGACAGGTGAGAGAGGTTCACACGGAATGGAGTGAGAAGTTAGGAGAGAGCCATCTTTAAGAGATACTAGTGCGAGGCGCTTCCAACCTGTCACCAATACAGCGTCCTGAATCAAAACAAAACGTTCATGATAAACAAATCTTATGGTTTACATGGCTTGAGCTGAACAAAATTTGGCTAAATCGTATGGAGACTACAAGCCGTCTAGCTAATCCGGCCCTCCGATCTTTTAAGGATAGTCGGGCGAGACGCATAGCACAATGCTCACACTGCGAAACGGTGGTTGCCCTTTTTTGTTTTCAAGCTTGTGCTGGGCGCGAGGGGGGAGGGTGGAGTCGCAAAACGTACCCTTTCCACGTGGAAATTCTACAGAACTCTGAGGTAAAAAATAGACAAAAGAGGTCGACTGCTAAATTTGATTGCGTAAACTGATAATTTCTGCGACTGAACAACTTTTAATTGCTTGTTCCTCAAACGTACCTTTAATCCACCCACGGAAGTAGACACCGCTTGAATGTTTGGGACGAACTTCGCTTTTCTTGCGTTTGTTTCTCCTGGGTTGTAATTCGCCCATGAAGTCCCTGTGTCGACCTAAGAAAGAAAGTATAACGGAAAAAGAGGTTTAACACTCTACTCAATCGAACGCTTGAACAACAATCCATAGTCTTGTAAAACAAATATCAGGAAGGGATTTTCTGTCCAGGCTTGAGATAGCCTGTTCCAGCCTTTAGATTGTGGGGCTGCAGCCTGCGTGGCTGGCGTTCGAAGGGGAAGGGGAAGAGCAATTGAAGAGGGAGAATTCAGGTGCTTTCCTTCCTACCCCTTCCTCGCGCGCCCTTCGCGTTCTCGCGCGCCTGAATTCTCCCCCTCCCCCTTCCCCTTCGAACGCCTGCCACGCAGGCTAGTGAGGCTAGGCTGGGGCCTGGGAGCGGCTAAAAACCAGCACGCGCGTTGCGTGACGACCCAAATATAGCTGCTGTATAGGAGAGACTACCTTCGTCAGCACACGCAATATTTTGACTCAGCGCGCCGCCGCTGAGTTCCCTTTCGTTAACGGTGGGTGCTATTTTTAACGGTCAATGCCATCACTAACATTCATCAGTAACCAAGCCTCTTGCAATGGTCGATGCCATTTCTTTCTAGTTTATGCCTGGATAAGGACGAAAGTAGGTTGTCATTACTCATGCGCAAAGCGGTATGAGGTAAGGTTTCGGCTCCGTTTTTCTTGTTATTAGATAAAATTGGGCCTAGGTAAAGCGATTATTAGACCTTCTTGGGTTTCCCCGATCAATTCAGTGGTGTAGTGGTGAAGGAGGGATGTTAGCATGAACGAGGTTCCGGGTTCGATTCTAGGTTATTCTATAGGATTATCGATTCTAGGTTATCGGTTCTAGAAAAAAAAATTGATCAATTGGTGAAAAATCGTTGCTAAAATGGCCGCGAGCGTTTACGAAAGGGAAATTTGCTGCGTCGCCTATCCTTCGCTCCCATGTAATTATCTGAACGGCTTGAGCAGGCTCAAATTCCACTACAATTTTACCTGCCAGTTAAACTCTCCATACGGTCCAAAGCTCGTCAACCGTCCTGACGCGATTACAAACACACTGTCAAAACCTCGGATGCTATCCCGCTGAAACTTTACACCTGAAAGATGGCTAAATATTCCTGTTCTGTCTGACGGGCTCGGTACAAGCAGCGGTGAAACAGGGACAGGCTCATCACGGAAATCTTCCTCGGCGAACGAGTCAAAATAACTTCCAAACGTAGAAGTTGGGCGGCAAATCGTTCCGCTGAACAAAGTCTTGGCTCCAGAAGTCACCACGGCAGAGCAAGGATTGATTTCTGATTGGACCACAGGCTCTGACGTAAAATAGGTTGTCACATGATCTATGACGTTATCACCGTTGACATCACCGACACTCGTGACGTCTTTGGAGATTATGTAAGTACATAAAGGCTGACCAGATTCAAGGCTTAAAACTTCGATTGACTTTTGCCGATTTATGACCACGGCGTTATGCTGTTTTCCTCTGCTGAGTTCCTGTTTAGTGTGCGTTTCAAACTCTCTAGATGGCCTCCTGGATCAAAAAGAATTTAAGGAAATCTCTCTAAGGAAGAGCAGGCACTCCACCTTTACTTCTATTTCCCAAGAACGATCAGAGATTGGAAAACAGTCTTCCCGACGATGTAGTACAAGCATCGACCTTGGCCTCCTTTAAACAGAGGCTTGCCAGTCTTGATTACTAGACATGACCATTTTTTTCCTTTATTTATCGATTTGTTATAAATTAAGTGAAGGAAGCAAGTTTGATGGAAGAAGAAGAAATGATGTATAAGTCTATTCTTGTGTAGAGAGGAACACAACACACAACTGTTTATGCTGCGGTACTTTCCTGTGGTACTGTTTATTATGGTGTACAAGGTGGTTCTTACTTTTGAGTCTGTGGATGAAATCCTAAAGCGTGACCATTCAAATGAAAGGTACTCAGCAGTACTTTCCTGTGGTACTGTTTAATATGCAGTGGAAGGTGGTTCTAACTTTTGAGTCCGTGGATGAAATCCTAAAGTGTGACCATTCAAATGAAAGCTACTGAGCAGTACTTTCCTGTGGTACTGTTTATTATGCACTACAAGGTGGTTCTAACTTTTGAGTCTGTGGATGAAATCCTAAAGTGTGACCATTCAAATGAAAGCTACTGAGTAGTACTTTCCTGTGGTACTGTTTATTATGCACTACAAGGTGGTTCTAACTTTTGAGTCTGTGGATGAAATCCTAAAGTGTGACCATTCAAATGAAAGCTATTGAGCAGTACTTTCCTGTGGTACTGTTTATTATGCTATACAAGGTGGTTCTTATTTTTGAGTCTGTGGATGAAATCCTAAAGTGTGACCATTCAAATGAAAGCTACTGAGTGACCACTACTGTGATAACTTAACTATACCTATATTGTGTTTTAGTTGCAGATGAAGGAGTTTTCTTCACGAAGTGAGCCGTTTGTAGTTTGGTATCAGCAGGGTGTTGCCATCTGTACGGCAGAGAGGTGATGAGTGACTCAGTGTAGTGACTCCAGTGGACTTCCCCAGCATGGTACTGACTGGAGTGAAGAGCAAGCTTGAAATGGTAGGCTGATAACAGATCCTGGAGAGATTGAGATTCACAGCATCAAAACATTACAATAACTACTTTTGAGATTCAAAATTACCAGATGCATGAATAAACGATATGAAATATTTGTGACAGTGAGCAACCTTGGGCCGTCTCATTTTTAAACGTATGTGCCTCTGCATGTGTGTTTTACATTTTGATACATTTCTTTGCCGTTCCCGGTAAAACAACAACCTAAAATGATGAAATTATAGTTTTTATGGAGAACGTGAACACATGACATTTTTTTTTGACATTCATGAATTCAGCTCCTGGACAATTCAGTTTAAAAAATGGAACAATAGCAAAGTAGTTATGGACAGCAAAATTTTTTTGTCAAGTGACGACGTTTTCTTTGGCATTGCCGTCCTGGTTGATTATGAGGTAAAGGTAAAGTCGCACACGAGCCACGATGGCCCACACGGCCGGAGCTTAAACCCGGTTTCTGTAACATGAAGCAACTAGGAATATTGCTACTCCCCCCTGGATGGGATGCTAGTCCATCGTAGGGTTACCCCCAGCATTTTGTCGCCGGTACCCATTTATACACCTGGGTGGAGAGAGACAGTGTGGAGTAAAGTTTCTTGTCTAAAGAAACAACACGGTTGATTATGAGCTCCCTGTTATTTAACAGAGCACAGGAAGTCCCCTCTCTTCCCAAAGCCACCAAATTTTGATACCTCTCTTGATGTTTTCTTGACTTCATAGTCGCCTGGTTCATGTTTCCAGTGAATTGCTCCTGTTTTACTGTTCATTGCATATGTAGAAAAGTGCTCTTTTTCTTCTGGAGTCTATATGTTGACAAAAAATATGAAACAGAACACTCTTGCTAAAAGAATGTGGCCTGTACATAGCAATTTTGACATTTCTAGACTTTGAAAATATTTGTTAAAAAAGCACCTGACATAATATAGCCCGCAACCAAGCTCTCAGGCTTAGGGATTGGAATAGGGGGAGGGGGGCCTACTCCATACCCCCCCCCCCACCCCCTCCTCCATCCCTCCCCCAAACCAGAGCCCAAGAGCTTGTTCGCAGGCTATGCCTGACACGGTAATATAACTTAGCTTTGTAATTCTGAATTAAGCAACGGAAACATAAATGCACTGCAAACATTACTACATCCTTCCAAACAGCCATCATCTTATATTCAGTGTTTGAATGTATATAGGATGAAATATATTAGAAGAGAGAAGTTCAAACATCTGCCAATATTCGTTTTGTTAGCAGTTACAGACTTTTATGGCTGCATTGACAGAATTTCCTCTCAGGGGTAAGAGCAGACCTGTATAATTTAAAGTTACAGTACCAGTTTTACATGGCGAAGGCGTCTTGGTGGTAATTTAGCTATTTCTTCAGCAGAAAGCCCAGTAGACATGTTATGTTCATGATTATGCCTGAGGATGAAAGATTAGATAAGATTAGATTCACAGCTTCGAAATATGTTGGCTGCATCAGGTCTGTGTAGTTTGAAACAGCGGAGAGCCAAGCTATGTTCCTCCCTTTTTTCGAAAATATTAGAACAGCCAAGTGGACATTTACATAAGTTATTCCCATTTAATAGCAGTAGTCATTCCATCAACTTAATTCAAAACTGGCATTCACCGTTCCACATTGCAAAACTAACCGTTATAAGAACGTGTTTGTGAACGCTTGTGCAGCCGATTTTACTTCATATTAAGTTGTTATATATTTAATTTGTTAATTTTTTTTATATTTAATTTGTTAATTGTTAATTCTTAGTTAGTTATTAGATCTTAGTTATTATCTTTTTATTCACTTTTGTATGCCTTAACAATTCAGTTGTAGTACTGTGAATTAAGGTCTTTCTAATAAACACATCTATCTAACCTGGGTTACAACCAAATATATTCCAGCCATATTTTGGCTGTTCACACTTTTTTTGGACAGCACTGTAAATATAACATCTAGACAGGTCAATTTTTTTCATTACTTTCTAGCTTACTCTAAATGCTCTTTCAGTTGTTCTTCTTCATCCATTTTTCCTCCAATTAAAACCAGACCATGGTCAGAAGAGTATGAAACAACTTGCACAGCTATCTCCCTACAAATCAAAATTTATCACAGTCTTAAAAAATAGAATTATAAACAATTAAGAGCGGGAAAATTTGTCTGCTCTAACAGGAAGTATAGCTAGCTGCTATGCAGACCTTTTTTTGCTCATCCAGTTGGGGAGGAGTGCATGATGACACAAAAGAAGGTCTGTGTAGCGGGCTAACAGGAAAGCAGCAAAAGAAAAATGTTTTCCTAAAAACAAGATGATGATTGAGAGAAGGAAATTAAATATTTCAACACCCAGTTCAGTACTAGGAATATAATAAAAAAAAATAATAATAATAAAAAATAAACATGCTCTTAAAAAAAGTACATGTACTTACTTAAAAGAAACTGAATCTGATGCTTTATGATCTTTAAATACTTCATTCATCCACAGAAGCTCAAGCTGGTCAGTGAAACAATGTGCCACACCATCATCTGTCACAACTACTATGATCTACAGACACAAGCCAATCTATTAACTACCTCAGATGGGAAGTATGCAATACTCTAACCTTATACAATACATTACCCATTAACGTCTGAAGGACATTTGTGCAAATTGTTTATGCACACCTTGCTGTGTATACAATTCATGTCCCAACATCATGCTAGGTCGTGCATGAGTGGACGTGCAAGAGAAGAAATCTAAGCACACAAAGGGCTGGTTGCCATGGCATTAACTTTGCTTAGATTTAACTCACTTGGATGGTCAGTGACCCCCAATTTTTTTTAAAGATAATTTTCTTTTTCAATTCTTGACAGATTGTAAAAAAAGAGCAAAAAATCAATGTAGGAAGTTTAAATTATTTCCATTTTTCTTCCCGCGCAAAATTGAATCCTGCCAACTTGTGACTGTCAGAGTTTGCAAATGCTGTTGTTTAAAGATTGCATTTCCCTTAGGGATGTCACCAGTTGAATGAACTTGCTTAACAGACCTACTCATATAAAATTTTGCATAGAAAGTTGCATTTTGGAGATTCATTGGCAATATATTTAGACTAACAAACATTGGGGCCATATCCAGTAAGGAAGACCAATTTTTCAAAATTAGGGTCGGCTGTCAGATATCTTATCTTGGAAATGAAGTCAGTGACCCCCAATTTTTTTTTTTTTTTAATTTCTGACATGAGTAACTCAATACCAAGCTGTAGCAAAAGTTTTATATAAAAAGAAAATCAATGTTAGAAGATTTTGGTGTGAACATCCTTTAAAGGCAGCTATAAGAATTTTGCTTCACATGTTGTTTGTTTAATTGGACAGATAACAATATACTGTTTGGACAGATGGGTGTGTATAAATAAGCTTTAATGAAAACCATTTTGGAGATAATGGTGTTTACAATGCATAAAAAAATAAGAAGAATAAGTATACAAAGAAAGATATACAACTGTGTCAACAGCTCATGGGATAAAGTCTCAGTTCCCAAGGGAGTAATGGTTGATGCTATTAGTATATCAATATATATTAAATAATGGTACTGCAGAACAAGGCCTGTTTTTCTATCTACACGAGTTCAAGCTTCAACTGCCATTTCTGAGGCCAATGACGTAATCTTTGAAAGACATAATTTATCACCTGACGACAAATGTCAAGGGATGAAACACTTCTATGGTCACACCCTGCTGTTAGAGCCACAGGGAAGGCAACATTGGAAGAGTTAACAGACTGAAGCACCACCTCTGTCTGAGAAGAATGATTATAGAGTTAAAAATAATAATAACAACACACATACAGCAAAATCATGTTCAAAATCATTTGACTTGAGTCATTTCTAAGACTGTGTAAATTGTTCAGTGATTTACCTTTATGTGAAGATGAGGTAGAGTCGATAACATTTCATGGTCTTCCTGCGGAGGCAGCATCAGTATTTGAAGTCTTGAATCCTCAGTTACTATGATTACCTCTGTAATGAAGGCAAGAGTCCATTATCTTACATGCATCAGGCTAATTTATTGTAAATTATCTGTTAGACAGGACTCTATTCAATATACCAATTATGCTAAATTAGATATACCTGTATAAATATTTGGTAAAATAAATAAATAAGTAAATAAATAAATAAATTTATCAAATGCCTTAGTACTCTATAAATTTATCCAGGTACCAGTATGGTTGACTAAAATTAACGACATGATATGATTTTGAACAAACTCTAAAATCTTTCCCTATTATTAAAATGTTCTTACCATTAATTCCATCACTATCGAGATCTGTGATGACAGGGAGTGGCCTAAAGGATTAACAGAAATACTGTGTGTCACAATACAATCATGATGTGACTTTTTTTCATGTATCTCATTACAGTGTGACGTGCTTTACTGTGTGCACACAACAAACGTTTTTACCAGTTTTCATGAAATTACCATCCTAATTTTGTGTTGGTTACCCATTCCTTTCATGCAGAAAAATGTTAAAATTTTTGGTGTCAGGACTGCCATCTAGCCGCCCCGGGTTTTTTTTTTCAGGGGCTCACTTCTGCCAGAAATTCCTTCGACAGCGTCCGGCCCATAATCTCTGACTACTGCCAGTTTTTGTAACTGTGTATACAAAACATTGTATGTGTGAAGCAATAAAGTGAATCAAATCTTCGTATTTTGTAACTAAAGCCCGGTTTCCATATGATCGCTACGATCACTGCGATCACTGCGATCACTGCGATCGCTGAAAAACAGTTCAGTGATCGTAGCGATCATATGCAAACAACTCTCCGGCGATCGTAGCGATCACAGGGATCGCAGCAACAACGATCGCTGCGATGGCTGTGATTCTATCTCAGCGATCATGGCGATTGTAGCGATCATATGGAAACCCCTCTCCAGCGATCGCAGCGATCGCAGGGACAGCAAAAGTACCAAGACGACTGCGTACGCCTACTCAAAGGGTGTGATTTGGCCCTTTTTATGGAAAAAGTGCAAAGATACGACTGTCTTTATAACAAATTTTAAAAACAATTCACAGCCGCTATGTTGAATTTCTAGAATGAGGCAAAACGATATTGTCAGACCCAGGTCCCCTCGATATTTATTCCCTTTCTCAGTGATCGTAGCGACCGAATCGCTGCGATCGCTGATTTTTTTTTTTAGCGATCGCAACGATCGTAGCGATCGTAGCGATCATATGGAAACTGGGCTTAACTTTACACTCCTCTGATAAACACAAAGCGACAAGATTACATTCCATCATGCTCAACTCTGTAAGGAGGCCATCCCTATCAATTGAATTTGCGCTCTCTGATTGGCTAACTTGTAAAAAAGTTTGTTGAGTGCTCATGGTAAGGCGCATCACATTGTAACACAGGAAGGTAGAACTTACAACTGATTTTTCCCAGGCTTATGGCGGACATCAGAAGTACTGCTAAGCTGCCAGGAGGGCTTCAACTCCCAAATGTTAGGAGCTCTAAACAAAAACACCGCACCAAGAACTGCTGCCACCACAACAACATCTTGCGCTCGTATTTTACTGACATCAAAAGGCAGCAGTTTTAAGGGGTCACAACTCATAACTGTCACCTGAAAATATAACAAGTTTACCAATATTTTTCTAATCTAATCTCTTAGTCAACTAAGAGATTAAAAAGCACACTGGCTTGAATGTATAAATAAGAAATTTGTGTTATATATATCATTATTCTTGGCAGCTTAAGTTTTAGTAGTTTGTTTTTTATAGTTTGTAATTAATTGAATTTATTACTGTAATTTAAATTTTTGACGTAATATATTTTTTTTATTAGATGCAGGGTCCCTATGGATACCAGCCTTGAGTTGTAAGGGCCACCTTGATTAAATAAAGTTTTACTTACTTACTTTAGTTTTCCTTTTCCAAGAAAGGATTTGTTCAAATTCTAGTTGTCAAAGATTCCTGTGTACTTTAACCAGCTTTGCTTAGTAGCCTGGCCTTTGAACGAAATGAGGCTGGAGTTGATTTTTTGTGTTGATACAAACTTTCCTGCTTTTCATATTTAAATCAAGCTGAACAGAATCCAGTTAAGCATATAAGAACAATGTGATTTATGTATGAAAAGCAGGAAGTTTGTCTCAAAACAAGGTTAACTTCAACCTCACTTCCAATCAAAGGCCAGGTGTGCATTTCTTCTTGAGCTTTGAGAAACATATGCCAAGGTCACTAAGACAACTTTAAAATTAAAATTAATTCTCAGCCAAACCTTCTTTTATGCTATGCATGTACATGTATGGTTGATTCATAAAATTTTGGGTCATTGGCTTTAATTTATCCTGACCCTTAGTTATCCTTATGCTTTTTGAGGCATGGAAATCTAAGATTGGCCATCTTGGATTGTAATGTCGTAAGAGCTTGGGTGGTTGAATTTGTTCTTGTGATTTAACTACAATAAATTACCAGTCAAACCCTGGGAAAAAAGCTGTTGAACTAGTAAAGTCTGAGGGGATGCATATGGGTATAGAAATTGACTGATGCATTATACATTAAAAAGCAACAGTTATTTAACTTCCAACTTAAATTATCTGTTTTCTCATTTTCTGATCTGAAATGTCTTATACCTGCCAAGTCTCATGCCTTAGGTATGAGTCACACGCCTGCGAGTCCAAAACTCCGATCTCACGCCTACTTACACCTGTGGAGCAATTTCTCACGTCTGACTCACAGATTTGAGCTATCAGTCTTAACTGATTGCATGATCCAATTAAAAATACAGTTACGTTCATGAAAATATGGCACGTTTTTGTAGGTTTTTATCGTTCTGAACATTACAATTACAGCTGGATGTTATTAAACAGAGGTCTAAGGTCCATGGAAACTTCCGAATTCTTCGGAACATCTTCGGACAACTTCAGACATTTTCGGGATAGATTGGGTTCTCTTCGGATTTGGCCGGGTTGCCTTCAGAAATCCTTCAGAAATTCTCACGCCTATGTCTGTGCCGAGCCAGCTACATGGAAAGTGTTTTTTTAATGATTCACTTCATTTTTGAAAACAACTTGAAAAATATGAGGTTTTAATAAGCTTACATTACAGATGTCTATATAAACACGTTGACAGAGATATGATATGATATCATTAAAAAACTTCTCCATTTTTTAAGACATCATATCAAAATAAAAGCTTTTAGGCCCTTTCTCGATATATCAACGGCTTAGCAGCTATGAATATTCCATAAAACGATTCGACACAAAAGAAAAAAATTAGCGTAACAATGGATAAAGAGAACGAGGTATTGTTGTATTTCATTTCATTATTGATAAAGGCCAATATATATATAAGCTTAAGCTTATTTTACAGCTAGAACTGAGCTAATGGCTTAACAATGTTTACTTATATGCTTATGTAATGTATGCGATCTCTTTGACAATCATTTCTGAATCTAGCTCTGGAATTTGAATTTGAATTTATGAATGGCCGAAAACTTACCTTTCTTTCTTAGACATTGTTAGAAGCTGAGTTTTCAAGTTTTTTGTCTGTGCAAATTTCCTTCCAAAATCGCCGCCATGTTGAATATTGATGAGCTTTCTAATATGGCAATGATTACCTTTTATGGTAGGTCACGCCATCTGGCCAATAGGAGAGCGTCTTGAGTGAGCGTCATTTCAGCGCGGTCACTTTCAAATCTAACGATCAAACGATCGAAACAAGGAGCAGCTTTCTTGTTTGGACTTCGTGTTTTTTTTAGATTTATAACGTTAATTCATTGTTTCTCAAGTGATATTTGAAGCAGGAAGCTTCTTAGACGTTTAATAGTTGTAGTTTTGGAACATGGATTCAGTTTTTGAACAAAAATATGAGTACGATGCGCCGCAGTTTGTGGACTTTACCGAAGGCCTGCAGCAATTTGACCCCGACGCTGACAAATGGTTTGGTAAGTTTCTGTATTCAGCTATATTCGATTCATTCGCCTTGATTCTCGGAATGAAACCTTTGGTGTTCGTTTGAGCTTACATTTACTTTAGATATATAAGCTTGCTCTATTTGAAAAGTTTATTAAATACAAAGGCAGAACCTAGCTAGTAGGAAATTCAGCTAGCAGCATTAGCTTAGATGTGTGAAAAAAATGTGTAACCCCGTTACGATCAAACGAGCGTTATACATGTTATTAAGCTTAATATTATCTCTATTTAGATGGAAAGGTAGCAGATGAAGGTGGTGTGCTAGTGGAAGAAAACGAAACAGAACAAGGAACGAATGATCCGGCCGAGCCTGTAGAAACAATAAATGCGGCGTCGTCGGAAATTCCAAAAGAAGAAACAAAGAAATCTCCTCCGCGAAAAGAAGTTGATCCAGTGAAACCGGTTGCTAGCACTGAATCAAGTGAGCCTCCTAAAAAACAAGTTCCCAAAAATGTCGTTACGTCTTGGTCAGACTGGGTTTCGAAATGCTCAAAAGCTTCAAACAGCCTTGAAGAAGCTAAGGAAGACAACACGCAAAGCCAACTCAAACCTGCACAAAGCCAAGTCAAAACTTCACAAAGCCAAGTCACAAGGTACGCGCGATAAACTTGAGCACATACTAGTATTGCAGTGAAGTGTTTAAGCTTATAGCAGACATAACAGGGTCGCTTTTAAAAGCGGGTATTTGTGGGTCTTTTGCGGCGTCTATACATACCGATGGTAAGGTGAATGAATAAACGCGGTAAGGCGTTGCTTTGAAGTTTATGAAAGCAATACTGTGAGGTGCACGTAGTAGTTTCGCACCCGAGCTATTGAGGGGTTATGTGACCATTCGAAGGGTTACTTTCATAAGCCAATTTAAGACGTATTTATATATATAATTATATATATACAATTATGTATACAATGTGTATATATGTAACTGAATTTGTTAAAACATGGCTCTAGAAATTTCAGTGCATTTTAACAATTTGACACTTAAGGCGAATAAAAAACATTTAAAAGTGTCTAGTTATGGCTTAAAATGACATCTAAATTGCCACTAACTCACGACAAGTTGCCCACGGCAAAAGTGACAACACGGCTTTGCAATGAAATTAACATCATTTGAAAGCACACAAATAATGACCTTTTAGCATGTCAAACTATACGGTCCATAGCAAAATGTTCGCTGAAGATAGATCTAGAATTCGCCTTCCTTGAACCCAGAATGGGTTATCTAAGGCCCGGTTCAAACATCGAACTTCACATGTGCCGAACCTAATGCAAATGAGAAAAATCTATTGTTCTTGCTCATTTGCATTAGGTTCGGCACATGTGAAGTTCGACGTTTGAACCGGGCCTAAGGCACTATTGCTTTAACTAAACACAGAATTTATGCCTTGCACAGAATATACTAAGCAGCTCAATCAATATAAGCTTACCTGTAAACTGATAAGCAACCATTTGTCAACACCAACTTGAGCAAGCTGGAAATCACACAATAAAATTCTTTTGCGGCGGTAAAAAGTAAATAGCCTTTCCACAATTTTCACAAGCAAAATATCATCAAATTATTCGAAAAAACTCCTGCTCTTGGCAAACAAACATCTCTCTTAACAGTAATTTTATTCGAGTTCCCGGATGTAGACTCGCATTTGACAGGGAAACATAAGCCTCTTGCCTTTGGCCTGGTCAAAATTCACCAACAATTCAGCCGCCGTTTAATAAATATGACCTGTAGAGGCTACTTTTTGAGGCCAAAGACTTGTTACCGCCAAGAACAACATCATAACCTTTTCATCTTGGCCCGAGATCGTGTCACCTGTGTAGCCTGAAAAGAGACGAAATACAGTAAGATATTGGACAGACTGTGCCATGACTATGACTATGGTTTCTTCTCTCTTCAAAAATTCACTTGAGATCTTCCTCTTGTGTTCCATAAACCTTTCATGTACATTGTATGACAAAGGTATTTAGTTTTAATTTGGGGCAGTTTTGATCCCAAAACATCTACAATGTACATGCCCATGATATAGCTCCTTTAACAATATTACATCATCTTGCTAGGAAAAGAGAGAAGAAGATACCTGAAAGAAGATCAGCTCGTCTGAGGACTCTGTCAAATTGTTCTACGGTGTCAACTTGTTCTTCTGTGTCCAGTTCATCTGATGGTCCCACCGCAAGGAAGTTACCCAAGATAAAACCTCAGTTGCTTACTGTTCCCCAGACACCAACTTTTATGAGGTAAATGAGTTGAATTATTTTTAAACGGTGTTGAATATGGTCTATTCAAATGCTGTCTACTAAGTACTGGGGTTTTGTTTGTTGTTACTAAATGCTCTGCACTGAACCTGTAAGGATTGATTTGGACGGTATGATGTTTGCTTTTGAGTGACTGTCAAAATGCCCTTTTTGCAACATGCCAAAATTGTAAATAAGTCTGCTTGTGTAACACTGACCATGACTATGATTTGTAAGGTTTTAAAAACATGTTTCTAAATCCTTTGGCTTGAATAATCCGCATTTGATCAAATTCTTTGCGTTAACTTTTTAGGAGAGCTCCCCAGACCAAGACAGCTGTCAGCCAAGCACAGAAATCAAGAGAAGCAACTGAGTTGGAAGTCATTGCACAGAAACAAAAGGAGACTCAGGAAAAACTAAAACAGAATAAAGTGTCCATGAAAAAAGCCCTTGCTGGTCAATCATACATGCCATGTAGATCAGCTGTCGATAATCTCACCCATCCTAAGGAATTTCACTTTGCAACAGACGACAGGCTTGGTCCGAGTGGACACCATGCTCAATCAGAAGACAAAGAAAAGGACTTTGTTGGCACCTTGAGGCAACATCCACCGTCACCAGTAAGTATTTGACAACTTACAGAAAAACATCTGGGCCGAGTTGTTCAAAGCCTGATTAGCACTAATCCTGGATTAACTGTCAACAGAACATATGAGTTGTCATGGTAATTAACCCTGGATTAGCGCTTACCCTCCTTTGAACAACTTGGCCCTGTTTCTAGTGCTAAATTTAAGTTTGAGATTACAGTTAACTCTCTCTATTTAATAGACACCTAAGAAGGACAGCTTGTTCTAGGCCCTATGATGTCCATCTTTGAGAAAGAAAGAGCAAGTTGCTCATTGTCAGTATTTACATGTACAGTAGAGACACCATCGGGACCAGAAGAATACATTGTAGTTCCCTTAATATAGGTTACAATTACAAGGATTACACTGTATATGAGCGTTTTGCTGGCTGGGACCAGGAGGTGTGAATCCCACTGACTGTAATTTATGGGAATTAGTTACATGTTTTATGCGAGAAAATTGTATGAGGAAATGTGAGCTCGCAGTCCTCCCTAGAAGCTTGTGCCTTTGTCTACTTATAAACCTTGGCTCAAGTCTACTCTAAAACTTAGTGAGACCCCTGTAGTTGCTACTCTTTTTTGTGATAGATAAAATATGAGCAGGAGATCTGTATGGGTGTTTACAATGGCGAGCCGAAGGCGAGCCATTGTAAACGCCCATACAGATCGGACACAAATATTTTATCTATCACAAAAAAAAATGAAACAATGAGTAGAGATCTGTATGAAAAGTTAATGCATACTAATTAGCTCAGTAGAGATCTGTATCAAAAATTAATTCATACTAATTAGCTCAGCAGAGATCTGTATCAAAAGTTAATGCTACTGTTTAATAATTCATCAACTCAGTTGATCTGTATTGGGGTTTACAAACCTTCATTAAACATTCTTTTGTATTTTCCTTATGAATTATTAATGAATTTTATAAGACAAATTTACAAAATGGTAATGAAGAAAACATGAGATATTTAACACAACTTGTAACATCAGATGGGTCGACTGGTTAAGGTTTGCAAAACAGTTTATCCACTAAGGTACTGACTCGACAACATCTTAATTTAATATTTCCAGTCATTCAAGAACAAAAAACCTACTAGGCCTGTGCCATTCAAAATGACTGAATCACGAAAACGCAAAGAGCCAGACACTGATGATAATCCTTGTGGTCAGTACCAATCCATGGCGCAAAAAGTGTATGACTGGCAGAAGAAAACTCCCGAGCGATTCCGCATCAAACCCACTCAAGAACAGAACCAGGGCCCACCTCCTCCAGTTAGCGAGGATAAGAAACTCACTATTCCCAAGACACCAAACCTGAAGTCAAAGGATAGAAAAAGACCCATGTCATCAGACTGCCTGAGTCGGGAGGAACAAGAGAAGCTTCAGGAAGCAGAAATGAAAAGGTAAACAGAGTGTTAAGAAAGTGAAATTTCATGTTGACCCTCTTTTCAAGATTGTGGGCTGGCATAGAAATCCACAGTCAAGGCTGCCAACCTACTCCAAACTCCTGTAGCGTTTTGTTGATTCAATAAAAGACGATGAAATGTCTGTTTTGTTTCGGTTCGACAGAACACAAACACCTCTGCCAATCGCTAAAAAACTTCGAAAACAGCATTTCATTGCGTGTCGCGTGCCAAAATACTCCATGATCCTCTGAGTATTTTGGCAGCCGTGTCCTTGGGTTTCTTCACCTGGCCTGTCATTTGAAGGTGCAATGGCCCTGACAATGAGGTTGTATTAAATGATGTGATAGCCTGCTAGTTGAAATCTCTTTGATGTAGTTGCCTTAAGGTCTTAATTCCTCACTTGACATAAAAGTCCACCTACAGCACCATTATTCAACTACCGGTAAATAATTTAAAAACTTACTTGCCCATTAGGCAAGTGAAGGATAGTATCTTTAAGCCTGACAGGAAGACCCACTAGCCGCACACTGCTTACAAAGGTTTACTGAGAGTGTCAATGAATAGGGTTTTGTGAGCCAGGGTGATGGTCATAAGCTGAGATTCAACTGTTACTACTAACATGGAACTTTTTCTTTTTTGAACAGTTACAAGTTCAAAGCAACTGAACTTAATCAAAAGATCTTTGAATGCAATGGAACTCTGGGAGTGTACATGATCCCGAAGAAGCCTAATACAGAAGTAGAACCATTTAACTTCCACTCTGAACAACGAGCTGATGTGCATAAAAATAAAGACCAAGCTACTAGTGAGGTATGTAAATTATTTGCATGTCTAATGCAATACTTTTACATCATTTGTACAGTATGTCGGTCAAATGTAAGAAGACAGTCACTTAGAACTTGGACAATTTGACTCCAACATCGAGTTTCAAGTCATGAAAGACTGCTGTCATTTTAAATACTGTTTTAATCTTTTTAAATGGTTTTTATTTTCTAAACGAATTTAATATTTTCAGGAGGAAGATCATCCCAAACAAATCAAGGCACAACCTCTTCCCGACTTCAGCACAGTGTTTAAACCTGAACTGCCACACCAAAGCACCAGTTCAAAACCATTCTCATTTGAACAGCGTGACAAGGAATTGAAACAGAAGAAAGAGGAAAAAATTAAGACTGTCTTAGAAGAGGAAAAGAAGGTGTGACTTTCATGATGTTTTAGAACAACCTGAGTGTCTAAAATATATTAGCCTGATTACTACTGCCAAAAACCACCAAACAGTGGACCAACTTTATGCATCACTCCCCCACCCACTTTCATTTATTACCCCACTTCTGTTGATAAATTTTGCTATGTTCCTGAGGAATCGAGTTTGTATTCAAAGCCCAGACGCGGTTTAGCAGATGTGAAAAACTTTGATTTTCCCTCAGATGGACTTAATGAAGAAAAATAAACACGAAATCGTTAATAAAGAAGGTGACATCATGGTCTTTTAATGGGAAGTTTTTTCTTTGATTGTTGGCAAAAATAGGGTGAAACATGGTATCTCACCACATACATTTTGTAAAGTTCTTAGATAGGTACAAGAAAGTGTGTGGAAGAGTATTTAAGTTGGATTGACAATTGAAGGGATGAGACAAACAGCCTATGTCAAATTTTGAAATGTTTAACTCTCAAATTGTGGTTCAATTAGACCAAAAAAATATTTTGACCTGGTGACGTCATAATTATAGTGTGCTTTGTAGCTAAAATGTATTCTGCATTTATGGTAAAAATACAGGATCTTTTGGCCTGATTTGCTCCTTCTACTTAACCGTAAATGCTCTGTTAAGCCCCCCGGGGGCTTATTTTAAATTTGAAGATGGACTTGTTGTTCCAGGAACGTTTTGTGCTATATGCAAGTCAAAAACTATTATAATTGAAACACTGAAAACAGAAATCGATAAGAAGATATTGAAACTATCCCATCTGAAAATGGAAGTTGGAAATGTTGAGATTGAGAATAAAATGCAATTCTCACCCAACCTAAGTGGCTGTGCCTTCCGTGGTTTTGTGGGGGAGGGGTTTGGGGAATTTATAACTCGAAAGAGGGGGGGGGGGTGGGTAGGGTTAGGGGGCGGGGGGCTAATATAGTGTTTTGGTACTTACATGAACCCGTTATTTAGAAAGATATTTCAAAATCCGACAAAGGCTGGTTATGCCTCCAGCCCATCAATTGTTAAATTTCAAATGATAAATTTCTTTATTATAATCTGATATTTGTTTTTATTGTAAAGTTACATGAGTTCCATGCTCAGCCACTGCCAAGTTTTACCCCACCTCCTCTGCCTCCATCAACTAAATGCCTTACAGAGCCTGAGCCATTTGACCTGTCAACGGAAAACCGTGGAGCTGTGAAAGCCGAAAAATGGGGACAAAAGGTACAATATTAACTTAATGTCTGACTCAAATAATATAGGAATCTTTAGTTATTGTTATCGTCTCCGTCAGCAATGAGTCAAGTAAAACTTGAGCTGTTGAATGGAAAGATCACATAGAGTTGACAGTTATAGAGCAGTTTTCAATTGAATGTCGAAAGTAATTTTGAAATTGCTTTGGTTTTGCATTGCTATGTTTCGCGATTGGCTAAAAAATCCCGTACCACTTTGTCGACCAATCAGAAGTAAAACCGATTGTGACATCAAATCAAATCAAATTTATTTAAGTGTCTAAAGCTGCGTTCACATTAAAGCCGAAACATGTTTAGAGTAAACATGTTTCAACGAAACATGTTTCGCGTAAACGTGTTTGTTCTTGCATTGTTCACATCAGATGTCGGTTTCAAACACGTTTCATGCATGGTTGAATCATTTATGCCGTTACGTGATACGCGCATAAATTTTCGTTTTGCACTGCGATGCGGTACGCTTAAAACCATTCTCATTCAGTTTTGCGGCAATGTTCTCCCATATGTTTTGTTTCCTTCCCATTGCCGCTAATTGTCGTTGTATTTCCTCGTCTGCCCATACTTCGACTAGACATTTGGCTTCATAAAAGCTCCAATTTTGGTTCTTTTGCACACTCGTGTCTTCTCCGCATCCATCCGCCATTTTGAATGTGTTCAGTCTGATCATGATTGAAGAGGTAGTTTCAATCATGATCAGACTAATCATGTTTCAATCATGATTCGCGCAATGCACTGCTTGATGTGAACACTTTTTATGATGAAACATGTTTCATTCGTGATCAGACTAATCATGTTTCGGCCTAGTGTGAACACAGCTTAAGAGTTCTAGCACGCGAGTGCTAATTGTGGACACTTTCCAGATGTAATTGGAATTTGGAAATGTTGGTTTTTGAGGAGAGGGGAAAACCGGAGAACCTGGAGAAAAACCTCTCGGAGCAAGGAGAGAACCAACAACAAACTCAACCCACATATGACGCTGGGCAGGGAGTTGCACCCGGGCCACACTGGTGGGAGGTGAGTGCTCTCACCAATGCGCCACCCCTGCTCTCCTAAAATGCACTGGCGACGTGTATTTGCTTCGAGTTCTGATTGGTTCATTGGATTGTCCGCATCTGTGGTGATCAGCCATAGTGATTATTTTGTTTTTGTTAAATGACACTCAATTGAAAACTGATTTTAGTCTTGTTTCACATGTCCGCCATATAATCATTGCTGTGAAAAAAAAAAAAACAATTGAGGTTGAACCATTCAGAAAAGAGTGAGGTTGGTAAAATACATGCAACTTGACCTTGGACTGAGAACATTTTTTTTTTTTTCTATTTCAGCTTCAACAAGAGATTCAAGATGAAAGAATGAAAAGAGTCTTTAGAGCCAGGCCCACCAATGTCATCTACACTGCCCCATTCGTTCCTGACAAGTCCATTGTTAAGCCGAGCACGAAAATTGAGGAATTTACCATGAATAGCGATAAACGGGCCAAAGAGAGGGAGATTTACGAGATGCATAAGACACAACGAGAATTGGAAGAGGAAGAAGCGAGAATGCAGCTGGAGAAACTGAGAGAAGAAGAGGAGAAGATTCATATAAAACAACTAAGGAAGCAGCTTGTACACAAGCCTAATCCCATACGCAAATACCGCGCCGTTGAAATCAAACAAAGCGAGAGAGAACTTACGGACCCACGCTCTCCCGAATGGCAGTCAAAGAAAAGAAAGAAGTTAATGCGAGTATGAAATCGCTTCATTCTTTTCTATTCTATCTGGTATTAATTTTATTGGGATTCAAGAGAAATATTTGATATTACACGATAATCTGCGTTCACTTAACAATGTCAACCTAATGTGTGTCAGTCAAGTTGAGGTAGTGACGAAATCTAGTCTTTCTTTGAAGAGCCTTTCTTTTGTATATTACTGTCCTTCTATGTCGTATAAAGCAGTTTTCTGACAACTATATGACAGAGCACTTTTCAACTGAGTGTCAAAAAACCAAAACCAAAAATAATCACTGACCAATCACAACAGAGGCAAATACACGAAGCCGTCGCGAAGCGCGGGAAAACGCGTTTGAACAAGTCACGATTGGTTTTGATTTTACTTCTGATTGGTCGAGAAATTGGCACGAGATTTTTTTAGCCAATCACAAAGCGTAGCAATAAAACCAAAGCAATTACGAAATTTAATTTCCACTCAATTGAAAACCGCTCTTGAGATAAAGATTTCGAAGAAAATGCGTGCGACAAGTGTTTATAACCACTAGAAAGCGCGCGTAAACCGAAAGTTTTTGTCATTATTTGATCGAAAAAAAAAATTGTTCTGGTTAATTGAAGCAGTGTACATTATCACGAGCTCTAGAATTATTTAGGGCAATGTTGTTACCGTAGTAACAAAACAGCCACCGTTCCCATTGGTGTAAAATAAAGCACAAGCATTGAGGATGGATGTCCCTTCTATCTAAGCTTGTTTCTCAAGTAAGCTAGGCTTTATATTCCACAGTCAGCAAAATCGATCCTTGTAAAAAATAGAAAAGAAGTGTTCCTGTTATACAGAAGCCCGCGAATACAGCCGCCTCTCATCGCTCCTGGCTGCTTGGGGCGTTCGCGCGAACGCCCCAAGCGGCCGGGAGTGATGAAAGCGGCTATATTCGCAGGCTAGTTATACAGCAAATATGAATTTTAAGTACTTGATAATTAGTGTTAGTAATTAGTTAGTGCTGTGTTCCCTACGCGTTTTAAAATTTCTTATTCTATGGCATGTATAAACTCGATTCAATTTTATTTGTGCCTTAGCAGTATTGTGCTTTGAAGCTTGCAATAGTAAATTTTGCAATTTGTTCGACCGTGAACTTGTTTTGTCCAGTTCATTATAACCAGTAGAAAAACCCGGGGAGGGAAATCAACACACCACCCTGGTCAGTGGTGTGGCATCTAAGCAACGATTGGAACCTACGATCGGGCCGAATTTTAGCAGCACTCTTGTTTTTCGCGTTTCCCGCGGGAATGGTTTACCAAGCGAAACGAAAACAATCCACTTGTGGCATAAGATTGATGCTTATGTCCGGCCCGTTTTTACTGGACATAAGCGCTGTCGTTTCTCCGCTTATACCAGTGAAACCAGGCTTTAGAACTTTCGCTGATGGCATAATTTACCGATGGAATCCTTTTTGAGGTTACCTTGGAATTCCAAAAGAAATACCCCCGAAAATAATATTTTCACCCTTCTATTAAAGTGGGGCAACAAAATAGTATAACTTGGCGCGCAACAATGTTGCAATGCAGGTTGCAGCCCTAATGTTGCGCGTATTACCACCGCGCACAACAAATTTTCGTGTTGCAGAAAGATGTTTCTAATTTCTGCAAGATTATGTTGCGCCCGTAGTTGGTAATACGCGCAATATTGTACGATTTTGTTGCTCATATTACTTCACCTTTACTACGCAACTCGCAAAATATCGGCACGTATTATCTCTCAAACCATCAAAGGTGTATTATAAGTGCTTATTATTTCATACTTATAGAGATTTTCTATTGCAATTTGGCGTGTGAAAACCCCGTTCGGGGTTCGCAGCATGGGCAGTGTTC
Organism: Cladopsammia gracilis; assembly: GCA_022457155.1. Taxonomy (NCBI): domain Eukaryota; kingdom Metazoa; phylum Cnidaria; class Anthozoa; order Scleractinia; family Dendrophylliidae; genus Cladopsammia; species Cladopsammia gracilis. The sequence goes on along the minus strand of JAJGOT010000057.1, from coordinate 704,941 downwards.
GCAAAGCCTCGCTCGTTACATTTCTGATATATCACCAACTCGTGCGTAAATACCATATACGCCCGCACTGCCCGTGAAGTAATCTATATTTTTTCGGCTCACTTGGTGTGGGGTCAAATAATCACGCGTATAGTTTTCCTTCAATAATGAAACGACTGATCCTCGCAGTCGGGGCGGGAAGAAGTAAAAAAATCGGCGCGGCGAAAGTTGTCAAGAACGAGCCTCATCCTCGGAAACCCAGAGGCAATTACTGGGTAGGGGCGAAGTAAAAACCAAGGAAAATGAGACGCGGCGAAAGTTTTCGGGTATTTCCTTCGTCCCGCCCAGACTAACTGTCCCTGGATCTCCGAGGATGGAAACGACTGAAAGCTCCAGGGACCGCGGAGCAAGGTGAAAAGTGGGAAGGCTGACAGTTGAAAATCATTTTTTTCATATTGAAAATCGAAAAAAGGAATAAAATCATAGTATTTGATTCGCAAAAAAGTGGTGGGGCCGCGGCCCTACCAGCCCCTCCCCCTCCGCGGTCCCTGAGCTTAGGCGCCTTCACACAACAAACTTAAAGTGGCATGTGTAAACGTGACAACATGCGATTCGCCCCGACTTGCTGTGATTTTCCTCCAAAAAAATCGCCACCAAGTTGCATCAGGTTTCAAACATGTTCAAATCCTCTACGACATCGCGCGCGGACAAAATCGCACTAAGATCGCCGCTGGTTTACATTGAGATGCAACTTGCGCGCGACAAAAATTGCGCAAAAAAATCGTCTGATTCATTCACTGAAAAATAACTCGAGTCAAAGATTATATATTTTTTTGTTTTACTATACCAATCTTTCATGTTGCAGTATTTTTATTTGTCTCGCTCTTTTTACAAAAAAATTACAATCAGCGATGCTTGACAAGACATTCTCAAACTCATTAATAATTCATGACGAGAACACAAAGGAAATCACTACCGTGAAGGAGGTTTTGAAATCGTTTCTTGATTTGCATAGATTTTGGCGATTTTATTCCTTCGTTTTCTCCGCATCTAACGATCAGTTTGAGAAGCTATATCAAACACTCGAAACAGTGTTTCATCAGATTTCCAAACACCTTGAAGTGGTTTAAAAAAACTCGGCTGCGCCTCGTTTTTCCAATCCACTTCTCGGTGTTTGGAAATCTGATGAAACACTGTTCCTCGTGTTTGATATATTACGTAATTTAAAACCAACAACTATGACTATTTCAATCATAAAATTTTTAGTGTGCTAATATTCAATCTTTTCCAATGGCAGGTCCTCCATTTGAATTTATTTCCAACAATATCCATGTTGTTCATTCTTTTTTCTCTCCGATATTTCCATTGAGAGGAACCGACTCCATTCACGTCCGTTAACTTGCTTTTAACTGGACAGGTCTTTCTCTGTCCTCTGGGTCCGGCAGTAAGTCACCCCATTTGGTGAGATGTCGAGCACACTTGTAAATGTCACTGCAAAACAAGGATAAATGAATAATTTCTCCCTAGAATGTAATAGCGAAAGTTTGGTTTTGTGATACGTTGCTATAATAAGCTAAAAAAACCCGATTCATTTCCAAGTTTTCCCGCGCTTAACACCGGTTGCGACAACGGTTGCATGTTTTCTCGTGCTTGGCACCGGTTGCATGTTTTCCCGCGCTTGGCCCAAATTGCATGTATTCGCTTCGAGTTCTGAATTTTGTCAAATTGGTCAAATCATGGGCAACCTCGCCCAACTCCAAAATACAGTAAGCCGGTTATTTCAACAAAGTTTGGACCAATTTCAATATGGCCGACGTGAATATTTAAACGTTGTTTGCTGTAAACATTGCCAAGAAAGCATATAGCACAGACTAGAAAAACAGTCTTTAACTTAAAAATGTGACCCAGTTATAAACAGATTTCATTCTCTAAAACCAGGGTCTGATTTGTGTAAATAAGCGGCCAAGCGAGTTTGGCGATTAAGACAAACAAAACAACATGTCAGCAAAGCGCAAAGACAACTACATACCCGTCTTTCCTTTTGGTTAATATCTTTTGCTTCAGATCCCCTGTAAACAATAAAGACAGAATCTTAATTTTTCGCGCCACATTTTTCTTTTTCTTTTTTGTTTACGCTTGCCAATTCCAATTTCTTAAAAATTAACTTACCTGAGCTACAGCAAAGCTTGCAAATAACATGTCTTTTTCTTAGTCTCAAAGGCTGTAGAACCCTAGGCCATGATTTTTCTGAAAATTGAACAAAAGACATAAGAAAGCATTTGCCCGTGTAAAGATGCTCATTCTAGGGACAAAGAATTATTTTCTTAAAGACAGGTTAGAGTCATTTTACAACAGTACACACAAATTCACAAAATTCCACACCAAAGTTGGCTATGCCTAAGGAGTTGTCTTGAGCAGAACGGCAGATCACAGATAGCCCGATTCTATGGGAAGCAGGGATGTTGTAGTGACGAGAGAGCTCGCCTGAGTTTGTTATTCATTCTTATCCGACTTATCCTTGCTCTGAGGTTTTTTCTCCGGGTCCGCCGGTTTTTCCTCTCTCCTCAAAACCAACATTTCTAAATTCCAATTCGATCTGGAATTCGATAGCCACAGGTTTGTCAGTCGCAAGACTAAATGTTAAGGCACACTCTTGTTAAACAATGTCCATTTATTTTTATTAGTTTTTATTTATTTAGAGTAGACCATAGCTAGTCTAAACCTGTAAGATTGCACTTAAGTGCTATTTATTCACGCCCTTCGTACGCTTAACTATGGCCAACAGTTAAGGCCAGGAAAACTGGTTTCTTCTGTTTAAATTAGGTCGTACTCACCGGCCGGATCTCTTTCGCCTTTCCTAAGCACAATATATGAAAACCTCTCAGTGTGAAATCCGTACTTCTTTAACCTCGTATTTTTCTAGAAAAGAAATAATAGACTTTATAGATACGTATTAATTGTTAGTAGAAATTATCAAATAGTTGTATTTTATTTTGTACCAACCTGATGAATTTTTACCGTGTTAAAATAAAAATTTGAGATTTGAGATTTGAGATGCTTTCTGCTGTGAAAGAAATTTAAACCTTCTGAACCACTGGCAAATCGACTGTGATGTTTCTCTTCTTCAACGAAAAAGACGAATAGACTTGTCATTCGTTGAACTTTGCAAATTTTCAAGTGAAGAGAAACATACTTGTCTTTAGCTAACTTTTCTTGAAACTCGCCATGTGAAACAAATGGCAAAAAGGAATTCTGCGTGTAACACAAGCAACTTTGTTTTGTATCGATTTCGCAACTTGTTTGGCATCGATTCAATTGTGTTGCACGTTGCTGAGAAACTGAGTAGCCCAGACTTCTACCTTCTGCAAAGTTGAGAGATATCTTGCGGGGTAAAACATGCATTTGACAGCTTGTTGCATAATGCTAGCTTCTGTTAGCATAACTTATTGCAGGTGTTTAAATAGTGGGTAGCGACGCAAACGAAACATTGTGAGCGGAGAAAAAGCGAGGAAATCTCCTGCAGCGCTCGCAATTCAGTTTTTTCTAGTTTGTTTTCCTTTCTCTCCTCGCTATCTGAACGCCTGGAGCAAGCTTAAAAACAGCATTTATTTAAACACAATTCAAGCTTCTGTCAGCGCATATTTTAATAAAGGAGGCAAAATACCTGACAGAAAGCCAACTGGACCCTTTGTTCAAAGTTACAAGGATGGTCTCTTGTTTCGGCATGCGATCTTGCGCATTCGACATCGTGTGGACACTACAAACAAAAATAGTTTAATGATCTGTACACAAAACGGCGGTGTATTGCATATTTGCTTTAATTAAGGCCACTTTTATGGGGCTGTTAAATAAAGACTTAGAACGGGGAATAGTGTTTAGAGTGGTTTCCAATTGAGCATCAAAAGTAATTTCGCGATTACTTTGGTTTTGCATTGCTACGCTTTGTGATTGGCTAAGAAAATCTCGCGCATCTTTTTCAACCAATCAGAAGTGAAACCAAAACCAATCGTGATTTGCTCGCACGCGTTTTCCCGCGCTTGGCGCCGGCTACATGTATTTACTTCGAGTTCTGATTGGTTCATTGGATTGTCTGCGTCTGTTGTGATTGGCTAGAGTCATTAACTTGGTTTTGGTTTTACTGCAATCAACTGAAGACCCTTCTAAGAAGGTACAGCAAACTCTTACCGGGGAAAATACAAAGCCACTGTCCATTTCCTCAGCCGTGGGATCAAGGAACTGAAATTCTGCATCTACGAAGAAAGCATAACTGGTTTATAAAAATCCTCACTTTATGCAAGATTTGATTGGTGGATTAACAGTATTGAGCCTATGTTATTGTTACTCACCTGCCGAATTTTCACCTTCTGTGGATTCATATCCTCCTTCCTGCAGTAATATGGAGACAAGTCAAAGGAAAGTCTTAATGTCAAAAAATGTCACTAATTAAATGTTAAGCTGGGAAGGCATCTTTTAATCCAATGGATTTAAGAGCCATCTCGTGATTACGAAACAATGTAAGGTTTAGTCCACAGATCGGTTTTAATATTCCATACTGAGTTTGAAGTCAAAGAATTAAAAAGTAAAACAGATTTAAAACGACCAAAACATCTTAGCGTGACATAAATTAGCCTCCCACGCAGACGACAGACAACTGGACGATGTAATTATACTGGGGGATTAAAAAAAGTTTACTACAGCAATACACGTTTAACACGTAATACACTCTGACTCGTCCTCAGTCGTCTCTCTAGGGAAGACGCGGGAGACGCGCGTGGGTATAGACGCGGAACGAGAGAAGCGCGACCGAAGGGGGTGACGGGAAGCAGGAAAAGGAAAGGGAAAGACCTTTCCTCCATCCCATCACCCATTGCGCTTCCCCCGACCGCGCTAGAGATACTGGGGACAAGTCAGTAATAGACTGGGAAAAATAAGTTTACAGATGATGGAACAAGTTAAAATTTGCATATCTGTGCCTGTATGCCTTATCACGTTCAACGCTTCGCGTATTCACAAGATAAAAATATTAATTTAATTTCTAATAATTATTGTAGTTGTCCAGCTTTCCCCACATCCACGCTTGGTGGTGTAATGATTAGAGAGTTGACCTCAGATCTGAAGGTCAGTGGTTTGAGCCCTTGTCTAGGCCGTCGCGCTGTTTCCTTAGACAAGAAACGTTGCTTGACATTGTCTCCACCCAGATGTTCTTTAATTCTTATAGTAAAAAAAATCAAACCATACGTTTAAATTAAGACAGCCATTTGCTGGAGTAAACTGGTTTTTTTGCACTCATTCTTTGCTAGAATTATTGAACAGTGGAACACACTTTCTAAAGAGATAGTGGATGAACAGGATTTTAGACGTATTTTTTGAAGTAAACTTGGAAAGTATTGTAAAATTTTGTGAAAAGTTTTAGCCAACTCTTAATTATATTCCTAAATTTTATATTGTATTAAAATTTATTTTATATTTTATGCAAGGAGCATCCTCAATTGGGACAACCTCTGATGTTTCCTTTTATGTATTCTTTACATAATAAATACGATTGATATTGATGAATAAGTGGGTACCGTTGACATAACACTGGGGATCACTCTGTGATGGACTAGCATCCCATCCAGGGGGGAGTAGCAACACTCCAAGTTACTTTATGCTACAGAAACTGGGTTAAGCTCCAGCTGTGTGGGTGTCCTGTGGCTCGTGTGCCTGCCTTACCTTCAGTTACACGCCCGCATACAGATTCTGTCATTTGGTTTACCCGTTGCTAGAGTATTGTCTTAAGAACGGATGAAACATGTTTGCTTATTTTTCATTAGTTCTTTTTTTTTTACCTTCAGCACCAAGCTTCTGGCATCAGATGTTATCTCAAACCCTTCAGAATTTCCATGCTCGATAATAACCTAAAATTAACACAAAACAAACTTACTAAACAATATTAGCCAACTTGCACAAGAAAGTATGCAAATTAATTAAATGTGTTTGTGTAAAAGAGGGTGTCAATGGCTTTGTCAATCATATCGTTGACAGTTAATTAACCCTTTCACAGTCCCATAAGTCAATGACCTGAAGACATAAAGTGTAGTTCTAACATTTGAGTCTGTGGACAAGTGGTACCATCCATTTGTTTTTCAGTATTAATTTTTACAAAATGAAATTTGGGATTTTTCTTGAATTTTGATTTTTGGCACTCTTGCGAAGGTTGAATGACAGTAAAATTGACCCTCATTCATTTTCAGTGCCAAATGAATTCACCCTCAATTTTAACAGAAGCAATAATTTAAAGGAACTCACCAAAAAGTCACTTGTTTTTCCCCACAAGCTTCTTACAGCCATTTGCCTTAGGGATGTCTTTGGAATTTCACTGAGAGCATAAGAGGCAACTACAACATTGTAGGTGATCTGTTCATGAAAGCACAAACGAAACAAAAATAATGAGACAGAAGTTGATTGGTTGATTGATTGATTGATTGATTGATTGATTGTTTGATTACACCTTTAGTAACCTGAACAGCTGATAGTACTAAATAACAAGAGTAGTACAAGAACATAATGTCATTTGGGAGGAAAGATCAAAATTTTGTTAAGCATACTGTCAGTACTTACTAAATTAGAAACAGGTAAGAATCGTTTGAAATAAACTCTTGGAATGTGAAGAGAATTGTTGAATCCCTCCCCACCTGAAAAAAAAATACCAACAACATTCAATGAAATGCTCGTCTTTTGCAACATTACCTTCACCCTTTATGCCACTCCCAAGCAGTCTGTTTTATTCACACCAGTTCACCATGGGGAGGAAGACACAATGTCTGCAGTTCCCAGCCCCACCACATCCCCTCTTCAGAAGTGGGACACTTGTATTAAAGGGATGGGTTGACTTGTTTAAGGTATGGTACCTGAAACTCGTTTTGTGGGCAATGTTCAAATTCGTTTCTTCCATAGAAGTACACTTCTTTCTGACAAGTTCCATAGTTTTACTGACATTTTTTGGGCTTATTTTACCCTAAAAAATTCTGGAATAACTTTAAGTTGGATTTGTTAGATTATAATCAGAACACAACCACAACTTATAACACATCAATGTTATATGCTGGAGAGTCACATGTTTACCATAAGTCTAAAGTGCTGTCACATGTTAACCTCCTATAAAATAAAGTTGTTATTGTTATTACAGACCATTAGTCCACCAGTACCTCTGAGAAGATATTCAGCAAGCTTGTTCATATCCTGCGATACATCAACACACTGATATTCTCTGATTGAATCTCCCCATTTCTCATGGGCTGCCCTATGGGTAGATAACAAAATTATTGATTGCAGCCAACTTTAAGTACACCGGAATACCTCAAATAAAAGCTGTTTCTCAATTAATTACCCCTTTAGAATAATCGGTTCCTTTGAGGGAAATATTAAATTTTGAAATAATCACAGGTCTCTCTTGAATAATTGCCTCCATTCCATCCCCCCCCCCCCCCCCCCCCTTTTCCTTAAATTGCAAGTTTCAGTTTAGTCTTATATAATTACCATACTGCCATTCCAGTACCAGAACCAAAATCTAAAAGAGTCTCTGGTTTAAAGTCTGGTTTACGCCGACATATCTGAAAAAAGAAAATTAACAAAGATCCATGAAGAATTTTATTACTTAAGCTTTTCACCTATGGCAGATCTAAGCCAGCAGTGTCCAAAAATAACCTAGGATATACATTATATTAAATTTTTGTACATTTCAGTAGTGTCAACTTTCAATTTAATGTTCAATAAAATAATTATAATTATTGTTACTATTTATTGTTACTAATTATAAATATTGTTACTAGGTTCATGTATTTACTGCTTTTATACATAATAATTTAATAGTTTCAATAACGCAGTAGCGGTGATTATTGAGTAAAAGTTTACTATTTCAATAGTTGTGATAGTTGGCGCACTATTGCAATATCATTGCAATATCATTGTAATATCATTGCAATATCATTGCAATAGTTGGATCAGTATTGGGATAGTATTGCGATAGTAAAAACATTTTTGTTCGACTTGAATGTTTTTGTGTGCCACATACTGTAATCTCATTGAGTAGCCACCCCTCTAGGGAATTTGTTCTACGACAAAAATGAAAATAGTGCCCAATGGATAGTGCTGTCCTCGCCTTATAGCAATGTATGACACAAACAGACAAATGAATTTTATTTTATTTCTTTCATTATATATTTTGATCAGGAATACAATAAGTAATAGTATAATGCAGCCAAAATGCATTCGTTTTTTTGCCCACTATTGAAATTATTGCTAGTCCGGCCAAACTATTGCGATTGTTATCAATGGTTGATTTTACTATCGATCGCTTGCTATTGGGACACCAACTATCACGATACGTCGATAGGTTGATGAATCGTCACACCCTTATAACACAAGGTATAATTATTTAGAGGAGCATATTTAACAACTAAGTTTATAGCTAACTGTCCATGACTGGATACCTCCTGCTGGCAAACAGCTCATAACTATAAGTGGACACTCCTGTCCTCATCAGACCCAGCCAAATACAAACACTGTTTATTTTGCATGTTCCATAAGTGGACACCTCTCCTAGCTAGAAAGAGGGCAGTCAAGTTTACATGGACCAAAAGTGTCTGCTTTTAGGAGGTTCTGCTAAAACTGTTTGGTCAACCAGTAAATAAGCTTTGCCTTCATAGCTCACCTCATGGAATACTCTGAGTGTTGCACCATAACTGGCTGGTATCCGACTTGCCGCATAAGCAGCAGATTCTCTTTTGTCGTACCTAAAAGTCAAAAAAAAGATTCATGGATTATTAAAATGCACTCTGATTTATAGTTGCTCAGTATTTTCATTTCACTTGGACCCCCTGAAAGAAGACATAAGAGCACTGCTAAAATTAGGCTGATCACAGGTTATTGCATAGCCATTTTAGATTGGCTTGAGTTTGGAAACACATACTTAGGTAGCACAGACAAGTAGGTTTTGTTGAATAAAATACAAAATGACCACTTTGTGCTCACATACATGTAATCAGCTGATGCAAAATCTTAAGGGAGTTTGAGGGAGTAAATGAAGATGATGGCAATGAAGATGATGACTATATATGGTGACAGTGATGGTGATGATGACGAAGACAGTGATGGTGATGATGGACTATAGGTAAAAAAAGAAAAAGAAAAGAGTTTGTTTTTGTTTAATCAAACAGGAATTCTATTTCACCGGAAGTTTCACACAAGTTTATTGACATTTCGGACATTTTGACAGTTGTAACATAAAAATCCCAGAATGCATATGGAATGCACTCGGACATGTATGCCAAGAAAAAAAAATTGTGGTTGTGTTGGTTATTGTTGGCTTTTCGTGGCCTTTTCTTGCGATTTTCTTGGGCTTTTTTCTTGGACTTTTGCTTTAGTCCTAAGGCAAGACAATGATGATGGTGATGATGATGTGATATGGTGATGGTGATAACATAGTGATGATGATGATGATGAGAACAATGATGGTGATAATCGACATTGTGATGGTGATGATAATCGCGATTGTGATAATGATGATGATGGTGGTGACGATGACGATGACGATGACAATGACACCCTACCTTATAACTTTATATTCAGCTCTCTTTGGCTTCTTGGTATTCCTAATTTTTGATTCGACATTCTTAGCTGTTCTGTTATCAGCCTCTGTAGTTTCCATGTTTGTTTTGATTTCTTCTTCATCAAACTCTTCACTGTCATCACTCTGTACTCTCTCATCACCAGAGTTTATTAATTCATTTTCTTCATCAAGTTCATCCTCCTCACCACCCTCATTTATTTCATCACTCTGGTCACCAAATATTGTACTTTCACTTTCTTGGCTTTCCAACTTTAAAATATCTTCTGGATTAACTTCACTTTCTGCATTCAGTGACAAAGAATAAAATACAGATTGTATTAAATTCCCATAATACACATTGAAGTTCAGGTTCACATACAAACTTTTCAGATCTTCATGTTTGCAACAGGCTGTGAAACACACATGGGCTTTTCTTGCTGGGATTTAGTTTTATTTAGCATTTAACACACGGATGACTGTTCCATCCAACAAATTATGGATTGAATTTTTCTACAGAAAGTACTGTCTTAAATTTTGCCTTCATGACTGTTGTATTTCACCTTAACTTATGTCCATACCTGCTAATACATCTCTTCGCCTTTTAGATTCCCTGTATTTCTGCCAAGTTTGGTCTGTGGGGCGACCTCTGTTTTTAATGTGTCTGGCAAGCTTCCTACCATCATTTTCAACCACTTTCTTGGGGAATTCTAGTTAAAAAAATTCAGAAGGAACTGGGTTACACAAAGTATATTTAATTTATATTTTACCAGGGTCTATATTAGACTTACACTGTGCATAATTTATTAGAATTCTTAAATAAATTTCAGGCCTGATTCAACAAATCGATAGAAGCTAAAATGTAAAGAGAGTACAGAGTCCAAAATGTTAATGAGAGTTTTGAGAAACAAAGTCCAGTCCCTACATGCCTTAGTGTATATACAGCAGAGATGCCAACCTCTGGCGATTAAAAATAGGGAATTTTTTCCCAAGGCATGAATCGAGCGACGTAGTAGCAAACATCAAGGGGGGGGGGGGGGGGGGGGGGGGTCCGGCGGAAATTTCCTTTGGCTTTACCCTCTAAATGTGCCATTTTCTGCATTCCTGAGACCCGAAAAGCGTTTGTGAAGTTAAGATATGTTGAAAGACTGCATTTTTTGGATTTTGGGAAAATTTGGGTTAAAATTTTAGCCTATTATAGAGAAAAGATCCAAAGTCGCTTTTATCTGGGAGATTTGATGACCCGTACGGGAGACCAGGAGATTTGTTCCATATCTGGGAGACTCCCTCCCTGGGAGAGTTGGCATAAGTGATCATACAGTGTAAATATCTTCTTTAAAAAAGCTTATTTAAAGACCCTTACTTTTAAGAAACTGTATGAGGTTCTTATCCAGTTGTTTGGGTAAATACACTGTTTTAAGATAAAACAACCCATCTGCTCCCTTGTTTCGCTTGTCAAAACCAGTTTTCCCATAACCATGTTTCTCTGTTCTGGGATCATTATCTTTTTCAGCTTCAGAAGGTTCTATATGGATTGTACTAAAACTGGAACACAGCACCTGTACAAAGAGTAAAAATCACAATGTGTGGTCTTTTTTTTTGCTTGCCTTATAAATAAATACTTAAGTGCTTCAGTCTACAGTCTATTTCAGTGGAATCATAGTTAATATAAAAGTGCAATGGTTATGAAACCTGAAAAATGTCTTTGTTCAATGTTCTTGTTATCATTTTTCGGCTTTGACCTTGCACAACACAATAGATGTTGAACTTTTGTTTCAGATACCACTTTTAACAACCTCTAATTTCATTGGACCTGGGTATCACACAGCTGTATTGTTTTCAGGGCTAGGCTCCATTGCTGTGCTGTTTGTTCTATTGTTTTCTCAGCAAAAATCAGAGAAGACCTTGTAAGAGCTGCGAACTGTCCCTTTTGTTTGAGCAACTGGCAATAGAAATGGTGCTATTAAGTTATTCAGTCATAGCATGTGGTCAAAAACTTAAAGATGTGCATCGGTCAAGTACAGTTCAACATAAATTGTAGCTTCTTTGTTATCTCCATTGAAGACTGCAAGGTGTCATAACCAGTCCATTGATTAACTATGGTGGAATCAATTTGTGAGCAGTCCATCCTAGAGGTCCATATTGCAAAATTCGGAGCATTCAGGAAATCAATCAGGGCTTTATATGGCTGACTTGGCCTGGTTCATCAATCTATTACAGTGGTTTATAAATCAATATAGTTAAACACAGTTATTATTAATTTTAGTCTCCTTAATGCAGCCAGAGTACAACAGCGTGACAACACAAACAATGGCTGTATAGGAAACTACATATTATGCTGATCAAGGAAAGATGATTAATTAATCTTCATCACAAACATTCTGTTTCTGTGGTTAACAGTGCTTTTAAATGGCTGCATCAGTTTTAACACAACAACAAAGTTGAACATTGTAATTCACATTTTTGTGCATTTTTATTACATCATCATCATTTCAGTTCTTCGCATATTTTGACTAAAAGCAACAATATTCTCCTGACAGACCCCCTTTAAAAGTACTAAAACACAAACTGAGAAATCAGCAGTAATCTTTAATGTACGTATACTCAGTTCATGTAACTCTAATAAAATTATTATAACTATATAATATATTATAATATAATTAATATATAATATAATATGATAATAATAGTCAGTTCTTAACCCTTAAATCACCATAGATCAGCAGTTAACTCCAAAACAAAATATTATTATTCATTGATAACATTATATATATACATATGAGAATGAATATAAAACAAAGGGAAATACCAAATTGTACCAAGGGATAAATTGAAATACAATAACATTGATATTGACAATTAAAATGTTTCAGATGTCTCCAAGGTGGACTTTGTGGTGTTAGAAATGGAAGAGTACATTTGCAAATATTAGCATGTAATAATACTACAATACAATAACTTTATTTAGGCACGGTATAAAAAGAATCATCAGGCACAAGAAAAATCATTAATGAACTACTATAAATTGCTATCAAACAATACAAATTCTGGTTAAAACAATGCTAATAAAACTCTTATTCAGTTAATTAAAAAAAAAATGCCTGCTTTCCATGAATGCCGTGCAATACAAGGATAATCATTCATTTTTAAAGAAATCACTGCAGCCGGATTTAAAAGAGGAGAGAGTGTGCGCTTGCCGCAACTCAACAGGTAGACTATTCCACAGCACCGAACCTCTATAAGTGAAATTGTTTTTGACAAAGTTGGTTTGGGCAGTGGAGTAGCTAACTTGCCCTCAGAGTTCCTAAAAGAATAGTAAGAGATTTCACTTCGGTATGTAAACATCAAATGAAAATATTGTGGAGAGAGGCCATTTAGTGACTTATAAACCATAGCCACTGTTTGAACATTCCATTGCATTTCTAGTTTTTTTCCAACTCAAAGATATAAAAGGATCGTTAGCACTGGTATCATAAGAGAAAAGGTCAAGATTCAGCGGCACAATTTTGAAGTTTCTGTAGTTTAGTTGCAAGGGATTTGTTACAATTTCCCCAAACGACACTACAATAATCAAAATAAGGTTGCACTAAGATGTTATAAATAGATTGAAGTATTTCAAAAGAAACGAAAGGCTGACTTCTCTTTAAAATACCAATGCCAGAAGCAATCTTTTTTGAGATTTTATAGATGTGAACATTCCAGGACAGATTCTCATCCACATAAACCCCATTGTGCAAGCGATTAATTTAGTAGATGCAACATGGTTTATAGAGGCAGTATCAATAAAAAGAGACGGGATTGTATTAAATATCTTTAACCTTTGCCTAGACCCAATCAACATAAACTCTGTTTTCGACTTATTGAGAGTCAAATTATTTGTTATTAGCCACTCGTTGACTTTGGCTAGGTCCGCATTAAGAACACTTTCAAGGTGTGCAACGCTATCACTAGCAAAAGTTAAGTGCCTATCGTCTGCATACATCCTATATTGAACATTAGAGAGACAGTTCGGTAAATTGTTTATATAGAGTATAAAAAGAGGACCAAGGAATGTTGCAAGTTAGATATTGACTATCAGAGAGAGAACTGTTCACAAAACATTTTTGTTTACGACAATCCAAATAAGATTTTTACAGCAACTACACCAACTACAGCAGCTACACAAACTACTGTAACTACACCACCTTCCGTAACTACACCAATTACACCGACTACAGCAACTACATCAACTAAACCAACTACATTAACTACACCAACTATGCCAATTACACCAACTACAGTAACTACAGAAACTACACCATCTACAGTATAACTACACCAACTACAGCAACTACAGCAACTACACCAACTCACTACACCAACTACACCAACTACAGCAAATACTATTTAAAGCAGTAGAAGCAGTGTTCTATATTCGTGACAGTAGTCATGAATGTATTACCATTAATCAACTAACTAATCGACAAACATTCAATCTGTACCTCATTCGCAAGTTCATCGACAGTTTCTAGGTCTTTCCAGTCCATTTTACGTTTATTTTGCTTTATTTCAGAGCCAACTTGACTGTAGTGACGTTTTAGTATTTGCAAGCAACTGTTTGCACGAGCACCAGAACACTGCGGTGGTATGATTAGCCTCTTCCAGGCGTTCAGTTAGTGGGGCGCGAAAGAAAAATCGGGCGCAGGAGAAAAAAACCGAGGGGAGGCTGGGGAGAGGGGGCGAAAGAACGCCTGTGAAATTATTTTTAAAAAGCTCATGTCGGTATACCAGAGTCTGGTATACCCTCTGATTGGCCCAATTTGACACATGTTGTCAACACTGCAGCGTTGTTGACGCAGACACGGAATACGATATGGCGTGCGAAGGTAATCCTCCATCGAGTCACGCACGATTTGAATCTGTGTTACAGCAAGCGCTTAAAGATTTCCCGCATGTGGACAAGGCATTAAATTATGTTCATTCCTTACTTAAGGAAAGGACTGAAGAATTCACTAGCATCCGTGAGATTTACAAAACAGCAACTATGTTGCAGATTATCTGCTGGATGCCAAATCAAACGCTATTACAAAGCAACGGAAGTTCATCCTAGCTCCAATGAGACACACTACTCAATTACAGAACTAACTTAGGAGCTAAAAATTATTGCAAGAATTCATGATTTCACTGCAGTGGAATTATAGACTACGGCTTTTTGAGAGTCGGATCTAAGACGCCCATATCCGTGATGCCGGAAACACTTTCTCTCAAGTCTTGCACGCCGCAGACTTTAGACATTTAATCACGGCCTGAGAAATTTAACGATCCTAGCACTTTCAAAGCGATAACAAACTTTAGCCGATAAGTATTTATCTTGCAACAAAAGTGAGCCAAAGAGACCACAATGTATGCCAATGGAGCTAGCACCGAATAACGGCATAAAGAAATAAAATAATTCTAACGGCTCTGGACAGCATGAATCCTCCTATCAATCTAAGAGATAATCCGCCGAGATCAAAAGGTTTATATCATCGAAGAGAACAAGTTCTTAACTGTGATCTAAAGGCGCGATCCTCTCTGAAGTCTTACTGGGAAAGCTTTACACTTTAGGCTTTTAAAATACTTTTTGCGACGAGTGGGAGTCGTGTTTAGCCTGTCCTTTTTTATAACACTATCTGGGATCATATTTCCCGGGAAATCTACAACGATTTTGATTGACAGCAGAAAACCACAACTAGCGAAAAATGGATTCATGTTTCTTTGCCGCTGTCGGCGGTCAAAAGTGGGCGGCATGAGCTTTTTAAAAATAATTTCACAGGCGTTCTTTCGCCCCCTCTCCCCAGCCTCCCCTCGGTTTTTTCTCCTGCGCCCGATTTTTCTTTCGCGCCCCACTAACTGAACGCCTGGAAGAGGCTATGGTATGATTGGCATGTCCAATCTAACAATGTCATGGACAAAAAGTACCAAGTTATTGTGCAATGACGCCGAATAATTAGAGCATTGGCCCATGCATTTCCCGCTGCCTCATGGGACAAGCAATTGCTACTTCTTATGTATGGACCCATGTTCGGCATTTGCGGGAAATGGAAAGCTGTTTGCAGCAGCATGGACAGAGTATCCACCAGATGTTCAGGTGCGATGGCATGATTACTTGGCAGCCGCTCATTATATTGGGCCAAAGTAGTGCAGATCTCTAGATTCCAGGTATAGCGGTCCCTCTCAAAGTACCAGGCATAATTAAGAATGATGGTGACTGGTGATATGTACTGACCTCTTGTATAGCCTGCGAGCAAGCTCTCGGGCTCGGGGTTTGAGAGAGCGGAGAGCGAGAGCTTGCAACGATGCCTCAGAAATTTGAATGCCGCCCCCAATACTTCCCGTGGCTTCCCGCTGTCCGAGCTGTCAGAATTCGGCCAATCAGCACAAACCGGAAACGAGCGTTAATGTCAACAAACATGTAACAGTCCACGTGAAAAAAACGGAACTTGCTCGCAGCAAGTATGGCAAATATAGATCTGTGAAGGGAGAAAACCGAAAGCAGAAGATCCAAACGATTTAATATTGTAGATATTGTAAAGCTTCGTTAAAACTTCGCTAGCGTGTTTATAATTTTGTGAATCGCGAGATGTTTTTTATTGAAAAGGTTTCAAATTACTTTCGAACATATGCAAATTGCGTGGTGGACAAAAATAAATAAACTAAATAGCACCGGCCAAAACACTAGAGCTCTTTCGATAGCTGTTCAAATGGCTGGAAATCTTTCATCTAAACGGGTACTAACATTCGCCGTTCGAAAGGGTGAAGATTTTTTTAAACGTTTAACAGCCGCCGTTTGAACGGTTGAATATTTTTTCCCATTAACTTTCAGCGTGAGAGGTCACAAATGCTGGTCGATAATTTTCTCGGCTGACCCAAACAAAAGCTGAAACTTCGCCGATCTTAATTCTTCATTAGATACATCGGCAACAGAAGCCGCAGACATTCCAATACTTCTGGCTTCTGCTACCTGGTCGTCGATGATGCGTTGTAACGGACAGACAACCAACACTGTTTGATGCTACCTCCTTTCAATTTGCAGCCGCGGCAGCAAACAGTTGAAATATAAAGCTTTTGCCATAGCCCGTCAGCAAAACAGTGAGGACATCACTGCCTTTAAGTAGTGCTTCAACTGCTTGACGTTGCCCGGGTTTCAATTCGGAAGGAAACTTCACATATTTTGAAAAATTCTCGCACGCTTTATGAATACAATCTCCTCCGCTCTCCGTGATTTTGTTTTCTTGATCGCGCACGACGCGCGAAGAATGATGACGTTATTATCCAATTAAATCTCAACCAATCAGCATTTTCCGCTAGCTTTCACGGGTTAAACATTCAAATTTCTGAGACATCGTTGCAAGCTCTCATTCCTTTCCCTCCCCCACCCCCTCCCCCCCAAAAAAACTCCAAACCCGAACCCGAGAGCTTGCTCGCAGGCTACCTCTTGTATAGAATTGTTTGAAGGCTTTTTCAAAGTTATTTGTGTTAAATCTCTTTAATAAAATATTCCCTGCAGTTTATGAAGGTGTCCCGGTAGATGTAGGCCGGGAAATATGTCATGAAGTCAGCAACAGATGGTAATCCAAGTGCCACCTCAGTAGAATGCATCCACAGTGGCACCCAGCCACGTTTCTGCACTGAGCATTCCATTCCCAATACTCGTACTTTTGTGCCATGAAATATGGTTGACTTTGTCACTGGTGAGCTGAACCAACTGTCGGTGTCCATCCATGCTATTACGGAGTCATTTGTGTAGAAATCGAGGAAGAAGCTACTCCACAACTGCCGATTATAGCCGGGTGTTTTAGGAGAACCCCGGAATTCAAGAACAGTTGGGTCACTTGGTAGTGGTTCGTAGCGAATCTCCAAATTGCAATCTGGAAAATGCTCATGGATCTGTCGTGTGATATTACTTGCAAATTCATGATCCAGGTCTGATTCCTCGTCCAACACTATAACGGTCTTCCCTAGTGATGCAGGGCAAAACAAGACAGACGAGCGAAGGAATATACAGTAAAGATGACTTCTAAGTTCAGCGACTTTGCCACCAACTCTGACAAACAGGGTTATTGAATTATTAATAGCATCTGGACTTGCATTCCCGTTGCTGGGGATCGATTCGCATGATGCACTCTTGCTACATTTCTGCCAGGGTGTTCTTGTTTTTTGAATTTTTGGCCACCATGAGATGGCCACTCCATACATTTTTACTAATAACGTTTAATACTTATTCATCTATAACTCTTGAACAAGATGCTCCAGCGCCTCAAAAATTGTATCAGATGTGTAGTTTTAAACTCTCTACAATTCCATGAACATTTTGGAATTGAAATCTGTTTTTTATTGCTTCTGAATTTTGATATGACGTAAGCTTGTGCAAACCAATAATTATATTCATAATTAGCATAAAACAGTTAACTCTTAGAGTGAGTAGCAACCACTGTAATTCTGGTTCCACCAATCACTGTAAGTAGGGGACTTCACCTAAAAAATCTTGGAAATTCCAGAGTACTGTTCAGCTCAGAGGAGTTTTAGCTAGTTTTATCTCCCAGGATTGAGGAGCAAGGGGGAGGGGGGGGGGGGGGAGGAGAGTCCACACTGAAAATAAAAACCTTCAGGGAGGGCAAAGATATTTTTGGGATAGCTTATAAAGCTTAAGCTTAAGTATTTGGGAATATTATGTCATATTACTTGAAATCAGATAGACAGCTCTGACAGCAAGCGAAAAGTGTCCCAGAAGTGCAAATTGATTAATCTTACCTTTTGAGGTGTGCCAAGGCGTCGATTAAAAAGAAGCCAGCAAGTTTTGCTTTGCTCGGACACGGTACGAAAACAAAGACGTCTCAAGCTCATGATGATTTCAAGTTTCTCCACCCTCGTGTCACTGCAGGAGTAAAACTGGGGCGAATATTAACACCCCGTCATATAAGAGGAAACGAAATGTACGTTCTCTTCATATGCTGGAAAATCGGGAATCAGGATTGGACTGACACCGAACGGGCTTTTCCAGACTCTTTCCAATGGCTCTTCAGCAAACTTGTGAAGTGAAGACAGCAGTTGAGTTTTTTTTTATCCCTCTTTACCAGTTTCACCAAAACTGTTAAAAGGAAGCTCTTTTCAGTGGAATCATAGTTAATATAAAAGTGCAATGGTTATGAAACCTGAAAAATGTCTTTGTTCAATGTTTTTGTTATCATTTTTCGGCCTTGACCTTGCACAACACAATAGATGTTGAACTTTTGTTTCAGATATCACTTTTAACAACCTCTAATAGCAAAGCGCACAAATGACGTCAGTACTCATGTTTGTCTGAGTTTATAATTTATTCTTGTTTATGCTCGCATTTCTGACAATAGAAATTCGTTATTAGGAATCCCCCGAGAGTCACTTTTGGTTTGTTTGCCTGAGTTTTAGTTCTATAAATAGTAATTGTGCGCTACGCTATTTCATTGGACCTGGGTATTACACAGCTCTATTGTTTTCAGGGCTAGGGTCCATTGTTGTGCTGTTTGTTCTAGATTGTTTTCTCAGCAAAAATCAGAGAAGACCTTGTAAGAGCTGCGAACTGTCCCTTTTGTTTGAGCAACAGGCAATAGAAATGGTGCTATTAAGTTATTCAGTCATAGCATGTGGTCAAAAACCAAAAGATGTGCATCGGTCAAGTACAGCTAGCTTCTTTGTTATCTCCATTGAAGACTGTAAGGTGTCATAACCAGTCCATTGATTAACTATGGTGGAATCAATTTGTGAGCAGTCCATCCTAGAGGTCCATATTGCAAAATTCGGAGCATTCAGGAAATCAATCAGGGCTTTATATGGCTGACTTGGCCTGGTTCATCAATCTATTACAGTGGCTTATAAATCAATATAGTTAAACACAGTTATTATTTAGTCTCCTTAATGCAGCCAGAGTACAATAGCGTGACAACACAAACAATGGCTGTATAGGAAACTACATATTATGCTGATCAAGGAAAGATGATTAATTAATCTTCATCACAAACTTTCTGTTTCTGTGGTTAACAGTGCTTTTAAATGGCTGCATCAGTTTTAACACAACAACAAAGTTGAACATTGTAATTCACATTTTTGTGCATTTTTATTACATCATCATCATTTCAGTTCTTCGCATATTTTGACTAAAAGCAACAATATTCTCCTGACAGACCCCCTTTAAAAGTACTAAAACACAAACTGAGAAATCAGCAGTAATCTTTAATGTACGTATACTCAGTTCATGTAACTCTATAATAATTATAACTATATAATATATTATAATATAATTAATATATTATTAATATAATATGATAATAATAGTCAGTTCTTAACCCTTAAATCACCATAGATCAGCAGTTAACTCCAAAACAAAATACTATTATTCATTGATAACATTATATATATACATATGAGAATGAATATAAAACAAAGGGAAATACCAAATTGTACCAAGGGATAAATTGAAATACAATAACATTGATATTGACAATTAAAATGTTTCAGATGTCTCCAAGGTGGACTTTGTGGTGTTAGAAATGGAAGAGTACATTTGCAAATATTAGCATGTAATAATACTACAATACAATAACTTTATTTAGGCACGGTATAAAAAGAATCATCAGGCACAAGAAAAATCATTAATAAACTACTATAAATTGCTATCAAACAATACAAATTCTGGTTAAAACAATGCTAATAAAACTCTTATTCAGTTAATTAAAAAAACAAATGCCTGCTTTCCATGAATGTCGTGCAATACAAGGATAATCATTCATTTTTAAAGAAATCACTGCAGCTGGATTTAAAAGAGGAGAGAGTGTGCGCTTGCCGCAACTCAACAGGTAGACTATTCCACAGCACCGAACCTCTATAAGTGAAATTGTTTTTGACAAAGTTGGTTCGGGCAGTGGAGTAGCTAACTTGCCCTCAGAGTTCCTAAAAGAATAGTAAGAGATTTCACTTCGATATGTAAACATCAAATGAAAATATTGTGGAGAGGCCATTTAGTGACTTGTAAACCATAGCCACTGTTTGAACATTCCATTGCATTTCTAGTTTTTTTCCAACTCAAAGATATAAAAGGATCGTTAGCACTGGTATCATAAGAGAAAAGGTCAAGATTCAGCGGCACAATTTTGAAGTTTCTGTAGTTTAGTTGCAAGGGATTTGTTACAATTTCCCCAAACGACACTACAATAATCAAAATAAGGTTGCACTAAGATGTTATAAATAGATTGAAGTATTTCAAAAGAAACGAAAGGCTGACTTCTCTTTAAAATACCAATGCCAGAAGCAATCTTTTTTGAGATTTTATAGATGTGAACATTCCAGGACAGATTCTCATCCACATAAACCCCATTGTGCAAGCGATTAATTTAGTAGATGCAACATGGTTTATAGAGGCAGTATCAATAAAAAGAGACGGGATTGTATTAAATATCTTTAACCTTTGCCTAGACCCAATCAACATAAACTCTGTTTTCGACTTATTGAGAGTCAAATTATTTGTTATTAGCCACTCGTTGACTTTGGCTAGGTCCGCGTTAAGAACACTTTCAAGGTGTGCAACGCTATCACTAGCAAAAGTTAAGTGCCTATCGTCTGCATACATCCTATATTGAACATTAGAGAGACAGTTCGGTAAATTGTTTATATAGAGTATAAAAAGAGGACCAAGGAATGTTGCAAGTTAGATATTGACTATCAGAGAGAGAACTGTTCACAAAACATTTTTGTTTACGACAATCCAAATAAGATTTTTACAGCAACTACACCAACTACAGCAGCTACACGAACTACTGTAACTACACCACCTTCCGTAACTACACCAATTACACCGACTACAGCAACTACATCAACTAAACCAACTACATTAACTACACCAACTATGCCAATTACACCAACTACAGTAACTACAGCAACTACACCATCTACAGTAACTACACCAACTACACCAATTACAGCAAATACTATTTAAAGCGGTAGAAGCAGTGTTCTATATTCGTGACAGTAGTCATGAATGTATTACCATTAATCAACTAACTAATCGACAAACATTCAATCTGTACCTCATTCGCAAGTTCATCGACAGTTTCTAGGTCTTTCCAGTCCATTTTACGTTTATTTTGCTTTATTTCAGAGCCAACTTGACTGTAGTGTCGTTTTAGTATTTGCAAGCAACTGTTTGCACGAGCACCAGAACACTGCGGTGGTATGATTGGCATGTCCAATCTAACAATGTCATGGACAAAAAGTACCAAGTTATTGTGCAATGACGCCGAATAATTAGAGCATTTGGCCCATGCATTTCCCGCTGCCTCATTGGACAAGCAATAGCTACTTCTTATGTATGGACCCATATTTGGCATTTGCGGGAAATGGAAAGCTGTTTGCAGTGGCATGGACAGAGTATCCACCAGATGTTCAGGTCTGATGGCATGATTACTTGGCAGCCGCTCATTATATTCGGTCAAATTAGTGCAGATCTCTAGATTCCAGGCATAGCGGTCCCTCTCAAAGTACCAGGCAAAATTAAGTATAATTGTCACTGGTGATATGTACTGACCTCTTGTATAGAATTGTTTGAAGGCTTTTTCAAAGTTATTCGTGTTAAATCTCTTTAATAAATATTCCCTGCAGTTTATGAAGGTGTCCCGGTAGATATACGCCGGGAAATATGTCATGAAGTCAGCAATAGACGGTAATCCAAGCGCCACCTCAGTAGAATGCATCCACAGTGGCACCCAGCCACGTTTCTGTACTGAGCATTCCGTTCCCAATACTCGTACTTTTGTGCCATGAAATATGGTTGACTTTGTGACTGGTGCGCTGAACCAACTGTCGGTATCCATCCATGCTATTACAGAGTCACTTGTGTAGAAATCGAGGAAGAAACTGCTCCACAACTGCCGATTATAGCCAGGTGTTTTAGGAGAACCCCGGAATTCAAGAACAGTTGGGTCACTTGGTAGTGGTTCGTAGCGAATCTCCAAATTGCGATCTGGAAAATGCTCATGGATCTGACGTGTGACATTACTTGCAAATTCATGATCCAGCTCTGATTCTTTGTCCAACACTATAACGGTCTTCCCTAGCGATGCAGGCCAAAACAGGACAGATGAGCGGAAGAATATACAATAAAAAGAGCTTCTAAGTTCAGCGACTTTGGCACCGACTCTGACAAACAAGGTTATCGAAATATTGATAGCATCTGGGCTTGCATTCACGTTGCTGTGAATAGATTCGCATGACACACTCTTGCTACATTTCTGCCGGGGAGTGCTTGTTCCTATTAGCCTTTCCACAGCGTAGAACAGAAGCAAGGCACATATGATAATTATGACAACCAAAAGTTGTTTCCAATACTAAGGAAAAATAACAATAAGACAACTTTCAGAAGATAATAACAAATTTAGCACTTTGAAATAATTTAATTGTATTTATATTACCCCTCGGTCACATTCGCCTTGCTTGCTTGACCAAATTTTGTAATCTTCAAAAGATCCGCAGCTAAGCTAAGAGCACTTTGAAGTGCTCTTGAGTTGTGCTTGGTAAACCAGTGTAAGAATCTTTCACAAAAAGTCTCAGGTTTAAACAATGTTATCAGATGTTTTTATTTCAGGTAAGCCATGAAAATAAACAAAATTGAACAACATGAAAGTTATTTTTGAATTACAGATGCTTATAAGCCGATTTAATGGAATTAATAATAAGCTTAAGTATATCGAATACAATCGAAGACCGGGGGTCTTCGTTTTCGTACTACGAAAACGAAGACCCGTCCTTAGCAAAGAGAACTGCTTACTTTTTAACGAGAATTTCACAGCTGACATGCCTTACTGACTGTTTGAATCTTTTTCGCTAGATACACTAGACAAAAATTATTTATTTGCAGAAACCCAGGATCATTTCCTGTACAGAGCGCGTTCATACTGTCACGCAATCCTGGCTTATCAAAGGCATGCAGCAAGCGTTCGATTAATGCCTGCCGATCCTGGATCCTTACTCTAGCGTAAGAATATCCGGATTTTGGTAAGTTTATCCCACCATGTCGCTACCAAATCAAGTTATCTCGCATAGCGAAACATAGCAGCCAGAGCAGACGCGGCACAACGTTGTAGTTGCCGTAATAAATGGGGAAGGAACGCGTGAAGTGTAATGTCGTATAATATTACTAAGCCTTGCTGATTTTAACTTGTAATTGCAATGTTTTTCTGTTTTAGGGGGTCTTCGTTTTCGTAGTTACGAAAACGAAGACCGGTCTTAGGTCTTAGGTCTTCGTTTTCGAGGGTCTTCGTTTTCGTAACACCCAGCGAAAGGCGTCTTACCTTTCCAAGGCGTCGATTAAAAGGAAGCCAGCAAGTTTTTGGGGTTCGACAAAGACGTCCCCAGCTCATGATGAAAAGTTCTCCACCCTAGCGAGGATTTCACTAAAACCGCTGGGCACCGCGACCAGCGAGGATCTGTGAGTAGCAGAGGAGTAAAACTGGGACGAATATTAAAACCCCGTCATATAAGAGGAAACGAACATATGCTGGAAAATCAGGAATCAGGATCGGACTGACACCAAACGGGCTTTTCCCCTGATGGCTCTTCTGCAAACTTGCTGACTGCATAGCGCATCTATTTCCATAAACATTTGCGCTACAAAAGTGAAGACAGCAGTTGAGTTCAAATTTTTTTCCCCTCTTTACCAGTTTTGCCAAAACTGTTGACAGGAAGCTCATCATAGTAACAAAGTGCAATGGTTATGAAACCTGGGAAATGTCTTTGTTCAATGTTTTTGTTATCATTTTTCGGCCTTGACCTTGCACACTGACATTAGATGTTTTGAACGTTTGCTTCAGATACCACTCTTAACAACCTCTAATTTTTAATATCAGACCTGGGTATCACACAGCTCTATTGTTTCCAGGGCTAGGGTCCATTAGTGTGCTGTTTGTTCTATATTGTTTTCTCAGCAAATCAGAGGCGGCCTTGTAAGAGCTGCGTACTACCCCTTTTGTTTGAGCAACTGGCAATAGAAATGGTGCTATTAAGTTATTCAGTCATAGCGTGTGATCAAAAACCAAAAGATGTGCATCGGTCAAGTACAGTTCAACATAAATTGTAGCTTCTTTGTTATTGCCATTGAAGTCTGCAATGTTTCATAACCAGTCCCTTGATTAACTATGGTGGAATCAATTTGTGAGCAGTCCATCCTAGAGGTCTATATTGCAAAATTTCAGAGCACTCAAGAAATCAATCAGGGCTTTAAATGGCTGACTTGGCCCGGTTCATCTATCTATTGCAATGGCTTATAAATCAATACAGTTGAACAATACTCTTTGATCTACTCCAGCCAAAGAAAGGGGTAACAACCTACATGACATATTTAGTCTGCTACGCAGCCATTGTTTATGTCGTCACGCAACACTCCCGGAGCATTGCGTGATGACACAAATAATGGCTGTAAAGAAGACTACATATTATGCTGATCAAGGAAAGATGATTAAGCTTGATCACAAACTTTCTGTTTGTGTAGTTGACAGTGCTTTTAAATGGCTGCATCAGTTTTAACACAACAACAAAGTTCAACACTGTATTCATATTTTTGTGCACTTTTATTTCATTTTAAACTGATTAAAAAGACCAAAATATCGCATTAAGAAAGACTAAATTTATAACTGATGCAGTCATTCAAATGCACAGTCCACCAAACAAACAGAAGGGGTGGCGAATGGTACCTTCAAAATCGGGGGTCTCAGAAAATTTTGGTCCGGTCTCGAAATCTCAGCAGTTTTTGTTTTAAGTCTCAAAGTCTCGTTTGGCTGGTGCTTTTTCTGTCTCGGAGTCTCTGATTTTTTTCCTCGAGGTCTCGGAGTCTCGGATACTTTTGTCAAGCATTCTCATTCTTCATCCTTGTTTGTTGTTTGATAGGTGATTTGGATATTTTTAGCAGAGTCTCGGGCTCGGATTTTATAACGTAGCTGCGGTCGCGGTCTCGGATTTTGAAACAAGGGTCTCGGCGTCTCAGCGAGTCCCGGATTTACCATTCGCCACCCCTAACAGAGGATGGGAAGCGTGTGGCTTAATTCATAAAATAGCTAGCATGCAAGAAAATTCAAGACAGCAAGATTGAGGCCACTAAATAAACTACAGAGGCTCTAGCAACAGACATCTCTGTATCAGACATGTAGTCTTTTCTTTAATTTACCTAATACAGCTCACAAAATAACCAAAAAATGTCAGCAATAAAATTCAGTTTCTTGACTTTCATTCTTCCTCTGCCTCCAGATTTATATTGTTCCCAAATTTGGCATAAAGTTTCACTTTGAGATCTCCAAGAAGGGCTTTCATTTCTCCTGACTGGGATTCCAGAGATTTTATTTCTTCCTGTAACTTGGCTTTTGCATTCTCCAGGTATTCCTGTGTTTCTTCAGAAGATAAGTGGATGAATATTTCCCCTATTCTGTAAGTAAGAAGTGTTAAGAAAGCAAGCAGTCTTTCTCAAAGGTTGCATGTTTTTTTTTTCGCAAATATTGCCAATAGCCTCTTGCTTCATTAAAGAGAAGTTTAGCTAACTTTGCCCGCATCACTTTTCAAGTTTGTTGGGAGCTTGGGAACTACATTCCAAAGTTTGTGTGTGTGGTTTTATTGTTTAAAAAGCCTGAATCAGTTACATTGCCAACTATCAACAAAATATTGAATTCAATGATGAGTAGCTATAATTTTTAAAACACTTAAACAAAATCCCATTAACAAACATCATCCTGGGTCAAAACACCCCCCCCCCCCCCCCCGCCATGCCAAAAAAATCCTTTAAACTCAAACATTTACAAAGTCTGAATGTATATAGGCTCTTGCCACCCAGCAATTTGGCAGTATTTGATAGCTGATATTACTTTATTAACTGAACATTGTATAAATATATAGAGATAAAAAATGCATACTAGATTTAATATTAAGTTTGACATTAGCTCTTTCAACTTTTAAAGTGTAACTAACCCCCAATAATGTTTTTGCCAAACAAAACCTCCTAATAATTGTCCTGATTAGCTGTGCGAAAATTTTTTACTGTGGCATTTTTCCGTGATGTTTTATAGTTTTTTAAAGTTTTAAATTTTGGCAATTCTTTCAGCCAGTACTGAGCAATGTGAAGAATGGGTCCGAGTTTTGCTTGGACGTCTTGTGACGTCATCGAAGGAGATTGATTTTCATGCCACGAAGAGCAAAGGAACTGTGGGCAAACATAAAAAAGACGTCGGAGTGCACAAAATCCCTTATTTTGGCTTCTGAGTACCATTCGCATTAAAATGCCTTCTCCTTTGTCGCTTCACGGTGATATGCTTATGATAATGCAGCAAATGGTCTCCTTTGATGACATCACAGCAAACTTCATACCCAGTTCCCACAAATACTCGGTAATGGGGCAGAAGCACCTAATTCAAACAGCTGTAGAAACGCGGGGATTTTATCAATTACGATAATTTTTTCGCACAAGTAATCTGGACAAACAGGAAATTTTATTTTGCGAAAGAGAAAAATTGGGGTTAGTTGCACTTTAAATTCATATGCCAATGAGACAAAATGTAAACAACATGATGCCAGCAAAGATTTGCCTATTAAAACTGGAAAATAAGGATATGGGATTGGTGCTGTGTCATCTTCTAATAACATAATCTCGTCACCAGCATCTCCCAGATTCCGAAGCTCTTTCTGTAAAAATAGAAAATAGTTTGAAATCTGTGACAATGTTATATACCATAATTAACAACTCAAATTTCACATATGGCACAAGTGAGACCTTCCAAGTGCTCTCGTCATCAAGGCAAACGGAATGTAATTTGAAGTAGCTGGGGATAAATTGATCACCAAAGCATGAGTCAACTGTTTAGAGGTGTCCAGCAGCATGCTGGTTTTTCTTTCTTCAATTGGAATTATTGCCTCTAGTGAGGCACTGTTGGGGGGGGGGGGGGGGGTGATTATGTCCCCCGTCTGAGCTTCAAACCTTCTCACGTCGCAATTTCGGAAGGTTCGCATGTCGCTGTCGGAATTTTGTCCAAAGCGGCCACTATCGAAGACATCTTGACGTGATATGAAAAATGAGAAGAGGAGATGACAGAAGATGGTCAGATGACACACAGGACTGTCAAGACTCAAAGAAAGTTTAACTTTATTGGTCTTTATTGTAAAATACAATTTCTTTTGCCCGAATACCCTGCAAGTTGCTGTCTTATTTTTAAAACGCCAATGTCGCTGTCGATTTTCGCTTTTCTCTTTGTCGCTGTCGTAAAATCGTGTGAGCGGCTCGTCGCTCATCGCCATTTCAACTCCTTCATGTCGCCGTTTCAGAGCCGTGTCGCCTGTCGGAATTTACCCTAACATGGCCTCTCTAGTAAACACTAATCTGGGGGGGGGGGGGGTGGGAACTGGCAAGGTACGTTGTCACAAAGGAAAAACAAAACTCGAGGTAAGAGGTTGGCGTGTTTGGAAATCAAATGCGTTATGGTAAACTAAAGAAAATGGTTTCTTGGTTGTCTATCGATACTTTACGCTCTCTTTTTTTTACCTTTTTCTCTTCTATTTCGTCCTTGAGTTCTTGAATTCTTGCACTTTTTCGTGCAAACGTGTTGATCTGTTGTTGATCTTCAAATGTGATATTTGTATCCTCTCCTCCGATCTACAAAGAAGCATTCCAATCCGAAATGTTGCTTTGTAAGCAAACCAAACAACAATACACAAAGAGCTATAAAAGATTCAAAGAACAGCTGTTTGGAAACTCTACTCCACCTTTCGCTTGGAAGTCGCCATCTTGGTTTTCGGGCTTAGTGACCGCGCTAATTTGAGCGCGAGTCTCGTTGCTTGGACGCGGAAAATAATGCAAATGTTATTCAAAAACTCTCAAATTATTATCAACAACACGCTCATTAGTTGTGTTGAACATAATTTATTAATATCGAATCAAAGGACTTGATCTCCTGATCTTTAGGTTTATAAAATCAAAGTTGCCTTTTAGTTTTATATCCTCCCCCGCGGCGTCTTTGTGTGGCCTTCGATTTGAACGTTTAGAATGTTATCTGATGTTATCTGCGATAAAGTTTGCGGTTCGCCGGAAAGTTTCGCAATTTGCTAAGGAATTTAGGAGAAATTAACTTGAATCTGTCACTGTGGTAATGGAACGAGGCTTGATAAACAATGGGTAAGTAAGCTTAATTCATCTTGTTTTGATTTTAATATTTTTCTTTTCAGGAATCAGGCCGGAATTCAGATCTTTCTTTTGATCAGCTTGAGCTCGAATATTTTGTTAATTGTTATCATGAGTTTATATATAAATAAAGTTAGCAAATTAAAGCTTGTTGTTTTCACATTACGGGTAATGATAAAATTATTGCTTCGCTTCTGAAATTCCTTTGTAGCCTTACAGTTCCATACGTTGTCTTAGCGCATATATATTGAAAGTCACAAATTTTATGATCACGGTGATGCTGCAATTAAGCAGACTTTTACAGTTTATTGAACACGCTTTAATAATAAGTTACTTTATAGTCAATCATTTCTTTAAAATAACTACGGACTCAACTCACTGTACACGGATATACCGTAATACTTGGTCTCTTACCACATAACAGGAATATTCGATTACATTCACTCATTTTACTGTTAATTATACTTCTATGAGAGGGAGATCACTCTTTAAGACGAGCACCTATAGTTGGTCTCTGTTGGTTTTGGTATGAGTGCTTAAGGGCCTGTTTATATGGTCTTGGGTACCCGAGACAACCCTCCCCCCGATACCCTGGCCAAGCTAACTTTTCACTTATGAATATTTCTTTGAAAAATTCAACTAACCATTTAGGGGGGCGGGGGGAGACAACTCGGTTGGGCGAGTTGTCTCGCCTCGGCAGGCAGGGTAACCCTGGCAGGCAGGACAACTTTTTCTCATATAAACACTTTGGCTCGCCTACCTGGCATTCTGCGTGTCACGGAAAGCCAAGTTTTTAGGTTTAAGAACACAAATTCGCATTAAAGAAATAAAATGTAAATCAGCAAAGCCCACAGTGATCGAATAAATGAAACAAAGTCAAAAGAACAGGTATACGATAGCTGTATTTTTTAATATTTACGCAGCGTGGTGAATATTTAAGTAGGGTCAACCTTGACTCGGTCAATAGGGACAACATTTCTCATATATTAAACACTCGGCAAAGTTGTCTCGGGGGGAGGGTTGTCTCGGCTACCCGAGACCATATAAACAGGCCCTAAGTTATGTGAACCAACTGGCATCTCTGTGCCCGAGACACACTGGTACTCCCAAAATTAATGTCCTAATAATAATATTATTATTATATGTGATGAAAGTTCTCACATTATTTCTTTCTTTCCTCTTTTTGGTGTGCAGATGATTACAGCATAGCTCAACTTTACAAAAGAATAATCTCACCATCAGTAAAAAGTGAAGAATGGCAAAGGCAGACACATGTTCGGCACAGATACTTCAAGAGCCAATCACCAGTCAGCAGGCTCAAGATGGCGAGTCCAACACACAGTGTCGCGTCTGCTCCTGGACACTTGGAAACTAATGATATGTCATTTCAGGTACATGTTGTAGGTTAAAATTATTTTAGGTTAAAATTATTTGAAACTAGGTTAATTTCATTTTCCTTTGTCCCAGATTCATTAACATAATCTCAGACAAAGGAAAATAAAAATTAACCTAGTTTAAAATAATTTTAACGTAACAACATTTATACACAGTCATGGCTGCCATTTCATCTGTTTGGTTTAATTTGATATTAATATAATTTATATGAAAAAACAGTTTTGGTTAAATATACCAGCATCATGTAAAATCATTTCCTGTTTCTTGGATAGGATGCCCCCCCCCCCCCCCCCCCCTCCTGTACTCACCCACCAGCTTTGTGTTCTTGCTAAGATTTTCTCAAACATAAAACTTTAGCTGATGGGGGAAGCTAGAGTCCAGGTTTAAAGCAACTAATTCCTTCAGGTCATGCAAGAACTCAACTCATAAACCATTTGTCTACATGTACATTATTTTATTCCTTACCTCAGGGTTAAAAAAAGAAATCCCCTGATATGTCATTCTCAACCCAAATCGGCTTGTGGCACAGTTTTCCCAAATGTCACATTCTGATGACCAACATCTGAATTTTTTTCCCCTGCTCAATGTCTACATGTACTTCAACTTTTCCTCTTTCTCAATCAGATGGAGATGTATTAATTAGAGGCCCGGTACTGCAGTAACTGCTTCTCAACATATGTTTTGGAAAATCTGATTGGTCATTATGATAGATTGTATGTGTAATTAAAGGAGCTGTTAGCATAAGTCATTAGATAAATGTGGTTAGTGCATAAGAGTTGTAAATAAATACAGATTGAAGTTAGTGTATAATTCCTCCTCTCTGACCAGTAGATACGGTAAATTTCTGCAGTCCTGTGTTCAAATCTTTAAGGCCAAACTACCGGGGGGAGGGGCGGGGTACTTGGATCAACTTTTACTGGGTATGTGCCGCTGGCCTCTCAGAGCCCCAACCCATTATAGTCCATTCTGTGGCCAATTATAGACCCCATTTTAGTCACTCCAACAATTAAATGGATTTCTTTTCCAGCCTCATGTAAATGAAAACATGTCAGGTGTCCTTGAGAAATCTACAACAAGGAGTGAATATGCAGGATACAATTTTCAGTAAGTCAATTCAGTTGCCAGCTTTATATAGCTTCTTCTAACATAGTGTCAGTTGTAGTCATCTTTAGGACCAGACAACTGTCCATCTGAGAGAGCTAATCAAGGCAGCTGTTGTCCCCTTAGATGGAAATATTGCTCCAATAAGCTTTCAAGCAAGCTCTGCTGGGGCAGGAGTGATTGTAACACAGATTTCTCCCCTAGGGATACATGTTAGCAGGACGTCTAGCAATGGCTGGGTACTCATTTCTAAAGGCTGAAAAATCTTTGTTTTGGTCTTAACTTATTAATAAGTTCTTTACACAAGCTGGTGTGCATGTAGCCAGGGTTCTCCTTATCAGGCGGTAACCAGTAAAATTTACCGCTTGAAGCAGCACTTATTACCGCCTGTAACCGCTTGCCCCCGGAAAATTTTTAAGACACGCAGTTTCCCTTTACCGCTTAGCAAAAATCCCTTACCTGCTGAGCTAAAATTTAGGGAGAACCCTGTGTAGCTGTCACGACAATATCTATCATTTGGGTTGTAAATAAGTAATTAAAAATAGATCGATTTATTAAGTCTCTTCTAAACACAACTTACAATGGGAGGCATTTAATCATTATTGTTTCCTTAAGTTTGAAAAACGTTGCACTTAAACTGTCTAATAGATTCATATGGTACTTACAGACCCACTGTAAAGTTCAAGACAACTTCTCTTCCTGCCATGCCACTGAGCAGAAAATACTCACCATCCCCCACTGGAACAACAAGATCAGTTCCGATCTCCTACAGCCACCACATGGTAATATTTCTGAAAGCTTGCTTGATTCTCAATACTATTTTAATAGTATTGAGAATTAAAATTTTCCCCTACAGATGCAGATTCAGATAGTAGTCACTATTGAATATACAGTTGATCTGTCCTTGGCGATAACTGCTACCAGCCTACATATTAACACTAAAGTAACTTAGCAATTAATAAAATAAACCTGCAATCAGGCGTTATTTTCATTTTGTTTGTTAAACCATGCTCTTACTCCGGCTGGTGTTGAAAGACTGGCTTCAGTGAAAGAAAGCATCTGGCATTATTTCTTCAGGTGACTTAAGTAAGAGTAAAATAAGGGAGCACTCTCGACTGATAAAATACCGTTTTATAATTAATTTTATTGCCAAACTAATCATCAGTGGTCTTTTATTGATTTTGCTTCTTCTTTGCATTTGTTATCTTCAGGGGGTACCATCAAGATATTGGACAAATGAAAAGTTTGTTAAATTTCTATCGTTTGTTGATTTTTGTGTGTATACACTTTTGTTTGTTGACGTTCGGTAAACTGCAGTAACAATAATGCTTTCACTAAAACTTAATGATCAGTTTTTTTTGTGTGTATATCATTGACATTAACATCTAATATGTGTTTCATTAAATTACCAGTCCTAGAATATTGTACAGTAAACAAAGAGACAGGCTGAAGACTGAAGAACAAGCAAAGGAAAATTGTAGGAGAATGAAAAGGACATCTGAGGTTGGTTAATCTTCTGATGCAGTAGAACACCTTCTTTTGACCTCTCTGTTAATAGGATCACCTCTGTCATAACAAAAGTATAACATTACAGCCAATGTTTTTTGCCTTATAAACAAAATCTCAGAAACTCATTTTCTTGTGAGAAAACCAATAAAACTAAATTTATAGTACCCACTATAATTTATAGGACGGTAACAGTCAATTTGTATAATCACTTTCCTACAGCCATAAAATTGTGGTTTTATAAACAGGGTTCAAACTATCTCTCATCTTGCACAAATCAGTTAAATTAAAGAAATAAAAAACGTGCCGAGTGCATTATTGAGTTATATAAGCACGCAGGTATTTTTAAGAACACAAGAGAAGTGCAGAGAAGCACGAGCCAAAGGTAAGTGCTTCTCGCACTTCTCGAGTGTTCTTAAAAATTCCCAAGTGCTTATATAATTCAACAATGCACGAGGAACAAGTTTTTTTTTCTTTTATAAAATAAAAATGGTTAAAATGAACCTTACGTCACGCACATGCTTTATCGAGTTATAATGAACTTGGTTTAACCAATCACAGCGCACGCATTTCCTTGAGCATTTTATAATATATGATAACAACTGCTTGTGAAATATATTAGGAGTTTTGAATTGAGTATCATCATAAAACCAAAGCCAATTAGTCATCACTCTGGCATATCAATGAATCTTTAATACACTCAAAGCATTTTAATGTGTGTACCTGCTGTGCACCAAGCATGAGAAATGCATGCATGCGAGCAAGTCATGATTGGCTTGGTTTTACTTCTCATTGGTTCAGAAAGTGGTGCAAAGTGATTTTTCGCTAATCACAAAGTCTTAAGCAGTGTAAAATCAAGCAAATCTCTTTTGAATCTCAACTGATTACTGCTTTAAGCTTATAAATTTTGTTTATTGTTTGCAGATTCTTCACCACAGGATTGACAAGCAGTACTACATGGCTGGAACAAAAATCCCCATACAAGGAAGGTAAGTTTACAGCTCTCTTATTTGTTTACCTTAGAAATGGCTAAAAAAAACAAGAAAGAAAACAAGTGCAGATTGCAGAGGAACAATTCCGCTTGCTCATATGTAAATCACTTCTTCTGTTAGGTTGTGACAAGGCAAGTAACAGTACAAATTAAAATGCTTGATTATAAAGCTCCCTCTATAATAGCCCCCTATTGAGTTTTAAGTTTTTAAGAAGCCTCCCCCCCCCCCCCCCCCTTCTATTAAGCCCCCCACCACCTTCCCTAGCCCCCACAAAACCACCGAAGATACAGCCACTTAGGTTGGGTTAGAATCGCATTATATTCTTGATCTCAACATTTCCAACTTCCAATTTCGTATGACAGTTTCATAAACCCCCATTTTACACTCTATTTTCTGGAGAGTTTTAAGTAAGCGCCCCTCCCGCCCCCCCCCCCCCCCCAAAAAAAAAAAAAAATAAATAATAATAATAATAATAACAATACTATTCTCACTGGTGCCATCACGCACAAACACTCCCAAATCCGCTAGAATTCTATTGTTTCTACACCCGTGCATCCGTGAGCCAGTAGGGGGTGGTGTTATGCATATATTAGGTGGTTTTGCATAAATAGGCCGTCGTTATCCGGTTTATTCCTCTCTTCGTTTTAACGGCCGCCAGACGTCCGCTTGGCGTTATTTCTTTTTCTAGTCATCGCTGCGCCTTCGTAATTCTAGTCTCTATGCCGGAGCAAGTTACTCAGAATCCTGTTGCGGGCGCTGTTGCTGCAGCCTCTGCAGTTCAAGTTAATCCTTTACAGGCGGCTTCAGCGGCCGAACAACCAGCACTACCGGTTCCCGGCTCTTCCTGCTCCTAATGCTCGTAATGTTGCTCCGGACGCTGCTCCCACCGACGCTATACCAGTTGTGGCTCCAGAGGTTGGTTTTTTCTCTAGTTGTTTGTATTTCCCCGGTGTGGTTCGGTTTCCCCTTCCCGCTTTTGTGTCCTTTGGTGCGGGGTTTAAATTTGTTAGTTTATTTTACAATTCATGGTTCTCTTAGTCGCCACGTGCGCGGTATGTTTTCCGCTCCGCGTCTATGTTAGTTGGTTTTGGCTTTCTCATTCGGCGTATCATTTTTCCGTCCGTCTGATTACAAAACTTTTTGTCATCGGTCTGTGTGGCGATTTTTCGATCTGTGTGACCACAAAACCTTCAATTTTCAGTCTGTGTGATTGTTTTTCAGTCTGTGTACAATAATTCACTCTGTGTGACTACAAACTTTCAATTTTCAGTCTGTGTGACTATTTTTAGTTTTCCGTCTGTGTTACAAGTCTGTGTGGCAAACTTAGTTTTCGCGTCTGTGTGACAAATTTAGTTTTCCGTCTGTGTGACAAGTTTGGGTTTCGCGTCTGTGTGACAAATTTAGTTTTCGCGTCTGTGTATCAACTTAAGTTTTCCGTCTGTGTGACAAGTCTGTGTGACATATTTTATTTTCGCGTCTGTGTGACAAATTTAGTTCTACGTCTGTGTGACAAGTCTGTGTGACCAATTTAGTTTTCGCGTCTTTGTGACAAATTTAGCCTTCGCGTCTGTGTGACAACTTTAGTTTTCCGTCTGTGTGACAAATTTTATTTTCGCGTCTGTGTGACAAATTTAGTTCTTCGTCTGTGTGACCAATTTAGTTTTCGCGTCTGTGTGACAAATTTAACTTTCGCGTCTGTGTGACAACTTTAGTTTTCCGTCTGTGTGACAAATTAAGTTTTCGCGTCTGTGTGACAGATTTAGCTTTCCGTCTGTGTGACAAGTTTGGGTTTCGCGTCTGTGTGACAAATTTAGTTTTCCGTCTGTGTGACAAGTTTGGGTTTCGCGTCTGTGTGATAAATTTAGTTTTCGCGTCTGTGTGTCAACTTAAGTTCTCCGTCTGTGTGACAAGTCTGTGTGACATATTTTATTTTCGCGTCTGTGTGACAAATTTAGTTCTTCGTCTGTGTGACCAATTTAGTTTTCGCGTCTGTGTGACAAATTTAACTTTCGCGT
The DNA here is from genome assembly GCA_022457155.1 of Cladopsammia gracilis. Lineage (NCBI taxonomy): Eukaryota > Metazoa > Cnidaria > Anthozoa > Scleractinia > Dendrophylliidae > Cladopsammia > Cladopsammia gracilis. Next base: position 669,172 of record JAJGOT010000057.1, on the reverse strand, counting down.
CTGTGTGACAAATTTAGTTTTCGCGTCTGTGTGACAGATTTAGCTTTCCGTCTGTGTTACAAGTTTGGGTTTCCCGTCTGTATGACAGCTTTAGTTTTCGCGTCTGTGTGACAACTTTAGTTTTCCATCTGTGTGACAAGTTTAGTTTTTGCGTCTGTGTGACAAATTTAGTTCCCGCGTCTGCGTGTCAACTTTGGTTCCCCGTTCGTGTGACAAGTCTGTGTGACAGGTTTAGTTTTCCCGTCTGCGTTACAAATTTAGTTTTCCCGTCAGTGTTACAAGTTTTAGTTATCGCGTCTGTGTTTTAGTCTTCCCGTTCCTGTTTGTGTGACGGTTTTTGGGTCTCCCCGTTAGTTTTTACGGGGGAGGCAATTCCGTCGTCCCGCGTCCAGGCCCCTATCCTGGAGGTTCATTTGGTCGCGATGGACGTTTCAGGCCACAGCACTACCGGCCGGGAACCTTTCCCCGACGCTGTTTTAATTGTAGAAGAGTTGGTCATTTTGCTAGGGATTGCCCATTAGTCTCCAAGGCTGTTTAAAAGTTACGTTTCTTTGTCATATATTGGAGTTTCAGTGCCTTTGATCGTTTGCCTTGTTAATTATTTCAGTGTTCTTCTGTATGAAGTCTACGGCTCATTTAAGTTTGCTTCGTCAATTATTTTGTGTTTGTTTCGCTTGCCTTAAGCTAACCGCTGGTATGCCTTCGATGGGGTCTTCTTATACCCTTAATTGCTCTGTCCCTGGACGGGGTATTTCGGGGCTGCTTCGCGGTTGGCTTTTCCCCTTTCCTATATCAGGTTTCATTGGCGCCTTTTTCGTTGTCCTTTTGTTTTAGGCGCCCCCGTGCAAAACCTTGTTATGATTTTCGCCCGGACGAAGTCTCTTCCAATTTTGTTCAGTGGTACAATTGGAAAGGGGGAGAGCCTCGCGTTGCAGGCCCTAACCTCTCGCCCTACATGGTTTCCAAGGGAATCGCTCATGCCACTCCCCAAGGTGTTCTTTTCCGAGATCCCAGTAGTTTTGTGGCTGGGAAACTGAGTCGGCACCAGTCTTACTGGAAGTTCATTCTGTCAGAACACCCAAAGAAAGATGAGATTCTTATCCTACATCGTCCGGGGGGGTCGACATTTCATTCCGGTTTTTCCATAGTTTGTATTAGTTTTGCCTTTCACTGTTTTGTGGCTTCGTATCTTTAAGGTCGTAAAGTTTGCAATAGAGCTTTTTGCGTTATGGGGAGAGTTACGGTCATCTGTGTATTGTTTTGGGACCTTACCGCCCTGCCTCGCTTTCGTTCAATTTTCAGTCTGTGTGACTATTTTTCAGTCTGTGTGACTACAAAATTTTTCATTTCCAGTCTGCGTGACAAAATCTGGGTTGCAAGTCTCGGTTTTTCAGCCTGTGTGACTACAGAAATTTTCATTTTCTTGTCTGAGTGTCACAAGTTTGTGTGACTATTATTCACCCTGCGTGACTTCAAAACTTCCATTTTTTCAGTCTGTGTAACAAGTCGCTGTGACAATTTCCATTCTGTGTGACTACAAAACTTTCTGTTTCTTGTCTGCGGTATAAGTCTCTGTTACAATTATTTGCCCTGTGTGATCACTAAACTTTCAGTTGTTCAGCCTTACAATTTTCCATCTGTGTGCATAGGGTAACCTTTAGTTTTCTCCGTCCGTGTGTCAAATCTTTAGTTTCGCGTTTTTGTATTAAAGCTACCGCTTAGTATGTCTTCGATGGGGTTATCTAATACCCTTAATTGCTCTGTCCCTGGACGGGGTATTTCGGGGCTGCTTCGCGGTTAGCTTTTCCCCTTTCCTTTTGTTACTAGTCCTTCGTCGTTTTGCTCCTTTGGGCCTCTACATTTTGCTCCATTGGGCCTCTCCATGTAAGAGGCCTCGCTGCGACTTCAATCCGGGCGCAGTTTTTATGCATACCATCCGGTGGTGTAATTTAAAAGGGGAAAAGCACCGTGTAGCAAGCCCGGTCCCTTCGTCCCCTCCTAGAATGTGGCGTCCTCGCATAAGGCTTTTAATGAACTTAAGAATTTCAGGCCTGCCTTCCTGTAACTCATGCGGCTAAAAGTCAGGAGTAAGGTTAGGAATTTTGAGTTGTGGGGAGAGAGACGTTTTTTTTTTCCCTCGGTTTTGCCCATGGTTTATCATTCTGTTATTTATTGAGTTATCCGGAAGCGGCCGCCGTAGGGCTCGCTTCTTCCCATAACTCTTTCTAGCTTGGGGTGTTTGGGAGTGGGGGCTCCAGTGGGAATATATTACTATTCTCACTGGTGCCATCACGCACAAACACTCCCAAATCCGCTAGAATTCTATTGTTTCTACACCCGTGCATCCGTGAGCCAGTAGGGGGTGGTGTTATGCATATATTAGGTGGTTTTGCATAAATAGGCCGTCGTTATCCGGTTTATTCCTCTCTTCGTTTTAACGGCCGCCAGACGTCCGCTTGGCGCCCCTCCCTCCTCCCCGCAGCGATGACTAGACGTGTTCTTTCATTTTTGAGCTCCCGCTCCCTTTCGCCTCCGGGCTCGCTTCTTCACATAACTCTTTCTAGCTTGGGGTGTTTGGGAGTGGGGGCTCCAGTGGGAATATATTACAAAATCACAGTACATGCATGCATTAAATTGCAACATTTATAATTTGCTACAGGTTTAATAATTATTTTATAGGTATGATGTAGATAACACAGATCTGTTGCAGTTGAGACTTCTTGCACAAGAGAAGCAACTTACAAACTACAAGGCTGCCAAGGATGCAAAGTTAGTGACTTAATATTAACGTTGACATCTTGGCATTCAAAAGGAATATTTTGAAACCGATATGTCTTATTTAAATTCAACTTGTTCCCTCAATTTTTAAATTTTCCATTGCAAAATATCTGTCAAATTTCAAATGTATCAATACGGTTCATGAAAACGCAAGCCTTTAATGATCTTAACATTCTTAAAATGGCTTCTTTCAATATCTTCTTGAGTTAATTGCAGCATGGATATCTATCTATTGTATAATAGACAACGTTGCAAAACAAGTCGTGGTTAGGGTTAACATATGGAGCAAGTGCTATATAAGTCAGTTTTATTTCTGGATCCATTGCATCAATTTATTATTGCATGTTGCATGCCTTGTATTGCATCCTGCAAATACCGGTTCCACACTTCTTACCAAATAACGCATTCCCAGTCTATTCACACAAACCTTTGCAAGCAAGTAAGTATTTTAGTATTTTAATATTCATCAATGACTATTTTGCTCACAGATTTGCTGGCAGTAATCCTCGCGATAGTCCAAGTGGTCAGCTTAGTACCCCTGTGCCCGGTAGTGGGATCAGAGCACCCAGCTCCGGGGTAAGTTAAGCTTCCAAAACACCATTTTTCAATTCTGTGTTTTTCCCACAACATCACGGTCTCTCATCACATTGGATAAAGCAAATGAAAACCAAAACGCATGAAAAAGAAAATACTATCGCAAATGTTTGTTACAAGCATTGCTTGTCCCTCTTTCCCATTTGCTATTCCGTCTTTTCATACACAGTAACCTTTATGAACACGGATTTGGGATACCCCTGTAAGGCGGATAACTCTCTAAGACGAACATCAATTATTGGCTGGTTCTGGCCGAATTTCACTTGTTCATCTGTAACTAAACTCTCTATAAGGCGGACACCTCTTTTAGGCAGCTGGTTGTTCACTTTGGAAACGTTTATTTGTTAACCCCCAACAGTAAAATAATACCACTTTTAGTCATCAGGCCAGTTAACCCAAACTCAACCCTGAAATTGTTAGTGTCTTAACCCCGGGGGGGGTACTCCCTATAATGAGCTATACGGGGATGCTCCGCCCGAAAGGGGTACCTTTTTGAGGCTAGAGGTATATGAAAGGGTCAGGATTTCACGAGTTGAAGTATATGAAAGGGTAGGGATTTTACGAAGAATAGGAAAGGGAAGCGAAGCCACGCCGTTGAAGCATAAAAAAGGTAGGGAAAACTGCCATTTAACTATTATAAAAATGGCCTTTCAAAATATCTCAAACAGACACACTTAAAGGCTCTCAAAGGGGTACCATTTTCATTGAAAGGTATATGAAAGGGGTACCATTTTCAATGAAAGGTATATGAAAGGGGTACCTTTTCTGTCAAAATCGGTATATGAAAGGGTAAGGGTTTGAACCTCGGGGCGGAGCATCCCCGTACGAAACTTTGCTGAGTACCCCCCCGGGGTCTTAACTGCAATTCTTGTGTAAGCGTAAGTGTTGTTTTTGCACCCAGGCATTTTCGTCTGCTACCGATTTAGAAAGCGCCGAAAATGATGGAAAGTGGGCGGAAGAAGACTCGGATGTCAGTTCAGTTGACGAGTTTGACAGCGTGTCAATCAAAGGAAGACGGAAGGAATTCGTGGACCGCAAAGCTGTTGTACTCAGCGAGGGAAAATCCCAAAATGGCGTCCAAGATGGCGACTCCTCTAGTGGAAACAAGGACAGCAATGAAGGAGGTGATAAAAAGACGCATTCTGCGAAGAAGAAAGGGAGCTCTGTCGCCAAAGGAGTCAAGAAGGGGAAAATACGCTTCAAGGACGAAGGAAAGACGGCTGAAAATCAAAAAGCGGGAAAAGATAGAAAGAAAATGACAAAGAAAGGGCAAGAGGATGATGAGGCGAAGAAAGATGATGCGAGTGATAGTAGCGAACCTAAAGAAGAGAAGAGAAATAAATATTTGGATGAGTGGCTTGGAATAAAAAGAGAAGTGGTAGACACGAGATATCAGCCTGGAAAACCTCCACCAAACAGGTGAGTGCCAGTGAAAGGGGGCCGGGTGTTCTACGAGTGATAGGGGGCCGGGTGTTCTACGAGTGATAGGGGGCCGGGTGTTCTACGAGTGATAGGGGGCCGGGTGTTCTACGAGTGATAGGGGGCCGGTGTTCTACGAGTGATAGGGTGCCGGGTGTTCTACGAGTGATAGGGGGCCGGGTGTTCTACGAGTGATAGGGGGCCGGTGTTCTACGAGTGATAGGGGGCCGGGTGTTCTACGAGTGATAGGGGGCCGGGTGTTCTACGAGTGATAGGGGGCCGGGTGTTCTACGAGTGATAGAGGGCCGGGTGTTCTACGAGTGATAGGGGCCGGGTGTTCTACGAGTGATAGGGGGCCGGGTGTTCTACGAGTGATAGGGGCCGGGTGTTCTACGAGTGATAGGGGGCCGGGTGTTCTACGAGTGATAGGGGGCCGGGTGTTCTACGAGTGATAGGGGGCGGGTGTTCTACGAGTGATAGGGGGCCGGGTGTTCTACGAGTGATAGGGGCCGGGTGTTCTACGAGTGATAGGGGGCCGGGTGTTCTACGAGTGATAGGGGCCGGGTGTTCTACGAGTGATAGGGGGCCGGGTGTTCTACGAGTGATAGGGGGCCGGGTGTTCTACGAGTGATAGGGGGCGGGTGTTCTACGAGTGATAGGGGGCCGGGTGTTGTACGAGTGATAGGGGGCGGGTGTTCTACGAGTGATAGGGGGCCGGGTGTTCTACGAGTGATAGGGGCCGGGTGTTCTACGAGTGATAGGGGCCGGGTGTTCTACGAGTGATAGTGGGCCGGGTGTTCTACGAGTGATAGGGGGCCGGGTGTTCCACGAGTGATAGGGGGCGGGGTGTTGTACGAGTGATAGGGGGCCGGGTGTTCCACGGGTGATAGGGGGCCGGGTGTTCTACGAGTGATAGGGGGCCGGGTGTTCTACGAGTGATAGGGGGCGGGTGTTCTACGAGTGATAGGGGGCCGGGTGTTCTACGAGTGATAGGGGGCGGGTGTTCTACGAGTGATAGGGGGCCGGGTGTTCTACGAGTGATAGGGGCCGGGTGTTCTACGAGTGGTAGGGGCCGGGTGTTCTACGAGTGATAGTGGGCCGGGTGTTCTACGAGTGATAGGGGGCCGGGTGTTCTACGAGTGATAGGGGGCCGGGTGTTCTACGAGTGATAGGGGGCCGGGTGTTCTACGAGTGATAGGGGGCCGGGTGTTCTACGAGTGATAGGGGGCCGGGTGTTCTACGAGTGATAGGGGGCGGGTGTTCTACGAGTGATAGGGGGCCGGGTGTTCTACGAGTGATAGGGGGCGGGTGTTCTACGAGTGATAGGGGGCCGGGTGTTCTACGAGTGATAGGGGCCGGGTGTTCTACGAGTGATAGGGGCCGGGTGTTCTACGAGTGATAGTGGGCCGGGTGTTCTACGAGTGATAGGGGGCCGGGTGTTCTACGAGTGATAGGGGGCCGGGTGTTCTACGAGTGATAGGGGCCGGGTGTTCTACGAGTGATAGGGGGCCGGGTGTTCTACGAGTGATAGGGGGCCGGGTGTTCTACGAGTGATAGGGGGCCGGGTGTTCTACGAGTGATAGGGGGCCGGGTGTTCTACGAGTGATAGGGGGCCGGGTGTTCTACGAGTGATAGGGGCCGGGTGTTCTACGAGTGATATGGGGCCGGGTGTTCTACGAGTGATAGGGGCCGGGTGTTCTACGAGTGATAGGGGGCCGGGTGTTCTACGAGTGATAGGGGGCCGGGTGTTCTACGAGTGATAGTGGGCCGGGTGTTCTACGAGTGATAGGGGGCCGGGTGTTGTACGAGTGATAGGGGGCCGGGTGTTGTACGAGTGATAGGGGGCCGGGTGTTCTACGAGTGATAGGGGGCCGGGTGTTCCACGAGTGATAGGGGGCCGGGTGTTCCACGAGTGATAGGGGCCGGGTGTTCTACGAGTGATAGTGGGCCGGGTGTTCTACGAGTGATAGGGGGCCGGGTGTTCCACGAGTGATAGGGGGCCGGGTGTTGTACGAGTGATAGGGGGCCGGGTGTTCCACGAGTGATAGGGGGCCGGGTGTTCTTCACGCGCGCAACTTCTATCGTAACGCTGACAAGACAAGTTACGGATTACATGTTACACGCGCGTAACTTATAATTATCGCAACACTGACGAGAGTATTACGAGACAAGTTGCAGATTACATGCTACACGCGCGCAACTTCTATCGCAACGCTGCGAAAAGTACAGAACTGTTCAACTTTTTCTGCAACTCGCAACATGATTTGTCGTTGCGAGACAAGTTGCAATTTCATTTGCAACTTGTCTCGCATCAGCTGTCGTCAGCGTAGCGTTGCAAATTGCAGAAAAAACGGCACCTTCAGCTATACAAATAGAATCTTGGGTTGGATAATCTTGTCTTTCTTTTTCAATAGCCAATGACTTTTTCTCTTTGATTTCCTTAGGATTTTCATGTCAACTAACGCGGAAGCCACAAAGAAGAGTGGAGAAAGGTTTTCCTCGTAAGTAATCCATAATACACTGTAGGTTTCCAAAGAGTTATTTTAACTCCAAAAGTGGAGTTAAAAATAACCTCCTTTTAGGGGTCATTTTCGCTCCAAAATGAACTCCGAATCCGGGGTTAAAATAACTCCAACCGCTAATGGATTTAATTTAACTCTACTGCACAGCAAGATAAATACTTTTGGGGGTTCAAATAACTCTATTTTGGAGTTGAAACAACTACGAAAAAATTAACTCCAGTGTGAGGAGTTAATTTGGGAGTTATTTTAACTCTTTGAAAAACACTAGCTGTGAAGAGCGGTTAACCATTTTTTGCTTCATTACCTTAGTATACAGTCTAACCCCCTGGGGGAGTACCCTCATACCCCCATCACCCCCGTATGTATGTAACTCCGTTAACACGGAGGTGGCATGCATGTCGTGAACTATGTCAGCCAATTCTCTTGTATTGTTTCTTCTCGTGTTTCCAGGGCGTTTTTGACGGAAATTACAGATGGCAAGGAATTGGAAGACGACGAATTACTGACACCTGTAAGTCATACACCCCGTATTGTCTTGATTAAACGCCTCCGGCATTTATTTAAAACTCGGCGTCGCGACCCCGGCGTATATTTGGGGACCGGCGTTTATCAAACGGGTAATTTTTTCATCATTTTCATGATCGCACTTTATGTAATTTATGCTGAAATTTCTTATTCAGAAGCTAAATTGATATAAATATTCCGAAAATCTTGATGAAAACATAACGTCTCAAGGAGACTCACGTCAGTAAACTGTAACAAAATTTTAACCAGAAATTCAAGTGATGTTCCATGATCTTGAGATTTTTAATCGGCATAAACAACAACTCGACAGATAAGAAGAACTTGATAAAGAAACGATGAAGCGAACCTCGGGATGAGAAAGACGATGAACGTAATATCTCGATAAAAATGAAAGTCCGCGCCGTAAGGTGGACTGGCCGCTGGCGGGTTAATTTCACCGAAAATTATGTTATATTAAATTATATTATTTCATGATATCAATCATTTACGCAACATCGAGTTCAAATAACCCCTCGGGGGGGGGGGGGAGTACTCAACAAAGCTTTGTCCGGGGATGCTCCACCCCGAGGTCCAAACCCTTACCCTTTTATATACCGTTTTTGACAGAAAAGGTACCCTTTTTATATACCTAGTTGATTGGCATCCCTGACTTATATCCCTGATACATACAAAGGAAAAACAAAAGAAGCGTTTTTGGCTAACATTTGGGCAACGTTGACTCACTTTTCACTTCCGGGGAATAAACTCCAGCGCTTTTATTTAAAACTCGACCTTGTCGCCCCAGCGTTTATTCGAGGCCCGGCTTTTAATCGAGAAAATACTATAGATGTATTTTCAAAGTTTATTGCTTTTTGAAATCATAGAAAGCCCTTTTAGTGGGGTTCTGAAGGTCTAGTGGTTAGTTCTTCGAACTTTCGAACTGTCCTTAAACAAGACACTTTGCTCTGCATTGTCTATCTTTACCCTGGTGTATAAATGGGTATACATCGTGTTGTGTTCTTACAAAAGACACTTTGCTCCACCATGCCTCTCTCCAATTAGTACCGGCGTACAAACCTTTGGGGAGTAGTTTCGTGATGGCCAGGTATCCCACCCAGGAAGGAGAAGCAGCATTCCTTGTTTATTTATATCAATCTGATTATTTTCTTGCAGGATGCGCGGTACGGAATTATCAACGAGCAACAGAGACATGTGTTTGGCTTGCTGTTTGATGAAGTGGATAAAGACAAGAATGGCAGTGTAACTCTACAGGAGCTCAAGTTCAGGATGCAGCCCTCTGTTTCTAGACATGATATCAAACATTTTGTTCAGGTATAAACGGCCCGAGTCTCCGTTTAACTCCAAAGAGTCACAAAATCAAAGTTTCACTTTTTTAGTTGCTGCAAAACACTGAAAATGGCACCGCGGGGAAAAAAACTGCTCAATAGCTTTCATTTGAATGGTCACACTTCAGGATTTTATCCACAGACTCAAACGTTAGAACCACCTTGTACAGCATAATGAACAGCACCACAGGAAAGTACTGCTCAGTAGCTTTCATTTGAATGGTCACACTTTAGGATTTTATCCACAGACTCAAACGTTAGAACCACCTTGTACAGCATAATAAACAGTACCACAGGAAAGTACTGCTCAGTAGCTTTCATTTGAATGGTCACACTTTAGGATTTCATCCACAGACTGAAAAGTTACACCACCTTGTATAGCATTATAAGCAGCACCACAGGAAAGTACTGCTCGATAGCTTTCATTTGAATGGTCACACTTCAGGATTTCATCCACAGACTGAAAAGTTACACCACCTTGTATAGCATTATAAGCAGTAAAACAGGAAAGTACTGCTCAGTACGTAGCTTTCATTTGAATGGTCACACTTCAAGATTTCATCCACAGACTGAAAAGTTACACCACCTTGTATAGCATTATAAGCAGTAAAACAGGAAAGTACTACTCAGTAGCTTTCATTTGAATTGTCGCACTTTAGGATTTCATCTACAGACTCAGAAGTTAGAACCACCTTGTACAGCATAATGAACAGCACCACAGGAAAGTACTGCTCAATAGCTTTCATTTGAAGGGTCACACTTTAGGATTTCATCTACAGACTCAAAAGTTAGAACCACCTTGTACAGCATAATAAACAGCACCACAGGAAAGTACTGCTCAATAGCTTTCATTTGAAGGGTCACACTGTAGACTCGAAAGGAAGAACAGACTCAAAAGGTAGAACCACCTTGTATAGTGTAATTAGCACTGAGAACCACAGGAAAGTACTTCTCAATATCTTTCATTTGAATGGTCAGACGTTAAGATTTCATCCAGGCTCAGAATTCGAAGTTTACAAGATATAATTCAGTTTTATAATTTCAAACACTTGCGTGTTTGATAGTCTGTGGATGTTCACTCATGTTTATCCGCAGTTCAAATATATGAGTTTCATATATTCACATTCACATATATTCACTGACATCGGGTATATTACGAACTCGCAATTAACCATCTATCCATGTGGCTCGATAGCTCAGTGGATAGAGCATTGCACCGGTATCGCAAGGTCATGGATTCGAATCCCGTTCAAGCCTGAATTTTTTTCAGGTTACTTTTTCAACTGCTTAAGTTGAGAACACACTGCGAGGATCACAAATCTCACTCAGAGTTTCTAAAGTTAGCTTTGTCATTTATTGGATCCGTGCAGGCATTATTTTATTAATTTCTTGCGTTCACTTTAAGGTGTTTGACTTGAACAAAGACCAGACCATCGATAAAAGGGAATTTGCTGCCATCTGCGCTCTCAACGACCGAATTGCTGGAATCAAGTAAGAAATGTGAAGTTTCTCTTATATCACTTTTCACTATAAAATTATTGAGTGGGCATAGTTTTTGTTTTTTTCTTTTTCTCGTTATTTTTTTTCAGAACTGAATCCGAAGACGCTTCACTAGCTTTAGATCTGGAAAATTTGGCGCAGCATATTGTCATTTTCAAGGTAAATTGCGTATTGCTTTTGACGCGGTATGAGAAGGAGCTTTGTTGTGTTTTATCTGCTTTTTAACCCTTCATTGCCAGTCAAACCTTGTGATGAAACACTCTTTCGAGTGTTCGATGCAGCTTCTCGAACTGATCATTAAATACAGGGAAAATGACGGAATAAAATCGCCAAAATCAATGCTAATTAAGATCATGTTTCCAAACCACTGTAACGCTTATGTCTTTCCTTTTTCAAATTTGTTGAATTATTTCAACCAAAGTTATTACTCTGACCAATCGCAGCAGTCGTAAACAATCCAATGAACCAATCAGAGCTCGAAGCAATTACATGTCGGCGGCGTCAAGCGCGGGAAAACGCGTGCGAGCAAGTCACGATTGGTTTTGGTTTTACTTCTGATTGGTCGAGAAAGTGGTGCGAGATTTTTTAGCCAATCACAAAGTGTAGCAATGAAAAACCAAAGCAATTGTGTAATTACTTTTCACACTCAATTGAAAACTGCTCTAATTCACTAAAGGCCCCGTCCACACGTATACGTTTACGTTCGTAAACGCATATTTTTTTTTTTATCTAAAACGCTCCCGTCCACACGAAGCCAGCCATCGTTTACGATTCGTTTTCACCTGTCCACACGTAAACGCTAAAACGATACGTAAACGCTAAAAATCTGCATTGAGCATGTGCTAGATAACTTGAGCATGCGCCATAAACAGCTGTGAATCAGCGTTTACGAAAATATCCGTTTACGTTGTCCACACATAAACGGGTTAACGGCGTTTTCGAAAATATCCACTTTGGAGAGCGTTTTCGAAAATATCCGTTTAGGGTGACTGTTTTCATCGTTTACGTGTGGACGGGAGGCCTAAACGCATAAAAAAATATGCGTTTACGAACGTAAACGTATACGTGTGGACGGGGCCTAAATGAGTTCTAGAAAGTCTGTGGATAATTTATACCGTGTGACCAGATTGAAAAGAAACCTAGTCGGTTTTTTTAAGTTTTTTTCAGTAATTAGAATATTTTTCTTCAATCGTGAGAGTTTAGGGTAAGAAGCTTGCTTTTCAATATTTTTTCAGTCCATTATTTTGCATGGAAGCTTCTTTGAAATAAATGACGTTAGAATTCAAATTTGGAAACTGTTCTCTTTGGTTTCACTTGCTATATTTTACCATATCAATGCTTTTCTTGTACAGGAAATGTTCAAAACAATCGATGAAGATGACGATAACAGACTGGACGCTGGCGAGCTGTTAGTCATGGTTTCTGCTGCCATGGAAACAGAAACAGGGGCGGACCTTCAGACAGCCAAGGAGGTGCTTGAAGGAGCACGTGATGAGTTTGGTGAGTCCACACAACTACACATGATTATCACGTGTCAAATTTTGTTTATTTATTGAATTATTTGATGTCTCAGGATTAACTGGTTTCAGTCCGCTTCCGTTATTTTGTGTAAATGCGTACGTGGATTGTCCACGGTTATTAACCATTTACACAAAAAATTACCTGTCCTTTCCAAGACTACTTCAACTAGGCTTAAGAACTAAACATTAACACATGCAGTTTCTGAAGTCGTAAGTGACGACGAGATTTTTAGCTTTTATGGCGCCAACTTGCTGTATTTGTATGCCCTTTCTGTTGATGGTAACTAAGGGCCGCCGTGACTTACATGTTTCTTTACTTTTCTTTTCGTTTTATTCCAGGGTTTATCGATTTTATTGGTTTCATGTCATACATACCCTTCTTTGCAAAGCTGCTGCGAACAATCCTGGAACATCCGCTGACCATTTCTGAACTTGAGCGGGCTCGTGAGCGGGTGCGGCAGCATGACTTAACTTTCAAGCCGCCCAAGAAAAAAGCCAAGGAACCAAAGAGTTGGGAAGTGTTCTAGCAGAAATATATTGTAACCCTTTGGCTCTCATAGCAGCCTGATTCTCAGACGGTCCGAGGTCGCTCGCACTCCAATCCCTCACAGACTGGAAAGTTTCACCACCTTGTATAGCATAACAAACAGCACCACAGGAAAGTACTGCTCAGTAGCTTTCATTTGAATGGTCACACTTTAGGACTTCATCCACAAACTCAAAAGTTAGAACCACCTTGTACAACATAATAAACAGCACCACAGGAAAGTACTGCTCAGTAGCTTACATTTGAGGATTTCATCCACAGACTCAAAAGTTAGAACCACCTTGTACAGCATAATAAACAGTACCACAGGAAAGTACTGCTCAGTAGCTTTCATTTGAATGGTCACACTTTAGGATTTCATCCACAGACACAAAAGTTAGAACCACCTTGTATAGCATAATAAACAGTACCACAGGAAAGTACTGCTCAGTAGCTTTCATTTGAATGGTCACACTTGAGGATTTCATCCACAGACTCAAAAGTTAGAACCACCTTGTACAGTATAATAAACAGTACCACAGGAAAGTACTGCTCAATAGCTTTCATTTGAATGGTCACACTTTAGGATTTCATCCACAGACTCAAAAGTTAGAACCACCTGGTACAGTATAATAAACAGTACCACAGGAAAGTACTGCTCAATAGCTTTCATTTGAATGGTCACACTATAGGATTTCATCCACAGACTCAAAAGTTAGAACCACCTTGTACAGCATAATAAACAGTACCACAGGAAAGTACTGCTCAGTAGCTTTCATTTGAATGGTCACACTTTAGGATTTCATCCACAGACTCAAAAGTTAGAACCACCTTGTACAGCATAATAAACAGCACCACAGGAAAGTACCGCTCAGTAGCTTTCATTTGAATGGTCACACTTTAGGATTTCATTCATAGACTCAAAAGTTAGAACCACCTTTTACAGCATAATAAACAGTACCACAGCAAAGTACTGCTCAGTAGCTTTCATTTGAATGGTCACACTTTAGGATTTCATCCACAGACTCAAAAGTTAGAATCACCTTGTACAGTATCATAAACAGTACTGTTTTGTGGGTCCTCTTTACTTTTCGCAAACCACTTGCGGAGGAAAAAAATATGACTCACGAAACAACTGGAAATTGGGTCTAACATTCCTTAAAAATGCGAAAATTTGTAAACTTGACAAAAGGTTTAAAACTTTTCTTGAAAAAGGGATTTAAAACGTAAACAGCGCCACCAGAGAAAAGTACTGCGCAATAATGATCAGAAAACCATGATCAGAAAACTGTGAATTCACGCGCTTCACATTCGTGGTCAGAGATAAACAGTAGCCTTCAAACAAGCTCTCTTCACAGTGACTTATCAATTCATGAAGTTAAAAAATCACGTTTTAAAAGCGACAAGCATCACCAATTTTTTATATCCATGATTTTAGTTACTTTCCTTTTTTATCGTTTTGAGGATATTTGTACTGGTGCGATCTTTGTGGCAGTAAATTAGATATTATTTTTCTATTCCATTTTTCTACTTTTGTTGTATGTTTTATTGAAAACCAAGTACCAAAGAAAGTATTTTACAACACAAAGGAGGATGAAAATCCGTTACCAAAAGAACTTATTTGTAAATCTTAACATGTTTTAATAAGCCGTTTCAAAGAATCGACATGCTATTAATTATAAAAGAAGTGTACAAATACTTTACTAAGTTCAAAGAAGTAGATATTTGACGTACTGTATATGATGGTGAATAAATACACATAATTGTTTGTTTGCGTTTGTCTTTTGGTACGTCGATTTATCGTATTTCCACCAAAAGCAGGGGTGGTGAATGGTAAATCCGAGACTCGCCGAGACGCCGAGACCCTTGTTTCAAAATCCGAAACCGCGACCGCAGCTACGTTATAAAATCCGAGCCCGCGAGACTCAATGCGCAAAAAAACCGAGCTCGAGACTCAGTGCCAAAAATATCCGATTCACCTATCAAACAACAAACAAGGATGAAGAATGAGAATGCTTGACAAAGGTATCCGAGACTCCGAGACCTTGAGGAAAAAAATCCGAGATTTCGAGACCGGACCAAACCAAAATACAGTCAAACCTGTATTAAGCGGACCCCATATAAAGCGGAAACCCTCTATTAAGCGGACACCAGCTTGGGTCCCGAAATTTTCTTCCCATTTTTACTGTAAATCGAACATGCATTCAGTGGACCAATCTATAAAGCGGACGCAGATACCAAAATTACGCAATTTTCTTACACGAAACCTCTATTAAGCGGACATTTCAAGTGTTTTTAGAATGCATTTTGTATAAAATTGTGTAATTATCGTCTACTTCTGAAAACATGTTTTCCAGTAAAAAGTAATTCAACGCGATACAGACAGTTGTGAATAAGGTTTGTGGAGCATGCAGTGTGGTGCAGCGGTGAGAGCACTCGCCTCCCACCAATGTTCCCGGCCCGGCGTCATATGTGGGTTGAGTTTGTTGTTGGTTCTCTCCTTGCTCCGAGAGGTTTCTCTCCGGGTATTCCGGTTTTCCCATCTCCTCAAAAATCAACAGTTCCATATTCCAATTAGATCTGGAAAGTTTCCCCGATTAGTTGCTAAATACCTTTGACACTGAAATAAAGTGATTTATTTATTTTTGTTTAGTTAGTTTATGAATTAAAATGTAATGAAATCAGTACACTGAGGTATAATAAACGTGGAGATATAAGAAGGTTTATAATTAACTATGATTGAGCAATGTATCAGAACCTGTATTAAGCGGGCACTATCGAGGGTGTCTTCTTAATACAGGTCGTAAATAAATACAAGTTGTACTCCAAAAAGCCTTCAAAAACTCATTAATAATTCATGAGCATATCAGCCAATCATACGACGTAAATCGATCACGTGTATGACCCTTTATACCTGGTAATCTACGGTCATTATGAAAAGCCTGGTGGCGGCTTTGATTTCAGTCACAGGGGAGTTCGGGGCTGAATGGGCAAACAATGCCATTATCGCTGAATTTTTAATGAGAATGATTTTAAAATGACCGTGATATTTATATTAAAATCACACGTAATCTTTATATAAAGATTACTGATATGGGTAGTAATTGTTCAGGATTCTTTGTGCAACAAATGGTGACTTTAATATTTTTGTGCAGTACTGGTTTACGAAATCTGGTCTTTCGCCATTCTATTTGGAATCTTCTCAACAAAATAAACAACCAACAGTTTAACAAGTGAGCCGTTATTTGAATGCACCAGCGCCCTAGTGTAAATTGCCAGGTAAGCGACTGGTTCGCAGATGCAAGCTGCTTATTTCTACTCGTTCTCTACCTCTGAAAAAAAAAATGTCAGCCGTTTTATCTACCGTACCTGACAACTTTAGTTAGCATTTTTCAGTTGATGTTTTCCCTCAGAACTATAAAATCCCAAAACTTTCGACCGGAGCCGGGAAGCAATGGTCACTTCGTCGAAGACGTGGCACATGTGTTGTATGCTAATCAGTCTAGTCTACTTGTTTTTCTCGTATGCTAATTTCCTCTTTGCACAAAAGCGCAATTGTTTTAATTCCGAAGGGACACGCTTTTGAAAGAATGTTTTTGAAGCCGTTCAAAAAACTCGCAGCACGTGTATTATCAGGTGTAAAAACTCTCGGCTTCGCCTCGAGTTTTTAAACCTGATAATACACTACTGCTCGTTTTTTAAACTATACTTGGAGTATTTTGCAAGTGACACGATAAAATGGCGTTTTCGGAGGTTCTTTTCAGCGCTTGATAGCAGTGTTTGTCTACTAATCTGTAAATGTGCATTTCATCATGCCAGTTTTAAATCCATTTCAGAACAAAGATTGGGCTGTCAAGCTACACCGTTGAAGCGAACATTGTCCGCAATTATGGCAAACTTGTTAAAGGCCCACCTTCACCCAAAATGCTGTGCGTGCCGTGATCACTTTTTGTGTTGAATTTCGTGTAACACGAAATTCACGCTTGAATGCGTGCAACCAATCAGATCACGCGTATGAACAATGGAGCATTTCAAAACAAAAACAAACGACTGCAACGTCTTTTGGGTGAAGGTGGGACTTTAAATATTGCTCTTAGCCTCCTTTTCAAACCGAGGCCAAGTGCAAAACCATTCACATGAAAATGAGTTTTCTTTCACATGCAACTAAAACTTATATCCATATGAATGGTTTTGCACTTGGCCTCGGTTTGAAAAGGAGCAACTCGAAAATGGGCTATTCACCTGAGGTTATTTCAGTATTTAAATAACAAGTGTTTAAAACGCTGACAGGAACGAAACAAAGTCCGCCTGTTGTTCAGTGTCCAGTCGATATTGTTTTCAATTAATTGAAGCGAACATTGTCCGCAAACATGGCAAACGTGTTAAATTAACCTAAGGTTATTTCAGTATTTAAATAACAAGTGTTTAAATGCTGATAGGAACGAAATAAAGTCAGATTGTTGTTCATTGTCCAGTCGATATGGATTCCAATTTGTTGAATAACAGCTGTTACAATGAAAGCTTTTTCAAAGATTTTAACGCCACGGTGTTTGCTTCGCGAGTCATCACTGCGTCGTATTCAATGCTGTTTTACTTGGCTTTATTGTTTATAAGCGCTCTGGGTGTAGTCTTCAAGCCCTTCATCAACCACTTCTCCTCACACGCTTCCCTCATTCTTTTTCTTATAGGGGGAATCATCACTTCCATCAATTTTTTCACTACCTCAAGCGAGACAACCATTATGCTAGTGCTGTTTCACCGTATAGTTTCCGTTTTTCTCGTCGGCGTGGTTTACGTCCTGTTTGGCGCGCTGTTATTCTTTACAAAGCCAAAGAGTTCTTCAATTCAACGTACCCTCGGACAACACCAGCCTTCCATGGGGCTACTTATCACAATAATCACACTTCCTCTTAATACAACGGAGCTGTTGATTCTTCTGGGGTCTCAAGCGAAAAACGACTCTTCGCAACATCGAAACAGCATGATAGGGTTGCTGCACGTGGTGAGCGATGCGATATTTTTTGTTCAGAAGTTCATTCAAGTCGTTGTTTACGTTTGGCTGAGAAACTCGAGAGTCTGCGAATCGTACAAAAAAAAACGCGCAATTTTATTTCAAGGTATTGGCGTTTTTCAACTTTATGCATTGGGTGGATGCGCAAGTAAACTTAGGCAAAAGTGTTCTCATGGACCGAGCGAGATTGGTTTACGGAGACTGGTTTCAAGTCGTATTCGAACTTTACAGAGCTCTCTTGATAGACTATCGTCTCCTGTGTTCATTGCTTTTCCTTGAGCACTCGATTCAAATAAAAAACGAAACAAACGGCGCTGAAGCGGTCGATAGAGACAGCGGCGAGCTGACCACAAGAACAATTATGACGACGTCACGCCGGCAAAACAGGAATATCGGGTATATCGTGGGTTTTTCCTGTTTTTTCGCTCCGTTCATTTGCGGAGTTTACTATGTGAACAAGCTTCATCTTGGCGTTTACACGCGCGCTGTCGCCACATTCCTGAACTCACTTTGTATATTTGCGTCTGGATTGGTTCTCTTACTCAAGAACAGGCTCGATTTTGACAAAAGAGATCGGGAATCAATAGGTGTCAAAATTATGGTAAGTTAAAGAAAATTAACAAGTGCTGTAAAGTCTAGCCTGCACAACAGGCGTTATTGGGGGCGCTCAAGCGGGTTTTGGAGCGCGAGCGCGTAGTAAGTCTCGCGCTTCGCGCTCGCGCCCCAAAACCCGCTTGAGCGCCCCCAATAACGCCTGTTGTGCAGGCTAGTAAAGTCCGAAGGTAACGACCCTCGTCATTTTCGGAGTTAGCAGCCTTTGAGGCTCGCTGCTTTCAGGGAATAAAAACTGTCAAATAGAATAAGCTGGTGCTAACTCTTTTTCTAAATCAAATGAAAGACAGAAATTCGCAACAATTATTATTGTTGAAAAATGAGACGAAATTCGTCGGTCCAGTTTATCATGCTACTACACATGTCAAAATTGTTGGGTCTCGTTACTTTCGGAGGGTTCGCATTCTCGTCCCCAGAACTCCACGGCTTTTTTGTAACGCTGACCAAACGAAACGAGGGCTCTGGGGACGAGAATGGAGGGTTCGGGTTCGCTACTATCGGGGAGTCGCTTCTTTCTGAATTTATTAGAAACAAACTATATTTACAAGGGAGCGCACTAAACTATCCCCTCGGTATGGCGAATAACAATAACAAGGACGAAACAGCTGTCCATAGCTGCCAATGCCAGGGTGATATGGCCGTGCGCATGCGTAAGGTAATGGTCATACCGAGGGGATAGTGCAGTGTGCTTCCCAGTAGGTATAGTTTGTTTATTAGAAACTACCATTTTAAAAATTTTGACGTTACTTTTCAGGGGGGTCGCTACTTTTGGAACTTTACGGTAGTACTGTGGTAGTACTACTGCTGTAGTACTGTGGTAGTACTGTGGTAGTACTGTGGTAGTACTACTGTGGTAGTACTGTGGTAGTACTACTGTGGTATTACCATGGTAGTACTTTACGATAGTACTATGGTTGCGGTTGTCTTTTTTGAGGGACGCTTAACAACGTACTGTAAAATCGAGTGTAATTCAGTGAAAAAGAATGCCTGGTGAACAAGGCTTAAAAGGCAATAATTTTATACAAGAAAAATAGGAATAAAAACATATTCAAGCTTGAACCATTTATGCTTCAAACGTCAGCTTGCGGTGGCCAAGTTCAGAACCCGCATATAAAAGCCACCCCAACAACTAACATGCAGAAGTTGTTGTTTTTTTGTTTATTTTTTTTCTTACTAGGTTTGCTGTCTGGGCGCTGTTGCATTTACAAGTTTGATGATCAAAGCAGCTCTCGCAGAATTCTGGGCAAGTCAGCTTCCCTTTCCCGACTACCGCTGGGCGGGAGCAGAGCTGGTTGCGCGCGGACTCACTACTCTGTTCTTGATGGTTTTGTTCCTGCAAGTAAATGCATGGGGCTTGCCTTTAAGAAATCCAGATGTTAAGATAAACCATTTTCTGGTGCCAGTATTGATGCTTGGAATTATGGCCGATTTTGCCGCTTGTTTAGTTGATCAGTACATTGGAACCCTCGACTGGAGAATGGGGTATGTGGAGCACCTCTGCTGCTCTCCCGGGGTAAAAGGGCTAGTTTCTAAATAAACTATGGTGCTGCGTCGATGAAGGAGTGAAACACAGAAATTTGGTATTTTCAACTGAGTTGATAAGATAAATTTCCCACCGTAAAGCGATACAAAAGCTGACATTTCTAGCGCTAGCTCTTCGTCGGAGTGGATCAATAGAGCGCTTTATAATTTTCAATTGAGTGCCGAAGGTAATTTCGCAGTTGCTTTGGTTTTGCATTGCTATGCTTTGTGATTGGCTAAAAAATCTCGCGCCACTTTATTAACCAATCGGAAGTAAAACCAAAACCAATCGTGACTTGCTTGCACGCGTTTTCCCGCGCTTGGCGCCGGCTACATATATTTGCTTCGAGTTCTGATTGGTTCAAGGGACTGTATGCGAGTTCTGTGATTGGTCAGAGTAATTACTTTGGTTTGGTTTTACGACACTCAATTGAAAACCGCTCTACATTGTGGGTAACCAAACATAACCTTGATTTACTCTGATAAAGGGCTGGCGCTCGAAACCTCAATTTTTGAATCTCTTTACTGTGGCTAATTAATCCTATCAACTCAGTCGACAAAACCAAATTTTCGTGTTCTTCTGCCGGCGGGTGTATTCCCTAAAGGGGAGGGGGGGGGGGGGGGGCTCTACTTAAATACCATTTGTCCGCCACTTAACACGAGTTTAATGTTGCCTAGTTTCTAGGCCTCTATACGTCACCGAAACGAATTGACCGTGAAGGACTGGGAAAAAGCCGTACAGGAACTAGGCAAGGTTTATTAATGGGAATATCTCGTTCACGTTTCAAGCAATTCAAAAACCCTTCGCTCATCTCACGAATCTATGTTATGGTGATTTTTGGGTATGTTTGGGAGGTAACAGTTTTTCTCAAAGGATTTGTAAAATTTAGAGAAATAAGAAATATTGAAGGTTTAATGTAGTTTTAAAATTAGAATTTAAAGTTAAAAATTAGTAGATGTACGCCAAAATAGTCCACTATTAACCTGGGGTGCTCTTCCTTGGGTTTCAACTGTCTGTTGCAATTGGTGTTCCAAAAATCATTTTCTTTCTTTTATCCTGCTATAAACGTCCTGATCTAAAAATGTCATTCAAATTCAGGTAAAATCCCGCCTTAAATGAGTTAAAAAAGGCAATTGGTGTTCCAAAAATCATTTTCTTTCTTTTCGGCCCTGCTATAAACGTCCTGATCTTAAAATTTCATTCAAATTCAGGTAAAATCCCGCCTTAAATGAGTTAAAAAAGGCAATTGGTGTTCCAAAAATCATTTTCTTTCTTTTATCCTGCTATAAACGTCCTGATCTTAAAATTTCATTCAAATTCAGGTAAAACCCCACCTTAAATGAGTTAAAAAAGGGAGGTACCACCAGAAAGGGATGTCTTGTTTATGCTCGCAGTAAACGAAAGGGAAGGGGAAATTGGTACTGATACTCCAAAATACGCTGTAACCTGAAGGGGGTAGCATATTATTGAAAGTTTTTAAAACAGCAGTGTGAAATTTTGTGAGAAAATTCAACGCAAAGATTTACGAAAGCTTGCTGTCGGAAAATAATTTGCTGTGTCATTTTAGAGGTGTAGTATTAATTTAATTCTGCACAACGGCTATATATCCATTCTGATGAGTCCTTACAAGAAAGAAACAGCTGTCCATGGTTGCCACTTCTCTGTGCGCATGCGTAAATGCTGGCCATATAAAAGAGAGATAATATTGTGTACCACTTGTTGCAGATATCCATCCTAAGCTATCAGTCTTGTTGATCTCACCTTACCCACCCATCCCATGAACAAATGAATTTCTGGACGGGTCACCCCTCATGACTCTGCCCTCCTTCTTGACTCCTGTGTAGCCCTTATTTGGGTCATCACGCAAAAAAGCGTTGTGTGACGACCCAAACTGCTATCCCTGTAAAGTCACGTTTTGCTGCGTTCCTTTTCACTAAGTTGTCACTTTATTTTATTGTAGATGCGAGATCAAAGAACAGAGCCTACTTCTGCTGCATGAAGCCGGCCCGCCAATGCAACTTGGATTTCTGATTCACGTGTGTTTACATTTCCTCATCATGCAGACCAGATTTGGCCGCTTCAGGCCCTCGCGGTCGAACGACGAATTGGCCTCCTTGTTAGATCCCTTATTAACCAGTTCCAAGCATTCATAGTGGGTAGCGGCGCGAATTTTTTTCTTTTGCGTGTCGCGGATAAAACTTGTTAAGGCTCAGAACTTTTAATTAGATAAATCATCGCTTCTTAGTTAAAAAAAATAATCATTTCGCACGCGCCGCCAAAAAAAATGGAATAAAAGCATATTTAAACTTTTTGTAAGGTAGAATGAAAGCTCACAGTTTTTGAAATTGATATTTTAGTATCGTTTATTCCTTCACAATCACAAGAACGTAACAGATAAGTAAGAAAAATCCAACTGAAGAATCTTTAAAAAGCGTCCACGCACATCAAATCTGAAGTTGAATTTCTTATATGGAAGTTAATTATGCCAAGTCGAGAGAACATAGAATCGCGAAGACATAAGATATAAACTATGCGGAGCGCAATTAAATGCAGCATTAAATTCTTGCTATCGATGTATCTGGACTTTCCAGGCTGATGATTAACGTAAGCATGTTTCTTTATAAGGCATTAATATCGATATGTTACCAGCTCGTCCTGTTGATTCGAGTTCAAAATTTATTTGTTTTCATTTTGCACTTCAGAATGGTACAATATTCAATAAAGCAATATCCTGTAGTAGTGTACACTGTAGCACGTAATTTACTGTTGGTTTTAAATAATTGGAAGAACAATTCATACAAGAGAGTCCAAGACGAAGAATACGAAATATCAACTTGCGTTTAATTAGGAGAGTTAATCTAGAATTTATTGCCCGGTGCCATAATTCGCTCCCCCGGCCTTCACGAGAATCTGTTTTACATGATCGTATTGAAGTTCCTCCTTGTCGCTCGTCAAGATTTCCGCTGCAAAGTTCTACAACCGAATAAAAAGTAAAGATATTAAATACCTCCCTTCGTACCTGGTGGTTTACTAAGGCCTATTGCTGTCAGTAGAGATCCTGAAAGTAACTCTAGTATATAGATTGGTGTCGAAAGCTTTGTTCTTCCATTTATACGCTTTGCGATTAAAAATGTCAGAGACTGAAATAACAAAAAAAAGCATTTCTGCTCCTCGGGACTTATTTTTTACAAGGGGGATTGGGGGGGGGGGGGGGGGGGGGGGGGCTTCTCTCCTACATCCGCCACTGCCCTTGTTACTTTCGGAATTTTTAAAATTACAATGGAACCTCAGCTAGCAGACACCTAATGTTGGCGAACAAGCAGTCGGGGTCCTTGCTACTTACAAACACTACATAAACGGACCATTGTACCTGGATAGTTTGTTTGACAGAAGCCTTGTCTGTACTGACTTTAGCCTTCTTAAGCGGGGGTACACTTTCACCAATCCATGTTATGAAAGCAAACTTAGCTCGCCTGCTTAGCTCGTCTCCAGTCTCAATCCGGACATAACCGTAGGCGCGCTCACCCTCTGTTAAATAAGAAGTGGTTAGTTTAATTTATTTTCTCCTCCATACTTTGCACTAATCACAGGAGGTAACTTACAACAGCCATTAAAGATATGCGCCTATAGTCTCTTTAAAAAGGTGGGACATTGCATAGATCCAATTGCCTGTAAGGTTGCTATGTAATTTGAAGGCAGTAAGGCAGATCTGGCTTCTACTGCCTCCTTCCTAGCTTGGAAGCAGGTTCCAAATCCACACCGCTCTCGGAAGAAAAGTAGCCATGAGCCAAAATATTTGTTTGGACTTGTAGGTAAATAATATTATATGGATGTAGACACGGTCGTGTTGATGGAATAACACGTGACCGGCGGCCATATTGGAGTGTTTAACATAGGAAATGTTTGAATAAGATCAGAATAGAGCAATCGTTTAGGACACCAATAGGCGATTTGCACGAAGACGTCATTTGACTACTACTACCAGAATTCATTTCGTTTTTTCCTTTCTTATTTATAAATTTTGCAATCCCAGTGCGGTTTAAATAACAATAGCCCTAATTTGCACTACAAAACAAAAAACTGAAGGATTCTGGTAGTAGTAGTCAAATGACGTCATCGTGCAAATGGCCTATATGGCCGCCATTTCATTT
Organism: Cladopsammia gracilis; assembly: GCA_022457155.1. Taxonomy (NCBI): domain Eukaryota; kingdom Metazoa; phylum Cnidaria; class Anthozoa; order Scleractinia; family Dendrophylliidae; genus Cladopsammia; species Cladopsammia gracilis. Next base: position 645,167 of record JAJGOT010000057.1, on the reverse strand, counting down.
TTTTGGGGTACTTATATGGCTGCCGTGACGTCACCTGCAAACGCCATATTATATACTTTTGTTTTCTCATACGGTAACATTCTCGACCCCCCTCCCCCCCCCCCCCCCCCCCCCCCAAAAAAAAAAAAAAAAAAAAAAATGACCAAGAGCTCTGGGGTCGAGAATGATACGGTAAAACCTCAACCTCATCCCCAGGGTCTTCTCGGGTTTCAAAATGGCGGGGCGGGCGAACAAACCCCTGGACACTCTAAAAATCCTTGCGTCTTTTGTCCCGAACAACACGATGAAATGTCTGCGTTTTAACAACGGTTTTAGATTGTCTCTCTTACTTTAGAAAAGATTATACCAACCCCCAAATAGTTCCCGGAATTCCTCATAATCTGTCCCTGAAGCTGCGTGAACGATAGAATTATCCTCGTATTTAAAAACAGCCCTATCAAATAAAAAAAGGTGATAACAGTTAGTAACCGCCGCTTAGTTCAGCTCAATTGTCGCCTGCGAACAAGCCGTCTCGGGTTCGGGGTCGGGATTTGTCTGAGCGGCTGGGAGGAGGGGGACCCGTGAGCTTGCTTGCAGGCTAGCTCAATTGTAAAGGCAGCAGAATTAGTGCGGAGTGAGAGGTCGCTTCACACTGCTTACTGCTTACTGCTTACCCCACAATTCAATAGGCAGACCCCAATAGGGGCGGGGCCGGTGGGTGAGGGTGGGGGGGGGGGGGGAGGGTGTGGTTTAGGGGTTGGGAGGCTCAGTATCCTCTTTATTGTTTTAGGCCTAAGTATTCCACATCCAGTTAAACGGGAAGTGTGACGGGAATTTGGTGTCATTTGAAAAATCAAAAAACGATTTTGTATTAACAGAAACCAAAGAATAATGATCCAGTGATAAATTACCACAAAATGTATCAAAACTGCCGATTAGTGTCTCTAGTCAGAGACAGACTGGATCTGAATGGATTGAAATCAGAATTAAAATAAGTTAGCCTAATTTTCCACATTTTCGTCTCCAAATCGGGCTAAATTAAGTCATTTTGTTCTCTTGGTGTTTTAGCATTATTTTTGAAATAAGTAAAAATATCGTATCATGGTTTTGACCAAAAGATGCTCAAAATCTCTGTGATACTTCCCTTTAACATGGATAATCCTTTATCCCAAATTTCTTTCTCAATACTCCATATTTTTCTCAGTTTTTTAGTATCCTATTTCCCTGTCATTTTCTCAGAAATATACTAGAGCTGAGACAAACGGCGAACGTAACTAAGGCGGGCAGTTTACTCCAGCTGCACCAGTTTGGCCGATGTACATAACACATAAAATCTACGCCCAATAGATAGTAACTGCAAAGTAGCCGTCGCCCTAACCCAAACAACTCGTAATTTGGATTTTTTTCGGTTAGGCTCTAATACATGTGCTCAGATCGAACATCCTTTTTACTAAACCTAAGATCTCAGATAAAAGTCACCCCATCCTTGTCATCATTACTGATTAGCGTTTAAAAAAATGCCTAACACGAAGACAACGCGTCACGGTTTTAGTCTCCTACGCGTTGTTTAGATCGTTACGCAACTCTGGGTAGAACCCAAATAACGGCTGCACAGGAGACTTTGACATCAGAAAAACTCTCTTCTGCAAAATGAGTTTCATTTTTAAACAATCGAAAGAGTAAATGATCACTTCTTGTCAGATATCAGACATCTTGAATTCCACATATTTTCAAAACTTTTCTCGCTGTTTGATGATATGAAATCAAACACACATTATCTTGTTTATGATAGATTTAATTTTATATTTTACTTAAACAGCACTACGTGCGACCATTGACTTCCAGCCGACTTCTAGGTAGTTGAAGCCCTGGCTGAGAATATTATGCAGAGAGAATATTATACCATAAGCAAGCATGCATGCGTACAACCTCGTACGGTTTATATTAGAGCAGGTGCGATTTCGTTTCATGTCTGCATTATCCATTCCTTGGGAAGTCTACCATGTGCGCAGACACTCACGCAAGAAGCAAACAAGCGAACGCGTTTTTTTTTTTTGAAAGCTTGACACGCGCGGTGCGTTCATTTCGCGCAGGCCACCGTAGTTGAGAGGAAAAAGTAAGAGACTGCTACTCTCGCGGGTCAAAATTCTTATTTTGCACTTCTTTTGAAGCTTCTAAAAACAAACACACCTTCGAAATATTAAAATCCAACCTTTTTCAAAGCGTCATATTCCCTGCCAAAGAAAATCTCCAGTCTCAATGCAACTACGAACTTCAAGAGGAGAAACGGGAAATTTGCATAGGTAATCATACGGTTTCGTGTTCAATTTGGGATTATTATAAATTTGCAAATTAATCTCAAATTGAACGAGAAAACCGTATGATTACTTATTCAGTAATAATTATACATGAAAAAATTTGCATCAATTTTTTTTTTTGCAATTTTTTTTTTTGGCAATTTTCTTTTCTTACAATTTTTTTTTTGCTAAACATTTTTGCATCAATTTTTTTATTTGTAATTTGCACTGGTGTTACACTTTTTGCACTGGTGTTACACTTGAACTGCACTGCTCTTAGCCAATCAGAATTCACTAATTTTTTCATGTATATTATTAAAAATGAAATTTAATAATCGTTGCGCCTTCTTGAGTGTTTGCATCACTGTTTATATCAAAAAGACCACGAAGAGAAAATATTAGAACACGAGTGACAGCAAAGTGGGATAGCGAATTCGCGCACGAAGCGGTGGGAAGAGCGCAAAGCGTGAGAAAAGAGAGCGAACTTCTCAGTGCGGCTGCCACGTAGGTTACGATCGATATTATTTTGCTGCTCTGGTAGCCTGTTCCAGGCGTTCAGATAGTGGGGAAAGCGCGAATAGTTGGGGAAGGCGCGAAGAAAAGCGAGCGAAAAAATTGCGGGAGGCGTCGCTTCCTCTCCCCAGCCTCCCCGCAATTTTTTCGCTCGCTTTTCTTCGCGCCTTCCTCAACTATTCGCGCTTTCCCCACTATCTGAACGCCTGGAACAGGCTACTGCTCTGGAATCATTATATACAACAAAATACAACTAAAACATTCCAAGGGCGCAAACGAATACAAAACTAAAAGGTGATAAATTAAAGCTGACAAAAAATATATTGGAACGTTAAGTTCTTTTGTCACAATGGGGTTTTAACATTCTTCTCGGTTATTGTAAGAAGTGTGTTGTAACTACAATAAGTATTACTATTTCAATAAAAGAAACATACCACACGCTAGCAACATTCTGAAAAGGAATCGCCTAAAATAGAACGATGTTCCCTTTTATTTGAAAAATGCGAGATGCCTAAAATGGTCTTAAAAATAAATACTGCTGTTGTTAAATAAATAACTAATTTAACAGTTCACAATGCACTTTAAGTTAGTGATTAATATTTCAACTAACAAATTTTTAATTTAACGAAAAAGAAGAGCTCTGTTAAATTCAGCGTAAACTCGATGCCAAATTTAAAGCTCATTAAATATTTTGCTATTCAATCAACGACCAATATGTTCTATTCATTTTCGCAATTTCCGTTGCGGTGATTTCAACATCTAAACAAAACACATTGTCTTTATTAATACCCTACTAAGCCTTAACCAATGTTCTTAAATATACTTTTAAGATTTATTTTCTAAGGTATTCGATAATATCTGAACTTTATTCAAGCTTTAGCATAACATAACAAGATCTTCGAGAGGAAATTCGATTGTTTGCAATGACCAAGTAGCCACTAACCGCCCCATAATGCAAAAAGCCGGTTGGCGGGTTAGCACTGCACAACCATACAATGTCGTATTTTTTATCGGAATCTGTTAAATTTGTAAACGGAGATAAAATTTCAACTTACCAGTTAGTATCCACTTTATCGTCCCTTACATCGAGATAAGCTTTCTCTATTGCCTCTTTGTCACAACTCGCCATAATTTTTCAACGACAAAATTATTCACGTGCGCGCTGAAGTGAACGATCGGCTTCAGTGGTGTCGCATTACTTAATGCTTGTGACGTCACTTAATGAAAAGTTAATACGTAAATGCAAAGAACGTACAATTAGTGAAATTGATATTGCATCAATCAATAACTGCTGAAGTGAAATTTAGAACGGAAATTAGAGAACTGAAATTAGAATGGGAGATTGTACATAACTATTGCGAGCGCTTGCTAAAAAAGCAAACAAATATGAGCTGTGGTACCGCATTGAACATAACAATTTTATATAAAGTAAGTGTGCGGTTTCGGGCGATGTCCCGAGGCAACCACGACGGCGACTTTATAAACATTTTGAGTACATTTCTTTGCCTTTAAGCCAGGAAAAATAACTGTCGGGTGTTCACGTTCTCCGCAAAATTTGACCATTTGACGTTGTTGGTTTGCAGGGAACGACAAAGACATACACAAAAATGTACAATGCACGCGCAGAGGCATTGTTTTCACTCATAAACCTATTGTTTTATGCCGTGCTCGCTGCCGTTTAAGGTTTTCTTCGTGCTTGCTAAAGCTCCCTAATTACTCGACAACGGTTTGGGCTAACGCCTCTCTCCGGTGCCACTCGGTCCTGTGAGCTTCTTTGAAAGTCCTGTATGAGGGCCGTACGCATTTGCGTGAGCGGGGCGGATATAAAGATCATGCTTCGTGCGGAAAGTCGTTTCGCCGTTCTGATTGGCTGCAAACCCTGAACGGGGTTTTCACACGCCAAATTTCAATAGGAAATCTCAATAAGTATGAAATAAAAGGCCGTACGGCCCTACTTGAACAGAGTACGGCGCGGCCTCGGCCTCGCGTGTTAAAATTTGAAACAATTTTTAATTTTACAATGGCCCCCGATGCTTGTGGTACAACACGCCGCTATCTGTCATTGACTCCGAGGATTAGGTTTATAATAATAAATAATAGTTTCTACATTAAATAACTTGCAAAATCCTTTCTTTTATTTTATTATTTTTTTATTTTTATTAAAACATATTTATTGGCGAAGTTTGCCCTAAGAGTTACAATGCTCATCGAGAGGGCTCACTTCAAAAATAGTATTTTTTTGCAAGATCCTTACCAAGACAGTTCGCAAGTGCGACAAAAAGGGCAATAAAACAGGGGTATATGCATTGCTGGCTCAGGCTCAGCCGAATAAAACAAAAGAAATCACAAAGAGGTTCCAGGAAAGTCTCCCACGCGCATACGCAGCCGTTAATATTTGTGTCGTCACGTAACACTGACGGGTTGGTTCAGAGATGGATAATTAATTTCTTCTGTTTTAGTCCCCTATGCCTTGGTGTCAAGTTAGAATTTCGATTTATCGAAATTATTCTATTTCGATATTACTTTATCAGGGGTGTACATGTCCAGTGTACATTTAAGGTCGCGGGGGACAGGTTCCGCTCATCAGTATGCATTTATGAAAGCAGTATGCACGAAGTGCGACGGCTGATACCGAAAATGCGCGAAATATTCACGAACAGGCTCTGTAATGTTTCTGCATCAATAATTGAACGTGCAAAGCGCTGTCTGGTAAAATACGCTATTTTTTAACGCATTCTTCTTTCCGCATGACAATAGCGCGTGGATTAAAATTAGCAAAATTACCATAAATTTATATTTTTTGCATTTGTGTTTGCTCGGGAAGCCTTCGGAAGCGTAAAAACAAGCAATTTTGTGTCCAAGAATTCAGCGCGGATAGAGAATTTCATGAGTTGACACTGCAAGGAGGTAAACTAGGTGTATTGTAGATTGTCATATCTGACTCAAAATTTTTAAATAGGCTTTCACAGGGAAGATATGAGGCTTCAAATTCTAACATGGACAATTTTACTCTTTTAAAAGTTAATAACTTTTATATTAAAGTTGAAATCAAAAAATCGGAGTCAGATATGACACAATAGACTTTTTCACGGATCAGTGAGTGGGAAAATCAACTCGCTTTGTGTTCTTCTCGAGGAGCAAACTTGGACACAAAACCACGTTTTAAGAAAAGATAACTTTAGTGGCTTTCAGCATTGCCGCAAAGCGCGATCCCTTCAATAAAAAAAACAATCCTCGCGCGCACTTCCATTATTCGCCAATATCTGTGTTAAATTTTAGCGAAATAGGCTTTCAAACCTTCACGATATAACGTTTTTCCGAAGTAACACCCCTGCCAAAATTTTGCCTTATATATTTATTCATGACCAGGTATCCCCCGCGACCTTCGAGGTCTTTAACCATTCTGATCCGGGACAAGACACAAGTCACACAACTACAAATGACAAATCGTGGCTAGAAATATTGTTTACGGTTAACAGTTTTTTACATTTAACGGTTAAAATTTTTCAATTTTTACGCCTAACGACTAAATTTTGGGCTGTTTTACGGCTAACGGTTAACCTCCTCTTTCCTCTCTTTCCGGCCTTTTAAAGACGCCATCGGTCGGTCAGCAGTATCGTCAAGAGAATCTCCCGGATGTCCTCTTTTGGCGGGAATCATAATCTTGAATGCGAACAAAGAAGAAGTTAGCGTTCTTTGATCAATCATCAACTTTTCGTACAAATCCAGCCGAGGCTGAGAAAACTCAAAGGAAAACAACTGATTGCACAAGAAGAGGTATTTACAAAGTTTCAAACCCATTTTTACGAATTATTTTACGTTTTGAACGCAATTCTTGCCTGAACGTATCGGGTGAATGAGCTTAGTTTCAGTTTCATTGGGTTTGTTTACGGGCTCGCTTTTGAGCATATTCATGAACAATATCTGAATTTAATAGCCTTTACATGCGAGACAATTTTGCAACCAAACTAATCGAATTGCCTTTAAGATTGGATGATTCTGGCAATTGCCATGCTCGACGTTTTCACCGCGTTCTAGAAGCGGTGATCTCTTTAGAACGCGGAATCAAAAGAACATTTATGCTTTGCAAGGGCATGCTAATTTGCCGACTAAAAGTTCTACCGCAACGCTTAAGGCTTATATTTACTGCTGATTCGCAAAAATTTGCACGTGTTTTATTAAAGCATTTAGTTTTATTCGCAGTTTTTTTTAAATGTTACTTTGTTTGTCAAACAATGTTTCTTAACACAGCTGATTTTCTCGCAGTCCTTGAGCTGATGGCCGCTTCAAGAGCTCAGTTGTTGGTGAAGTCTGTGTGTGGTAGCTCTCCGAAGACGCCTGGCAATACAGCTTTAGCAGAAACAGTAAGCTTACCTTTACACATCACGCCCTTGGAATCGATTGAAACGGACCGAGATCCTGAAACACCGCACAAAGTAAGAATTTAAACTTAACAATATTTGATAAACTGGTAAAATACTAGTAAGACTTAAGCTTTAAAGTACAAAAAATAAAACAAGCTTAAATAGATATTTTAATCTTGAACAGTTTCCTGCATTGTAAAGCCGTTTTTTTAACGTGCGCGATCAAAACATTTCGAATTTCGGTTTAGTTTCCGAACCTTTGAGCGATCGAGATACCGCTTTGTGGCGTTACTAAGGAAGTAGAAAAAAAAAGTATTAAAAATGAATTTCAATATCTAGGACCATTCGATCCTTCTATTAATAACTTTTTGATTGAAGTCACATTAATGTTTATTTTTTCTGTGCTCTTTTATTGTTATGTTCAATCTTCATGATACACACTTTGTTATAATTGGGTTGATTGATATTGGAAATCGATAAAAATCGATGATGTATGTTTTTGTGATAATTTGATTGACCATTGATTTCCAATATCAATCGATTAATTGAGATTGATTATATCGATTGCCATTGATTACCATTGATTGTCATCGGTATTGCATTTTATTCATGTGAAAGGTTTAATTAATGCCATATGACACTCAAATAACAGAACAGTTGAAAATGAAATTAAACAACAGGAACAATGTGCTAATTGAGGAGCAAAAAGTGCAAAAGGTGAAGTAGTCATTCTTTTCTCTTGTCATAATAAAGCAGAATCCTTTCCAATGTTCATCTGTGGAGCTCGCAGTTGCAGTGGATGGACTGTGCTACCAGAGCTCAAGAGATTGTTGCGAATATCACAAGGGTAACTTCCCGCTCGTGATGCAATGTGTCTTGACCAGACATTTTGTTCGGGATTTTGTTACACAAGCTCTGACAAAGCAAGCAAAAATCGATGAAAACCCATAAGTTGCAGGACATTTGTTGTGATTATCGATTGATCATCGATTGATCATCGATTGGCCAATATCAATTGATATCAATATTAACTAATGCTAATGATTGATCGATTGGATTTCCAACGATCGAACATGCCGGGATACCATGGAAACTTGAACCTTTTCAGTATCTAGGATAGAGATGTTAATATCCCCATCTCTAAGAAAGTAAGAATTAAGTACAGTTAAAGCTCTTCTTGTGACTACTCTCATTAGTGACTAAGGCTGGCTGGCTTCCATTCAGGCAAAATTTCCAGTTCAAATTTTTGCTGGTCAAATGGAACGGGAAAAGAATACTTGGAAATCACGTGCTCTGTTTCCATGGGCCTGCCAGGCTTTCACAAGCTTTCAGCCTATCACATGTACATGTAGCCTGAGAGACTAGACTTAAGACAAATTGTGAATCGAATGCAAACATTTCGGTAATTCTGAAAATTCCATCAAAGTGAATTAGCTCAAATCATATTCCTATTTTTTTTTCCCTAAAGTGTTCTGTTCCATTGGATTCTGACCAGAAATCTCGAAAATTTTGGCTGAATGGAAAGCGCTCCAGGTCCCGTCGGTGATCGCACTCTCGAAACCCCCATTTACACTGTATGTGCACTGAAATTCTCGTTAAAACCCTGCAAAACTCTTGTAAGCGACTATACAACTGTAGTTATGACTATATATGTTTTCCAAGTACCTAAGGTGGTCGCTTACAAGATCTTCAACTGTATTTAGTAGCAACATTATTTTATGAGGGTGAACAATGACAGCAATTTACAAATACTGATTAACAGGGTTCTTATGGTCATGGAAAAACCTGGAAAGTCGTGGAATTGTATAATTTAATTTCCAGGCCTGGAAAGTCATGGAATTTAAGCATGGGTCATGGAAAGTCATGGAAAATGATGTTCATGGTACAAAATCACTAAAGCAGCATACGTTGTGGGAATAATAAGGCTAGATGAAAAATTAAAAAAATGATTGTTTTGATAAAATTTTGAAAACAACTGTTGAATTCTTGGTCATGAAAAATTTGAGAAGGTCATGGAAAATGTCATGGAAAAGGTCATGGAAAGTCATGGAATTTTAAAATTTGAAAAGAGTACGAAACCCTGATCAAGTGATGGTCCTCTCCAAGAAAACAAAGTTAAAAAAATGCATTTAACTATTCACAGAAGTAATGTAATGTAAAAAACAATAATAATCAGAGATTGAAAGAGTGTGTTCGATGTCAGAGGGTTGTGAGCACGAGAATGAGAATAAAAGTGAGGCCTGAAGTGGGTGCCAGTTTCCAGCGAGAGGTGCCCTGAAAAATGTACGTGGTGGCTAATTTGGCGTTGACCGAAAAATCTCAAAAAAAGCCTGCCTCCACAAGATTTGGAAGCAATAAGTAATAGATACATGTAGAATATTAGTGTCAAAACTGTATGAATTGCCACAGGCAAGCCATTGTAAATGTTGTGGTTCAAATTTTTCTTTGGAAAAAATTTGAACCACAACATATACATGAATGAACATTTGCAGGCAAGCAAGAGCTTGGGATTTCCTGTGGCATACTGCTTCTCTTTTCAGTAAGTTGTGTTATATTTAGTATACCAGTACTTTTCTGTTTTAGGATCCTACCTTGAAAAAGAAATCTGGAAAACTTGTATCAAAGCGAAAACTTTTTCTCCAGAATGGACAAAGTCTTCAGATAAACAAAGGTACATTGTACTTCGTGATTATGGCATTGAGCAGTAGCATTTTATGAGTGATAATGTTCACACTTTTCATATATGGGAGACTCAGAGACAGGGTGGTTGGAAGCCAGGAGAAAAGGAAGCAGGTAGTCTGGCAAAGAAGGAGAGAAAAACTGTTGGGAAACACCAGGGGGTAGGGGGAGTTGGAATGATCCTAAAGTCGCGTTATGTAACAGAAACTAAGAAGAACTATCTACCGGTTCTCATGCGTTTATTGAAAGTCTCCACAAGCCTAATCGCTCACAACTGCTGGAGCTTAACACAGTTTCTGTGGCATGAAGCGGCTGAGAGTATGACTACTCCCCCCTGGATAGGATGCTCGTCCATCGCAAGGCTACCCCTCATTTAAACACCTGGGTGGAGAGAGACAGTGGAGTAAAGTTTCTTGTCTAAGGAAACAACACAACGGCAGAGACCAGGCTCGAACCACCGACCTTCGGGTTGAAATTCCAGGGCACTAACCACTACACCACTGCTGTTGAATGGTTATTGCAAATTTAGGCTACAGCTACAGTGCATACAAACCATGCAGATGCAAACCATTGTAATTGTTACTTAAGGTTACAGTGTACCTTCGGGGGTGTCTCCAGTATAACAGCTCTAGCGTCTTAAGATTACAGTTAATATACCTAAACCCAGATATCAAATTAAAGCTTATAGAGCTGGCTATCTAAATATGGAAACCATTTGGTAATAAAATGAATTGTCGAATTTTTTACGACGTCTAAATTCGAACGTCCGAATCAGCTTTAAAACGCTATAACTCAAAGCGATAATTATATTTTGCTAATTTGATTTGTTCTCAGGTTTCCGGACACGAAGCGCTAAAAAAAGGTGTCGGCGATTTTCCATATTCAATTGCAGTGAAAAGTTACAGAATATTTTCGAAAAGGGGAGAAAAAAAATTGGAATGATCGCACAGAAAATGCCTCTTGACGAAAAAGTTTTCGGAATTAAGAAATTCGCCGACACGTTTTTGTTGATTATATGTTAGCCTAGCTTCTGTCCAAATTTAAGGAAAATCGAACAAATTTCCTTTGAGTTGTAGCTCTTTAAAGTGTCCCCAACACGCGAAAAACTAACTTTGAGAAAACGGCGCTTAAAAAAGCACATCGCTTAATAAACAAACTCCGCCCACAAAAGTTATACCGTCATTTCTCCGTCAATTTTCACTATTTTTCGATAAATTTTTTTTTTTTGATGAAAGTTCATTCTGTAAACTTTATTTTAACGCCAAAAAAAAATTTTCAAGAAATTTTCGATCTGAAGGTACACTGTAACCTTAACTAAACTGCAGTTTAAAAACAAACTTCCAACAGAACATTTCCCGGGCCCTCAGCCAACCCTGGGTGGGGGCAAATATGCTGTTCAAATGCTTATTATGGGAAGGAATTTTTTGTTATAAATTAGGTTGGCTGTGAAATTTGTGTTTGCATATATATTAACCCTAGATGTGCCAGAGGCCGATCAGATCGGCCCACACGTAAACACCTAGATGTGCCAGGGCCGATTAAATCAGCCTAGATTTCTAACATTGGTTTTGATTGGATGATGGTAATGATGGGGGGGGGGGGGGGGGGGGGCATTGCTGGAATTGACTGATGCTTAAGTACCTAACAAAGGTTAAATTTTTTATTATAAACAAAGATACGCATTAAAAGAAAAGTTTACAGCCGAGTGATGGAGTGAGTGAGTGAGTTAAAATTTGCATATTTGCCACCATCTGCGATAACCTGTTGATTACGCTTCGTGTATTCATGAATTAAAAAGGAGGCTCAAACATTAAAGTTTTTTTTATTTTGATGCTCATTTCACTTTACTGCCATTTTAGTGAATCTCGCTCGCTTCACAATTAATACTACGGTAATCAAACAGAACAGGCAGCCTTGCATCATATTTTTGTATAAATAACTTGTCCCAAACTTTGTTGTTGAGTGGTAACAGCAAGCCTGCATGCAACAGTCTAACTAAATTGTGTTCATCTTTCTCTAACAGCTAAAAGACACATTACTTCAAAGATTCCAAGCATACAACCCCCAGCATCAAAAACAGCAGAACCAGGATCCAAAGTTCACTATCCTCTTACAGAACGCCAACAGTTGCAGTATCTCCTTGAGGTGACCGCTAAAGAGGTGAAGCAAGAGTCCGGGTCAAGCAGCAATGATGATTTGCCAGCTGTCAGCAACAAGATAAAGAAGAAAAATATCAGCAAGGATAATCACATTGAGGCTCGAATCAGGAAGAGAAATGAACGTGGAGAGACCGCATTACATGTTGCTGCCATAAAAGGCGACTTGGAGGATCTTATTGCCTTGATCAAAGCTGGCGCTCTGGTTAATGCTAAAGATAATGCTGGTGAGACTAAAATTAATTCTTCCTACACGTTCACTATTCTTAATAAGTGTAAATCCTCTATAACCCCCTCCCCCAATACATGCAAGCCCCACCCCCGTTTTGGAAGCCCCCATTTATCTTTTAACCTGAAGCCCTTACATCACTAATTTGACAATTCGCGCTTAACATCCATGATGTATTTCATGTACTATAATGATGTGTAAGTGTAAACCTTTCAGAGAAACCTTCTGATCAACCTCAAAACTCATTTTATATGAAGTATATAGTGGAATCGGGTTATGGCTTAGTGTCTCCCTTACAGGGGTGGACATGAAAGTCCTAAAGATTGTTCTTGGATAAAAGGAACATCTATTGAAGTTTCTAAAAATGTTGATAGAATTACCTGAGAGAGTAAAAATAGAATAATTATAGTACATGTAACTTCAAACTTGTTTTATTTTAAAGGTTGGACACCACTTCACGAAGCCTGTAACTATGGCAACCTCAGAATTGTCCAGGAATTAGTGTGGTCCAGTGCTGATGTTAATAGTCCAGGATATGAAGCTATCACGCCTTTGCACGATGCTGTTATCAATGATCATGTCGAGGTTTGTGTAATGTACATTAAATTAAAACTTAGTTCATGATTAGTGTGTTTTTCTTGGTAAGCTGGGGCTACATTTGCGATTTTTTGCTTGCACGGATAATGCAATTTTATGTAAAATTGTCGCGTCGCCAGCACACAATAGTGGCTACATGCATGACAAATTTTGATGACAAAATGTTGCAACAAAGACCGCCTGAGAATACGTTGGAAATTAGGCCCAAGCCTTTGTTTTAAAATGTTATCGTTTTTTTTTTTAAATCTTATTGGCTAGATGTACCCTTGAGTCACATCGCAACTGCAAGAAAAAAGTAGCAGGTTGGCTACACAAGCAACAATGTCCACGATTTTGTCATGAAATATTCAACTCTTGCAACTTTTTCTGCAATAATTTATGTGTCTTGTCGCATCTTCATGGGTGGCTGGCTACACATGCGATTTTTACAGCGTGCTGGCAACACAACAATTTTTCAAAACATCGCATCACCTGTGCAAGCAAATAATTGCGTGCAGTAGTGGCTTTATGGAATGGGCTGTTGAACATGGAAAGATTGGATTGTTTAACAGAAAAACAAAATAGCTGCTTGAGACAATAGCTTGATGACTCAAAACTGTGAATTTCTATATGAAATTTAAAAATGACCTACATGTACATATAACCGTTTAGGAAAATAGTCTGTGGTGCTACATGTAAATGCAATAAGTAAGTTTCATTTACCTTTGACAGGTTGTCAAGTTTCTTCTAGATAATGGAGCAGATCCAAAGCTGCAAACATCTCAAAACTACAGCACCTCAGACTTGGCAAGGTCTGCAGCAGTTCAAAGCCTGGTTAGTACCGAGGACAGCACAAAGGACTTCTACACAGTTGCCCCTCTTTTTCAACCACCTCAGTTTGAGGAACCTTACTTAACCTGCACGGCAGCCAAAGTAAATGAATTAAACGGTTCTTTTTGCCAAGGAAGTTTCTACAATGGTGCATTTGAAAACTTGGTTCCAGTTCATGTGGGCAAAAAAAACTATGCACCAAAAGTCATTTCATTTGAAGGTTCTCAAGATGTGGAAATGTGTGTAAATCCTCAAGATTATGGAGTTGGTGGAGATAGTTACAGCAACAAGAAAGATTTTTGTGCACAAAGTTTGCAAGGTGCATCTGATTTTGCTGGAAATGGTGATCATTTTACTTATGAAATAGGTCCTTCTGATAGCAAAGAAAGTGCACAATTGCCATCTACAGAAGCTGAAGAAAAGAATGACAGAATAAATCATGATGAGAAGGCTTGGCATTTTCAGCAAACTAAATGTTATAGCAGTGGTTCTGCAGAGTTGGAACTTGATGCTAATGCTGAAGTTGTCAACAACACGAATGTCATGGAATCAGCCTCTATCAATAATGTTCAAAACCTCACCAAGGAGACCACATCAGACGTTCCTTGTCCAAACAGTTCAGAAGAATCTATTGCAACTGAAACCCTTGTCCAGATTAACACAAGGAGCAGTCGCGCCTTAAATCCTGGTCTGCCTGTGACTCCAGAGACTGAGGAAGACACAGTGGTACCAGAGAAGTTAAATGAGTGTCTTGACAAAGCAATGATTGAGATTTCTTCATATTTAGAAACCAGCCAAAAGTTAAATGTACAAGCACCGTGTGACGGCAAAAGCAAAAATCTAAACAAAAATGGTGCAGATAAGATGAAAGGTGAACAAAATTTTGCTGTCAACATGGAAGCTTCCAATAAACCTGCAAAAATAAATATTGCTGCAGAGACTGACTTAAGTCATGACCATTGTTATGAAGATGGACAGCGTGCTAATAGTGCTCTGTCTACAGAAACTGAGCAAAAATCAAACGAGAATGAGGCTTTTTGCAATGAATTGACAATCAATGGAACTGGCTGTTTTGAACGCCAGCCAGTTGTGAATTTCACAAAAGTAAAGCCAAGAAATGACAAGAAAAAAGAAGGTGGCAGCATGGACAGAAACAGCAAGTCTGGCAGAAGAAAGAGGTCGTCAACAAGGTCATCTGAGAGCAGTAAATATGAAAACAATCAAAGCACAGTTAAGGAAGAATGCACAAGCCACATTTCAAACATGACATGGAGATCAGAACTACCTGAATTCAGGTACAGCTTGTCAACCATGCCGCTGCATGTTCCTGGTTATGAAGAGTTCCTTATAAACAGCAAGAACAGCAAAAGGTCAAAGTCTTTGTTAAATGAGGCGAGTTACTCTCTTGTACAACATATTTTACTATAAATCACTCAGACATTCCGGCAGGAGTTTTTGAAGTATATGTATGTTACGTTTTGGAAGAAACTAATACCCTGATCTTTCATAATGAATTACTTTTCAGATTACCAAGGATCCAATGAAAGAAAACGATTTGGACCGGCTTATCTCCCAACATGATACTGAAAAGGTGACTTGGTTAATTCAATGTTACAGTGACAACGACTGTTTAATTGTGGCTTTTTACAGAATATTATTAGTACTGATTATTAGTATTATTAGTACTATTATGAGTAATTTTAATCTCTAGGCGTAAATGCTGATACTTAGTAGCTATATATAAAGCTTGCCGCTTGCTAGATACGCTTGTGTAAAAGCTATAACTGATGGTAGTATCGGCCTAACTTGATAACCCCTGGAACAGATACGTAGGGCTACCTGATTGGCTCGTGTAAGTCTTATGACTATCATGCAGCATACTTTATGTCTTAGATCACCAGCTTGTGACCCTAATGCACATTCCGTAGACCTTACGTCATAGCCTGAATGAAATATAGCTAGTGGGCTCACCAGATCCGGCACCCTATGCCCGTCGACAGGTAGTGGTCTAGACTTATATTAATAACAAGTTATCAATATCCACATTATTAGTACTGGTGTGTTGTACTGTACTTCAATAAGGGCTGGAGGCTGAGGATTTTCCCTGGCTATTATTCATTTGAGCTTTGACTACTTTTATAGTAGTGTAAAGGGGGGGGGGGGGGGGAGGGGAATTCCTTGTTGTGTACGGATAGCTCTGACTGACTGACTGATAGAGCTGACTCGTTGCAGGGAGAGGTACCAGTTCAATCGTTGAATAATGCTGTCTTTATACATCATGGTTCTTCTAATTTTTTGTAACTACAATTGCAATCAACTACTACTCTCTTTTAGCTAATCATCTTTACCCTTACAGCCTTACTCTTTATATATTATTTTTTCCCCTAATTACATGCAAATATTTCAAAACAACTTTTTACCGATCACGAAATGATTGTTAGTTAATTAACATGATACAAAAAACCTTTTACAGAGAGTGAAGTAACTTAACAGCAATTTATTAATATAACCTAAATAACAGAATTACAGGCTACATTTTGACGGTCTTACGAATTAAGTTAACTTCAAGTTATAGAAAATTGCTAATAAAAGTTGGACAGCGCCCTATTCTGGTTGAACATAATCATGAAAATAATCTAAACCATAAAGTAAATATAAAACCAAAGTTTCCTGCCCTTAATTAGTGGAAAGGGCTAAAAGTATTTTTAAAAAGCTGATTCATTAAATTTGTGAAGGTAACGCCAATATTAAAAAGATTTGTGTTAAATGTGGAGACAAGATTTCCCGAACTTGAAGCTGTTGATAACATTTGCAATTTTCTGTTGATCTGCTTTTTCTTTCCCTAAACATCCACTTAATGGAAGTTTCAAGAAAACCTAAAAAAATGCTGCAAGTCACTCTTTGACAGTAGAATACAACATTGACAATAACAAAAAACATTTTCCCCTAGCCATGACATTAAATGCTAGAAAATGTGTCCCTTTGCATATTTTCACTTTGGTATTATACTTGCATATATGATATGACTGTATGTACATGTACAATTGTAGAGATAAGAAATTCAGTCAGTTCTTCATGTGGAACCACCTCTCCTAAGCAGAAACTTGCCCATGACACCAACATTGCTGACAAGTTGAAAAACGTTATTTACTATATTTTTTTTCAGTCAAATATAACTGTGTTTTATATCTCTTGTAAGTGACAACCTTACCCATCCGGTATACTGAACATCTTTCCAAGCATTTTGGTCGCCTGTTGTTGGTTTAGCAGTACAGGACTTATGAGTTGCATTAATAATAAAATTAATATTTAAAATAATTAATTCCACATACATTTCTAACCCCTTCCTATTCTCATACCTTACAACAGGAAATTTTTTGCAACAGCTTAATTTCACAACTCTGGAAGGGCTGTAATTTATAACAAAAGTTTCTCGAATTTGGAGAATATTAATTTTGACCATTTTCTTCAAATAAATAAGAAAATTTCCTTTTTTCACAGCATAAAATTTTCATAGTAAAATTTCCTCTGGTAAGGCACATTTTGCCTGCACTGTACATTTCCGACATGCTTGTGTGTGTCTGTTCCACAGGTTAAACTGCGCATGACACTAGAGCAGGAGCTTGTTCGCTTGTTTGGAAACTGCGCTTGCAAAACAGCTGGATACCATGTGCCTTACAGCGCATGCACGGTGATGACCTCACAGATGAAGCCGCTTGGGATGAAAGTATGTTGGTAGAGTCTACCTTCTATAGCTCAGAAGGAGGTCGGACACTGATTGAGAATTATATAACGTAATGTCAACACTTAGAATTTTATTTTCAATAAAATTTTAAGTGTAAAAAAGAAAATCTAAAATCCCCACTCAGTGTTGAACCTGTGACCTCAGCTAGACTTAGGCTTACATAGCCTACCGTACCACTGTACCATCTAGCTTCTCGGGTTGCTTAGTCCTAAATTTAACTACAGTATATAAACTGCTACCCCAAACCTCAACTGAACGCTAACCAGTTACTCCGTTATATAAGTCTCAACAAGGTGTCCGACCTCCTTCTGAGCTATGGAATCTAGACTTTACCAAGTATGTTGTATTGTAAATGGTTTGAACCCAGGAGTATCAGTAGTCTGTCGAGTGTGATCGTCCGGGTTAGAGTAGCTCTGAAAAGAACTGTAGTTGTTGGGGATGACTGATGTTTTGACAACCTGAGCGGAAGTCATATTCAGAGTCATGTGAATTGTAAACCGTCATTTGATAGTATTGCTGATATAATGTGTGGCTGTTGTGTCATTGGTCAGCCAAGCCATAATGTTATAGGCTGTTGAAATTCTAAATCTGTGATTGGTCCGTTTCATGAGTTTGTGTGGTTAATAAGTCGTTTGTCTAAGGTTCTGTCAAACGTTTGAGTTTTGGATCGTTTTTCTTCTAAAACGGAAAAATTTCTACGAAAAAAAGGAGATTTGAATTAAAAAAACAATTTTTTTGGCCAAAAGTCCGCCGAAAACACCAGCGAATGCGGATGCAAAGGTGGCTGAAAAGTTCTGGAGCGAGCGAGACTGGGGAGAAGCACTAAAAAGACGCGAGGGGTGCATGAGGAAACCTGAAACTACATCAGTCTTGGGGCTTACTTGTATTTTGCATCTATACCTCTGTCTTGTGGTTTAAAAATACAGTCGATCCTATTAACGTTGTTCAAGAAAAAAGAAGTTTACAAGTTAACAAAACAATTAAATATTCAATTTCCTCGCGCGGGACCTTGAATTTGCATAATAACACGTAATAATAACACGGCGAAAAGTCGTTGATATTCAAAGATGCCTCGTCCTTTTTCCGACGATTTGAGGTGGAGAATAATATATCAATACTTGTTTTATGCAAAAACGTACCAGGAGATAGCTACTAATCTCTTTGTAAGTCCAATGACAGTTAAACGCACTTGTATATAATATAGCCAATTTGACATTTTTTCATAAGCTTATCCGCCAAATCTGGCAGAATGTGAGCTAGTTTCGAACGGAATTCTTCGACTCTTTCCAGAACTGGGAAATTAGTTATTTTTCTTGTTAGGTAACTACTTTTTTTCTTTTCATCCAAAACGCGTACTTCTAAACAGTTTAAAAACTGTTTTGAACTTCCCGCCGTGGCCATTTTCTACACATGTGTTCAGCTGCAATGGAATAATTCAGTTTCCACACGCGCGTAATTTGAATGTTAATGAGGCACGTGACTTTTGTTAACTTGTAAACGTGTTTTTTTTCTTGAACAACGTTAATGGGATCGACTGTATTTTAAATGTCTTATTTTCTAGAGCGCCAGGCCGGTTGAACGGGACGAACCTGTGTCCATTAAACGTGAAGTGGACAAGATCCTCGGCAAGTTTGACAGGCTCAAGGTATTTTTAAGGCTCTATTTTTCACTCTCATAATACAAGCTGCGAGAAAGGCTCGGTTCACGAGTCTTTATTCATCCCCACCACCACCCCCAGGAGAATGGGGGCAAAAATTCCATTCACCCTCATTGGTGCGTAATTTATAATAATGGAGCCTGCTCCGAGGCTAGCAGAAATGATGCGTCATTGTCCCAAGGAAGAGCAGTCAACTCCGTTACAACGGATATCTTTCATAAGGCGCCTTCGAGTGAGAAACTAAAAATTTGGCTAACTTGTGTTGGCAAGCGCGAGTTGATGCATGTGAACGTGATATCAACAGTTGGCAAACTATTGGCAGCAAATACAGGTGTAGAACTTGTTTCTATCCTTGCCAACATTTTCGCCAACTTTTTTTCAGTTCGCAAACTCGCATTTGACGTGTAAACGTTCGCTGCAACGTAAGAATGTACAATCTTGTTTCACAGGGTCCTCTCTCCTCCTTCCCCGAGAAGAAGTTACGTTATTATATATTTTCTCAATTGGATCATTACCTGTACTAAGAATCTTTCTAAGATCACACGGGTAAAAGGTTCTTCTTCATACTTTTTTTCTTTTCCGCTAAGTAATATTTGTTTGAATGGCCATTAATATTTCCAACCGGACTTGCGTTATCATGGCCTCATTTGCTTGTTTTTTTTTTTTTTCCTTCAGGCGGAGATGTTAAGGCGACACAATCGAGAGATTGAAGCAGTTATTGCATTAGGAAATTTCTGGTCACAAACGGAAGGTTTGTATCAAGTTTAAAATGGGAAAGAACACTATTGTATGGTATGAAACTTTTGCGGGACTTCTATTTCCGAATTGGCGAGATTTTGTATGTTGCGGGATCGATTTTTTGCGACTTTAAAGAGACAGAATTTTTCTGAAGGGACTTACTATATTAAAACAACTACACTAGGAATCAGCTTAAAGTACCGTGAAGTTCCGAAAGCAACGTCTCCCCGAAAGAAGCGATAAAATTTGACGGCTGTTAGTAATTCCCGAAAGTAGCAACTCCCCAACAAGTAACGATCCCCTGATAGTAACGATCCCCCGATAGTAACGATCCCCCGATAGTAACGATCCCCCGATAGTAACGATCCCCCGATAGTAACGATCCCCCGATTGTAACGATCCCCCGATAGTAACGATCCCCCGATTGTAACGATCCCCCGATAGTAACGATCCCCCGATAGTAACGATCCCCCGATTGTAACGATCCCCCGATAGTAACGATCCCCCGATAGTAACGATCCTCCGACAGTAACGATCCCCCGACAGTAACGATCCCCCGACAGTAACGATCCTCCGATAGTAACGATCCCCCGATAGTAACGATCCCCCGATAGTAACGATCCCCCTATAGTAACGATCCCCCTATAGTAACGATCCCCCGATAGTAACGATCCCCCTATAGTAACGATCCCCCGATAGTAACGATCCCCCGATAGTAACGATCCCCCGATAGTAACGATCCCCCGATAGTAACGATCCCCCAAAAGTAACGATCCCCCGATAGTAACGATCCCCCTATAGTAACGATCCCCCTATAGTAACGATCCCCCTATAGTAACGATCCCCCGATAGTAACGATCCCCCGATAGTAACGATCCCCCGATAGTAACGATCCCCCGATAGTAACGATCCCCCTATAGTAACGATCCCCCTATAGTAACGATCCCCCGATAGTAACGATCCCCCTATAGTAACGATCCCCCAAAAGTAACGATCCCCCTATAGTAACGATCCCCCAAAAGTAACGATCCCCCGATAGTAACGATCCCCCTATAGTAACGATCCCCCAAAAGTAACGATCCCCCTATAGTAACGATCCCCCAAAAGTAACGACCCCCCGATAGTAACGATCCCCCTATAGTAACGATCCCCCGATAGTAACGATCCCCCGATAGTAACGATCCCCCAAAAGTAACGATCCCCCTATAGTAACGATCCCCCTATAGTAACGATCCCCCAAAAGTAACGATCCCCCTATAGTAACGATCCCCCAAAAGTAACGATCCCCCTATAGTAACGATCCCCCTATAGTAACGATCCCCCGATAGTAACGATCCCCCAAAAGTAACGATCCCCCTATAGTAACGATCCCCCTATAGTAACGATCCCCCGATAGTAACGATCCCCCTATAGTAACGATCCCCCTATAGTAACGATCCTCCGACAGTAACGATCCCCCGATAGTAACGATCCCCCGATAGTAACGATCCCCCGATAGTAACGACCCCCCGATAGTAACGATCCCCCGATAGTAACGATCCCCCTATAGTAACGATCCCCCGACAGTAACGATCCCCCGATAGTAACGATCCCCCGATAGTAACGATCCCCCGATAGTAGCGACCCCCCGATAGTAACGATCCCCCGATAGTAACGATCCCAAGGGTAATTTGAATTTCTGTAATAGATAATAGATGTAGATAATAGCCGGGAACTGGAGAAATTACCCGGCTGTGAACTTTATTTTTCCTGCTATAAAAGCCAAGTGCAGCTATTTAGAACCACATTTTTCTCGTTTTCAACTGGCTGTCAGTTCTGTATTTCCAGCTGTTAAAAACTGAATCTACATCCCTGTGTAAGAGACAAAAGCAGAAACCTGCGGAAATATCACAAGAGCGCTGCCAACAATTCATTCATGCCGACTCACAATACAATCTAAGAAACGAGGGTCGGAACTTTATGGTAATTCAATATTCCAATTTTTTAGTCTATACGATGATGCTTAGCGTCAATTCTTATGAGAATTGCTCTCTGATACTTGGAAATTTCAAGCGGCAGTAATTCTTTGCAGATTAACTCAAAGATAAGAATCGGCAAAAATTGCACGCCATACGGTACATAGAAAACCCTCCCAAGTACTTTGAGGTGACAACGAGGGTTGATGATAGTAAAACACGTTTAGATCGTGTGAGGGTCAGGACGCACATGGGGATCAAATGAGAGCGAGCTTGATTTCAAAACAGGTTTGTTCAGCCTCGTCTAATTAAAGCTTTCTTTGCTATTCTTATTTTGTAGAATTAACTGAGGAGAGCAAATTGCCTACAAGAACTTGTAAGAAGAACGACTCACTGCCGTTGTACATCAAGGACTTTGAGCTGTTACCGGCCAAGTTTAATGAATACTACGAAGAAGTATTGTGCGCTACTGACTAACAAAAACCTAACTAAACCGGAAGACATTCTTCCTCTCTAAGGCCCCGTCCACACTAATCCGTTTTCAAACGAAAACGGAGCTGTTTTGCTCCGTTTTCAAAAAGATTTGCGTCCACACTTATCGTTTTCGTATCGTTTTCGCCCGTCCACATTACAACGCCGTATTGTTTTGAAAACGCTTTGATACCCTAAGTGCGCATGCTCAAATGAACTCTACGCATGCGCATTTCAATATATCGGCCCGCGAAATTGGCGCCATTCTTGATTCTTTGTTGTTGAGTGTTGTTTTGGTTTAGAATTCTTCGATATTTTCCTTCTAAACGATGCCAAGAACAGCTGGAAAGCAACCAAAACATAAAACAGACTGTTTCACATGGACTGATGATGAAGTGGAGCTACCTCTGAAAGTCACAAACGAATACAAAGTGCAGAAAAGCACCGAGAGTGTAGACTGGGAGTCAGTCCAGTCGAAGTATGGCGACATCTTGGATATGTTTCACGGTCGAGTGGTCTGGCTATTTTGATGACGTAACCGTTTTCTGATAGCATCGTTTTCTCCGTCCACACCAGAAAACAGCGTTTTCAAAAAGCATCGTTTTCAAATCGCTCCACTCTGGAGAGCGTTTTCGAATCGCTCCGTTTTCAGTGATCGTTTTGGCGTTGTAGTGTGGACGATTATTAGCCGTATCCGGAGCAAAACAGCTCCGTTTTCGTTTGAAAACGGATTAGTGTGGACGGGGCCTAACATTTTAGGGAATATTGGGTGAAAACACAGACCTGAACTTCCTTTTCCATTTTAAATTTCAATTTTGGCGTTGGTCCCAGCTGTACTCGAACTCCACATTTCGATATACATATCGTACTTTATATTCTGTAAATAAATATAGATTACTTCATAGTTGATGAGCGCGTACGATTTTTATTCACGCGTTGTGTCTTGCGAAACATCATGAACGAGCGAGCTTCGAGCGAGTGAGTTTGTGATGTTTCACAAGACACAACGCGTGAATAAAAATCGTACAAGCGAACCAACCATGAAGTAATTTGTTTATTTTATAAGTACTGAGATTTACAGTAAGAAAATTATATCTATAAACTATAATCACGTCAAGAACACAACCAAAACAACAACTTTTGGAAACCAACTCTCGGCAACTAGCCATGCACTTTTATTAACGCAACTTAAATAAGCTTACATATCATAATTTAGCACAACAATTTCGCTAGTGGTAGTACTGGCGAAAGAAATAACAATTCTTAAATAAATATTAAGGTCATAAAATACCTGCAAATGTTGTACATATAGATTAGGTAAAGATTATGAAAGTCAAGCTAAGGCTTGCTGTAATGCAAGCACAAAATTTAAGGTGATTCCCTGGTTTTGCACTGCGCATCCCTACTGCGCATAAACATTGCGACATCAGATTGAAAAAAATGGCGGCTTTTGTGAGGAAAGCCGGCCTTTCCCACGATAGAAAAGGACTCTGTGAGCGCTAGCGCAAAATCGAGCACGGTGACCCTCATTTTATACTGCATAAATTCAATCAGGACAGTGTTCCCAACGCAAATTTTAAAAGTGAGCAAAAATCTATGATCAGATTTTGCACAATTTATAGTAATCCTACGAAGAAAGCCATTTTGGGTAGAGGACCGCACACCAAGCAACCGTCTACTGTTCGAGTGTTCAGTAAATTTGAAGCTTTTTGGACACGTTTTCTATGATACAGACGAGTATACATATGTATAAAGTCAACTTATACGCGAAATATCAATATGCAGTGGTAATATTGAGCATATTAGCTTCACGCGGTTATTGCCTGAAAATGCCTTTAAACACTGTATTCGTCAGCAGTATACCACTAAAACGAGCACGGTGACCCCTCATTTTTGTTGCAATTTTGGAACCTTCATGACTTGTTCAATATTTGTGCCAAGTTTCATTACAAATCTATGACAGATTCTTTTTCCAGGGAATTACCTTAAACAGTTGATCCGAAAGCTCACGGTAATACATTACAAAACTTACTTTTTTCAAGTTGAATCAGAGTCCAGGACTCTTAGCCTTTTGTATCCTTTTGGAGATTGCTTTATCGCGTTTTCTGTAAATGTCAGGGTTGGAGATTGATTTAAGCTATTAATAGAAATGCTGAAACTTCCACCGTGTATGACAGCGCTGGTGAAAAGCGACATCGCTTGCTGGCCGTGTGAAGGCAAACTGTTTAAGCTAGCTGAATTAACAGATGAACTTTCGCCGACTTGAAGCGACTCGGGTTTCTTACTAGTAACATTCTGAACATTTCCTGTTGCTAACTCACTTAAATGACGTTCAAAGCTGGCCATCATTGTCTTTCTTGCGTACTGTGATAATAAATTCGCTGAGGTAGTCATTGAGCGTTTCTGCGGGAATTTCTTCAACAAGCCTTGGCTCTTCTTTTGCAGAAAGGAATTCTTGAAACAATGCAACGTCTTGCTTTGTCTTTCGTCTTATATTTTCGTTTTCATTTTCTTCAATAAATTCCTCTACTGTTGAAGAAATGTGTGCAAATCTCGCCGAAGAACTACAACTGGAAGCCATCATAACGAGTCAGGAAGCGGCGCGAAAAACTCATACGATTTTTGTCACGAGTGGTAGATTTCGTATCTGATCTCTGATTGGTTATACCATATTTTTTCACAAGTGAGAAAAATCGTACGACCAATCAGATTGCTTTGCGTTTGTGACGTACAATATTTACTTTGCGGCTTTGTTTTGAGTAAATCTCAGTACTTATATTATAAATACCGTTACGACGCGAAACGCAAAAATGTGACGTCTAATTAGAATTTGAGAAAAGCTTGCAGGAAGCCAATCAAGGCCACAAGTGAACGTGTATTGGTTTTATGGAAGATATCCACGAGCTCTGATTGGATAACTGATGTCCACGAAAGTGTGTGAATTAATTAAAGGTGGTCACATCTTGGCGCTTCGTAGTGTCATAAGCAGTGAGCTTGAATGAGAAAAAAAAATACGCTGTAAAATTCTTGATGATAGACAGATCCAGTTCTGAGGGTTTTCGTAAAAATAAATAAATAAAAGACAAGGAAATGGCGGAAGAATAAAAACATGAATGGGAGCTCCATTTCGCAGTCGCTGATTTCACGACAGACTGTACCAAAAAAAGTCCTTTTTTGGCGAGTTTGTTTGATGTACTTAGATCAAACGACATGGAGCGAGTTTGATTTCGAAAACTAATATTTCACAATTGCCAACGTGCTCGTCTGCCCAATAATTTTAAGAGAAACAATTCGCGGTTAATGTTCAAGATGATGAGGTGAAATAAAAGCATGTTTTCAAAGAGACTTTTTTGTCTGTCGCGTAATGCTTGTTGAATTTTGAAATACAACATGAAGCGCGCCTGGGTTGAATGCGCTTGACAAAATTGTGGGCGCCCTGTGTACTGTTAACTCCATCGTCGGAGCAGATATTCGGAACAATAGGCACAAAAAAAAAAAAAAAAAACAGGCGAAAACTGCGCGAACTAAATCTTATTATCAGAATGAAGTACTGGAATACACTCTACAGCTGACGGTTTTCTCTAGCAACACAATCATAGGTTAAACACAAGAGACCATACATAGGGCTGTTTCATAAAAGGGATACAGTTTTCATAAATAGTATGCACCATTTTGATGGACAGGTCTTCATAAAGGTGCATTTCATTTACGAAGTGACCGGTCTGGCCAGTCAGTTCTGACAAATGATAAGCGTCCGTAGACTTCAATAAATATAACACAATCAGCCTAGTACCCAGGCGTTCCCTTTCCATTTACTCCATTTTTGGCGCCAATTCATGACGTCAAAGACACGCAACTTGTTCCCAGGACTTTCGCGCTCCTCCGTGAGAGAAAGAGAAAGCCTAGGGACTTGGCGGTATCACAACGACTTAACGTTTGGTGCTGACAGATAAAAGTTTATTTGAACTTATTACAAGATAATTTATGCTTTCATATAATAATCATCACGTAGCTAATACACAAAGAAATGCAAAATCGTACATTTCCTTATGCTACTCAAAATAATGCTGCCAGCTTTTTTTGGGAGGGTTTTATTCTATTGCTATTTAAAGTATGAAATAGAAAATGAAATACACCTGATTGTAATCAATTCACGTTGTTTAAGATAAATCTAATTTCTACTTTTTAATTTCCACTAAATCGACTCTAAAAAACAATAGGTTTGTAAAGGTTTAGTTTCTTTACAAAATAAGTAAGGAACACAAAAAACGTCTATTTATAATTTCTAACAAAACTAGATTAACTCTAATGTTGTAGTAAATATAAAGAAAGGATCAAAGCTAAAGACTTGTTTCCATAAAGCAGTTTTAAATTGAGTGTCGAAAGTAATTTTGCAATTGTAGTTTCGCGATTGCAATCAGAACCAAAACCACACGCACGCGTTTTCTCGCGTTTTGCGCCGACTACATGAATTTGCTTCGAGTTTTGATTGGTTCATTGGATTGTCTGCGTCTTTTGTGATTGGCCAAGGTGATTACTTTGGTTTCAAGGTTTCAGAACACTCCAGGAGCACTCAATTGAAAATTGCTCTATGATCGCCGATGAATGCATGTTTTCTAAATTTCCTTTATAGCGGTGCTGTCTTTGAGCACTGTTATGATCGCCAAATTAGGTAAAGCCTTCACGAGCTAAGTGGCCACAACTCCGGGAGCTGAACCGGGTTTTTTCATGAAGCCGACTAAAAGTATCCCCCACCCCCCTAACTGTCATCAGTCTTACATATTTACGTCATTACGCGAGCTATTTCTCAATATAATCACGAATACTAATGTAAATTTTCCTCATTGTACCTGTCAGTGAAGAAGGCTGGTTTGACCAGCCGAAATATAATGCAAAAAAAAAAAATCAACGCTGCATCGGTCACTGCTGTTGTTGAGCCCGCAACTTCACAAAAAGCGGCTACACTTGAAAATTAGTGAGAAAAAACACGGCGCTTTAGACGTAAGTCATTCTAAAAGTCATTTCGCCTTTTACACTCGCCGTTAATTTGCGTTCCTTTTTGTTATTTTACCTTAACACAAAATGTTTAAAAGTCAATTGATGAAAAAGCAGTTATGAACCTAACTTAAAAATAAAACAAAAATCTGGCCAAAAGGGAACGAAACCATTTTGTATTTTTAGGTATTTACTGGTTTGATTTTCATTTCAGCTCGTTTAGCGGAGTAGCGCTGACCCTTCCATGATTTCCAGTTCACACCGTCAGCAAATGAAGAGTGTTGGCCGTGACGATAGAGGCCATTCAGGTTGGAGCGGTGACAATCTTTGTACCACCAGGCTCCCTTGTATGTCGTGGCGCACTGGTAGTCAACCTTGTCGTTGTCTTGATCTTTGGTGGAGAACGCCATGCCACGATGAAATGAAAGCGAGTCACCAGCAGTTCCTACAAATCAAGTGCAAAAAGCTCGATATTTCTTCAATTTATCCCCGGATTAATAATATGTAACTTTTCATTTTTATTCCGCACGACACAGTTATCTCGAGGTCAAGATGTATCTATTATATTACTGTGTATTACAATAGTACAGAAAAAACAATCGACGTAAGAAGCGTCTTTTGGTTCTGTTTTAATTTTAGGCGAATTATTTTAATTTGTGGGGCTGTCACTGTTCTTTTCTGCATAACTTGGATTGGATCATAATTGTCAAACCTCTGATTTAAACTTTTTCTTTCTTGTATGATTTGCAGCATTCTCTTACTCATGCAGTACTGAACTAACAAAATGCAGAAACTCGCTTAACGGCTAATCCTTCCTGAAAAAAGAAACAGTGCTAGTGATGAAAAAATTTTCTTAACGGAATATATTCTTCCGTTTTGCAACCTTAAACCCTTAAATAAAATGATTACCAGAGTATCCTCCAAGACTCAGTCTGTACTTGTTTGCCTCATCACCAACAACAAACAAGTCATACTCAGCGTAAGCAGATGTTCCGTTCGTGTCTTCAAGATCCACTCGAAGCTTGCTTCGTCCTTTTGTCAGGCGGTGAATCTTATCTAGTCCAAGCCAATATTCACCATTCAGATTCCCGAAGCCTCGTTTGTAGTCGTCCCAGCCGCGGTAGAAATCAACCGAGCCGTCCAGTCTCTTTTGGATCACTGTCCACCCCCCACCGGCTGTTGTTTGGTCACAATACACATCAAAAGCACCGGCATTGTCTGGCTCGATCGTGTAAACACCGCTAATTCGTTCACCAACGACGTAGAGTTCAGCGCAGTTCTTGCTACCTGGGAAAGAACGGAACATTAAAAACATTTTCAGTCACGTGACCTTAGCGTCGTAACCGATGCCTGTGGTCTCCATATTGGTATAATATATAATAACAAGAAGCCCTTTCGTTATATAAAACCGGGCTTTACCGCCATATAAGACAAGTTATTGCTTTAAATGAAGGTCATCGCTTTATAAAGCTAGTAAGACCTGGTTCATACTAGCGACAAAACGACATAGGAACATGCACTATGCATGTAAGGAAGAATCGAGGACAAGCCGAATATGAGCTGATATACATAACCAACGAGGCGCCGCGCCGAGTTGGTTATATATCAGCTCATATTCGGCGAGGCCGAGATGAGTAACTGTTTTAGTAAATTTTCAAACACTCAAATAACTGGAAATTGGAAAAAAAATATTTCCGCTCCAAAAAAATACATGACTGTCACGTCAGTGAACAAGTGTCACATCACCGCTTCGCAAATCGAAAGCGAGTAAATGCCAACAAGCGGCGAGATCGAGAAGAATGTTTCTTTCAAAAGTAGTTTCCTTCAAAAATAGGTTTTAATCGGACTAGCCGAAATGGTTATGGATTTAAACATTAGAATTGTGGAAATTATATTGCGGACGAGGAAAGATTTACGTGCACGTGCACGTGCACAACGTGCTCCCCGAATGTCGCCATTTGTTTTCCGCGACGGTTTTTTTTCGCGTAATTCGTCATCATTTTTCCATATTTGGGCAAATTAACCAATAACGACTCGGATCGGTAGCGGATGGACCAATCAGAAATCTAGAAAATCATTATCAAGAGGTAAAAATTTACTAATAATCATTATCGTGCAAGCCAAAAACAAAAAACAAAAAATGACAAAAAAAAACTGGAAGGCGAAGGAAATAAAATATCATTAAACACTCCCCCCCCGGTTTTTTTGCAGCATTTTATATTTTTCCACCAAAAAGTTGAAAAATCACACATTTTCCTTCATTTTTATGTCGTACCATAACAACGGATTCTAACCAAACTTTGCCAAATGTTAAACGAACAGCAACCTCAGGCCGCGGGGACTGGGTCGACTACGAACACTTTTGGCGGGAACGGTGGCGCTTGGTGCCGCTAAAAGCAAATTTGATAAACAAGCAAACTAATGAACTCGTTTTCGAAAATGTATCCCGAACTTTAAACGACTTAAACAGAATGTACATAGTATTGATAAGCAAAAAACGAACTAAAACGAATAATAGCGGAGCACTCGCCAGGCCGAAGGCCTGGCTGCGCAGCCCCATACTCATAGAACCTGTGCCGTCATTTTTCATGGTCATGGATAGCGGAATGTTTCGCGGGCGACCTCCGCCGTCACATTGTGTCACATTGTGTCACACAGGACCGCGCTCCGTCGCGCAGGACTAGCTCGCGGGCGCGTATGACGTTGCAAAACATGCGCATACGACGTCATGTAGAAACCAAAGCGAGGCTTTGTTTTTTGCGCGGTTACACGGCCGAATGTCACGTCAGCTAGAAAAACACTTTGATTGTCTGCTGTGTTTACTGAGCGGAGAAAACGGTTGAAATTATAAGTCGTCATTTTCCTGCATTTTTTCGCGGTTTGCTACTCAAGACAGGGATACTCAGAAGCCGCTTTAGTGGAAAAAGAAGAGCTTCCTGGGATAAAATCTTGCTTCGGGGAACGTCATACATTTTTCAAAGCGGGGAGATGTTTGATTTTATTACGGAATCCAGTACCACAGGAGCGGAGAAAACGAACACTAAAACTCTCGAACGTTATG
This sequence comes from Cladopsammia gracilis, assembly GCA_022457155.1. Taxonomy (NCBI): domain Eukaryota; kingdom Metazoa; phylum Cnidaria; class Anthozoa; order Scleractinia; family Dendrophylliidae; genus Cladopsammia; species Cladopsammia gracilis. The sequence goes on along the minus strand of JAJGOT010000057.1, from coordinate 614,921 downwards.
AATATGACGGCAAACAACCTTTGCCGAAGAGGAGAAACATTGGACATCGGACAAACAAACATAAGCAGAAAAGCAAGTAACGTCTAAATGTGATTTGCAAAAATTGTTACTTGGGCGTAGCGACCAAGTATTAAAATGCAGTTTGGTCGTCCACAAATGTGCAGTATTGCGCAACTCTGGGGATGGCGGGATTGTTCAAACCTTCACCGCGATCACACGTCCGAGGCGTTTTTCGTTTTATTTGGTGGGATTCATTTAGTATTAAGTGGAAACGTGGGCAAGGATGTATAAAATAATTAGTTTATGTAACTATCTTTTCATCTTTCCGGCTCAAAATAACAAGCTTTTTTCGATCGTTGAAAACTGATCAAAACGCTTCGTGCCTGAGCAAAATTGTGTTGGCAAATGGCGCCGACAGTTCTGCGGTTCATAGTTTTCAAACGCTTAGAACTTTTTTAGTAAACTTTCAAAACGTTTAGTGAGTTGACAGTGTATTGTTAATATATGAAACTTTTAATAAACAGTAAAAATGACAACCTTAACTTTGAAGTACTTTGATTAACGTTTGCAAATTTCTCTCGTTTGACCGCAGTGGAGTACACCTGTTTGTTGATGCGAGGCGAACGTCACAAAGTGCGAGTTGTGTTTTCTCTGTTGCATCTAACAGTTTCATATTCAATATGCGTAAGGAAATTACTCAAGAAGACACTGCGAAAGTATTTGGCACTCGCGATTTTTACTGAAATTCTACGATACCTTCATGACGGAAACCCGCTAAAACATGTTTAAACGAACATAAAGAAGATAATTTAGACGAATACACACATTATAGCGCTTATTTTAATAAGAAGTGAACAGTGGACAGCGAAGGAAGAAATATAAGCGTGGTAGGAATCCCAATTAATTTCACTTCTTTCGGTTGTTTGCCTTTCATTAATTTTTATTTCGTGAAGTTGAAGGAACAGACTTTGGGTGCAAAAATTCACCGCCGAGAGAATGTAAACAATGCACGCGGTGTCTTGCGAGACGTTTCTTGCGAGTTTTGCTTCTGCTAGCTAGTTAGTTTCTCGGGCGAAAATAACCTTAAAGCGATCACTTTTTCATTTAATTTTCTTTTCTGTGTTTCGGATACAGAGGAATAAAAACTGGATATATTTTCGTGTGTCTGATTGCGAGATGTTTTATGAAACAGCTGCGTTATGCGTTACTGGAAAGGTTTCAAATTACTTTCACATTATGCAAATTGCAACATTTTTACCTCAACTGAAAAAATATATTTCAAAGGGCTAAATTTGTTTCTCTCCTCCTAAATTATCACTTCTGTCGTTAACTTTGATTAAATTTATGTTTCATTCAAACTTTATTACAATAACGGCGGGAATACTTCCAGCAAAACTTTCAATTGGAAAAGTTGTTTTGACCTCGGGCCGGACCAGGCAATTACATCATGGCTTCGAAAAGCCACTTTGCGGCTACATTTGCATTCACTTCAAAAGTGTCGGAAACACAGACCAGCTAGTTACAAGATTTAGCTAAAACCAATAACAACCATCGGGAAACTCTGACATACGGCCTTTTTTTTTTTTTTCAACGGTAAGTACAAAGTAGGCATCGATTTGTATTTTTCAGTATGTACTCGTCTTTTGACACAGTGGACACGCTACTTTAATAATTTGCGTGCGATCTCGCACGTTAAGTGTACAGTGTGTCTTCTTGTTTTAGACGGTTAACGCGCTTCTTTGTTAGACTGAGGGTCCCCCAGGGGGGGTCTGTGTTCCCGTGTTCCCTTCAAAATTTTAACTCTGTTCCCTTGTTCCCGTCCAAAATTTCACCTTGTTCCCTTGTTACCCTTTCAAGATTAAATTTTATCTCCTATTCTTTGCATATACGTAATTTATCTCTTATTCTTTGCATATACGTCCTAATTAACCAAACTGAACAAAACAAAATAACTGATTGAAGGTCTACAGTGTTGCTGATAAATTTTGATCATTATTTCTTTGATATTTTTGACTTTGTGAAAGTATTTCGTAACAAAATTTAAAACAAATCGTTGTAATTACATCAACTTTTTCCAACAAATGAAGATAATGCTTGGGAAATACTAAGCCGAATCCTGACCTCATCTTTTCAGTCGTCATAATACAGAAAATCGTCCGTATGTGGCCTCTTTCTCGCACGTGATGCACGTCTTGGCCTCGCATCCTCTGCACGATCTTGGTCAGTATCCAGGCCCTCATTGATCTCCCTCGCCTCTTCAATAGTCACTGCATCCACGCATTCAATCATTCTTGACTGATACCTTATAAACTCATTTTCTGTCAGTTCAATGTTGCCATCTCCTCTAACAGTTTCTTCCAATGAGCCACCTATGTCCTTAACATTGATCTCGACAACACCTTCTGTATAAAATATCAGAGGATTGAATGGGTCACCTTCAAATAACCTGGCCTTTGCTTTCTTTGTCGAGGCAGTGATGCTTTCTTCTAGTACGTATACCACTGTCCGCCCAGATGTGGCGTCAGATGCAAGAAAAACAACATCTCCCGAGGTATAAAGGAGTTCGTGTGAGTTGTCATGATGAGCAATTGTTCTGGCACCATCTTGTCCATCTTCTGCGATCTTCGAGAAATCCAAAGGCGTTATTGTAGGCTGTACCTGGGCATAAAGATTTATCAGCAGAGTACCCGGATTATCTTTGGTGCTCATGTTGCGCACAGTCTTCTGTGGAACACTTTGACCATACTTCATGCGCCAGTCTCTCATTTGCTGAACTTGTTGCTTTGTCAACTGTGCTGTAGAAGGGGGCGACATCTTAGGTAGGGCGGAATATTTCAAGTCAGATTTGACCCTTAGGTAATGAGACGTCGCACTTGTGTAGTATGAAAACCTGGTTGTGCACATCTGCTTTAAATGTTCCTTCATTGCTCGACTGAAGCGGAAATCAAATTGCAACTGCATTGGCATGTCAGATGCACCTGCCCTCATCTCGGAGAAAAAGTTCTCCACTACCAGCGTCAAAAGGCTTTTAAGTTTGAACACATCCAAAAGCTGTGGGGCATACTTTCGAAAAAGATCTCTAATTTCTCCCAGATCAAGATCCTTCTTTCGTCCTCCACAACGACTGACGAAATGGTTCCCTGCGGACCTTGAGTCTGGGCTTCTGTCCCAAGGAAGGCTTTGACTCGATTTACACACTGGCAATCAAAGTCATATACTTCTTGGATTCTGGCAATTGCTGTGTCGATAGTGAACGACGTTGACATTTGTTTCTTCTGGTGCAAGCCAAATGTGACAGCAAACGAACAAGAACATTGAAAACATTTGCATTAGGGACATCAGGCGAAACCATTTTTTCCCCTTGTTTTACAAACCCGCCGGTCTGATTTATGCCGAAATGCAAAACCTTGTAAGTCATGTGAATATAAGTGACAACATCGTCTAGGTGTAAACGTAGGCAGTCAATTATATCAAAACAATCCCAGTTTAGCTTTCTGTATCAGTCAACCAATATTGGCAAATATATAAAACAAATAATGCTTTTCAAGTCCTTTGAAAATTGCCGTACTTTTAATAAGTAGCTATAAGTTAATGCACAGCACGTACCTATTAATTCTCGCTCTCTGTTCACGAGGTATTTCAATGCAGTCTGCCACTGTTCTTCGCAATCGATTTCGAAGAGTCGTCCTTTTGGGAATTCTGGCGTAACTTTGAAGTCTTTGGTACTCAGTGAGACTTTGAATTTGCGTATTGTAAGTTCCGAGCAACGCTCTGCAATTCCAAATCCTCCTCTTAATCTTTGAAGGAATCCATGCAACTTTTGGTCGCCAATGGCGCCAATCGCCATTTCAAATGTCCAGCGCATTGCTGGCTTCTCCACTCCATTTTGGTAAATCGCTGCAGTCACTGGCAGCAACATACGGTCAACGTTTCTACCAAGATCGACCACATCCATCCTCAGGACTTTCGAATTCACCAGCTGCACATGTGCTGTCAAAATTGACAAAATTGACCAGGTCTGACCTGGCATCGGTTGCACGTTTTCCGTTGCTTGGCATCGGTTGCATGTTTTCCCGCGCTTGGCACTAGTTATACGCTTTCCCACGCTTAGCACTTGTTTCCTTTTTTCCCGCGCTTGGCACCACTAAGTTGCACCTTTTTCTTTCAGCTCTTGGCACTGGGTCATGTTTTCCACGCCTGGATACGGTTGAAAACCGCTATAACATCGTTAAAGTTAAATGTTAAACCAATTGTCGGCACTTGTCGGAAAAGAACGATTTCAGCGCCAGAGGTAGAGACGAGTAGACACGAAAGATGGGAACAAAAACTTGCCAAAGAAATCAGAAAACAGCAGAAAATCTTCTATCACTCCCATGTTTATGTAAAAAAACGTAAGGCCTTGTAATTGTTTGTGTTTGTTCCCCTGCTCCCTAACCTATTTGATGTTCCCTTGTTCCCTACGATTTTTTTGCTTTGTTCCCGTGTTCCCATTGCCAAATTTCCCGTGTTCCCTTGTTCCCCAAAAACCCCTGGGAGACCCTCTAGACTGCTCACACTATCCGAAGGCATACTGTATTTCGCGGACTGGACTGGACTGGACTGGACTAGTAAAACGCGGACTTGTAAAAAAATTTGTAAAACGCGGACTCAAAAATTTGTAAAACGCGGACTCAAAAATTTGTAAAACGCGGACTCAAAAATTTGTAAAACGCGGACTCAAAATTTGTAAAACGCGGACTAGAAATAAAAATAAATACATAAATAACTAAAACATTTGCTTTATTAAAATGAATATATCTCTTCTTATATAAAACGTTCCGAATGAAACGTCAACAGGAACATACCCTGGGTGCCAGAGGTTTTTATTTTTTAGTGAAAACGGCGAGTTTGAGCGGCGAAGCCGCGACAACGAGGCGCAACGCGCCGAGAAAAAATAAAAACCTCTGGGCACTCGAGTACACAACCTCATTTCCATGCGATTTGTGGATCGGATATCTCACCAAACCGGTTTTAAACCTTGGGGACCAACGCGTGTCTGTCTGTTTACATTAAATCTAACAGCTGCGGTCGCGACAGAAATATTAAATCAAATCTACTCCAGTGGAAAAGATACATCGATGACATTTTTTCACTGTAGAGTGTCGAGAAAAAGGAGATGGAAGATTTTATTGTCCTTGCAAACAAACATTAATCTCAGACAAAGAAGTAAACTTTCTGGATACAACCGTTTTCAAAGGCGAGAGATTTAACAAACAAAGAATCCTTGATATCCGCACGCAATTAATCCAGTACACCTATTTCTCTTCCTGTCACCTACCAGTGGTCAGCGAAATCGTTCAGCGAGAATACCTGCAACTCCAAAGCACGCCTCCGTGCTAGAGATAAAAATTAAATAGAGATAAAAATTTTCCTCGTTCAAACAAAACTCTAAAGGTCACACTCCACGATAACACGAATTAATAAGTCGTGTCTGGCCTATCGACACCTCCTTGCGCTGAATAAATTTCAACAGCGCTTCTTTCTAAACTGGCTTTAGTTCTCTGATATTTTGAAAATTTGGATACTAAAGAGTAATCCACAGCGTTTCTTAAAGATCGCAAAAAGCCGCGATCTCTATCTACGTCCGCCATTGTTGTTTGTGTGGCTTCACTTTGGGAAACCGGTTTTTCACGCGACCGTTGCGAATTGTTTTGGTCCAGCCAATCGAAGTTGCTGTTGCATCGTTAACTCCCGGTAGAGTCTGGAAACAAGTAGGAGTAACCAATCAGCGACCTAGTTCAGATTCTGAACTAGATCCTCGCATGGAAATGAGGTTGTATATTCGAGTGACCAGAGGTCCGTCTCGCGAGCTTCTTCTAACCCTTTATGCGGTTAATTTCACTCATGATATTCAGAGAACGGACCTCTGGATCCAGGGTGACAGGAACATAATCTGATGTCATAATCATACAGACAACAATTCAATTGCCGGATATTATACTATCCACTTTAAAACATTACTTCAAACAAAGTTTTCAGCAAACTTGCTTTAGATCCCTTTAAAATACCAATTTCTTTTTTCATGAAAAACTTTAACAACGTTTTTTTTTTTCTCAGCACTACGTAACGCTTAGTAAATTAACTACTGAAGCGAAACTGAAGCGAACTCTTTTACCCATGAACTTGAATTACATGGTCTTCAAATAATACTTCTTATATAAAAAACGTTCAAAATGAAACGTCAACAGGAACATAATGAGAATCTGATGTCATAACAAAACAGACAACAGTTCTAGTGTCCGCTATTATACCGGCTTCTAACAGAAACAGAAACAAAAGTACTCTGAACAACTTGGTAACATCATATCCATTCGTGTCACCTTTCAATTGCGAGTTTTTTTAGTAAATGAATTAAATCTAAAAACTTAAACGATTATGGAGACGACCAGAAGAACTGTAACACACAGTAACAAGACATCTGCGAACGACATAAAGTCGAATTCCGCATCAACGAAATGTAAAAAATCTTCAAGCGAATTTACCTGTTTTTTAACTCCCAACGGATTGAAGTCAAAACAAGCATGCTCCATCATTATGGCGTAGGGTTCTCGGCAAAATCTTAAAAACTCAGTCACATTTCTATGGCCTTTCACGGTTTTTAGGATCGCCGCTTCCTTCTCGAATCGACGTCTTGCTTCAGCCGATTCACCTTTCATTTTTTTCACAATAACATTTCGACGGTGTTCTTTCTCGTATTTGACAAGGTAAACTGAACCAAACGTACCGCTTCCGAGCTCCTTCTCTTCAGTTACCTCACTCCATTCGAACTCAGGAAACTGTGTTTTTGGTTTTGGCCTTTTAGCGAGCGATGGAAGCTTAAAACAAGCCGCCATCTTCGCGCCGCCACGTGAAAATATATTCCGAATTTTGGCGCGATTTTACTGCTCAAAGGTCAACAGCCTCGTTTCCGTTGTCGATGTCACTTAATCCAGTGTCACGTAATGACAATAAAAATTTAAAATCTTATGCTTCAGGTGTGGAGGCTGGGAAAAAGGCTAAAATAAAATATTATATGAATGCTGAATGCTGAATGCTGCGTGCGTCAGGAGCCCATAAAAAATAGGCTCTTGGTGCGTGTAATAATGCGTGACAAATTTTGGCCTTCCCTTAACTGGGGCTCGTTCGGTACCTTTTCGGGCCTGTAAAACTGTTTTGGGCTTGCTCAATTGCATTTAAGATATCGATGGTGTGTTAGTTTTGAAAGTAACACAACAAACTATAACCTAGTCCCGAAACAAAATAGACTGGTTTGCAAGCTACGACCCCCCGAGCTACAACCCAGCGGGGGGATGTGTACTCGAAACGTCCATGACGGGGGTCTGACTTTATTTATTTTATTTTATTTTTTTAGGGGGGGGGGGGAGGGAATAAGAAATGTGGGGTTAGAAATGTGGACTCCCGGAATTTTTTTACAAATTTTTGAGTCCGCGTTTTACAAATTTTTGAGTCCGCGTTTTACAAATTTTTGAGTCCGCGTTTTACAAATTTTTGAGTCCGCGTTTTACTAGTCCAGTCCAGTCCAGTCCAGTCCAGTCCGCGAAATACAGTATGCCCTATCCGAATACTCCCTATCATCAAACCGTGAAATAACGTGCATGCGAGTGTAACTTTTTGTCGCGGGTCGCGAGTCGCGACTCAAAGTCGCGAGTCGCGACTGAAAGTCGCGGGTGCGGGTAATAGGTGCGGGTGCGGGTAATAGGTGCGGGTGCGGGTAAAAGTCGCGGGTAACAAATTATCAAAAAATTAAAATTAAAATACCCAATAAAGGTTAATATAAAATAGCGAATTTTTATGTCTCACATAGTAGGTTTATAATTTTTTGTCAGACCTTTATTACGCAGCGGCTATTTTGCATTACAGTGAACCCATTAAACCGTGAACGCCTAAAATTATTTCTGGAATGTTTATTGTTCTGCGACCAATCAGATTCGAGACGTAACTGCAACAAACCACAAGAGTAATTACTTGGGCGTAGCGACCAAGTATTAAAATGCAGTTTGGTCGTCCACAAATGTGCAGTATTGCGCAACTCTGGGGACGGCGGGATTGTTCAAACCTTTACCGCGGTCACACGTCCGAGGCGTTTTTCGTTTTATTTGGTGGGATTCATTTGGTATTAAGTGGAAACGTGGGCAAGGATATATAAAATAATTAGTTTATGTAACTATCTTTTCATCTTTCCGGCTCAAAATAATGAGCTTCTTTTCGATCGTTGAAAACTGATCAAAACGCTTCGTGCCTGAGCAAAATTGTGTTGGCAAATGGCGCCGACAGTTCTGCGGTTCATAGTTTTCAAACGCTTAGAACTTTTTTTAGTAAACTTTCAAAACGTTTAGTGAGTTGACAGTTTATTGTTAATATATGAAACTTTTAATAAACAGTGAAAATGACAACCTTAACTTTGAAGTACTTTGGTTAACTTTTGCAAATTTCTCTCGTTTGACCGCGGTGGAGTACATACATGTTTGTTGATGCGAGGCGAACGTCACAAAGTGCGAGTTGTGTTTTCTCTGTTGCATCTAACAGTTTCATATTCAATATGCGTAAAGAAATTACTCCAGAAGACACTGCGAAAGTATTTGACACTCGCGATTAATTCTACGATACCTTCATGACGGAAACCCGCTAAAACATGTTTAAACGAACATGAAGAAGATAATTTAGACGAATACATACATAGCGCTTATTTAATAAGAAGTGGACAGCGAAGGAAGAAATATAAGCGTAGTAGGAATCCCAATTAATTTCACTTACTTTCATTAATTTTTATTTCGTGAAGATGAAGGAACAGAACAGCCAACTGAAACTTGGGGTGTAAAACTTATCACTGCCGAGAGAAGATGTAAACAATGCACGCGGTGTCTTGCGATACGTTTCTTGCGAGTTTCGCTTCCGCTCGTGAATGTTTCTCGGGCGAAAATAACCTTAAAGCGATCACTTTTTCATTTAATTTTCTTTTCTGTGTTTCGGATACAGAGGAATAAAAACGGGATATATTTTCGTGTGTCTGATTGCGAGATGTTTTATGAAACAGCTGCGTTATGCGTTACTGGAAAGGTTTCAAATTACTTTCACATTATGCAAATTGCAACATTTTTACCTCAACTGAAAAATATATATTTGTTTCTCTCCTCCTAAATTATCACTTCTGTCGTTAACTTTGAATAAATTTATAAGTTTCATTCAACTTTATTATAATAACTATTAACGGCGGGAATACTTCCAGCAAAACTTTCAATTGGAAAAGTTGTTTTGACCTCGGGTCCGGACCAGGCAATAGACCAATTCCGATATATTAAAATTCATACTTGGCTCCGAGGCTAGGTTCAGGGATGAATAATTAATTTGTTTTGTTTTATTCCCCTAAGCCTCGGAGCCAAGTATGAATTTTAATATATCGGAATTGGTCTATTAACATCATGGCTTCGAAAGGCCACTTTGTGGCTACATTTGTATTCACTTCAAAAGTGTCAGAAACACAGACCAGCTAGTTACAAGATTTAGCTAAAACCAATAACAACCATCGGGAAACTCTGACATACAGCCTTTTTTTCAACGGTAAGTACAAAGAAGGCACCGATTTGTATTTTTCAGTATGTACTTGTAGGGCCTATAAAGTTAGGTAGGACGCGGAGGAACACTGTGGCCACCCCCCTCAGGAACAAAATTGTAAGCGAAAGGAATTATGGGAAAATAAACGCACGAGGTTCTTGTTGTCCGCCATTTTGAAGTGTGTTTACTGTTGTTTGTGGCGAAGGATCGACGCTCTCGTCCCGCGGCGTGCAACATTTGGGGGCCTGTCCGGGAGGATTGAAAGGAGAAGCAAAGCATTAAGCTATCGGCGAGGACGAGAGCGAGGAGGCAAAGAAAATAGTCCTCGAAACGGATGAAATAACGCACACGCTCGCGAAGGATTCAGCACACGATGGAGATCGAAGACCTCCAATTGCAGATTCAGAGTCATCTCTGCCAGCTAAAGGTTGAGGATCTGGGAGAGATTGCGAAGAATCTAGGTAGCAGCGACAGTGACATTAAGGATAAAAACAGGAAGGGACTAGCCAGGTGGATCGAAGAACATCTCGAAGCCAAATTGAAAGGCACCGTGGAGGAGAAAATCGATTATTTGGAAGATTTCAAGGCAGGGATAATGAATTACACGCCTCATTGTCCTCCGCTCGAAGCTGTGAGTAAGAAAACAAAGCCCGAAGCCTCTCAATCGGAACTAGAAAAGGTCAAGCTGGAGTACGAGGTGATAAAACAGAAATTTGAGGCATTGACAGCTACGAAGGAAGTTGAAAGCAAGGAGGATGTGAAGGCTAAGGGTGAGTCAAAACCATTGTTCTTTCAACCGAGTGACTTCAAACGAGAACTAAAGATTATTGGCCAAATCGGGGAGCCGGGGCAGAAAGACAAATTGAGTTTTGTAAGCTTAGTGAGACAAATTGAGGGTGCACTGCAGAAAGGCTACAAATCCCAAGAGGTAGTCGATGCGGTAGTTAGGGCTATCAATCCGGGGATGAGATTACGAAGTTACCTCGAAGGCGTAAGTGACTTGACACTCCCACGATTAAGGCGAATTCTGAGGTCTCACTATCAGGAAAAGAGTGCAACCGACCTGTACAGACAGCTGTCCACTTTAGTACAGGAGCCACAGGAAAATCCTCAAAGCTTTTTAATTAGGGCTCTTGACACAAGACAGAAAATTCTGTTTGCCTCTCAAGAGGTTGATGCTCAGTTGAAATATGATCCAAAGCTAGTGCAGGGTATGTTTCTACATGCAGTAGACACTGGTCTTCAAGATGAGGCCATTCGAACCAGGTTGAGACCAATCTTGGAAAGACCTGACGTCCAAGATGAGGATCTAATTCAACAAATGAATGTAGTCGTGTCGGAGGAAACTGAAAGGAAATCCAAATTGGGCTCTACCCCTCGCCAAAAGAATCCAAGGGTGAATGAAGTGCATGCATTACAGGGAGAAGGAGTGCCAACCCAACCAGGGATAACTGCTAAAAAGATTAACACTCCAGGGAAAGATAGTTCCAGAGAAGAGCAGTTCATGGCGGCACTACAAGTGGTCCGTTCAGAACTCGCCACATTGAAAGAATCTGTTGAGAGAGATCGAAGCAATGAGGAACGATTCAACAGTACGCCACCAGTAAGTCAGAATCAACAGTGGTATCAGGGCCCAAGGGGCTGTATCAGCTGCCAAAAGGAAGGAAGGGGAGAGCTGTGTGACCATTGTCACATTTGTGGTAGTAGTGACCATTGGGCTCGTGGGTGTCGGAAACGGAATACCAGCTATGAGAAAGCGGGGTCGGGAAACAGGCGGGGGCTACCACCGAGGGACAGGAAGTAGCCCCGCCCCAGGATAGTTTTGTCAAGTCCCACCAATGTGTTAACTGTCAGAGAGTTACGGCGGAAGGCCAAAGTTTCAAGCAGTGTTCCGGTTGTAAATCAGTTCGGTATTGTGGGCGAAAATGTCAGAAAAATCACTGGGACAGTCACAGGGGTCTCTGCCAAGCGATTCAACAACTAGAAGCAAAGAATAGTTCACGAGTGGTACGTGGGGATGGTTATGTGTTTGCTAGTCATTTAACACCCAAGCAGCAGGTGACAGTCGCAAGGTTGGTAGGCAAGAAGTGTAAGGTGTCATGTGTTTTCAATGGGGTCCCAGTTGAAGCCCTTTGGGATACGGGGGCACAAGTGTCGATTGTGTCAAAGAGCTGGCTTGACGAATATTTGCCTTCCTCCAAGTTAAGGAACATTGAAGAGTTGCTTGGTGAAGATACGGGACTGAACTTAAAAACAGCGAATGGTGGAACCATACCATTTGAGGGATGGGTGGAAGTACAGTTTCACCTCTCCTCTAACACAGAGACATCCAACCCTCTAACTGTACCACTCCTTGTTGCAAGAGATGAGCTGGAAACCCCGATCATTGGGTACAATGTAATAGAAGAAGTGGTGAAGGATAGAGAAACCGGAGGGGACATCTCCATTGTTGACATCATGAGTACAGCTTTAAAGGAGGTGACAAAGGAGAGTGTCACTGCGTTGGTTGATTTGGTGCAAACAGCAAGTGAGGATGACCTCAGTGTGTTGAAGAGTGGTAAGAACAACCTGACAGTGCCACGTGAGCAGACAGTGACAGTGCCGTGTAGAGTTGATTGTGGTCCATTAGAAGAGAGGACACCGGTGTTGTTTGAACCAGCTCCAGAGGCGACTTGGCCAGCTGGCTTAGAAGTTGAAGAGCAGCTCCTCACTTTACCGCGAGGATCGCCACACAGGGTTAACATTACAGTTCGCAACTCCTCAAAGCATGATGTAGTTCTTGGCCGGCGAACACTGTTGGGACACTTGCAGCTAGTCCAATCGGTTACGCCTTTAGAAGTTGTAAGAAAAGACCTTCCCCATCCTGAAGAGGTGGCTCCAAGGGAAACAGATTGCACCTCACCCAAGGATGAAAGCCCATCAGTGCCTCAGGACCAAGGGAGTGACCAAAGTCAACCCAACATGGGACTCGGTAAACAAAGATCCTGCAAAACACCGGCTGTAGTGTTAGGTGACCTGACGGAAAGTCAACGGCGATTGGCCATGACAATGCTGGAAGAAGAGGCTGAGTCATTTGCCCAGGATGCTGATGATTTGGGACGGATAGAGGGACTTCAATTGAACTTGGAATTGTCGGACACTACACCAGTCCAGAAAACCTATGCCTCAATACCCCGTCCACTGTATGCTGAAGTGAAACACTATATCGAAGACCTTCTCAACCGTGGGTGGATAACAAAGTCTCAGTCAAATTATGCCTCTCCTGTGGTGTGCGTGAGGAAGAAAGATGGCGGGTTACGCTTGTGCGTTGACTACAGGGAGCTGAACCGCAAGACTGTCCCAGATAGACACCCAATACCAAGAATTCAAGAGACACTAGACAATCTGGGTGGGAATTCCTGGTTCTCGGTATTAGATCAAGGCAAAGCATACCACCAAGGCTTTGTTGGTGAAAAGAGTCGACATTTGACTGCCTTCATTACACCTTGGGGCCTATATGAATGGACTCGAATCCCATTTGGATTAAGTAATTCGCCAGCAAACTTTCAGCGGTTTATGGAAGGTTGTTTGGAAGGTCTTCGTGATGAAATATGCATCCCTTACTTGGACGATGTCATTGTTTACAGTAAAACGTTTGAGGAACATGTGGAGAATTTGCGAACAGTGTTGAGACGCCTACGCAAACATGGAGTAAAATTGAAACCAAGCAAATGCAGTCTGTTCCAGCGTGAGGTCCGCTATCTGGGTCGAATAGTAAACCAGGCCGGATACAGTATTGATCCGGAAAGCACTAAAGCGGTTACGAGTTTAGGAGAATCTCCACCAAAGAATGTGGGTGAAGTCCGCAAACTGACTGGACTATTAAGCTATTACAGGAGGTACATTCAGGATTTCGCCAAGATGGCAAAACCCCTTTATGATCTCCTTAAGGAACCTGACAGGAAAGCACAACCACGACAACGAAGTCAGAGGGGAAAAACAAGACCAGTCAAACACAGGGGACAAGTCTCATCTCGGGAGCCAGTCAATTGGACAAGTGAACATCAAGCTACGCTGGATCAGCTTATCAGTGCGATTAGCAAACCACCTGTGATGGCTTACCCTCGTTACACCCAGCCATTTATTCTTCACACTGACGCGTCAGAACAAGGTCTTGGAGCAGCACTCTACCAAAGGCAAGATGGTCAACTGAGGGTGATTGCCTATGGATCCCGTGCACTGACTGCAGCGGAACGAAATTACCATCTTCACTCCAGTAAACTTGAATTTTTGGCTCTCAAATGGGCCGTAACTGAGCAGTTTAGAGACTATCTGTATTATGCTTCACACTTTACCGTCTACACAGATAACAATCCGTTGACCTATGTACTAACTACAGCGAAACTCAATGCGACTGGTCACCGTTGGGTTGCAGAATTGGCCGACTTCCATTTCACGATAAAATACCGACCAGGTACGGCAAACCAGGATGCTGATGCCCTCTCTAGGATACACATGGAGCAGTATATGGATATGTGCACTGAAGAAGTAGAGCCGGATTGGATTAAAGCCACAGTGGAAGCTTTGGATGCTTAACATAAAGGAGATGCATTTTGGTTATTATCGCTATCTAGTCAGCCAAATGAACTGAGACACATCATTGATGATGACTGCGAACTGGGGGTGCAACCCCTCGCTGTTAAGGAACTGTACGAGGCTCAGAGGGGAGACAAGATAATCAGTGAGGTGATTCAGCATAAGAATAGCGGCAAACCACTCACACTGCAAGACAGGCGCCGGGCATCACCAGGTGTACAATCCCTCTTACGTGAATGGAAGAAACTTGTTGTTGGAGAAGACGGGATTCTCAGACGCAGAAGTGGCCCAAATCTACAGCTTGTCCTCCCGCTCAAGTTTCACCGAATGGTCTACAGAGAGCTGCATGAAGAAATGGGACATTTAGGGACAGAAAGGGTCCTTCATCTTGCCAGAGAACGATTTTACTGGCCACGGATGAAAAGAGACATTGAACATTATGTGACTCATGTGTGCCGCTGCATCAAACAAAAGAGACCAAACATCTTGCCGAGGGCGCCAATGGAGATCGTACAGAGTAGCGCACCCTTCGAACTAGTGTCATTGGACTTCGTACATCTGGAGAAAAGCAAAGGGGGTTACGAGTACATCCTCGTTATAGTGGATCATTTCACCAGATTTGCCCAGGCATATGCGACCACCAACAAGTCCGCTCGAACCGCAGCAAATAAGTTATACAATGACTTTATATTGCGTTTCGGGTTCCCGGCGAGAATCTTACATGATCAAGGAGGTGAATTTGAAAATCATCTCTTCCATCGGCTAGAGGAGTGCTGTGGTATGGTCCGATCTCGAACAACCCCTTATCATCCCCAAGGGAATGGAAAGACTGAACGACTGAACCAAACACTTCTATCTATGCTAAGGACTTTGCCTGAACACCAGAAGTCCAATTGGAAAGAGAGTCTCCATAAAGTGGTTCATGCATACAATTGCACCCGTCACGAAGCGACAGGATATTCGCCATTCTTTCTATTGTTTGGTCGATCACCCAAGCTACCAATTGATGTTATATTCGGTATCAAGCCCACGGCCTGCTCAAGTTACCCAGCTTACGTCAAGGAGTGGCAAACGGCGATGAAAGAAGCGTATGACATAGCAACAAAGAAATCCCAGTTATCCGGCCTCAGAGGCAAGAAGCAGTATGATCGAAGGCTAAACAGTCCAGTCCTCCAGCCAGGCGATAGAGTCCTGGTACGAAACTTAAGCGAAAGAGGCGGTCCTGGAAAGTTGAGATCCTACTGGGAAGACACCATCCACCAGGTAGTGACGCGGAAAGGTGAAGGGAGCCCAGTATATGAAGTTAAGCCTGAAGCTGGGGAAGGGCGACACCGTGTGATTCACCGTAATCTCTTACTGCCATGTAATGATCTTCCTTTTGAAGTGAAGCCTGACAACGCCCGCAGAAAATCAAAACGGAAGTCGCAGACCGTTAAACCACATGCAGCGTCTACACTGTCCACTAATGTAGAAAGCAGTTCGGATGAAGAACCTGACGGGATGTTAACTTTCACCCCTGTTGAGTCAGAAATTTCCCCTTCAAGCAGTAACTGTACAGCCGAGGAGCCTGCAGCCAACCAGGAATGTACTCACGCGGAGACGTCTTCAGATAATCTCTCTTTTGAACCGCAGATACAACCACTGATGGACCCAGTCATTGAACCACCTGTGGAAGAACAGTCGGAAGCTGAGCCAAGTGAGGGAAGACCAATAAGAGTGCGCAGGCCACCCACATTACTTACATATGACACCTTTGGAACTCCAAGTTTTTACCAACCAGCAGGACTGAGTTCAACTAGTCACAATGCGGGTGTGGCGCAAGTAACTGTTCCTATGATACCTGGAACCCTGGGAGGAATTCCTAATGTGTGGTTGAACTGTGTTTGGCCAACGACCTATCACGCACCATACGGATATCCTGGCGTGTATCCTTTCTGGATTAATTGAAAAGATGCGGAAAAAAACGTTCTGAACCTTTTTGTTTTTCAATTAAGTAGCTTTAAGTGGTGTAAAAAAAAAAAAAAAAAAAAAAAAAAAAAAAAAAAACGAAAAAGAAAGAAAAAGGAGCGGACAGGGTATAAGTTACAATTGTTACTTAATAACAAACTAAGTAGTTTTTCGGTGGAAGTCATTGACCTTTAATAGTAGTCAAAACTATATTACAAGTCTCAAGTTGCTGTACTCGTAGCTTTGTGGGGAGGGCCTGATCACCCCTTTCCAATTGCGTATAGGATGGAAAAGGAAAAGACTTGTGTATTAGTGAACTGAGACAACAGTCTTAGCCGTGTAATGTCGAGGACGACATCTATTTTTCATAAGGGGGAGTGTGTAGGGCCTATAAAGTTAGGTAGGACGCGGAGGAACACTGTGGCCACCCCCCTCAGGAACAAAATTGTAAGCGAAAGGAATTATGGGAAAATAAACGCACGAGGTTCTTGTTGTCCGCCATTTTGAAGTGTGTTTACTGTTGTTTGTGGCGAAGGATCGACGCTCTCGTCCCGCGGCGTGCAACATACTCGTCTTTGGACACAGTGGACATGCTACTTTAATAATTTGCGTGCGATCTCGCACGCTAAGTGTACTGTGTCTTCTTGTTTTAGACGGTTAAACTCGCTTCTTTGTTAGACTGCTCACACTATCCGAATACTCCGTATCATCAAACCGTGTGAAATAACGTGCATGCAGATTCCCAAGACAATTATTCTCCAATATGCCTAATACAACGACGCCCAAGTATACGCTCCCACAGCGTCTTGTTAGCTGAAAGGTTTCGATCACGAAACGAGTCGGTGGCTTTTGCCGATCCACGATAAATCCTCAGGTTCACCGCCGATTTACAAACACTCTTAAATTGTTGGTTTTTTTTCCTATTTCAGAGTTTATGCATAAGCAAAGAATAACTATAAACGATATTTTACTGAAAAGAGATATTAAAATAATCGAACAGACACGGCTAGACAGCGCGTCTGGGAGCAGAATAATTGTATTCAGTTTTCGATTTTTTAAAAAAACGGCCCCTCTGGTGTTGTCAGTTATAATCACTTGTAGGTTTCAGCCTTTTCCCTGCTTGACCAAAACAGTTTACTGTATAAAGTTTGCAAAAGTTTCCCTTACCTTACTCTGGTGCGGAGAACAGTGCATGCAAATTTTGAAAAATTACACTCGCTTTTGTTTAGGCCTCAGTTCGGTAGTTGTGTTACTTTGGACCGACGGAATCGAAAACATCCAATGACGGCCAAAAACAAGCACGTTTTGAGGCAAAACCAAAGAAGTGATAAATAAAATGTTTATGCAAACACCGAAGGAAACGTATCTTTCTTTAAAATATACTAAACGCGCGAATTGCTTCCACTACTGTACTAGAACTGGACATTTGTTCACTTCTGCCGTCTATCCTTCGCTCATACAGAAGCTCTCTGGAATAGTAAAGAATAACAACTTCAGTATTTCCAAAGGGTATAAAAAAAAATTGAGAATCGTGGAAGAAAAATCCAGATCGTTATTTCATGTCGTTAAATTGTTCGGCTAACGACTTGCGTGACGGAAGAGTTTTGCCGTGAACGAGCTTCGTGACATTTCATGCACTGTTCTCCGCACCAGAGTAAGGTAAGGGAAACTTTTGCAAACTTTATTCAGTAAACTGTTTTGGTCAAGCAGGGAAAAGGCTGAAACCTACAAGTGATTATAACTGACAACACCAGAGAGGCCGTTTTTTTAAAAAATCGAAAACTGAATACAATTATTCTGCTCCCAGACGCGCTGTCTAGCCGTGTCTGTTCGATTATTTTAATATCTCTTTTCAGTAAAATATCGTTTATAGTTATTCTTTGCTTATGCATAAACTCTGAAATAGGAAAAAAAACCAACAATTTAAGAGTGTTTGTAAATCGGCGGTGAACCTGAGGATTTATCGTGGATCGGCAAAAGCCACCGACTCGTTTCGTGATCGAAACCTTTCAGCTAATTACTCTTGTGGTTTGTTGCAGTTACGTCTCGAATCTGATTGGTCGCAGAACAATAAACATTCCAGAAATAATTTTAGGCGTTCACGGTTTAATGGGTTCTGTACAGGCCCGCAAATGATCCCGGCCCGCAAATGATCCCGGGACCGGAAATGATCCCCAAATTGGACCGCAAATGATCCCAGGACCGCAAATGATCCCGAGATTGTAACGCAAATGATCCCCAGACCGGAAATGATCGCCTCGCCGTAAAGGGAGGAAAAGTGTGGACTCGGAAATTTGGAAAGTGGATTTAAAATTTTTAGAATCCATTTTTTTTTTCTTAATAATACAACGGTTATTTTATTACAACAGTTATTTTATGCAGCAGTTATCATAGGTAACGCAAGCAAAATGTACAGTATTTGAACTATTAGCAAACAAAGTTCTCAACTTTGAAAATGATATCAAACGTCGCGAAATACAATGTAACAGTTCAATAAAACAGAACAATTTAGTAATGAAACTGGAACTTTTTTTTTTTTACTTATATCATTATAGCGCCTAAAGTGTGCACCAATTGAAGGAAAAATCCTCAATGTTTCAAACAGGGCTAAGACAAGAAATAAATTTTAACAGTCCAACCAAAAAAATTAAACTGGAACAGATCTTTCTAATTACAACATCCTCACAATAAAGAAAAGTCCAAAACTGTGGGGTTTTTTTTTACTGACTCGGTATAACTTTTGAGCAACAAAAACACGCAAGATCAATGGAAATGACAACGAGAGAAGACGAGAGTTTTTAATTTTATGCAAGTGCAAGAAATTTGACTGAGACAAACTTCAACTCTCTACAAGTATAATAGCTTTTTAAGCTACAACTCTCTTTGCTATAAAGCTTGGATCCTGAAAATTAAAATCCTGCAAAGACAAATCTAAAATAGCTGGGCCCAGCGTGACATAAAATTAATAGCAGGAAAGACATTCACGGACAACAGATCATTTCAGATCCTGTTATGTCCGGTATTTCAGAGAGAAAAGTTAGAGAAATTCGAACCTTTCCTACATACTGAAAAATCTACATGCCAATATAAATAATGGACGATAAAATGAGGTCAACATCTACAAGAGCAACACCACGGGAAGTACAACAGACACCTTTACTTGACCTCTAGTCCGTTGCACGCGGCTTTTGAAAGGTTTTAAAACTCAGTCTACACACTACAGTCACTAAAATCCTCCTTAACAAACGGCTAAATGTAGAATACCCGTCCAAAACATACAGAAGGAGCAAATGGCATTAAAAACACGAGGTAAGAGTCGTGCAGGCCTGCCACCCCCATTTTACACCTAAAGGGCCCTGCGGTAATTCAAGTACTTACCGCTTGTATTTTATCTTATATTTGCAAGAGCGAATTGTGAGGGAAAGAAAATGTATTTTCAAATGAAAGTTAATAAATTGCAAATGTGTCATGATCTCCGAAATTCACACGTACAAATGTTCGGCGCTTCCATGGAAGCCCATGAACAGGGAAAAAGTTCTAAGTGGTTGACAGACAGCAAAGACATCTTCGAAGATTCATGGAATATTTTTGTTTATTTTTGCGATGCGCTTTCAAAACGAAAAACGTATATAGTCACATGTTCATTTAATTATTTCGCACAGTATGTTTACCGGTTTTCTTTGTTGCTTTAATGCCTGAGACGCTTGTCTTTTCCTCATTTCCTCACTTAGGATAATTAACGAATATACATCCACACCATTCCTAATTTTTGTTGGTATCATTTGCAGCAATCATTTCCGGTCCTGGGATCATTTGCGGTCCAATTTGGGGATCATTTTCGGTCCCGGGATCATTTGCGGGCCGGGATCATTTGCGGGCCTGTACAGTTCACTGTAATGCAAAATAGCCGCTGCGTAATAAAGGTCTGACAAAAAATTATAAACCTACTATGTGAGACATAAAAATTCGCTATTTTATATTAACCTTTATTGGGTATTTTAATTTTAATTTTTTGATAATTTGTTACCCGCGACTTTTACCCGCACCCGCACCTATTACCCGCACCCGCACCTATTACCCGCACCCGCGACTTTCAGTGGCGACTCGCGACTTTGAGTCGCGACTCGCGACCCGCGACAAAAAGTTACACTCCGTGCATGCAGATTCCCAAGACAATTATTCTCCAATATGCCTAATACATCGACGCCCAAGTATACGCTCCCACAGCGTCTTGTTTAGTTTAATAATAAGACTTAAGCTACCCTGGGTGCCAGAGGTTTTTATTTTTTAGTGAAAACGGTGAATTTGAGCGGCGAAGCCGCGACAACGAGGCGCAACGCACCGAGAAAAAATAAAAACCTCTGGGCGCTCGAGTACACAACCTCATTTCCATGCGATTTGTGGATCGGATATCTCACCAAACCGGTTTTAAACCTTGGGGACCAAAGCGTGTCTGTTTGTTTACATTAAATCTAACAGCTGACATGTTTAAAACGCGGTCGAGACAGAAATATTAAATCAAAAAAGATACATCGATGACATTTTTTCACTGTAGAGTGTCGAGAAAAAGGAGATAGAAGATTTTATTGTCCTTGCAAACAAACATTAATCTCAGACAAAGAAGTAAACTTTCAGGATACAACCGTTTTCAAAGGCGAGAGATTTAACAAACAAAGAATCCTTGATATCCGCACGCAATTAATCCAGTACACCTATTTCTCTTCCTGTCACCTACCAGTGGTCAGCGAAATCGTTCAGCGACAATACCTGCAACTCCAAAGCACGCCTCCGTGCTAGAGATAAAAATTTTCCTCGTTCAAACAAAACTCTAAAGGTCACACTCCACGATAACACGAATTAATAAGTCGTGTCTGGCCTGTCAACACCTCTTTTCAAGACATCCTTGCGCTGAATAAATAAGTTCTCTGATATTTTGAAAATTTGGATACTAAAGAGTAATCCACAGCGTTTCTTAAAGATCGCAAAAAGCCGCGATCTCTATCTACGTCCGCCATTGTTGTTTGTGTGGCTTCACTTTGGGAAACCGGTTTTTCACGCGCCCGTTGCGAATTGTTTTGGTCCAGCCAATCGAAGTTGCTGTTGCATCGTTAACTCCCGGTAGAGTCTGGAAACAAGTAGGAGAACCAATCAGCGACCTAGTTCAGATTCTGAACTTGATCCTCGCATGGAAATGAGGTTGTATATTCGAGTGACCAGAGGTCCGTCTCGCGAGCTTCTTCTAACCGTTTATGCGGTTAATTTCACTCATGATATTCAGAGAACGGACCTCTGGATCCAGGGTGGACTTAAGCTTAAGCTTCAGTTAAATATGTTAATTTTACCCGAAGAATTTTCTCCAAGTTTTTGCATTCAGAGCTAAATTTACAACTTTGAATATCCGTGGTTTTGGCAATGAAGCGAAACAACGCTCTGTTTTTGATTTTGCGAAAAATTCCCGTTCTGATTTTATTTGTTTACCAGAACCTTTAGCGACAAGACAAAATGCGATAATTCTCTGACAGCTAAATGAAATGGCGCGGTAAAAGTTTCTGGTCGCCCGCTCTTGGTAAACAAGGCGGCGTTGCCATTCTTGTCGCTGAAAATACTGATTTCAAATGTTTACAATGGAAAAAAGATTCTTCTGGTAGAATTGTTAGTGTTTTAACTGATTTCGACGACACGAAAATTAATTTGGTTTTATACTTATGCACCCACGAATCCAAGTGAACGTACTTTTATGACACAATTCATGAATATTTTTTCCGAACTCTTTTAAAATTATTGCTGGCGATTTTAACTGCATTGAAAACGTTTCTGATAAGTTTGGAGGAAATCCTACAATTTCCCGGCATGGATTTGAAAGATCTGCACAGTGTTCTCTGGCGCAAAAAAACACGGCCGACTGAAAAATACAATGCACATGGTAATAATGCGGCTAAAACTATCGGTACACGTTTGGATAATTTTTAACTGGCTCGCCGCTCTGCGGCGAGTCAGTTCTTAAA
Organism: Cladopsammia gracilis; assembly: GCA_022457155.1. Lineage (NCBI taxonomy): Eukaryota > Metazoa > Cnidaria > Anthozoa > Scleractinia > Dendrophylliidae > Cladopsammia > Cladopsammia gracilis. The sequence goes on along the minus strand of JAJGOT010000057.1, from coordinate 592,803 downwards.
ATACTTCCGGTTTTCTGAAATGACGTAATCAGTGATGTAATCAAAACGACGTCACCGCAGCGTCACGCGGTCACGCCGTAACGCCGCCAACCCCAACCCACACTACACTAACCTTTGCCTTCAAGTCAACCTATATATTAGGTAAAGACGAAGCAGGGGCTTCCTTGTGGGAGCCGAGTTTCTTATAAAAGCAATTTGAAATACAAACGTGCTGTACATAAATGCTTATTACGTGCAAGAGATAATTCTTGGGAACACGCGGGTTCTCATCGCCCTGTTGCTTTAGAAAAATTGCTGCTTTTGCTATGGTACATTAAAATATATGACAAGTGTTTCTTACGCGTGCGCATGTTTATCACTCAAAAGGAAGATTTTGTTTGGGGGAGGGGTGCGTGACTCGTTCCAGACCTTCCTCTGCTCGATTGATGGTGCAATTTCGCTGTGATTATAAAAGCAAGCGATATCGTTTGTTTGCTGTTGTAAAACAAAACGATACTGCAACAAGACTCGGCTGTTGGATTTGTGAGACATCGATGGTCAATTTGATGCAGCTGCTGTGACATTCATCAATCGCAACACTGACAAATTTTGGTTAGATATTCTCTCCAAGGTAAGCGCTTGTCTGCAGCCGTTTCTGTGATTAGTTCAAAATACAACCATATGTTTTCCACATTTTCTTCGTTTTAGGAGACGTCTAGGAGGAAGTCACGATCATTTAAGGGAAACGGCCTTACTTTGAGATTTATATCCTTTGTACATTGCTACCGTGCGTGATTTTGCAGTGTTTTCGTAATTAGTATAGCGAACTGTAACCAATAATTAAGGAACTATAATTCAAATATTTACCATTCTAATTTCGACGGAATTGTTAAACATTAAATCTCTGTGATTTTCGGATGTGTTCTATTTCTGGTAAAAGGAAAGCGGGTTGAATTTTTCTAACCAAATCAATTGTTAAACACGTCCCCGCAAGTCACAGAACTGCTGAGTAAACAATAGACAAATTCGGCTAACGCATTGTTGTACCCAATTCAAACCTCCTGGGAATAAGATTCTTTGTTCACAATATTTCCATATCATTTGCATGTCAATGCTTTATTCATATGGAAATATGAGGCATACTGTATTTCGCGGACTGGACTGGACTGGACTGGACTGGACTAGTAAAACGCGGACTCAAAAATTTGTAAAACGCGGACTCAAAAATTTGTAAAACGCGGACTCAAAAATTTGTAAAACGCGGACTCAAAAATTTGTAAAAAAATTCCGGGAGTCCACATTTCTAACCCCACATTTCTTATTCCCTCCCCCCCCCCCCCCCCCCTAAAAAAATAAAATAAAATAAATAAAGTCAGACCCCCGTCATGGACGTTTCGAGTACACATCCCCCCGCTGGGTTGTAGCTCGGGGGGTCGTAGCTTGCAAACCAGTCTATTTTGTTTCGGGACTAGGTTATAGTTTGTTGTGTTACTTTCAAAACTAACACACCATCGATATCTTAAATGCAATTGAGCAAGCCCAAAACAGTTTTACAGGCCCGAAAAGGTACCGAACGAGCCCCAGTTAAGGGAAGGCCAAAATTTGTCACGCATTATTACACGCACCAAGAGCCTATTTTTTATGGGCTCCTGACGCACGCAGCATTCAGCATTCAGCATTCATATAATATTTTATTTTAGCCTTTTTCCCAGCCTCCACACCTGAAGCATAAGATTTTAAATTTTTATTGTCATTACGTGACACTGGATTAAGTGACATCGACAACGGAAACGAGGCTGTTGACCTTTGAGCAGTAAAATCGCGCCAAAATTCGGAATATATTTTCACGTGGCGGCGCGAAGATGGCGGCTTGTTTTAAGCTTCCATCGCTCGCTAAAAGGCCAAAACCAAAAACACAGTTTCCTGAGTTCGAATGGAGTGAGGTAACTGAAGAGAAGGAGCTCGGAAGCGGTACGTTTGGTTCAGTTTACCTTGTCAAATACGAGAAAGAACACCGTCGAAATGTTATTGTGAAAAAAATGAAAGGTGAATCGGCTGAAGCAAGACGTCGATTCGAGAAGGAAGCGGCGATCCTAAAAACCGTGAAAGGCCATAGAAATGTGACTGAGTTTTTAAGATTTTGCCGAGAACCCTACGCCATAATGATGGAGCATGCTTGTTTTGACTTCAATCCGTTGGGAGTTAAAAAACAGGTAAATTCGCTTGAAGATTTTTTACATTTCGTTGATGCGGAATTCGACTTTATGTCGTTCGCAGATGTCTTGTTACTGTGTGTTACAGTTCTTCTGGTCGTCTCCATAATCGTTTAAGTTTTTAGATTTAATTCATTTACTAAAAAAACTCGCAATTGAAAGGTGACACGAATGGATATGATGTTACCAAGTTGTTCAGAGTACTTTTGTTTCTGTTTCTGTTAGAAGCCGGTATAATAGCGGACACTAGAACTGTTGTCTGTTTTGTTATGACATCAGATTCTCATTATGTTCCTGTTGACGTTTCATTTTGAACGTTTTTTTATATAAGAAGTATTATTTGAAGACCATGTAATTCAAGTTCATGGGTAAAAGAGTTCGCTTCAGTTTCGCTTCAGTAGTTAATTTACTAAGCGTTACGTAGTGCTGAGAAAAAAAAAAACGTTGTTAAAGTTTTTCATGAAAAAAGAAATTGGTATTTTAAAGGGATCTAAAGCAAGTTTGCTGAAAACTTTGTTTGAAGTAATGTTTTAAAGTGGATAGTATAATATCCGGCAATTGAATTGTTGTCTGTATGATTATGACATCAGATTATGTTCCTGTCACCCTGGATCCAGAGGTCCGTTCTCTGAATATCATGAGTGAAATTAACCGCATAAAGGGTTAGAAGAAGCTCGCGAGACGGACCTCTGGTCACTCGAATATACAACCTCATTTCCATGCGAGGATCTAGTTCAGAATCTGAACTAGGTCGCTGATTGGTTACTCCTACTTGTTTCCAGACTCTACCGGGAGTTAACGATGCAACAGCAACTTCGATTGGCTGGACCAAAACAATTCGCAACGGTCGCGTGAAAAACCGGTTTCCCAAAGTGAAGCCACACAAACAACAATGGCGGACGTAGATAGAGATCGCGGCTTTTTGCGATCTTTAAGAAACGCTGTGGATTACTCTTTAGTATCCAAATTTTTCAAAATATCAGAGAACTAAAGCCAGTTTAGAAAGAAGCGCTGTTGAAATTTATTCAGCGCAAGGAGGTGTCGATAGGCCAGACACGACTTATTAATTCGTGTTATCGTGGAGTGTGACCTTTAGAGTTTTGTTTGAACGAGGAAAATTTTTATCTCTATTTAATTTTTATCTCTAGCACGGAGGCGTGCTTTGGAGTTGCAGGTATTCTCGCTGAACGATTTCGCTGACCACTGGTAGGTGACAGGAAGAGAAATAGGTGTACTGGATTAATTGCGTGCGGATATCAAGGATTCTTTGTTTGTTAAATCTCTCGCCTTTGAAAACGGTTGTATCCAGAAAGTTTACTTCTTTGTCTGAGATTAATGTTTGTTTGCAAGGACAATAAAATCTTCCATCTCCTTTTTCTCGACACTCTACAGTGAAAAAATGTCATCGATGTATCTTTTCCACTGGAGTAGATTTGATTTAATATTTCTGTCGCGACCGCAGCTGTTAGATTTAATGTAAACAGACAGACACGCGTTGGTCCCCAAGGTTTAAAACCGGTTTGGTGAGATATCCGATCCACAAATCGCATGGAAATGAGGTTGTGTACTCGAGTGCCCAGAGGTTTTTATTTTTTCTCGGCGCGTTGCGCCTCGTTGTCGCGGCTTCGCCGCTCAAACTCGCCGTTTTCACTAAAAAATAAAAACCTCTGGCACCCAGGGTATGTTCCTGTTGACGTTTCATTCGGAACGTTTTATATAAGAAGAGATATATTCATTTTAATAAAGCAAATGTTTTAGTTATTTATGTATTTATTTTTATTTCTAGTCCGCGTTTTACAAATTTTGAGTCCGCGTTTTACAAATTTTTGAGTCCGCGTTTTACAAATTTTTGAGTCCGCGTTTTACAAATTTTTGAGTCCGCGTTTTACAAATTTTTTTACAAGTCCGCGTTTTACTAGTCCAGTCCAGTCCAGTCCAGTCCGCGAAATACAGTATGCCGAAATATGACGAACAAAGAGTTCTAATCCCAAGAGGTTTGAATTGGGTACAACAATGCGTTAGCCGAATTTGTCTATTCTCAACCATTACGTCATGGAGTCACGTTCAAATTCCACACATCTCGTATTTCTGTCACGCTATGGTCGGCTGTTGATGTTATTTGATCTATCATGTTGATATTGTTTATTTATTCGAAATCCTATCACCGATTCTCCAAAATGCCTGTGTTTATACAATCCTGATTCCTTGTAGTAGGTGGTTTCAAGGATTTTAAAGCGAAAAAAAAAACAATACAAAGTTCAGAGAAAAAGATATAGACCTGAAATTGTAGCCTCCTCGAAGCAGAGTGTGGAATGTAAAGCGAACTGTGGAATGTAAATGTGGACTGGATTGTGCATATTAATAGACTCTACATTGTATATTGTGGATTGCTAATATAAAACTCTAAAATGAAAACAGGGTGGAAAATGACACCAAACGAGCCAGTTTCGAAGCCCAACGGGCTCCTTGTTTTTATTGCTCAGGATTTGTATGATTCCTTTTTAAAATTTGAAATTTTGCCTTGTGTTTTTTCCGATCATGATTCTGTTGATTTAAGCCGCAATTTGCATAATTCATTTTCCCGTGGACCAGGACTTTGGAGGCTAAATTTAGAATTTGATGTTTGCGATATGATCTCAGAAATTATTAAGAAACATGCATTGTACTGGAAAGCATTTACTTTCATTCAAGCTTTGTGGGATTTTCTTAAAGAATCTATAAAATTAGTTGCTATAGATTTTGGTCGAAGTAAACAACGCGCAACTATAAATTCTTTGATAGAAGCTAAACGGGCTCTTATTGAAGGAGATAGCTCAGCGAAAACCACCATAGAAACGCTTGAGAGAGAAATTCGGGCCATTAATTTATCCCAAATGAGAGGAAGCCAAATTCGTAGCAGAGTCAAATGGCTTGAAGAAGGTGAAAAACCTACCAAATTCACGTGCTCAGAAAAATACTGTTCAATCTATTTATAACTCTGCCGGTGTTGAAGTTCTTTTCACAAGATTCCGGCCCATTTCGATTTTTACCGTAATTTGTACTTGCAAGAACCTGTTAATTTAACAGTCCAAACCGAATTTTTTAACAATCTTGTAAACAGATTAAGTGAGAGCGAAATTTTATCCTGCGAAGGATTTTTATCTTTGGCTGAAATTACCCACGCAATGCGTGGACTTTCTTCAGGGAAAACCCCCAGTTCAGACGGATTACCTCAACAATTTTTCGCTAAATTCTGGGATCTTTTAGGCCCTATTCTGTTCGAAATTATAAATTTAGTTTGGAAAATAATTCTCTCGGTGATTCAATGCAAGGAAGCGTGACTAGATTACTTTACAAGAAAGATGATAAGAAAAACCTCAAAAATTGGTGGCCCGGCGATTTCGCTACTCAATGTTGATAACAAAATTTGTTCAAAAGCTCTTACAAACAGACTTTCAAAATTGTTACCCTCGATTATTTCAAGAAGATCAAACTTGTTCCGTCCCAGGTAGGACGATTTTTGAGAATTTATTTCTCTTGCGTGACACTCTAAATTATATAAATATTACCAATGAAACTGGTATCTTGCTGAAAACATTGGAAAACTTTTTACCAATGTTTTAAGTCGTTTTGGATTTGGCCCTAATTTCCAGCGGTGGATTTCTACATTATACTGTCAAGCAAATATGAAAATTATAGTTAATGTTTTTTTGACCAAAGAAATTCCACTCAAGTGGGGGGTGAAGCAGGGAGATCCCCGGTCTCCACTTTTGTACATTTTATGCGCAGTAGTTTTGGCGACCAGTATAAGAAAGGATGATACTATTGAAGGTTTTCTCATTCCAGAAACCTGAGGAAAGCGTTTTAAAATTCGCCAATAAGCGGATGACTCCACATGTTTTGTAAAGGACGTTTTTTTCTTTAGACAAATTGTTTACCTTTATACTTCACAAATACGAGACAGGTACAGGGACTAAAATTAAACGTGGCAAAGAGTACAGAAGCCATGAGGTTAGGAGCTTGGTGCTCACGTCCGGACACTCCTTATGGCCTCCTTACCACGCCTTTTCAAGCTAGATTAAAATTTGAACCTGTGAAAGGTTGTGGGGTGTTTTCACTCCCACCCTATCGGCACTACTCATTACTAGGTTTTTAGTTAATGTTAAGACTATTTTCTTCTTCATTAAGACCATACTTCATGGTATATGGGTTTTTCGAAATAAAGCAACTTTCACAATGGCACCGAGAACTCTCGGGACACTGTAAGGGACATAAGAAATGACATCACAACACAGTTGCAAATTGCCCCCCGAGGGGGGGGGGGGGGGGGGGGGCTGGGACTCTGAGACCCTTAACCTATACTAGACCATTTTAGCTGCATTTTGCAACCCAATTCTAGAATAAACACCGAAAAATCCTACCCTATCCTAGACCTTTTCTAGACTCACTATTTTGCAGAAACTAGTTCACCAGGGATACCAGGGATACCAGGGGTCAGTAAAAATGTCGTACAGCACAACTTACCGATTTTTCCATTTGCCAGTAAACCTCGTCTAGACTAAATTCTTCATGCAACTGATCAGTTTTGTGGAAAATGATACCCTATTCTAGACCAAACATTTCTGATTACTATACCCTATCCCAGACTAAACTGCTTGAAAACCATACCCTTGACAGCGGCACATACCTATATAGCTCATATATGGGAGTACCCCCTCCCCTGGGCAAATTGATTTCTCCCGAATGACCAAATAGAAATTTTCTGCTTTGTGGTGTCATCCGAATATTTGTGAAATACAACAGTCAAAGCTTGTGACTCTATAAATAATTTAGCTACTGGCAACTCATCATTCAATACCAGAAATGACTAAAGTAATCATGTGCAAACCAGAAAGGACTTTCAAGTGGACCAAACGACCGGAAATGAACTTTATAAATAATCCCTTATGGACTAGACTTTCAAGTGACTCATGTAAACCGGAACTGACCTTGTATTATTGTAACCGGAAATGACTAGCTTTATAATGCACGATGCCTTGTAACCGGAAATGACTAGCCTCTTAGGATAATATTGTAAACTTTAGGGATTTGTTATTGATGAATAAAACATTTTAAAACGAAAAAAAAACACTTTTGTTTTGTTTAGCAGAGAAAACGGTTTGCAAAATCGTTTTTCCCTGCTTTTTTTCGTGGTTTGCTACTCAAGAGAGGTTTCACATTTCAGAAACAGTGAGCTTTTGTGGAATTTGTGCAGTCTAAATGCACTGTGCAGACGGTCGCGTAATAAGCTTACTGTTTTTGAGAATTGCTAAAATTGAAAAATAGCTTGGTCGTCAATCTTAATTCTAATTATTCTTGTGCTTCCGACCTTTCACCTAGTTAAGCTTATCATCATCGTTTTTGTTCAGAGAGCTCCGCTGTTAGGCTAAGCCTATCTATATATATTAAGACATATATATATTTTGTGCTCACTTGTTTCTCAGACTTAAAATAATCGGCAGCGCGAGATGGACAAATCATTGTAATGTTAAATTACTAAATGACTTCGCCAACAAAAAACAACAACAACAGAGAGCGAAACAGAGGCAGAAGGAGCAAACTAAAACGAGAAAAACTAAAAAACAGAGTAGGTAAGAGATCAGGGAACGTAAGACTGTTATTTATACACAAATTAATATTTAAACATAAGTTGAAAATGTGTTTATTCACAGAGATGATGATGGCCCATGAATTATGTCACTGAGAAAGGCAATGTGCGAAACATCTTATTAATTAAATTAAAAATTCACAAAATCTTCAAGAGAGGACAGCTTAAATATTTTCGACTTCCTTAAGCTAAAATACGGTTAAAATTCAAATAACAAATGAAATAACTACTTAAGAAGTCTTCGCAACACGAAACCACGGTTTAATTCACCGTCGTGGAACTGCAACGATGAGCGAAGGAAAAGTGGTCATGCGCATAACGCTTCGACCCAGATCCCTAGTGCTCGTCCAACCGTACTTGCTGACGGTAATTCTCTAATGGCGAGTCCAAGACGGTGGCTATGTGGAATCATGACGTAATTTCACTTTTTTCACGTCACGTGACCTTTCTTAGCTTAGACATTGTTTGTCGCACTATTAACCTTCCATCTTTCATTATCATTAATATTTTGAAGTTAAAAAGCCCGGTCAGAATAGTGTTAATAGGACGCAAATTCTCAAAAACTCTCTTATGTGTTTCCATGCCATTTCCTTGATGTACCTATTAGCAATAAGCTCCTGACGTTAGTCATTTCTATGACACACGCAGTGTTAAAAATATGTTTTTCCTGCAAGTTCTACTTCCAGAAACAAGAGGACAAGCTGCAATTTGATGCACATAAATGTCTTAGTCGCTATTGTGAATTATAAAACCAGCAACGCCTAAGATATTATTCCAAGGAAAGTTTTAAAAAATGTATTTCCAAGAAGTTACACGAACATGCGCCATTTTTGCCAACGAGGCGGCCGACGCAAGAGGGTCGGCCGTCGAGTTGGCAAATCATAGAGCCGTGCGTGAGTACAGGCGAAAAATCTCATCTCAGCGTAAGGGACCTTTTTTTGACCATATTTGGGTGTAAGTAAACCATGACGTCAGGTGACGTCACGTTCTTGCAGTGTCGCTGCCATGTTGGGTGTTGTTTGAACGTTTCAGCTTGTGAGGTTTTCTCGAGATTTGAAGTTCTTTTAGAGGTGAGTAATCTTACTTTTCCTTTTTAAAAGGGCTTATGTATCTGTAAATTGAGTTGTAAGCAGCCGCTGATCAAGAAATAGGGTTATTACCAACAAATTTCGGACAGAACCAGCGTGTTCGATTCTCGATGAAAACCAGCGTGTTTGTTTCGAACCAGCGTGTTCGCTTGTCAGTTTCGAATCAGTGCGTTCTTTCGTCGATTGACACGTTTACAAAGATTTTAGATCAAAGAATTGAGCAGATTACTAGAACACATCTTATAGCACAAAGAATCACCTTGAACGCCAGCGTTGCGTAATTAAAACCACTGACAACTTGGATAAAGCGCGGGTAGACAAATATAAGCCTAAGCTTATCACTCTTAAACTGGAATTGTTATTTTAAGAACCAAATTTGTTAAAACAAATCGACAGGTAAGAACTTTTTTGTTGTTAAATTAAATTTCTTATTTTAAGAATTTAATTCTTACTTTAATTCTTAAGAAATTGATTTTAAGGAAGAAAGTTTTCTTAAAATAAGAAGTAAATTCTTGAAATAAGAAATTTAATTTAACAACAAAAAAGTTCTTACCTGTCGATTTGTTTTAACAAATTTGGTTTAACAGTGTATTGCTTGATCACTAGCTGCGTTCAATACGTTTTATTATCTGGTTAATCGCCGTTACAAGCCGACAACTAAATGCAGGGTTCTTTGGCTTAGCAGACATTGCTTTTCAGGGTTCATTCAATGTTAAATACAGTGCTGTTTTGCAAAGCACTTGCGCTTTTGAAGCGGAAAGAAACCGAAACTATAAATTCAATCCTCAATTGTTTGCCTTTCATGAATTTTTATTTCGCCAGGTTGAAGAGGGGTAGAACAGCCAACAAAAACTTCAGCTGCGAAACACTCACCACCATTATAAGATGTAAACTGCACGTGTCTTGTGATCCATTTCTCGCTGTCAAACAATCGCGTTGCTGAAAAAGACTCGAGAAGAATTGAAGATTTTCCACCGAATGCTGTACTATTTCTGAGAAACCAGTCATCATAAGTTTCGCTTCCGCTAGTGAATGTGTCTCGGGCGAAAATAACCTTAAAGCGATAACTTTTTCATTTAATTTTCTTTTCTGTGTTACAGATATAGAGGAATAAAACTTGAGTATTTTCGTTGTGTCTGATTGCGAGATGTTTTATGAAATGGTCACGTTGTGTTACTGAAAGGTTTCAAATTACTTTTGACATTATGCAAATTGGGAAAATTTCTTACCACAACTGAAAAAGTATATTTGATTGAAACGGCTAAATTTGTTTTTCCTCCAGAATTATCAATTCTGTCGTTAACTTTGATTAAATTGACAAGTTATATTCAATTTTTTTTATTATGAAAATGGCGGGAAAATGTCAAAACTTTCAATATTCCAAAAGTTGTTTTGACCCCGGGTCTGGAGCAGGCAAAATAAACAAAAGATTCACGGCTTCAAGTGTCGGAAACATAAACCAGTTACAAAGATAAATTTAGCTAGATACAAGGTAATTCAAACTAATAACAACCACCAGGAAATTCAGATATAGGCCTTTTTTTAAATCAAGAGTGGTAAGTATATTAAACTGAATAGGCTTGGATTTGTAGCGGAGCACTCGCCAGGCCGAAGGCCTGGCTGCGCAGCTCCATACTCATAGAACCATGCCCGTCATTTTTCATGGTCATGGCTAGCGGAATGTTTCGCGGGCGCGCGTGTGCCCGACCTCCGCCGCCGCCGTCGCGCAGGACTAGCTTGCCTTCGCGCAGGACTAGCTCGCGGGCGCGTATGACGTCGCAAAACATGCGCGTATGACGTCGCAAAACATGCGCGTACGACGTTATGTTGAAACCAAAGCGAGGCTTTGTTTTTCGCGCGGTTACACGGCCGAATGTCACGTCAGCTAGAAAAACACTTTGATGTTTTGCTGTGAATTTACTAAGCGGAGAAAACCGTTGAAATTAAAGGCGTTATTTCCCTTAATATTTCGCGGTTTGCTACTCAAGACAAGGATACTAATTAAGGGATACTCAGAAGCCGCTTTAGTGGAAAAAGACGAGCTTTCAGGGATGAAATCTTGCTTCGAGGAACTTCATGTATTACGTTTTTATCAATGCGGGAAATATTTGTTTTCTACGGATTTCAGAACCAAGCAAGCGAGGGACTTAAAGGTAAAACAGATTAAGTTTTCGATGAGAATTTATGTTGATATCAATCTGTGAGTGACTTTTTATTGGTGTTATTGTTAGTTTTGGAGAATTGATTTTAAAACGTGCTTAAATTCAGTTGTATCGATCTCTTGAATTTCATCGAAGAAAGCTTGAACTCGATGAGCTATAATTAAGCTTAAATGGTACGCGTTTTGCTTTTAAACGTAAACTAATGGAGATTTGAATAAATTTTTTCGAAATAAGATTGTGTTGTCCATTTTTATGCGTTTGTTCATTCATTAGATAGTTTGAAAAGCGATTTTATGTAAACAAAACAAGACTTTGATTTTATAGTACAGTTCTTTCTTCACTCGTATCGCCTTATGCAAATATGTTTGTGTATTTTTGCAATTTTTGATTTTCAAATCAGTTTCTCGGGCAATTTTTGACAAACAAAAACTGTATTTTATTCGGAAACTAGTGGTACTAGTTATTCTAGACAGAGAAAAGTTGTTTTTGTGAACTTTTGTACGGTCTATAAAAATGTACTGTGCAGACAGTCGCGTAATACTGTTTTTGAGAATTGCTAAAATTGAAAATAGCCCGTTCGTCAATCTTAATTCTTGTGCTTCCAACCTTTCACCTTAGTTAAGTTTCACCTTGGTTAAGTTTCACCTTAATTAAGCTTGTTCAAAGTGCGACGCTGTTAGGCTTGGGCTATCTATATATATTATAACTACATACGGGTAGCCCAGTTTACGCTCATAAAGCGTCTAGTTCTTTATGGAAGCAGTTGCTCGATATTTAAACCTTCGTTTTCCTGTTTTACAGTTTATTCTCAACTAGATAAATTCATGTGCACACTTATTCAAACAATACTAGAACAACCAGTTAACCTACGGAAACACTTCAATATCACAAGATATAACTTCCAACATGAGTGATACTCCCTCACCATTCCACATTTAAAAAACATGATACAAATTGTGGCCTCTTGTCACAGTTGTTTTACACTCTTCCCTTTCCTACTTTTATTTAAAGTATAGATTTCACCCGTGTGTCAAACGTTCACACATTCCAAAGACATTAAACGATTTTGCCTCGTTGGCACTTGCCGGAAGGCACAACTAGTTTATTTATGTAAATTAGTAATACGCAAACTCGTCAAGTTGATCTTTTTGTCCTATTTAGATTTTTCTACAATTTTGATATTTGTTAAAGGGCACAGAAATACAACAAACTGAATGCAAGGCTGCCACTACGGCAATGGGCTGATTCATTTGGCGGCCAATATTATTATTCGGCTAACAAAATTAGCCTTCATCGGACCAGGGCTATACTGAAGAAAAATACTATCACGGCTCCTTAAATTTGAATTAACAAGACGCTGTGGGAGCGTATACTTGGGCGTCGTTGTATTAAGCGTATTGGAATGAAAATATCTTGGAAAATCTTCATGCACGTCAGTTTAGGGTTTGATGATAGGGAGTGCACTGAGTATTGGGATAGTCTTGTATGTCGTTGACTGTTGGTGCACATTTGTAAAGTGGAACACGTGAAGACTTAGGTGAAGTGCGGGTGCAAGGATTATATTTAACGCTTGTAGAATTTGGAAAAGCTTAATTGCGGCCAGCGAAACTGCAAGGAAAACAGAGAATTCATGGCAGCGCATATTCTGTATTCCGGTTTCAAATTACCCTTTTGACATATGCAAATTCGGTGCACTTTGGCCTGAAAACTACAACAAACTTAAAAGGGCTAAATTTGTTTTATGTCTTTTCTGCTACGTACCTTTCCCCGCTGTATGACATCGATTATTATATTTAGTTTCATTCAAGATTTATCTTCACAATTGGTAAACATGAAGTTCAGAAAGGATTTTAAACATGAATTTTGCGTGACGCTGGCACTTGGGGCCCTTGTTTACATAAAGTGACCTATTTTCAGGGTTTCGTTCGCTTTCTGACTGAAAACTCACTCCACTCGAAATTTTTCCATAGCCGTTCACAGCCAGCCGTTCGAAATTTTTGTTCTGTTTCGGACGTTCACTGCAAGCCGTTCAAAATATTAATTGTTCAGGCGTTCAAATGAAATTCGATCTGTTGGCAGATCTCGTTGCCTAGCACGTGATCAAAATCTGCCGTGAAGAAATTGTTCTTTCTTGTTGCACCTTTCTCGATGTAGTGCGAAAATTATTTTTTTGTTATATCTAGAAGAACTAGTCGTTTGAAACTGTATTTTTGTAATGGACGATTTTATATAAGTGACGATTTGTCCGCCCGTTTTAGCGCACGGATGGGAAGTTGTCATAAATCGGACCGTTCCATTCTAAAGAGTCTAAAGATGTACATGTACCTTTGAGAATTCATAACTCGAATAATATTCCATCGATTCAATTGAATTTAAGACTGAATAACGGCTAAAGAGTAAGCGATCAAGATATCAGAATTAATCTGCCACTAGAATTTAATTTTCGCCGGCAAGCATATCAAGAAAGCGTTAAAGCTACGCAATTTAAAAAAAAAAACGTGGAGCTCTGGGGACGAGAATGCCAGCTGACCAGTATTCTTCTCCTCGTTACGCTTGACTGAGTTTGACGCACGCGCATTAGAACCCTATTTCAAATTCGTGCACTACCAAACTGCATTTTATAACTTGGGCTCTCCGCCCAAGTAAAAAGAATAATAATAATGAGTGGTTAATGATTAACTAATACAACAAAATGTAAACACTAGATAACATGATAAATCAGTGTATGCATATTTACGGTAGAGGCAATATACAGAGATTAAATATTACATTAAATATTAAAAAAACTAAGTATCTCATTATAGCTAGTCACTATAACTTAAATCACATGGAACATGATTTTGAGATCAACATTAATGAAATACCACTAAAAAGAGTGAAGTCTCATAGATATCTTGGGGTTGAAATTGACGAGACTTTAAGTTGGCATCAAGTTGATGCCATTACCAAGATAGTTTCCGCTGGTCTTGGAGCACTTAAACGAATTCGTTATCTTGTACCGACATCAACACTACAAATGATGTATGAAGCACTTATACTGCCTTATCTAGATTATTGCAGCGAGGTGTGGGGCTGTATGGGTAAATGCCTGGCTGACAGACTTCAGAAATTGCAAAATAGGGCAGCAAGAATAATTACCCACTCTAATTATGACATTCGGTCTGCTGATATTTTGGAAGACCTTGGCTGGGACACTCTTGAACGGAGGCGCTCAAAGCAATTAGCGGTTAGTGTCTATAAAGCTAAAAATAATCTTTCTTCTAAGGGTCTATAAAATCTTTTTCGACCAATAACGAATGTTCATTCTTATAAATTGAGAAACAACTTGAACAATTTGTTTGTTCATAGATCCCGAAAGGAAGCGGGAAAGTGTAGCTTTGACTATCGGGGCACTGTTCTTTGGAATGGCCTATCAAATGAAATCAAAGCTGAGCCATCTATCGCATCCTTTAAAGCCGCCTTATAGTAGTTTTAATCTTATAGGTAAACATAGAAAAATTCATTAGTATTGTAATTTTTTATTAGAAATTTTTAACATGTTTAGGTATTTATAGAGAATATTTAGTATACACGGCTCTCTGGAAGAGCATTTTGTAATTAATGATGGGATACCGTGTTTTTAAATAAAGCTATGATGATGATGTTGATGATGATGATGATGATGATTAAAATCAATGTTCATTCCGTCGGTTTATGCTGTCTGGTGTAAAGTTTTACCTCTATCTATGAGGTATGCTTCTTGTGCTTTACGATCACTTGGGATGTGCTTAGTGTAGGTTGTAATTCAAGTAGAATGAGTTCCATGTCTGTGATAGAATGGCCAGGTAGAATAAAGTGGAAAGGGACTGCTGCTGTGACATGGGTTGTTCACGATGATAAACTGAGTTATTTGTTACCTAGCGAAGATAAACTTGTTGCAATAAGCTCAAAGTGAAAGCACATATCTTATACTAACTGGACTAATGTCGAGACTAATGTTATTCAGTTTTACGGAAGGAAAGCCGGCATTTACTGTTCGTTCGGATAAAAGGCCACAAAAGGTAACAAGTAATAATAATAATAATAATAATAATAATAATAATACATTTCTATAGCGCCTTTTCTCAATGATTCAAAGACGCTAATTACATTCAAATACACTAAGACAGCCTCGATTGTCTGTCATCGGATGAGACCTTGGAGCGTTACGAAGCTAACTGGCTGCTACTACGTGATTTGAAAGTGGTAATGTTATGTCCTGGTAAATGGAGCGAAAGATAACTAAGGACGGAGAAAGTACAAGTAGACGAACGACAACAACATAACACACTTTAATCCACGTGCTCGTGTTCGGACATGCGCAATACAACAATGATGTAACAAAAGCCGATTATATAACATCTCCCCCTTCAAGGGAAACAGTCGCTAAGGTAAGGACAGTTAATCTAAATGTCAAACAGTGTTAATATCAACAGTCAACTGAAGTGTCATCACTTTAGTTCATAATCTTTCAAGTAGCTAGGAGGACCACGTGTTGTCCTTCTTGGGTAACGTTCCGCAGCATTAGGGGTCGAGACTTCACATGAAGAACTTGGATTAACCAAAGGCGTCTCCTCAACATTAGCAGGAACAGAAATCTCCGACAAGGAATCTCTTGGTGATGGCCTTTCAGCAAAGGAATGTTCACAAGAGTCCATCAAAGGAGGTTCATCCGCATCAGCTGTAGGAGGAGCTGAAGTACATGGAGTCACTGTATCGGAAGCAATCTTGCCTGATTGATCCACACTGGACATCATCTCACTTGGCTCAGAACGACGCTGAATTTCAGAAGAATTTGTCGGTCGGCAATCATCTGAAGGTCGACTAAGTAGCTGGTCCACATGTCGTTTCCAAAGGTTACCGAACACCTCCACCATGTAATGTCGTGAACCCAGGACCTCAGTGATAACTCCAGGCATCCACTTCTCCCCTCTCCCATAATTACGTGCCAGAACAGTATCACCCGCATGGAACTGGCGCAGGCCTCTCTTTGCAGTGCGATTCACCATGGAACTATACTGGCGAGTTTCAACATGCTTTTCAACAGACGGAGTCAGCAAATCTAGGCGAGTCCGTAGTCTCCGTCCCATAAGCAGCAGAGAGGGAGGTTCACCAGTAGTAGAATGTGGGGTGTTTCGATAAACTAATAAGTACTTGGCAATTACAACATTCACATCAGTGTTAGTAAGCTGAGCCTGTTTGATTGCTGATTTCAAAATTTGGACAACCCGTTCAGCCTGGCCATTTGTGGAGGGTTTGTAGGCAGCCGAGGTACGATGTAAAATTCCATTGTTAGCACAGAATTGTTCAAATTCTCTTGCGGTAAACTGTGGACCATTATCAGAAACGAGGATTTCAGGAAGACCATGCCTGCTGAAAATATCACGTAGAGCCATGATGGTTGTTTTGGCGGTAGTATTTGTCATCTTAACAACCTCTGGGAACTTGCTGTAGGCGTCAACAACAACGAGGTAAGTACACCCAGAGATCGGTCCAGCAAAGTCCACATGAATGCGGGGACCACGGTCGTGATGGGAACACCCAGGGATGGATTTGAGCTGTAGGAGGTGCAGATCTCATAGACTGACAGGTGTTGCAAGAAGAAACATTTCTCTCAATGTGGGAATCAATATTGGGCCACCATACATAAGATCTTGCCAAAGCTTTCATTCTAGACATTCCAGGATGAGTGTCATGCAACTCATGTAAGACCCTCTCTTGCAGCGAAGAAGGAACAACAACACGAGTACCCCATAAAACACAACCCTGATGGATGCTCAATTCATCTCGTTTGCTCTTGAATGCTGTAAGTGTGGGATCCACTACACTTGGCCAACCACTGATGGTAAAATTGTACACTTGGGACAAAACTGGATCGACTTGAGTCTCCTTCTTGATCATTTGACTGGTCACATTGGTTACAACTTCAGGTTCCAAGAAGTAGCACTCAACATTTTCACATTTGGGAGACCATGTCTGAGGTAACGGAAGACGTGACATGCTATCTGCATCAGCATGTGCGTGAGTGCTGCGATACTCGATCTTGTAGTTGTATGATGCAAGAATCAGTGCCCACCTTTGAAGTCGAGCTGCGGCATGAGCAGGAACTGGGTTCTGCGGCCCAAACAGAGAGAGTAACGGTCGGTGATCAGTTAAAATTGTAAACGAGCGACC
The DNA here is from genome assembly GCA_022457155.1 of Cladopsammia gracilis. Taxonomy (NCBI): domain Eukaryota; kingdom Metazoa; phylum Cnidaria; class Anthozoa; order Scleractinia; family Dendrophylliidae; genus Cladopsammia; species Cladopsammia gracilis. Next base: position 575,543 of record JAJGOT010000057.1, on the reverse strand, counting down.
ATACAAATACTGGCGAAATCGCTTCAATCCAAAAACGATGCTGAAGGCCTCCTTTTCGAGTTGTGAGTAGTTTTTTCTGAGCATGAGTCAGAGTACAAGAAGCAAAGGCCACAGGTCGGAATTGTCCTTTCACATGATGGGACAGAACAGCACCGGCGCCATACGACGAAGCATCACATGAAAGAAAGAGAGGCAGTGTATCATCATAATGCACTAATGTTTGTGAAGTAAGTATCAGTTGCTTTGCAGCCACGAAGGCATCTTCTTCAACTTTGGACCACTTCCACGGTGTATCCTTCTTCAGTAAATTGTGTAAAGGCGCAAGTACGGTGGAATGATGTGGCATGAATCGAGAATAAAACATGATAAGCCCTAGGAAAGACTTCAATGCTGTAACATCCTTTGGTCTAGGAGCATCACGGATGGCTGTAAGCTTATCTTCAGTAGGATGTAAGCCTTTGCCATCTATCTTATGGCCAAGGTAAACCACTGACTGCTGAAGGAATTTGCACTTGGCCTTGTTCAATCTGAAACCCGCTGTAAGAAGACGTTCCAAAACTAGAGAAAGTGTACGGAGATGGTCCTGTTCATCAGTTCCTGCCACCAAGATGTCATCAAGACGACTGACAGCCTTCGGAATGTCTGACAGTAAAGTATCCATTATTCGCTGGAAGACAGCTGGGCCAGAATGTATACCATTTGGCAGTCTCTTAAATGAAAATAATCCAATGTGCGTGTTAATGGTGAGATCCGCTTGTGACTTCCGGTCAATGGGTATCTGGTGATATGCTTGTTTAATGTCCAACACACTAAACACAGTGCACCTCCTTAAGGCTGAATGCATATCTTCAATTTGAGGCATGGGGTATGTTTCCACATTGGCACATGCATTGTATGTGACACTGAAATCTCCACAGACACGTATTTCATCACTAGCTTTCTTTCCAACTACCACGATGGGTGCAGCACTAGCAGCAGAAGTGACTCGTTCAATGACGTCATCTTTTTCCATTTTCAGCAACGTGCTCTCCACTTTAGACTGCAAAGCATAAGGAACAGGCCTGGCCTTGTGAAATTTGGCCTCTTTGCTTTCATTTAGAAGAACAGGCTCACCAGTGTAACACACAAGTTCGGGCTGAAATAATTTATCGTATTGTTGAAGAACAGAGTCCAATGTATGGTTTCCTTGTGGTCCAGGAACAGAAGGTGCAGATGAAATTAAGGGACCGATATGATTCAACCCTGGCAAGTTTTTCCAATCTAATTTCACCTTTGTCAGCCAATTGCGGCCAAACAAGGCAGACGTACCCTCTTGTACTATTAGCAATGGCAGGGACTGTTGTGATCCTGAGTACTCCACTGTCACGTGTGCTTCTCCTAAAGGACGCACAGTTTCACCAGTGTAGGTTGACAGCAGAACATTGGTCGGTTTCATATCAACATCGGGGCAAATTTCTTTGAAGAAACTTATTGGCGCGAGAGACAGAGCACACCCAGTGTCTAACTGCATAAAACAATCATTGTTTTCAATCTTCAATGGCACAGTAATTTCAGACCTAGACATGGCGTTTACATCATACATCATATACAGCTCGTCGTCTTCAGACAACGGTTCTTCGGATAACTCCCCCTCAACGCACATAGCATTTATTCCACGCTTCTTACAGACTCGAGCAATATGTCCTCTTACATTACAGTTACGACACACAGCACTTCTAAATTTGCATTTAGCTCTAGTGTGGTCAGCATTTCCACACGAAAAACAAGTGTAAGCAGTGGGCTGGTGAGGCGAAGCTGAATTTTGACGAGGCAATTGTCGCGAAGGAAATTGTTGACGTGAATTTCCACGGAAGGCGGGTAAAGGCGAAACAGGAAGATCCTTGGAAACTGAATTCACAGGTTGTGACACTTCTTATTAGAGAAGGGGGCTTATTAAAGAAGGGGGCTTGTTAGAGAAGGGGGGCTTATTAGAGAAGGGGGCTTATTAGAGAAGGGGGCTTATTAGAGAAGGGGGGCTTATTAGAGAAGGGGGGCTTATTAGAGAAGAGGGACTTATTAGAGAAGGGGGCTTATTAGAGAAGGGGGCTTATTAGAGAAGGGGGGCTTATTAGAGAAGGGGGGCTTATTAGAGAAGGGGGCTTATTAGAGAAGGGGGGCTTATTAGAGAAGGGGGCTTATTAGAAAAGGGGACTTATTTGATAGGGTGCTTAATAGAGGATTTACGGTATATGCGTTTTCATATAATTTTTATATCTTTTTGCTGTAATTCTTCATAGCTTTGTTTTATTGTAAAACGTTAAACATTATATATTTTATAGAATTACAACTATATCAATAACGTTAATGTATTATTATTTTAGTTACTTACTTAAGCGACGGATTACTTCATCGAGTAGATTTTTAACTTTTTCTTGTTCTTCCTTTATCTCCTTGTTCTGTTTGTATATTGCTTCAGCAACTTTCTTTACCTCAGGGAAAGCTGCAAACAAACAACAAAATGAGAAAAATTACAAGTAGAATTATTTTGAGCACCACCACCTGATGGAAAGTATTGATATAACGAATATGCAACGGAATACTTTTCCATAACTTTGCGATAGAACAAGAAAATTTGGATCTGCTGCCATAATTTATTGAAAACTCTTGAACACCATTGTATAGTAAATTGTTCGTAGACGGAGCGACACTAATTTGGAGTTAGAATTCATACAGTTCTGTAACTTCTTGCAAAATTCTTGCATAAATTTGCATAATGTGACGTCGTTGTAACCACGTGACCAGCATATATTGTGGAGGACATGATGGGCTATCCATTGAAGCTATACCATATTACGGCGTTTATACTACTGGCTGAGAAAATTTCCGAAATGTGATTGCCTGAGACGAGCTGTTTTTCAGCCCAATGTGAAATACCGTATTTCCTCGAATAAGCGCCCCGGCGCTTATACGAGAAGCTTATTCGAGAAGCTTATTCGGCGGTGGGGGGGGGGGGGGGGGGGCGGGGGGGGGACGCATTTTGGAAGGAGGGCGCTTAATCGAAGGGGGCGCTTATTAAGTTTTTCTTTCAAAGAACAGTAACTTTATTTTGGCTTAATCTTTCTATGAAAAAGAATCCACTACAACATTATCCATCTAAACGTAACTTCAACATTTTATTTTGCAGGGCCCCATTTAAACCAGCTATGATGAACTGGTCACCCCTGTTAAAATATTGTTTATAAAATAAATAAATAAATAAATAAATAAATAAATAAATAAATAAAACAGCGGCCTGTAATCGAGCATATCATAGTCATAGTGCGGTATACATATGTTTATAAAATATATACCTTATGATAGGAAATTAACAATGCAAGTTGACAACGCGAAGAAAATTTACATTATACTAAATTAACGCGAATTTTTCAAAAGTTAGGTTTACATGCATTAAATTAACGCGAATTTTTCGATAAGCATCTTGCTTTATTTACTGCGACTTTCATAATTTTGCAGACTCGCACTTTACATTTCTGAACGCCAAACTGCGTTTTGGCTACCGTCAATAAAACCTTCCAAGACAAGTGCACGGATGTTTCTAAGTTTTTTTTAAAAGCCGAAAATTTGGTTTTGAAGCCTAACTAGACCCTATCAATTCAAAAGATCTAACAAACCCCCCGTGAAATGTGACTCTGAAGAGCCAATAGAGGAGTCATGAACTAATAAGGTTTTGTAATGAAATAAAGGTGCTTTAACCCTATTCGGCCTGGGGGGGGGGGGGGGGGCACAAAGTGCCCGCGCTAACTTTGAACGTTCATAACTTCTTTAATATGTATTCAAACGCCATCAAACTTTGTGACTTTTCCTAAAATTTATCTGGCAACAATTTTGTATGACAATTTTTGGATCACATGACTTGATGTTTCCATGGCAACAAGATTTTGACAGCCATGTTTTTTGAAATTTGCATATTTGTACCTTTGAATGAAGAAAAACAATGTTTATTGGTATAACTTTTATATTTTTACGTCATTTAGCGTTTATTTATTGGTTTTGATTAATTTTGAGTCAATTTGGACGGTTTTTACGAGGTTTTGAAAAATTTCAGAAATCCAATATGGCGGATCCAAGATGGCGGCCATATAACTAATTACCTAATAACTACGTCATATGACGTCATCGTTCCATTGTGCGGACCGCAAAGGAGACAGTTTCGGATGTACTATGTACCCTCTAAGTTTCATTGTCGTAGCCTTAATGTTCTTGAAGTTACGAAGGGGGGGCACATTGTGCCCCCCCCAGGCTCAGGAACTCAAAAAAAGCCCAGGCCGAATAGGGTTAAAATAACAATGTTGTAAAATAGCGTGCATTAAATTTACATTGACATTAAGTAATGCTTCATATAAGAACTATAGTAAACTTCATTGTTTTGTGGCATTGGCTCTTTTATTCCCACATAGAATATCCTTGATTTCAAGAATAGAGGAGGGGCTGATGGTTTATAATTGTATTTCATTATAAAAATACAGAAAATCCATTTGCGTCAAATATATTTTAGGAAATGTTCGTGCTTAACCAATCAGAATAGCCGAAGACAATAGCTACTAATTTTGCTTCTTTGATGAAGTTCCCCAAATACAATATCTTTGAAAAATTGCATGTTGTGCGATTGGGTCTCAAAATACTTGAAACCTTAAAAAAAATTAGACTTAATGCACCTTGAACCTTAACTTTTTAGTTGAGTTTTTGAGTCTAGGCCAATGAGAACACTAGTTGTAACAATGAAAAAAGTTGACATTCCATCGTGCATTGCCGTTCAGCACTATCCTTCTTATGCGGATCATTACTTAATAATTAAGATACATTAAATTAATAACGCGAATTTTGTAAAATCGCGTTAATAAAGTGCATCGTTAATTTTCTGTAATAAGACACATATGTTTATAAAATATCGATTATCTGGTCATCCTCAATGTCATCCTCGCCAAGCACAAGGTTGATTCGGCTTTAGAAAAAAAGTGAAGGGGAGGGGAAGGGAGGGGGCGGGGGGCGCTTATTTGCTATTTTGGCCGAGAGGGTGGGCGCTTATTCGGTGGAGGGCGCTTATTAGAGCGTGGGCGCTTATTCGAGGAAATATACTTACATGTAAAAATTACAGTTGCCGTGGCAACGGAGATGGCTTTGTCTTGTTGTTGAAACAATGGCGGATAGCTTCCCCGAATTTGATAACAGTAAAATACAATACATGAAGGAAAGTTCAGAAATTGCCAACATAAAAAAAGGTACGAACACCTATTATATCTTTTCGCGATCAAGCCGGGTTGAAAGCAAAGGATGCAATGCGGATAGTTTTAGCTACGATGCGAGACAACTCGACAAGCAAATGGAGAAGTTCTTCGCCGAAGCGAGTAAGATAAAGTCAAGAATGGCTCCGACTCGGAGCCAGACAATTTGCTTGTACCACTAGCGTCCTTGTCTGTTAACTAGAGGAAATGCGGTTGTGTTTCTAACTTTGAGGACAGAGAAACCATAAAAATTGGAAAAGTGTTCAAAGTTTTATCGAAAGCTCGCTTCCTCCGCGAGCAAGTACGGCCAAGCACTGACCGCCCAAGATGAAGGTTTGTTGCGGTCTAAAGAACTCCTTGGCGCCTTGGAAATTAGTGACCAAAGTTTCTAATTACCATTAAAATGAAATGATGAGGCATAGTGGTCGCTGTGTTTAAGAACATTATTGTAAAGTAATGTTTGGTTGCTGATCGATGATCATACGACTCATACGTGTGAGCATTAGAAAAAGCGAAATTTCTCAACCATGTAGTATAAACAAATAAGCGGCTCGTAGGTATTTATCCCAAATACCCGTTAGTAGAAACCATTGTATTACCTATACAAATCAATGAGGTTGAGTTACAACAAACCCAAATTTAAGTTAATTTTGCTTCCGAGCATTGAAAAAGGGCCATAATCTGATAAAACACGAAGCAGGAGCTTTTGAAATAAATTCTCAAATATGTTAATTTTTTTTTGACATTTTTTCATTCTTTTTACGCCAAATTTCTTCTTATAGAATGTAACAGATATAACCTATTTTTTCTGTTGTAGAATTTCCTGAGTTTTTTAATTGTTATAATTAACCTAAATATGGAAACTGGGAGATTTAAAACTCCATCGAGATTTCTCGAACACGCTCGATTGGACTATTCTCAGAAACCCATAAGTGGAACCCACTTATGGGTTTCTGCTATTCTTAAATAAGATGTTTATGGACAGTAACTTGTTGCAATTGTATTTATTTTTACCTGCTGGACATCCTTGGTATTTTCCCAATATGGCTACCGGGAACATGATGAAGAGGAAAAATAACGTTATTTTCTTCAAACCCATCTCCTATTCTGTGGAGGCAAAACAAAATCACGAGTGCTTGGAAGAGGGCTTTATTGTACAGTTCAATGGAATTAGTATCCTTATTTTCTTGCTTTCATTTTTAAACATATTTTCTTAGTTTGTTTGTTTGATTGTTGTACCATCGACTTCAATGACACGCGACCCTTCAATTAAAACACTCCTTTGCGCAGTTGTCAATGGACTACCGTCAATCATACCTTATATGGGTGGAGTAAAGAAACCGTCTTTGTTCGCGTGTCTTCAACCCGTTTAAAAAATGTTATGGAGCGCTGTTTCTTTTGGGGATTTTGTTTTCGAAGCTGAAACTGAATGGAATTCGATTCATTAACGACTTGTGATCATCTCCTTGAGTTACCTATACACCCACTCAAAAAATTTCTTCCTTTGCAAATTTCGGCGTAAGGGACCATTCATTTTTAAGAGGGGAAGGGAGGGGGGGGGGTTTGGGGGTGGGGAAGGGGGCACCAAATTCTAAATTTCACTGGAGGGGAGGGTCATCATTTTTTTTTTCTCTACCTGGGAAGGGCAACAAAATTTTTACTAACACTCAAAGGGATTCCTCCGGTCTACCCCCTTCTAAAAATGAATGGCAAAGGTAATGCGGCGAATTGGACACCGAGTAGTTGAGTTGAATTCTTCGAACAATAAAAGCGTTTTAAGGTAAAGAAACCACTGCAAGAAACCGTGTCACGATCAAGCTTGCGTAGCGTTGGATCACTAACAGATCGTGATCAGTCAAAATATAATAATATTATAAGATACACAACTTGGTCCGAAGACTACTGCAAGGACTGATCCAAACAAGGTGTATGATGAAGGATCAAATTGGCTTAAGTAAAATTAACAGCGCTCCTGGCTAAAATATTTTTTAACCACAGAACAAAAGGAAGGCATTGTTAATATATATTTCGCACAGCGGGGACGTGATGTCATAAAGCTAGAGTTAAAAGCATATTAGATATATCATCGCTCATTCCGTAATTATGCAGTATTTAGTTTGACCAGCTATATTATATCTATTATACATATCGTAAAAAGTTCAATTGTCATACCCTGTTTGTCGAGAGTTCTGATCTGATGTGTTTTCACTTTTGTCGCAGCTCTTTGTTTGTTTTCTCACGTAAGAGAAAAAATGTTTAAAATATTCATCACACGCAAAAATATAATTGATTACGAAGAAGTCAGCAAAAGTCATGTTAAGCTGGGCGTAGGTTTTTGTATTAACTGAGAAAGAAGTCACATTTCATAAAAAAGGAATAAAAAACTAAGAATATTGAACAAGTCGCATGTGTTGCGGAACATTTTTCGGTAAAAATGTAGTTTTCAGTCAATTTGGAAACAGCACAATCTTCTGCAATCGTAAGCTAGTTGTATAGGCACCTGCTCTTACAACAAAGCCTTCGAATAAGAAATGAGCTCTAGGTTCTAAGGGCGTGAAAAGTAATATCATTAGAATTTCCTCCATTTGTTTAGTTTACGTAAATCAAACTGAGTTGTCGAAATAATATTTCCTACCAGTCGTTTACGACAATTGTCCATTTAGTAGTAACTTTGAGTTCTGCCTGTAAGTAAGTGAGTCAAGAACACCATTAAACACCATGTTCCTTGGTGATGTTTTTGTCCTTGGAAAAATACAAATGCATAGGGACGTAATGTCATAAAGAGTTAAGAAACATGTAAGATATATAATCTGTAATTAAGCAGTATTTAGTTTGACCAGATTTATTATCCATATCCTAAACTTTTCAAAAGTCATACCCAGTTTGTCGAGAGTTCTGATCTGTTACGTGTTTCCACTTTCGTAACAGTTCTCTGTTTGCTTTCTAACCAAAGAGAAAAAATGTTTAAAATATTAATCACACGCAAGCATATTGATTACGAGAAAAGTCAAGTTTTGTTAAGTTGGGCAAAAGTCACGTTTCTGAAAAAAGCAACCAAAAATAACTCAAGGATATCGGAACAAATCGCATGCTAACAAATACAAACGTGTAAATTGTAATACAAATTCTTGCCAGGTACTTCTTATCTGTTGACTATTTTGATGTTATTGTATAATGCCTTTTTGTCCGTCCCATACGTTCCTGAACTCATAGCTCCGTTAACATCCGTTTTAATTTTTGTCAGCTGGGAAGATCTGTCACATGTGCCAAAACAGACAAACGCAGCTTCCTTCGTCGAGTACCACGGACTGTTCTAATGTGCTCAAAGTAGTTTAGCGAGGACACGATATACACTTTTCGTTTTCTTGTTATACTTACGTCGGCGACAAGAGGATCTTTTGCCGGTAAGTCGCCTTAGTACTAAAAACTGAGGTAAAAGGAAGGTTCCAGTGGTCGAATTTTATGAGATCGGCATTACGCAAATACCACGCACTGAGACATTCACAGACGATAACATTTTAAACTTTGCAGAAACGAAAGGTATAGGGGAAAATTTGAGAACGAACTCAAGAGGAGAGAGAGCAATTTTTTTTATCTGCTTTCCTTTTCTATGGCTACCACCGATAGAGGCTATAACCGGGCGATAACATCCGGCCAACCTGCCAGTAGGCTCCTTAACACAAGCCTGAGTTTACCAACCGTTTTTCTTTTTGTAGTTTACTAGAAAGGAAAAGCTGCTAGATGAATTTTTATTTAGAAAATGCTATTCTTTCCGAAACGTGGAGTCTTTATTCTGCAAATATTCTACAATTATCTGCAATATACGAAACTTTCTGAATACATAACTAAAGCAAATGTTTCATTTTCGCTTCAGTATAGAATTCATCTGATCTAGGGAAAAAGGAAAGTTTAACTTTAAAAGGGACGGTACTCTCAACCTTTGCCGGTGTCCTTCGGAAAAATATTTGCACACGCGCCAGTTTCAAAAGTAATATAACAGAGCTAACATATATATCAATTGGAAGCTAATAAATGTAGTTTTCGATAAAAATAGAATTTTAGCGACGTTTTCTTTACGAACGGCCAGGAGGCGTTAAATTGCCAAACAACCGAGGGTTGGTGATGCCGCGGCAAGAACGAAACAGCTGCATAGTGTTATTCACAAGGGATCAATCAACAAAACCGTGTCGGGCTTTTTCGACTAGTATTCTGATTGCAGGTTTATAGCGAGATATCTGTGTCCTACGTACATGTTGCGTAAGTGGTCGGCGCCACTGGATTATATATATTTTTCATATCACAATTTCCTGACACGCTCGTTCAGTGTTTTCTTCGCTCGCTCCAACATTTTTCGCTCGCCCGGCCCCCGGCTCTATCTGAGAGCCTTGAACACGCTATATATACTGCGTAATTAAGTGATAGCGTGATATTATTTGTATAAATAATGAAACATTCTAAGGGAAAAAATGGTATAGCCTTATCCACCGTTAGTGCTTTGCAGTTGGTAGCAGTTTTACATCGTTTATACTTTTCTATTTAATTTTATTACAGCTTAATTCTGAGGAAATTATGGTAAAGATTTTTCTCGTGCCATTTAAGATCCTTTTGGTATCAACAATGTCTATAGCTGGTAAGTTGTTTCAGTGTACAATTTTTAAAATAAAATAAAAAATTGTATTGATAGATCAATAACTTTTGTCTTGGTTTCTTCTTGTGTAAGGCAACACAAATAAACGCAAGCTGGCAAAAGGAAAAGAAACGTGCTTGTTTCTTGTGCTTGACCAAACCAAGAAAAAATAATTTGTAATGTCAGTCGCTACTTTGCTAAAGGCACAAGCTAAGGTTCGATGTCCGTTTTTTTTTCGTGTCACATTGTGCACAGCAAACATATTACTCATTTTTTTGAAGCGAAATACCTGAAATGTTTGGGTATAAGAAGATAAGCGCTATTGCTAACGGATGTGATGATATCGAATGTTTGGTTGTCAGTCGATTTCCCTTGCGAGATAAAAGAATATTCAACCACCCGAAGCAGTTGGTCAATTTGCTACGAATTTGGATTCAACTTCGGAGAAAAATGAGGTTGTAATAAGCTATTTCAGCTGAATTTTGAAGTTTGGAATATCCCCCAACGGTTTGGAACGTGTTAAAAATAATATTGAAATTGTATTGATAAATCTCTTACTTTTGTCTTGGTTTCTTAATCCACCAGCTCTGAACCCCTTACTTAAGTTTATGGTAAGACAGTAAATGAATTTAAAAAAAAAAACTTAAAAAAAAATACTTAGTGAATTCCTAGACAATTGAAAGTAGCAGTACTGAATTAATATAATTGTACATAAATGTTTTTTTAGCCTGATGGCATCATGCAACCATTAAGTCTATATATCGTTATATATCAATTTTTATTGCATTGTTGATCAATTTACGTATTATTTTACGTGTATATATTTTGTAACCTATCTCTGAAAAGCCATCTTGGGACGAGATTAAAGTATGTAAACTATGTATGTACTGATGTACGTATGCGTGTTTCTTCTTGTGTAAGACAACACGTAAATAAACGCAAGCCGGCACAAGTGTGTGCTTTACTAAACGAAGAAAACAAATTAAAAAAATGTTATATTTCCACTGATCTAAAAGGGGAAATCTTGGTCAGAACACAATCACAGGGGCTGAGATACAGAGTTTCTGAGAGTCCTACTAGAAAAGGACCCCACCCTCCCCCTTGCATTTTGTATACTTGTTAAGCACAAGCGTGGATATCTGCTAACAAGGCTATTGCGTTATTTAGTGGACAGAGCTATTGCGTTATCCATGCAGTGGATAACTGTTAACAAAGCTATTGCGTTATTCAGTGGATAACTGTTATCGAAACTGTTAACAAAGCTGTAAGGTCGCGAATGGGGCTCAATGAACGGTTACATTACACCGCCTTTAGTTTCGTTCATAGTCCTACTAATCGTTCGTTCACAACCTCGTTCGGGGCGGGAAGAAGAGAGACCCTGGGAACGAGGTTGGTTCGTTTACCACTCTCCGATATCCAAATCCAGTGTTAACTTCCTTTAGCATCTAATTTTTTTACATTAAGCCCCTTGAGACCCGACACTACATCTCCCCCCTTTTGTCTAGTGAGGCTCAAAGTCCCTATACATAGTGTTCCACGTGGACGTTCTTGCTCGCGCTGATCTTCTTGGCCCGCTTACTGCAGTATTGTCTGGCTGCTGCCGATGTCGCTCCGTTTCCGTCGCTCCTAAGAATGTCGGAGGACCATCAGGCTCGTTACGTGGACCGCCAGTTGTCATCTCACTGGATGCGCCCGGGTTGTCGGGTTGCAAACGCAAATCTTCCTGGGCTCCTGTTTCAGTTTCTTCTGCACTGGATGTATCCAGCCCTTCTTGGTCCAAATCCACAGCGACGTACTCATCCTCCCTCGCGTGCTTCAGCTTCTCTTATCCGCGTACTCTTTCATCTGCTTCTTTTTAGCCGCGCATCCCTTTGTCTGATTGGGTCGCATGGAACTTCTCCTGCAGCTACGATCCTTTCCGGTAGCTTCCTCCGTAGCTCTCTACCGAACATAAGCACGTCAGGGCTTTCCTTTGTCGCTGGGTGGGGCGTGGCCTGATAGTTGCAAACCGTTCTTTGCACTCCCAACCGAATAGCTTTTCCTTCAAATTTAGAAATTTTCGCACTCTTCTTGAGGGTTTGCATGAAGCGTTCCACGTCACCATTAGCTTCAGTCCACCCAGGGGCGACCTTTCAGTGTCTGAACCCTTGTTCCCGGGAATAGTTCGCAAACTTTGATCCGTTAAATGGGGGCCCATTATCCGTTTTGATCTCTTCGGGGATTCCGTATACGTGTTAAACACCCGCGTAAATAGGGAAATGACGTAATCAGCAGAAGTACTTGATGTGAACTCAACGACCGGATACCTGGCATACTGGTCCCAAAAGATCAAAGCCATGTCTTTGTTTCGTAACGGCCCCGCGAAATCTACACGGACTTTTTTCCACGGACCCCTTGGCAAGTCTGTCATCTGAAGAGGCTCTCTGGTGTGACACGGCGTGGTAGATTGGCAAGCGAGGCATTTCCCTACATGCCTTTCGATCATTGTGTCCATACCAGGAAACCACACATGGGCACGGAGTAACTGCTTTGTACGAACAATACCTTGGTGGCCTTCGTGGGCAATTTTAGCCATGGCTCCACTGAGCGTCTGAGGCACCACAATGCGTTCACCGAGTACTTTCTCATGTCCGTGTCTTTATGATTTATACTCTTCTCTTCAATTCTACACACTTAATCAATTTCTGCAATTCCCTGTCATTTCCCGTTGCCACGATTATTTCTTCCTTGCTTATCGCCTTTGGAATATCATTTTCAATTACGAAATTCGCATAATGCCTGACATCTTTAGTCGTGCCCAGTTCCCTTTTGCTGCTCTGCTCGAGAGGAAGGGGGTGCTTCGATGTATAGTCTGAGATGTTAGTCTTCCCTGGCCTGTGTTCGACCCTAAACTCGTAATCGAGCATTCGCACCGTAATTCTCTGCAACCTTATGGACGTTGAATGCCTCGGGTTATTAAAAATAACCTCCAGGGGTTTGTAATCAGTGACAACCACGAATGGCTTGCCATACAGGAAGACGTGAAACTTCCTACAACTCGATCTGGGAATATCTCCGCTCGGCAGTCTGACAGCGCCCTGCTCGCATACTGTACCACTCTCCAATGGTCTTCATTCGGACTGCGCTGGACTAACTTCGCCGAGATCCCAGGCCAGGGGAGAGCCATCAACATATACTTCATGATCAGCGGCAGGATCAAAATACTCTAAAACTGTATCAGCGCTAATAGAGCACATTTCAAAGCTTCGAATGCTTCCTGGTGTTTCTCTTCCCACTTAAAAACGTCAGCTTTAACCAGTGCCCTCAGATCGTCGGTTTGTGGGGGCGTAATTCTCCATGAACCTTGCATTGTACTGGGCGGTGCACAGAAGGAGGCGTGCACAGAAGGTTGCGTGGAGGCTCAGTCTGTTTAATGGCCTCTACCTTCATGGGATCAGGGGAGGCCCCTTCTTTCGAAAACACCATTCCATAATGCAGCCACTTATCCTTGTTGAATTCGCATTTATCTTTGTTGAAGGTGATTTGTTTCTCTCTTTATAGCTCTCTTGAACAACTTCTCTAAATTCTGATCATGTTCCTTTTGGTTCCTGCCAAACACAAGGATATCGTCACTGATGTTGATGCATGCAACTATCTCTCGGGTGATTTCTTTGCTGACGGTTTCCTGGAATACCTCCCCAGCGGATCTCGTACCGAAATTGAGTCTCTTGTACCTGTAGAGACCTACATGTGTTGCAAAAGTGGTGATGTCGCGGCTATTCTCCTCCAAATCCAGTTGGTGGTACCCATGGTTCATATCCAGATGCGAAAATACTGTGGCCCCATTGAGCTCATTTATGATATCATCAAGTGTAGGCATGACAGTGTGGGTTCATGGAATGGCTTTATTAGCCTCCCTGATATCCACATTCAACCACTGGGAGGCAGCGTGGTCGAGTGGTTAGGGCGTTGGACTTGTAATCCGGAGGTCCCGGGTTCAAGTCCCGCTCTGACCACTTGCTGGAGTTGTTTCACGGCAGACCCGAGTTCAACTCCTCGACCACGCTTGTAAAATAGCCAACTAGTTTGCCTCCTGCCAGTTGGGATTTTTAAAATGTTATGTTCTATTTGAATATTTGTTTCTTTATTTAGTGTCCCCAATTAGTGCTCGCGCGCTAAATATCTTGACACTTAAATAAAGTGATTATTATTATTATTATTATTATTATTATTATTATTATTATTAACCGTATTTCATTGCTGGACCGCTTCGGCGTTATAACTACGGGGGACAACCAACTGGTAGGCTTCTCTACCCTCTCAATTATGTCGTCAGCCTCGAGTTTTTCCAATTCTGCTTCCAGCTTGGGTCTTACACTGAACGGTATTCTCCTGTGGGCGTGTGCCACGGGTGTTATTGCAGAGTCGACATGCAAATCTACCTTCACTCCTTTCATCTTTCCGATACCGTGGAACAGATCAGCGTACGCGTAGTCTTTTAGCAGATTGCTTGTGATTGTTTCCTCACTTTGGACCGTGTTTGCTACCTTAACAAGACCAAGATCCTCCGCGGTCCGGAAACCTATCAATGGCTCAGTGTTCGTATGTCCCTTTATAACATGGAACGTGGCAGGGGCGATTCTGGTGTTCGACCCAACAATGGTCTCAAATTTTCCAATGACCTTCAGTGGTGCCGACGGGGTTTCATTCGATTGGTATGCACGCAAAACACTCGATGACTTTCTCAATGTCACTTTATCGGCCAGCAGCCTCTTGAATGTTATCTCGTCCATTACATTTACCGTGGCCCCTGTATCCACCAGCACTTGAAAATCACGATTTTCCACTGACACACTGCTCACGGGCCTGCGACCCTGATTGTGTTTTACCGCCCCAACTTTCTCAATACCGTAAAGGGATTCCGCGTCGCTACTATCCGAGTCCTTTTCGACTGCTTTCAGCACTCTCTTGTCTTCTTTCCCTTTCATCCTACAACATTTGGCGAAATGATTCATTTTGTTACACGTCAAGCATTTCTTCCCCCGGGCTGCACAATCATTTCATCCTTCCTCCAGCGTGCGGAAAAGTTCCACCACAAGAGAAACATACCTTTCCAGTCAGTCTTGCTTTGTGTCTGTTGTCCGAGCATATATAAGTTCTCCTCGGGATTGGTATCAGTTCCATGGCTTTGTCGGTCTATTTCAATTCTTTCCGCTTGCTTATCCGACACTTCCTGCGCTCTTGCGAAATCCAGGTCCTCCGCTAGGGTATGAGGTTTGCTAAGCAGCCGTCGTCTGACCTGCCTCGATTTTCCTTTCTCTATTAACTGCAGCTGTATTTCAACCTCACGCCAATCCGTCGGAAAATCGCATGGACCCGCTGCTTGTTTCAGGCGAGTAGCGAAATCGTCGTATGACTCCTCTTTCTCTTGAGTTAACGGCACAACTGGTATATATTGAAAAGATGATGTTTTCTTGGTTCAAAATATTCTATGAGTTTCTTAGAGGCGGTTTCAAAATCCTCTCCGGTGTCTTCTATGATGTCAAATATATCCTGTACCTTCGGTCCGGCACAATGTAAAAATAACGCTCTTTTCCTTGCTTTATCCGTAATGTTCATTGCCAACGCGTAAACTTTAAATCTTTGCACGTATTTTCTGAATCGCGAACCCACCGAAGTTGGATCAACGTCCGGGTCGAATGTTCCGTAATTCAGGTTTGTATCGAAACCAGCCATTTTCCAAGAGTCGCAAGAGGAACTCCTCGTCGCCAATGTAAAGTCGCGCGAATGGGGCTCAATGAACGATTACATTACACCGCCTTCAGTTCCGTTCATAGTCCTACTACTCGTTCCTTCACCACTCTCCGATATGCAAATCCAGTCCCATTTTGCCTGGAGTGTTAACCTCATTTAGCATCTAATTATTCTACATTAAGTCCGTTGAGACCCGACACTACAAAAGCTATTGCGATATTCAGTGGATAACTGTTAACAAAACTATTGCGATATTCAGTGGATAACTGTTAACAAAGCTATTGAGTTTATATTCAGGTGGATAACTGTTAACAAAGCTATTGCGTTATTCAGTGGATAACTGTTAACAAAGCTGTTGCGTCATTTAGTGGATAACTGTTAACAAAGCTATTGCGATATTCAGTGGATAACTGTTAACAAAGCTATTGCGATATTCAGTGGATAACTGTTAACAAAGCTATTGCGATATTCAGTGGATAACCGTTAGCAAAGCTGTTGCGATATTCAGTGGATAACTGTTAACAAAGCTATTGCGTCATTTAGTGGATAACTGTTAACAAAGCTATTGCGATATTCAGTGGATAACTATTAACAAAGCTATTGCGATATTCAGTGGATAACTGTTAACAAAGCTATTGCGTTATCCAGTGGATAACTGTTAACAAAGCTATTGCGATATTCAGTGTTTAACTGTTAACAAAGCTGTTGCGATATTCAGTGCATAACTGTTAGCAAAGTTATTCGTTATGCAGTGGATAACTGTTAACAAAGCTTTTGCGTTATTCAGTGGACAGCTGTTAACAAAGCTATTGCGTTATTCAGTGGAAAGCTGTTAACAAAGCTATTGCGTTATTCAGTGGAAAGCTGTTAACAAAGCTATTACGTTATTCAGTGGAAAGCTGTTAACAAAGCTATTGCGTTATTCAGTGGAAAGCTGTTAACAAAGCTTTTGCGTTATTCAGTGGACAGCTGTTAACAAAGCTATTACGTTATTCAGTGGACAGCTGTTAACAAAGCTATTGCGTTATTCAGTGGACAACCGTAAACAAAGCCATTGCTTTCAGTGGATAACGCTATCTACCTTTTATGGTATGGTGATGGAGCTCTCTAATTTTTTCGTGTGTATGTTTTTTTCAATATGTACCTGTTTGGTTGCTTACCAAGTTTGCAACTTTTTGTGATTTTACTCGAGGACTATTGCGAAGTGACGACTGTCTTAACGATCCTTGGTAAACTGGATCTTGTTGATTGTTTCGAGTTATCACAAGAGTTTACGATTGTTGAGTGATTTCCAAGAGCCATAATCATAACTTTTCATTTTGAGAGAAACATATATACATATATACTTATTGCCTTTTTTATAATGGTCTTTTCTTTTGTTGGTCAGCTTTAGATTGCGATGACGACTGGGTTGAGTTTGACAGCTCTTGCTACAAGGTGATGAACACGTCCGCATACTCAAGAGAATTGAGCTGGGTGAAAGCCCTACGTTGGTGTCTAGGATTTGGGGGGAATCTCATAAGCATCGCAAATGACATGGAAATGAAATTTGTTAATAGCCTGTCGTTACAGCTCAAGAATGATAGCGCTTGGATTGGGTTGTTTTACTGGTCTCAGAAAGGTGAATATCTCTGGAGCGATGGTACGCCTTTTAACAATTCTGTTGACATCAACTGGCTCAGTGACATACAAAGTAACTCAAGTGGATTTCATTGTGTTGAGCTGTTGAGTTATGGTTGGAATCTTACAGATTGTTACCAGGAAAACCAACATCACATCTGCAAAAAGCCGAAAGGTAAGTCTGAATTGTTCAGAGGTACATTCAGGACAACAAGACGGACTGAGAACTGTTTGCCAGCAAAGTTAAAAATAAATTTTTAAATGTCAAGTTATTTTTCGAAAACGGTTTGGTAGCAAGTATGGGAGAACTGAGAAAGGGGCTCCCCGCTGGGAATTGAAGCCATCGCCTTCGGGACGTTATACGGTCAGATACAACCAACTAGATGATTTTACTTACGGGATGATCAAAGGTGACATTTCCTGTACTGCTATATAGGATCACTTTATATTTTAAAAGTAAAAGGTGCGGTGATGATAAACATAAAAAGTAGTTAAATAATGTGGTCATGCAATAACAGGGGCGTAGCTAGGGGGGGGAGTCCTGAGGTGTCGCCATGACACCCCCCCCCCCCCCCCCCCTTTGTGAGATAATTTTAGTAAAACAGTGTGGATGTCGACACGACAATCTGATAAGTACCCTGGGTGTGACACAGTGTGACCCACCCTTTGAAAAATCCTAGCTACGCCCTGAATAAATAAGTAACATAATCCAGCTTTCCAAAAGCTCGGGTAAGTTAGGGTTAGGGTAAAAATAATCACATCGGAATAGTACTGAATTTCAGATTGCTTCTAATTTCCTTTAGGTCTACTGTCTTGCCCAGCTGATTGGTTTCCGAATGGCTTGTCGTGTTATAAACATAACAAAGAAATAGCCGCTACATGGAATAAGGCACAACAAAACTGCATTGTGTCTGGAGGGCATTTGGTTCAGATAGATGGTGACGACGAGCGGCAATTTATAGTTTACTACATGGATATTACCGGTTTAAACAAAATTGCCAAGGTAAATACGAATTAGTTTATTTATTTTTCTCACGATGGAGTCACGTCGAGGTATTAATCGAGACGTTAGAAATAACCAATAGCACATTGAACCAAATTGGAAAAACGCCCATCTTTCAATACAACAGGCAAAATAAACGCAAGGCAAATATTTCTTGCAATTAATTTGCAATGCATTGTTTACGCGAGCGGTGGAGCTGCAAAAATATAGATTACTCTATAACAGTTCGGGTCTACGATTATTATTTACGAGTTGAGCAGTATCAGTCATTAATAAAAAGAACGTGCGGAAATCACTACGCACAAGTAATTTTATATGTCATTTTTTTATTTTGTCTATCTATTTATTTATTTATTTATTTATTTATTTATTTACTTTACAAGAGGCGGTCAGGAAGAACGCGAGCGAAATAATTTCACTAGAGAGAAAAGCACGGCGTTCGTTGAATCGGCAAAGCGAACGATATATCAATGAATTTGCCCCAAAGATAAATCCTGCAACGATTCGGACTAGAAATGTGAAAAAAAGTACTAGTGTACATGTTTTTTCGACTTCAAATCGCTAAGCAACAGTTCGTTGCTTCATGCATCTGCTCGGTATAAGTCTTATGTTAACAGCCCAGTTGTTTGGTAGAGCTGTGATGTAAATCATAAAGCTGTCTGTCTCAGTGCACATTTTAACAATTGGAACGAAAAGTTGGGCTACCTCGTTCCCAGGGTCTCTACCCTGGGGTCGAGGTTGAACATTGGAATCGTTAACATAATAGCAGCAGGTCTGTATATTACTACCCTGGGTGCCAGAGGTTTTTATTTTTTAGTGAAAACGGCGAGTTTGAGCGGCGAAGCCGCGACTACGAGGCGCAACGCGCCGAGAAAAAATAAAAACCTCTGGGCACTCGAGTACACAACCTCATTTCCATGCGATTTGTGGATCGGATATCCTACCAAACCGGTTTTAAACCTTGGGGACCAACGCGTGTCTGTTTGTTTACATTAAATCTGGTGACAATATTCCGCGGTCGAGACAGAAATATTAAATCAAATCCGCTCCAGTGGAAAAGATACATCGATGACATTTTTTCACTGTAGAGTGTTGAGAAGAGAGTGTTGAGATAGAAGATTTTATTGTCCTTGCAAACAAAAATTAATCTCAGACAAAGAAGTAAACTTTCTGGATACAACCGTTTTTAATGGCGATAGATTTAACAAATAAAGAATCCTTGATATCCGCACGCAATTAATCCAGTACACCTATTTCTCTTCCTGTCACCTACCAGTGGTCAGCGAAATCGTTCAGCGAGAATACCTGCAGCTCCAAAGCACGCCACCGTGCTAGAGATAAAAATTTTCCTCGTTCAAACAAAACTCTAAAGGTCACACTCCACGATAACACGAATTAATAAGTCGTGTCTGGCCTGTCAACACCTCTTTTCAAGACATCCTTGCGCTGAATAAATTTCAACAGCGCTTCTTTCTGAACTGGCTTTAGTTCTCTGATATTTTGAAAATTTGGATACTAAAGAGTAATCCACAGCGTTTCTTAAAGATCGCAAAAAGCCGCAATCTCTATCTACGTTCGCCATTGTTGTTTGCGTGGCTTCACTTTGGGAAACCGGTTTTTCACGCGCCCGTGGCGAATTGTTTTGGTCCAGCCAATCGAAGTTGCTGTTGTATCCTTAACTCCCGGTAGAGTCTGGAAACAAGTAGGAGTAACCAATCAGCGACCTAGTTCAGATTCTGAACTGGATCCTCGCATGGAAATGAGGTTGTATATGCGAGTGACCAGAGGTCCGTCTCGCGAGCTTCTTCTAACCGTTTATGCGGTTAATTTCACTCATGATATTCAGAGAACGGACCTCTGGATCCAGGGTGGTATATTACCCTTTAGTAAACTTTTTTTCTTTTAGGTTGCTAATTCTTTTTTCGTTTTAAAGCATATTTGGATTGGCCAAAAAAATAACATGAAATGTGCGCAAATGGACACCGACTATTTTGGTGCGAAGGATGAGGAAAGCTGCGATAAACATAATTATTATGTTTGTGAGAAGCCAGCATGGCCAGGTATGATAAACGGCTTCGATTCACTTGTAGTTTGCTTGACACATGGGGTTTCCATTACTAACATGCTAAGTTTCCAAGTGGGCAAAGTGTTCTAAACCTGCTTTACAGGCCCTGAAGTTGTTGCTGGTAAATAAAGCATCACTTACAATGGATTTTGTCCTGAGTCCATTTCCATGGACGTTAATGTTAAGACTTGTTTATTTGTATTACCATTCGAAAGTTCCTAGAATAACTTGAACACTACCGGTTCACTTTAGGTAACTCCTGCTATCAGTGCCCAAGAAACACTTTATCTGCTAATTACACAGTCAACTGCACACTACCAGACAACTTTTGTTTCAAAGACAGCAAAAGAACGGGAAAAAAGGACAAAGTTATCGTTCAAGGTTGTATGTCAGCTGAACAATGCGGGCGAAAGGAGAACAAACATTTGGAATGTTGCGAGGGCGATCTGTGTAATAAAGGTGAGATAACCAATGCGGCAGTTATTATTTCATTTGGGAAAACTAAAGTATGTTGCTTGTTTTTACCAAATTACCAAATTAACAAAAATAGTAAAAACGAACGAGCGGATCCGTACGGATAGTTCGCAGTCGTTTTTCAGAAAATAATGCTATTTTTTGTCCCCGTGGTTATTGTTGTTAGTTGAATTGAGAAATCGGGAGCAAACTGCAGTGGCGGACAACACAGCAACCCACTGGCCGGCGGAGCGAGATACAGCCTGTTCTGGGAAGACGCGGAAATTAGCACCACAGGGACGGGGATCCAGGATTGAAAATAGTCGGGCATCATTGCCGGCATGACGGCCGGAGGAAAATACTCCAGCGATTAAAAAGAAACATTCAAACGCTGACGGGAGTAATTTTTAAATTGCTATCATGATTAAAATTTTGCATTTCCTTTTCTCTTCAGTTTTGGAAAGTAGAAGTGCTGTATACTTAGCACGCCAAATTTTAAGTTCAAATGGCCTTTGACAGCCGCCTCCTCCCCTCAGGTGGCTGTCACAGGCTAAAGTTCAAATTGCAATAGAATGATAAGTTATTTCAAACATACAGTTCAGCTTCGGCTTGCGCCATTACTTGATTACAATGGTCAAGAACGATTGCATGGATGACGTCCAATCAACACAAAATTCACTGCTTCATTGTGTGGAAAGACCGATCTCGCACAGACAAGGCCTTTTTTCATCTTAGTGTGACGGGCTGCTTTGCAGCAAGATGTTTTTGTAAACATACAAGAAAATACTCACACGTGCGACCGCTTTCTCGAATAATTGTCGGCTTGAGTTTTGCGAACTGAATAATGACGGACAGGGTTTCGACGGTTTTTAGCCAGCTATTTGCAGGCTCAGGAAGCCGCTTATATCGTTCTTAATTATAGCGATTTGTGTAATTATGAACCCATTACATGAATTGAAGTAAAAAATGTCGAAAAAAATAAAAAATATATTTGTCGTAGCAGCACTGTAAACATCTGGTCCGTGTATACTTCACAATGAAGTTCGATTTTAAATACGAAATCGAACACAGAAATCTAGTTTTACGGCTTGAAACTCAAGCTTTACAAATTTCAGTCTGTCGAAACAGGAAAGCTACAAATAAAAGCCCCAAGCTAGTAAAACTTATATAATCAACTTGTGGTTTAAATAATCGACTTGTGGCTTAAATAATCGACTTGTGGCTTTAATAATCGACTCGAGACTTTTCTGTCTTTTCTGGGCAAAACTAAAATCATCTCGAAAGCGCGAATCTGGAAAAATATTTCAACATTTGAAATGAAATATTTTGTTGTGAATTCTGATCTTAGAAAACAAAAACCCGGTGAAATCGTTTTTTGGAAACCACGCTGCTTTTTACATGAATAAACAAATGCAAATGCTGATTCATTTCTTTTGTTTTTTAAACCCAAATATTAAACGTTATTTACTGTAACCAGGGTCCAGAAGGCATATATCACAGACTAGAAAAACATTCATCAACTTAAAATGGCCAACTTATAAACATATGTGGAGTTCCATAAATTGTCTGAAACCGCGGTCTAATTTAGACTTCGTTTAAGGTGGCTCCAAGAAGTCGGTTTTTGGGGTCACACTTCCCTTTTTGAATGCGCTTACGCACAATCTTACTTTAGCTCAATGAATCTGAATTTGATACCAGACGTTAGGCTTGGATGAAAGTTTTGGACGTTGCTCTTTTTATGCTAATCAGCGTGTCCATAGCAACGGTAAATAAACATGGCGGAAAACAGTTTTTCCGCGACAAACGAATAAATGCCCTATAATCTACACAGTGTAGCACACTAAATGGGGAAATTTCAAACAAATTAAACTGTTCGATTTTGAATAAATCGCTGAAACATTTCTAACATGCGGTTTTTCATGTTTGAAATATAAGCGGTCAAACATTCCATAGGTCTCATATATTGTCATTAAATTACCACAGACATTTTTCTCAGACATAAATCATTACTCCCTGCAAATAGCTCTGACTAACTCCTTGACAATAAAGAGATCTAGCTTTTCATTCAAATGCAGTTTTAAAAGAGTGAAAATGCCAAGCCTAACATCTGGTATCAAATTCAGATTCATTGAGCTAAAATAAGATTAGTAAAGAAGTATTTTTCGTTTGTCTCACGATGTAGTCACTTCCGATGTGGATCGCGACGTTTCGACTGCATACTGCTAGTCTTCTTCAGGCGATGGGGTCGACTGGTTACGCGTCACCTTATGAAGCACGATGCTCTGCTGTGATTGGTTGGTTTTCAACAGCTGTGACTGGCGCATTTTGATCCTCGTTGTTTCGGCGAATTGTTCCCTCGGCGGTCCGTAGTCGTACGGCTCTCCTGTTGTTGTGTTTCTTGATCGTGGGCATCCATGCTTCTGGAATTTCTATTCCACTGTCCCTGTTGATGTTGTTAGGGTTAAGTCTTATGTGGATCGCCTCTTTGACCCTGCGTGTGTACCAATGAGGATCACGATCAATAAACTTTACTTCATTCCAAAGCGGGTGGTGTCCGGTGTTGTTGGCGTGCTCTGAAACGGCGGAGGTCTGGGTACGGGCGAATCGGATGTCTCGGTCATGCTCTTTTATTCTGTCTTGCAAAGGTCTTCCAGTCTCGCCGATATAAACTTTACCGCATTCACAGGAAATTCTGTAAACCACGCCATCTTGTTTAGTCGGGTCAACAGCGTCTTTAGGCCGTACTAGGTGTGATCTAAGTGTAGTCTCCGACTTGAAAACAGCGCGTACGCCTTGTTGTTGTAGGCAGCGGCGAAGTTGTTCGGACAGACCTTTGACATAAGGTAAAACCGCAGTAGATTTGAACTCGGTCGTGGGCTCAGCACTGGTATTGGGTTTTCTGGTCTTGGTAAGTTTCTGCAAGAAAGAAAAAGGATAACCATTAGAAACAAGAACAGATGACAGGTGTTTTTTCTCCTTGGAGATAACAGAGGGTTTCGTTACGAGACGTTTGGCGCGCTCGTAAAGACACTTGACAATACCGCGTTTTACTGATTGCGGGTGGTGTTAATCATACGCTAAGTATTGATCAGTGTGTGTAGGCTTCCTGTATACGCTGGTGGTGAGGCGGCCGTCGGGTTCTCTTGAAACTGCGGTGTCGAGGAAGGCGAGTTTGTTGTCATTCTCTGTCTCCATGGTGAAACGGATGGAAGGCTGCTGGTCGTTTAGATGCTGTAAGAAGCTATCGACGATTGTTTCGATTGCGACGATTCGAAACGTCACGATCCACATCGGAAGTGACTACATCGTGAGACAAACGAAAAATACTTCTTTACTAGTGTGTTCACCACGATGAACAACAACAACCCTTTTTACGATAAAATAAGATTATTTATTATATCTCTTAGTTAGTACGTGCGCTGTGATTAGCCAATTTAGCGGGCCGTATTTTTCAGTACGGCCCGCTAAATTTGAGAGTCTCAGCATCGGGCCTAACACACGCTTACAAAAGTTGTTTTCTACATTAAAAATTATCCAGAGGAAACGTTTGGAGCTAAGTGGGTTAACATGCCAGGTTACAAAAACTCTCCGATTAAATTAAAATATAACTTTAGCAAACAACTGATTAGCTGCGAATCAAAAAGCATTGACAATTTTCTCGAGTAAGCTTCTTTGTTTTGGTATTTAGCTTTTAGGCTGTAAGTTATAAAAACTCGAGTAACACGGCAAATTCGTTTAACTCTTACAATTTAATGAAGCATTAACAAAACAGTCTTTCTTCGTAAGAAAACGTCTCTCTATGAAAAACATAAAGCTGCAAAACAACTTGAAACGACTTCCATCGGCAAAACTGTATCATGTAAGCTTAAGCTTAAATTAACTTAGTTTGATCAAGCTTTTGTCTGGTTATAAACTTAAGTTCAGAGTTATCGTTTGTGGCAGTGGCTCTAATAAGAACAGACTTGAAGCTACAAAATTACGCTAAAAGTGTACCTTGATTCCTCAGCGAAATTTTTGTCCTTGTAGTGGAGTCCATGAAAACAATTTTGCGTATTCGCAAATACGCTCTTGCTGCAGCTCACGCTGAAAATTTGTCAGGTGCGATTGAAATTCAAACTCATCCATGCACAAAGTTCGGCATGAAGCCATTAAAGCGCACAAAAAGCCAAAAACAACTTGCAGTATTTGATGGCGAGGTATTTTTAGTGTCCTTTTAGAAGTTTGAGAGTTTCTTGTTCACCGCTGTAGACCGAAGTGCTGCCACATTTTCCCGTTTGACAAACACGTTTGTTTTGGCGATTTTATCGCGGCGTTTTCATTCTTCTTTTCCTCACCTGTCTTCGCCAGTAACTAAGAATCCTTTTCAAAGAAAACTACCTTATGTCAGGTTTCCGTCGTCCTACCGAACACATGGAAGATTAAATTAATTCGTTTATAGAGTTTTCATTCAAGAGCCACGCAAGTTTACGCCGAATCGAGGACCGATCACACTATTTTTGAAAGCCAATAAAATTTGCTCTTTGCTTTCTTGTGACGCTTACGCTTCAATGTTATCATTCTCTACCACGATGAACAATGACCCACCTGTCGCCTTTAGTTGACTGACTAGAGCAAAGTCACCAACAACTATGTTTATTCGAAATCTAAATTGATTCGACAACTATCAATGTTCGAGAGAGCTTTTCTCGCACACTATAGTACACAATTCCCGGTAACTAACTTATTGTCTAGCGTTTTAATTTGGTGTGCATGTCAACCTCGTTTCCAGGGCTTGTCGCGCGGCGAAACGTATGCTAATCGATTTGGCAATATGGCTTACACCTGTAGTTTAGTTTTGTTTTTATTTTGATTACCACTGTTTTAAAGTTCGTTATCGATAGCTTGCTTCACAAACTAGCTTCAGTCTATGGTTATCGACAACCTTAATGAACGACACCTCAATATATAGTTATCGATAAAAACTGGTCTAGTCTGTCGAGGCCCTTAATGAAATGACAACTAAGATCGTTTTATGTTTCATTTCTTTCTTTAGAAATCTCCTGTTATCAGTGTTCAAGCAACGTATCATTGGATGACTGCACTAAACATCAAAGAATAGTTGATTGCTCAATACCTGTGCACCATTGTGCCAAAATGGAATATAAAACAAAAAACAAGGATGGGAAATTACAGACACGTTATAACAAGGGATGCACCACTGCTGATCAGTGTAAACAAACCAGTAATGTGAATGTGGACTGTTGCGATGATGATAAGTGTAATACAGGTATTACAAAATATATTCGTTATCATTTAGCAATAATCATTTGTGCTATTTAAAAAGTCAAATGAGCGGTCTTTTTAAAATGTTGTCATTAGCATATTTCATATGTTTACTTTCGTAGTTCAATTTCCTGTTACTGCCTCCTGTATCATTCCTGCTTGGCACATCTTATGCACGGTACTTCCAACAGAGCTTCGCAAGCTTTTAATTGCTTTCACAAAGTCAGATGATGTACAAAGTTGTCATAACTGATAAAAAGCTCTGTTAACGATACTGGGCATGTTAGAATTACGTCTTTGAATCACACATTAGTTTGTTGACAGCTTTTTATTGTAATTAGATCAAGGACCCAGATGCTATGAATGTGCCAATACCGTCTCTACCGAAGAGTGCTCAGTCCGTCAGTGTATTTTCAACGATGGCCAGTGCTTTTCTGCTTGGGCTTGGAAACAGCAAGGTTCCAGTGTCGAAAAGAGTTTTAAATACGCCGGATGCACCAAGCAACATAATTGTGGTAAAACTGTGAACAAATATTTTATACAGTGCTGTCATGGAAGTCTGTGCAACAGAGGTTAGATCGTATTCCTTGTTTTAGTTTGTTCGTGTATAAACGCAGTCTTTACGTGCATAATCGACATAAAACTACTATTTCAAGCCAGATGTGACAATCGGAATTCCTTTTGTGATACAGAGTCGAAAACCTTCACACTATTTCAGAAAAAAAGATCTAATTATGCGAAATAAAATTTCTATAAATAATATTTTTTGTTTTAAGCCAGCAGGCAAAACCCTTAGGTCATATTTTTTACCCTACGCTATTTTTGACAATAACGAGAAAAAATCTACAATTATCCCATGCTAATTCTAATGGGGAGGGGGAGAGAGGAGGGGGAGCCGGGGGTTGGGGGGGGGGGGGGGGGAATCAACCTTTCGTTAAATGTGTGAAAACGATAATTGTCTGCATGTCCCTGGCTACTTTCGCGCTATCAGTTACTGTGGCTTACTTATCCTTATCTACTTTACAGTTAACAACTTCACAGAATTACCTGGGAACTCAAACTCCATCACTACGATTGTTTATATATCATGTGGTGTTGCCTTCATTCTGTTGCTGCTATTGTCTATCATTGGTTTTCGTTACTACAAGAAGTTACACCACAAGCAACTGGAAAGGTTTTAACAATGTTATCTTAATAACTTGATACCTTCATTGTAACCAAACAAGACTCGAATGCACTTAAGAAGTAAACTATTATCAGACTCTTTTTTCGAAACTAAATGACCCCTTTATTAGACACATTAGAATTCCTTTCGTTAAAGTGCCCATAACCCAATATTTTTTATTTTTTTTATCTGAAACTAGACATTACTACAAGAACTTCCGTGAAAAATTTTTGCGATTAAATTAAAATGCGATCTTTTTAGATTTTTTTTAAAACGTTCAAATTTGCCGCCACTTTGGCACACCATTCGCATTAGTCTCCTCTCGGTCCCTCTTGGGTAACAAAGGATCCGTGACGTAGATTAAGGAACACGTGACTTCAAACAAAGGAACAAGTAACTTCAAACAAAGGAATTGTGACGTAGATTAAGGAACATGTGAGCCCATTGGCCTTCTTAACAGCGGGACGGGTATACCGCAAAAAAATAGGATTTTGAAGATTTGAAATATTCATAAAAAATTCGAGGTTCCTTGTGTGATGTTTACATTCAGATGAAAAATAAAAAAATTAAACGTTATGGACACTTTAAGGCTAAATATATAGCCAGTGAGAGGCGAGAGGAGCTTCGTTGTTTCCTTCGCAGGAAACTGAATCGAGTGACGTCATAACAGTTTGGCCCGAACTTTTCAGCGTCTCGTAAAAAATTATTTTTCACAGCCGGAAAATAGAATAACGCCAAACCTTTTACTTTTTCCTTACGGCAAAATAGCCTGCCTTTCCTCTGAAACTGTGAAGCATTTTGCTTTAAAAAAGTGTTGTGTTCTTACCGTTACCGAAGAAAACATCTTTTTAATTTTTAGCGTGCGGTAAATTTATTTTTGTTTCGCAATTTTATACATTGTTTTCACTGCAAGTAAATCGAGTGACCGTCAAATGTTCGACAGAATCCCTTCAGCAAAACAGATGGTATTTCTTCTACCGAAAGTTTCTGCATTTTTCTCTAAACGAATTCCAAAAATTTCCCCCCTATCTTGTTCTGTTTAACTTTTAAGCAATCAAGTTTGCCGATGAAAATATTATTAAGCGCGTAGTAAATTTGTTTTCAGAGCGAAAAAGAATGAACTACCAACGGTATCCTGGCCTTAAGCAAAGTACTGATTTAATTTGAAGTCGAATTAACAAATATTTAGAATCTAAACACGACGAAAACAAAATGATATTCCCCCAAAAAATAAACGTCGACGGGGAATTAATTTAGAGTCAATTTCTGCTGAAAGAGTTTAAGTTTCGCTCCATCCTTTAGCTTGCTCTGCAGGCTTGATTAACGGGCGCTTAGAAAATGCCGCAACAGGAAGAAAATTCATTGGCGCGGCGCGATTTTACCAGACCCGGAAAAAAGGAGAAGTGATCATGGACTTTGAGAAAGTTTAGAAAGTACTGGGATACCTGTTCGAATGGCTTAATTATTAAACCGTATTTCTCCATACTTTCCAGATCAGCGCCACCACGGCGCGAGATTATTCCACTCGACAAGTGGGAAATTCTTCCTGATCAAATAGAATACGAGGAAGAGCTGGGACAAGGAGCGTTTGGTGTGGTTCACAAAGCAACTTTTACAAAGCGAGTTGGGATAGAAGTGTTTTACAGGGGAAAACGGATGTTAAATGATCGAAAGAAAGCACATCAAGTTGTTGCAGTCAAAGTTTTGCAAGGTAAATTACTATAGTTTGCATTTGAGCGCGCTGGGAACCACCAAAATTTTTCGACTTTGTTAGAGTTTGAAAAAGTTGCGTTTCCAACAGCAGAACGTCACATTTTCAAACCGCATTGACGATGTTTTCAGGAACAACAAAAATGACGAGCTGTAAAATTGAGCAACATTGACCAATCAAAAGGTTGCACAACTTGCGACTCACGTAAGTCATTGTTTGTAATCAGGTTTCTTAACAGTTCCCCAGTTCCAATGTCCATTTATACACTAGATCCACTATACTCAGCTCTAACATATTTGATTTGACCAGGCGCAGGCCGGGTGTTGGACGTGATGGAAACGGGCGAATTATTTTCCATTCGTAATGAAATCTAACATGTAGGATGTCGTTCGGAGACTGACATCTCGACTTTATTATTAAATTATTTTCTTGTGGTTAGATAATCCAACTGAAGCGCAAAAAGAAGAGTTCATGTTTGAGATTGAGCAGATGAAGCTGTTGGGTTCACACAAGAATATTGTATCCATGGTTGGATGCTGCACACTTCAGGCGGAAAAGTTCCTGGTGATTGAGTACGTTCAGTTTGGTGACCTGTTAAATTGGTTACGTCGCAGGAGGAAAATGGTAAGAAAATAAAAATTAATCGACCATCTCTTCGCTTGGGATTCCCGAAATGATAAGTGAAAAAAAAAAACCCAGTTTACTTCGAAAATATTGAGAAAGAAAATCTATTCAGACCGACCGGTGTGTGTGTGTGTGCGTGTGTGTGTGTGTCTTGGGTGGGGGGAGGGAGAGAGGGAGGGGAAGGGGAGTGCCCTCGCGGACTTTGAACTTTTTACTTTATAACTTTAAAAGCGTTGAACAAATACTCTCCAAACGTTGTGAAGTTTTATTCAGTTTATCTTGGAACATCTGGACCTGGATCAGTAACAATCTTGAAACGGCAAACTGACCCTTACGGCAAGGAGAAGAGATTGGGACAAATGAAATATAAAAAAAAAACATGAATATATCTGTCCGATATTTCGGTTTGCAAAACAAACTTACTACGGGGGCTAGAAGACAAAAATGAATACATATATAAAAGGACCGTTACATATAAAAGTTGAAATATGATATAACAGAAAACGCTTGGCAAGAAAGAAGCTAAATGTCATAAATTAAGTTCATCACGTCTCCATGGTAGCCATTTTTGACAGGCACGTTTACGTACAGTAAATTTTAGATTATCTGACAAAATTAAAGTTTAAGCGAAAAATATATCCTTATTCTAGCAGCAACCATTCTAAACCACACCGTAATTCCCACGTAATGTGACGTCATCGCCTCCCGTGATTTCACCGCCATTAATAATTAAGCCATGCAGTAAGCGCCATAGGGTGCCAATACAGAAAATATCTCGACATATCTGTGTTTTCTTATAGTCATTACGCCATGGCAAAAATTGGACGACATTTGCCTCCAATTTTTTAACTCGTCCCCAGACCCCCAATTTGACCCTTAAAATCACAGCGAAAACCGGCGCCATTTTTTGAAGGGAAAATCAAAATTTCGCCCATTTATGAACTACTTTTCGGAAATCCACACTCGGATTCTAGTAACCTGGTTATTATTCTATCTGGAAACGTTAAAATATTTTAATACCTTATTAAAAAAATCCCGTCATTTTGACCTTGAAGTGACCAATGTCACGTAAAGGCTTGTATGGAGTTCAATCGCGCGGTAATCGCTTTATCAGTATAACTCATTTAAACAGGCGTAATATCAACATCCACTCTCGGTTTTGAAAAGACTGGGATCTAGTAAACGTTTTGGTGGGAAATATGATTTAGTTGGAGCGAAAAAAACCCGTCATTTTGCCATTTTTTCAGTGCAATATGCTTCGACTGAGCCCATTTTGTCTTCTATTAGTGACTTGCGCGGACTAGCGCCCAGGCCGTTCGAGCTCAACTGCGCATGGGCAATAGTTCATTTTAGTAACGCGCATGCCCGGAACAAATGTCTCCTTTCAGGGAGCAATTTTTTGGTATTCCCAGAAGAAATAAAAATAACTCAACCACTGCTTAAGTATTTTATTTTATTTTTCAAAATTCAGAATTTTAGCCAGGGCACATACCTTAACTTATATATTTCTGAAGTACTATTTAAACAACCATAACTTTAACATCCTTGAGCCTGGTCTGAATAGGGCTTATGACGTTTCAAGCATAAAATTGAAAGTGACAGCGAGAATTAATAGTCGATTCCATACATGTTTGAATGGATTTAAGCCTGGAAGACAATTACAATCGCTGCATTAGCATGTTCGTAAACTAGCAACTAGACGTTACATATTTCATTTAAGCTAGACGGCGCGAGGGGTAATATGGGGTTATATTTAGCTATTTTCCCTCGAAACGTTCATAACACCAGCCACGCGACCCCCTGTTGTGCATGTGACTCAACATGTTTTTCATGTGCGTGGTCAATACCTCTAGTGCCGCATTGCTTTTAAATGTCTATCAGTCTGATCAACTTAAGTCAAAGTCTACCTTGATGCACCTTCTTCGGCGTATGATATTTCGTCAAAGACTGCCTTCGCGCGTGCACTGATTTGTGACACAACTGTGCTAATGCTCGTTTTGTTTTTTCTAGATCGTCAAACACGAAGACTCTGATCAATTATATGCAGACAAAGAAGTTTTAAACGATCGAGAAACAAACAGAGAATTTGATAAGGTAGGTTACCTGTTGATTTCAGCTTTTACTTTATATAACAATCCCTTCTGAATAGTCCAATAGGGAGCGAATCACGTACGTGAGCAAAGGTACGTTCCGCCGGAACAGTTGCCTCCTCGCGTGAATTAAGTTCGAGAGCTTGCAACGATGTCTCAGAAATTTGAATGTCTCCGCACAGGGAGCAGAGGAGCCAAATTTGACCTTTTATACGCGTTCGATCTTCGATCTGTTGTTTACGAGTCTATTTTTCGCCCCAGCGTGACCCCAAGCGTAATCGGAGCTTTCCATTGGGTAACCGCAAATTATGGACTGTGGGCACCATAAAATCGTTGCCTCGCTCGGAGAGCTTACGCTTTCCGGAAAGCGCCGATTACGCTTGGGGTCCCGCTGGGGGAAAAACTCGAAAACAACAGATCGAATAACGCAAGACGCGCGTTTTAAGCTCAACGATCGAACGTGTATTAGGTCAAATTTGGCTCCTCTGCTCCCTGTGGTCTCCGTTGGAAAAGTCTGCCGAAAAAGCTGATTGGTGGAGATTTAATTGGTGATGACGTTATCGTTCTTCACGCACGCCGTAATCAAGACAAGACAATACAACAACCGTTTATAAAATGATTTAACTCGAATTTAGGTTCTATTCGTGAAGCTTGCGAGAATTTCTCGAAATATATGAAGTTTCCTTTGGAACTTAGATCCGAACAACGTCAAGCGGGCAATGCTTTACTTCAAGGTAGCAATGACCTCGCTGTTTTGCCTACGGGATATGGCAAAAGCTTGATATTCTAAATTTTTGTTGCCGTGGCTGCAATTAAAAGGAATCAACATCAAAAAGTGTTAGTTGTTTGCCCATTGCAAAGTATTATTGACGAGCTCATCGCAGAAGTATGGGGATCTCTGCGGCTTTTGTTGCAGACGTCTCAGATGACCGTCTCAGATGCCCGGGCTCAGATGGTCTCAGATGGAGAGTTGGATCGGCCCAATTTCAGCTTTTGTTTGGCTCAGCCGAAAAAAATATTGGTTAGTGGGTTGCTTTCATGTTGATTTTGATGGAAAGGTTTTTACCATTCCTAGTTTTTCTTCTCTGAAGCGGGCTCTGAAGTTACAGACACGCCACGGAAATTGATCTGTGGTTCCGTTCTGTATATTTAAGCCTAGCAGAGAGCGTTTTCCTTCAGAAAAAGGTCCGGCCTAACTTGTAGAGAGTTGAAACTTGTCTCAGTCAATGTTGTATTTTAATTGATTGATTCGCTCCGCTTAATATATATCTGCGAGTTGTTTGAGTCGTGTCTGGACACAGGGGGCCCACACAAACTGTGTGACCGTTGTTCGTATTTTTAAATTTAGAGGAAATGTATGGGAATATCGAAAAGGTTCACTTATTGTAATATACTGCGATGAATATTTACTCACAAGATCAAAATAAACGTATTTTTACCTGAAAGGTTGTGTGGTGTCATTCTTGTAGCTGAAAACGGCGAATTTTAGCGATTTGAAGGGTTTTGCATCGGACGTTTACCTGAGCGTATAGTAGAGAGACAAGGGAGGAAAGCTGGATTTTGGACCTCTCCAGCGCCGAGCCGATTTTCAACAAGAAATTCCCATCGCACGGCTTCCAAACCCCACACCAGGCAAACTGAAACCCAGAGGTTTCTTCTCGTACCATTACATTTAAAATCCGTCCAAAACTCGAAGCGCTAGACCCCAAATAATATCGAGAAATTCAGCATTAGAAGCTCGAAAACACCGCGGCTGGTAAAATGTGTGCGGCCTCCAACAGTCACGCCGTTTGCTCCTTTCTGATTGGATGATAACAAACAATGCCCTTTCATAAATTCGTCCCTCGGGAGGGGAAGCAGGGGCGAATAAGCAGCGACAAACTTTCTACTAACCAGACTGGGTTGAAGAGAACGGCGTCTTGCTGGGCTCATTCCATCACGCGCCATTCGCTTCACCCCGGGATAGCTTGGTTCTGGCTTTGTTAAGTCGCGACTTCATCTTGTGGCTTAAGAATTTTACGATTATAGGGCTGCTGTTCTTTCGTTTCAGTTTATGAGATATTTCTATGCTTTCTGAGTTAATATCGACGTTCACAGCTTTCCCTATGCGGATCACAACTTCCCCCGTGGATGAATACGCGCTTTCAGGGACTCCAACAATTTCCAAAGAATTTTTGCGCGAGTATTGTTCCAGCTCATCGTAGTTTTCGTCAAGTCTGTTCGTCTCTTCTATTTGTCTATAAAGCTTGTGTCTTGCTTGTTCCAGCTCGTTTTGCAAGGCGTCGTTTATTTTCTCAGTCTTTGTTAGCTGTGTTTTGAGTTTGTCTGTTTCCCTTTGGTTGGCGTTGAGGGCGGCTTTCAGCCCCTTTATTTCCTGTTCGAGTTGTTGATTTTTCTTGAGTATCGTTGTAACTGTAGTTTGTATGTCAACAAGCATCTCTTTGATGTCAGTTAGGCTTGGCTCGGGTGAAGAGCTGTCCAACTCTGACTCCTCGCAACTATCCGCCATATTGGAACGTTTCGCAGCGTTGGTTTCTTCTTCCATCGAACCTCTAGCTCCTCTTTTGTTTTTACGACTTTTCGATTCCATTGAAGTTATCGATATACTGCATCGCTCCAAGATGTAATTGACGGTCGGAAATACCAATGAAATAAGAAAAATGAAGGGAGATCAGGCTCCTCTCAGTAAACACGTCCGATCATGCCGGGCTCGCGCAGTCTCTCCCGTACGAGAAGAAACCTCTGGGTTTCAGTTTGCCTGGTGTGGGGTTTGGAAGCCGTGCGATGGGAACTTCTTGGTGAAACCCTTCAAATCGCTAAAATTCGCCGTTTTCAGCTACAAGAATGACACCACACAACCTTTCAGGTAAAAATACGTTTATTTTGATCTTGTATGTAAATATTCATCGCAGTATATTACAATAAGTGAACCTTTTCGATATTCCCATACATTTCCTCTAAATTTAAAAAACATAGTTTGTGTGGACCCCCTGTGGTCTGGAGCGCAGGCTAGGTATTAATGTTACCTCCATTGGTAATTAGTCTACCAGTCCAGCGACTGTTTTGTTTGTGTTTGATTCCTCCGAACTGAACAAACTTGGGATTTACCAAAAACGAGCCCGCGCTCATCCCGCGAGGAGAGGAGGCTCAGACTGACCGGAAGCGGAATGTACTTGGTGTATCCCTTATTATTTTGCATTTAAACACTTAGTTTTTATTTCAGTAGAAAAAGAAGATAAAAACAGCAGAATAGGGATCGAACCCGGGCCGTATGATCTGCTCCATGCACACTATCCACTACACCACCGAGGACTAGCTGCCGGAAACTGTAATTTTTAAGGGATATAAGATAATATGCTGCTAGCCCAGACCATATATAAGAACTAACCCTTTCGATACACTGGAAATACTGGAATCAGTGCTTAAACCTAAATACGAAAATCAGTGCTTCAACCCCAGATACTGTAATCCGACCCTAAATTACACTGCAATATATATGTAAATACATTGCAATAAGGGATACATGAAGTACCATACATTATGATCAGGGACACACCAAGTACCTAGGCCGGAAGCGAGAAAGAGGCGGGATGATCGAGCCTAAGTTAAATCCTTCGCTATTTTGATATATTTTTTTATTTTTATTTTTGTGGTACAGGTTGAGTTAACTCAATCAAAAAGCGTGAAGTTTTTCTAGGCAAGCATTCCCGTCTTTTGAAGCGTTTGTCACATGTTTGTTTACATTGAAACTTGTTTCCGGTTTTGTTCTGATGATTGGCCAAATTTTGACAGCTCGGCCAGCAAGGAGCCGCGGGGAGTGGTGTTTAAATTTGTGAGACGTGGCTGCAAGCTATTGCTTCTCCCCCCTCCTCCTGAGTTCGAGAGCTTGCTCGCAGGCTATTTGTTTTTTTTATTTTAATGATTGCATTATTTTAACGGCTGGGGTTAGGGTTCTTCTTGAACTGAATAATATAAAATTTATAATTAAATCGTATATATATCACATGTTGTCACATATGTTTAATGCGGTCAAATAGGTTTGACTTTCAATTGATCAAGTTTTGCTTTAATTTACACAGGATAACAAAGTTATTCTGGGACAGATTGAAGAAGATGACACCCTAGCGAAACAGGAATTGACGGCCCCATCACAAAACGATAGCGAAGTCATAATGGAAGTAAGAATGGACTGCATTCATTTTTTTCATTATCATTCCTCATTAAGCCATGCATCAAATATTTAACAGCAGCGTGATGATGTGAGCTCAAGTTTGGGTTCGATTTTATGGAATTTTGTTTTTATGTCTTTTGTAGGAATTAGAAACTGCTGAGTTCAAAACGTCTTCTTCTTTCTGAGTAAAAAACATTTTTATAATTCAATGAAGTTCATGTAACTTTGCAGGAGAACACAGTTATCCAGGAACAGGTCAGTGAAGGTCAGATCCAAGGGAAGATGGAATGGATACCATTACAAGGAATTAAGGAGGTTAGTATGGACAAATATCGCCTTATTAAAATCTACTTGAAGTAAGACTGCATTGCAGATAATTGTTTTATTATGCATATTCCTGAGCTGCACTTGTAAAGACAAGAGCGCGCACAAAAAAGTGATCAATGCACAGCAGACAAACTATTGTCTGTAGGTATGACGTCACTTCTACATATATAAATTCATTGTCTGTAGGTATGACGTAACAGAAACAGCAAGCAATAATTAGCTGCGTGCTTATAGCCAATCAAAATCGAGCTAGTGACACCAATGTATAATAATCTCATTTATCCTCCAGTTGTTTTTCTTAGTTTGCTCTTAGATTTATAAAATAACGAGCTAGATAATTAGAAAATACTTGAGCTCAAACGATTTCGGGATTGATTTTATCAAGTTTGGATTTTTACTTTGAAATCTTTTTAAGTTAATGGCTAATTTGATAGGAGCTGCCTGAGAAAGGTTTTTGTGTTGAAACCGAATTGTTAGCTCGATATTTTTTTAGTCTGTTGAATTATTTTATCAGTCTCCCAGGGCAACATTTAAATATCTTAAGGATGTTGTTTGATTGAATCCTATTATTTGCAAGACATTGTTTTTCTTAGTGAAAAAACTGTGTGTATAATCCACTGACGTTAAAGTTATATTACTATGCAAAAGAAAAAAGTTAATGTCGACATATTTACCTGAATTGCTTACAAGATATTAATTTTCTTATTGAAAAAAAATCGGTGTAAACCATTAGAAAATAATCATGTGACAATAATTTACAGGATCAGAAAGTTATTCTGGAACAGTTGGAGGAAAATGACACCAAAGTGAAGATGGAAGGTGGAGCAATGCGGCAAGATGATTGTGACGTCACGGACAAGGCATCGTCTGTTGAGAATCTGCTTGAAGTAAGTATGGAGTACACATAATAATGTTTTACATCATAACATTCAATAGCAGAATGATAATAATTCATAGCAAACAAAACTGTTTTTCTTCCTTTATACAAAATATGATCAATGTTTTTAATCATGTAGAACAAAGGAGATGTTTCTAGAAAGGTTGAGGAAGACCGGACATCATGCTCAGCAGCTCCAGTGAATATTGTACTGATTCCGCCACGAGATAACAGGGATGTCGTCCTAGATATGACTGCGTCGACTTCTGTCAAAGTAAGAAGAGACTACATACAACAATATAAAACAAAATTCAGTTATCATCGGGAAAAATATTAAAAATTTAAAAAGCTGCTAAGATATTATGCAAGGGAACGATAATTTCGCGCGTGCGCAGAAAATGTCATTAATCCTGTTTCGTTTTATAACCCACCCATTAATTTTTCTCGCATTCCCATTGAATAACACATATATAACATTAGTTAGTCAATTAGTTATTTAGTAAGTTTACCCTCTGACGAACAGGAGAGGGGTGGATGCCACCCCCTCCTCTTAAGGTTTATCTTCGATTTTCTCATTCAAGAGCATTTACAGTTAGCACATATTTTTATCAGTAGCTGTTTGTTTATCTCTGAGACACATTTTAGCAAAGTTTGGAGGAGAATCGGTTGCTATGATAACAAGATATGACGTAACAAGTAGAATGAGCACAACTCTGGCAAAAAATATTTTCAATTTCGCAATTTTTTTTGATAAATTTGAATATTCAGAGTAAAATCCAATATGGCGGTAGCAGCGCCATAACCCATCATATTTATCTTATATTGTAAAGCGTCCACGCACAGGCTCTCTATTAAAAGTAAAATCTTTTCGAAATATTGTAACATCGCAAAAACCCAAGGGGAGGGGATGCAACCACCCTCCCCCCCCCCCCCCCCCCCCTGCACCGGGACCACGCTTGCGGTATAAGTAACTCCTGCACTCCTGCAGTGGATCATGTTTTACCCTTAAACTCTTGATTGCTCTCGTCGCTTCCCTTATTTCGTGTAATTTGTAACTGTTCTTTTATGCATTTAGGCTGAACAAGATTTGCTGACAATCCCAACAACATCGAAGGTAAAAAGTCAAACAAGCGCCATGTTCCTTTCAACTGAAAATCTCGAGGAGGATGGTCTTGAAGATGAGGACAGCTTTTCAACTAAACAACTATTTACTTTTGCTTGGCAAATAGCAAAGGGAATGGTAATTATGGTTTTTGTTTTGGAATATAGTAACCTATATTATTGTTTTCAGACCTTGCTTAGTGAACTTTATTGAGACATGTAAATGTAGTACTTTTGAGTCTGTCGACGAAATCCTATGGTGTGACCATTCAA
Source organism: Cladopsammia gracilis (assembly GCA_022457155.1). Classification (NCBI taxonomy): domain Eukaryota; kingdom Metazoa; phylum Cnidaria; class Anthozoa; order Scleractinia; family Dendrophylliidae; genus Cladopsammia; species Cladopsammia gracilis. The sequence continues at coordinate 537,180 of JAJGOT010000057.1, read as the reverse complement.
TAGCCTTTTTTGCGGTTAACTTTCTCATTTGCATTACAATAAAATTCAACGTGGTTGCGAGGCAATTTCGGGCAATTTTTTAGTTTCTGCCCGAAATTACCTCGCAATCATGTTGAATTCTACTGTAATGCAAATGAGAAAGGTTGACCGCGAAAAGGGCTATTGAAACCTCTTCGGCAGTACTTTTACATGGTACCAATTGTTTTTCATTATTTTACAAAACGAAATTTTGGATTTTTCTTGAATTTTGTTCTTTGGAACTCTTGGGAGTTAAACGGGGTAAGGAATGGTACGTGTAGTGTATTCGTGATGGCAAAGCGTAGCCAGTTAACCGAATAACCGATCACGTGAGGCATATTTAACGCAATAAATTATTTAACAACTCAAATTAATTGTCACCCAGTTCCATGTCAAAACAAGAACAGAGACGGTTGTATAATGTACAAGCCTTAAGTTATGGTATCACAAAAAAAAAACACTGAGGCGAAATCTCAAGAATCGCTGAAGTGTACGGCTGAAGTGTACTTACCACCGCTTGAAGGCGATTATTTACAAACATGTAGACGTCTCGTGCATAATCAACAAGTATTCATTGAAGAAATTGCTGCTATCTTAACGAGCTTTTATCATCGACGGTGTGAATTTAACAATGAACTTTCTGAAAGGAAATGAAACTAAAATAATGTTCTCGTCTTTGACGCAGCCAACGTTTTCTCGGCTGAGCTCCATATACTTCGTAAGTTTGCACTCGACCTCCGGAAAATATATTTTGAAAGTTTGAGAAGCTAAATGCTGAGATAAAAGATCTTTAAATGTCGTGAAAAGAATTGTTAAGCCTGGTTCCCATATAGTTATAATTGATTTAATTCAGTCGGCGATCAAGTCTTACAAGAATTACAACTTAATGGAAACGCGAGTTGTAATTGTTGTAATTCAGTCGGTGACGATCGCCGACTGTTGCAGAAAAAGTGAACCAGTTCAAATTCTACAACAATTATGTCTCAACATTTAATGGAAACATTCGTCGCCGACACGTGCAACTGGTGATGTAGGCCCGTGTAAACGGGTCTTTAAAGGGTAGATCGACCCGTTTACACGGGCGATTTTTTGTGCTATCTTTGTCGCGCGCAAATTGCATCTTCAAATCGCATGTGTTAAGGTGGTTCGATACAGTTTTCTGGAGACCGTACCAACATTTTTCAATCGGCTTTTAAGCGGTCTTCTCCAAGTCAGATCAACGTGAAATTTTCACCACTAACTGGTTTTGAATTAATATCGTAAAAAGGGTTGTTGTTGTTCATCGTGGTGAACACACTAGTAAAGAAGTATTTTTCGTTTGTCTCACGATGTAGTCACTTCCGATGTGGATCGCGACGTGTCGACTGCATACTGCTAGGCTTCTTCAGGCGATGGGGTCGACTGGTTACGCGTCACCTTATGAAGCACGATGCTCTGCTGTGATTGGTTGGTTTTCAACAGCTGTGACTGGCGCATTTTTGATCCTCGTTGTTTCGGCGAATTGTTCCCTCGGCGGTCCGAAACAACGAGGATCAAAAATGCGCCAGTCACAGCTGTTGAAAACCAACCAATCACAGCAGAGCATCGTGCTTCATAACGTGATGCGTAACCAGTCGACCCCATCGCCTAAAGAAGACTAGCAGTATGCAGTCGAAACGTCGCGATCCACATCGGAAGTGACTACATCGTGAGACAAACGAAAAATACTTCTTTACTGGTTTTGAATTGAAGTTTGGCAAGATATATTTTATACGATATTACCATGACAACGATAAACAAGAAACTTAGAAAATTTAGCGCGTTTAAGATTTCGCATTGAAAATCCCACATAGGCATCTTAAAATATGGTATATGGCATATATATTTTGCAAGAATAAAAAAATTCTGTATGTTTGAATTAAAATAAATCGCAATAACATTTCAAACCTTACTATTTGTGTACTGGTATTAAATTGATCGAGAGATTAACACTGGTTTTGTGAAATTACTTATTGATAATGTCAAAAAGTAGCTTGATGTTATGTTTGTAAACCTTGAAAGTTTTGTTTACTTTCTCTTTTGCGATCTTGAGAACTACCTTTTTTCCTAACATCGCATCATGTGCAATGTTTGGGTAATTTTCGATTTTAATGGCTTTTGCAAAAATCTGAGAAACGGCTTGATGGATTTTTTTAAAACATTCACTGTGCATGCTTACCGATGTGCAAAATATTATCTGAAAGTTTCATTGCCATTGATTCACTGGAACACCTTTAAATTTAAAGATGAAGACGACATACGAACCGGCCGAAAAAATGGCGTTACAAATTTACTTTTTTACATGTAAGTTATGCTTAATAATGATTTCAAATCAATGCGCACTACATTCTTCCGTGATTGAAACATTGCAATGTACGCTCTTTGATGCAAATTTCTTTGCATCTGTTTTCTGTTGCGTTCAAAACGCCTGCTGTAAAAGCGTTTTCAAAACGCAAAAGGGCATTTATTGCTCAAAATAATCCTAAAAAGAGACTTAAGGGAATCTGGAAAGTAGCAAGGAGAGTAATAAGGTACAATCATGCTCGAATATAGATAATAATAGATGCACAACAGATCACAATGAAAGTATAAATCACGGAGGAATGCAGTGCGCATTGATTTGAAATCATTATTAAGCATAACTTAAAAAAGTAAATTTATCGCGCGATGTCGCAGAGGTTAAGAACATGTTCGAAATCTGATGCGCAGTTTCAACATAAATCGGCGATTGCTAAACCGAGAAGTTCTGAGTGCTAGGGGTAAATCGGCGTCTGAATTATTACAATTACAACTATATAGAAACACGATTGTTGCAATTCAGTCTGCAACAATCACAGACTGAATTGCAACAATTACAATTATATGGAGTCCATCTCAAAGCCTTCGGACTTAACAACACACTTCCAAATATGGTCAGTGACGTTTACTGCGGGGATAGCTGTCATGTTTACATGACAGATATTGATTGTTTACTGACCATACATGAGCATAGTGTCAATTTGTTGGATAACATGAGTATATACTAAAATAGTGGATAGCACTGTTGGCACATTGATTGGCTACTGATAGCAAGTGCTATTCATCTCCAAACATTTGCGCGCGAAAATTGTAATCGTTAAAGACAGGAATAAATGAGTTAAAAATCATCATTTTCGTGTTATATATTGGCCGTTTTAATACTAGAGACGCATTATCCGTCCAGACGAATTATGCGTCTGTCATGTTATGCGTCTAGTATAAAGACGGGACGAACAACTTGAGACGCATTATCCGTCTGGACGAACTTGGGCAAACATTTGTAGTTCGTCTGGTTATGCGTCTCTAGTATAAAGACGGAAATGCGTCGTGGAAGACGCATTTCGAAAGATAATTCGTCTAGACGGATAATGCGTCTTGTGCCCGTCTTTATGCTAGAGACGCATAACCAGACGAACTACAAATGTTTGCCCAAGTTCGTCCAGACGGATAATGCGTTTCTAGTATAAAAACGGCCATTATCACCTCAGCGTCGGTGGCCAGTGATGGATATTTACCTCGCCGCTGCACGGCTCGGTAAACATCCACCACTAGCCACAGACACTGAGGTGATTAGTTAATTATTCTTACTTTTACATTTGCTATTCCCTTTTTACTTTGTTACTTTATTTGTTCTTCATTTTAAGAATCATCTCGCCGAAAACGATTTGGTTCATCGAGACCTTGCTGCTCGTAATGTCCTGGTTGGCAGTGATAATCGCATAAAGGTGTCAGACTTTGGATTGATGCGTCAAATTTATCAGGATGTGTACCATTCAAAGAAGACAAAAAAGCTTCCGGTGAAATGGATGGCCCCAGAATCGCTTCAAGAAAGCATTTTCACTGTCAAGACTGATGTGTAAATAATAATAATAATAATAATAATAATAATAAAAATAATAATAATAATAATAATAATAATAATAATAATAATAATAATAATAATAATAATAATAATAATAATAATAATAATAATAAAACTAAATACCGTAGACCGTAGGTATCAATTCTAAAATTCCACGCGTGCCGCGCTCGACCATGAAGAGGCTTGTTGGAGCGAGCTTTTTTGATCGCGATTAATACTAATTTTAACTTGTGGTTTTTGCATTTCTTACACAGCTGGGCTTATGGAGTTCTTCTCTGGGAAATGGCCACCTTAGGTATGTAAACCTTTTAGGTTTTATGAACTATATTATCGGAAGGGCATGAGTTTGATTCTCGTCGAAGAATCGTGTTTTCGTTGTTCCCGCGCTCCTGACATATGATCACTCTTTTCTTGTCATTTCTTTCCGAGCTCAAAATACACTATTTTACATTATTTATCTGTCTATACGTTCATTTACTTCCAATTCCAGACACCTGCTACTTTCTAATATCATGGTGGGCTAAAAAGCATACACTTACAAAAAGGTGTTGCCTCGGTTGGTTTACGTTTACACCATGTGTGATGATATGTATTGTTTCATTTTCATTTTGCAAAGGTACCATCCAGGAATCATGAAAAGAAGTTCCGAGCCCCCTCAACCCCCGTCTCCCCGTTTTCGTCTGAGCCTTAACCGACCAGTTATTTTATTGGTACAAGAAAGAATTCAACGAATTAGCATACACCACTCAAACGATATGCATTTATTCAACATACCCGTAATACGCACACAGCTTATACACTGTTATTGTCACGCTTGTTGCTTATCGGCTTACCATTAACGTATTAAATTCTCTCGCATTGTAATTCAGGAGGTGTTCCATATCCTACGTTTACCAATACAGAGCTCTTTCAACTTATCCAGACTGGTTATCGTATGGAAAAGCCTGATATGTGTAGTGATGAAGTGTAAGTTGCTTAACTGGGTCTTATTTCCTCTGATGAGCTTAGGAAAATGCAAGGGGATAAAAGTTTAGATATCTATTCTCAGATTCTTCGTGCTCAGTTGTGGTCAAGAAATCATCGAATTAAAAATTAAACAAAATTAGTAAGCAAGGCTGATACTACGTACGCGACAACGACATGATAAAGCCCAAACTGAAAGGCAAAATGCAACAGTGGACAGCTGTTTCCCCCGGGGGGGGGGGGGGGGGGGGGCTTGGGGGATGGGGGTGGGGTACTCCCATATATGAACTATATAGGTATGTGCCGCTGTGAAGGGTATGGTTTTCAGGCAGTTTAGTCTGGGATAGGGTATAGTTATCAGAGAGTTTTGGTCTAGAATAGGGTATCATTTTCAGCGAAGCTGATCAGTTGCGTGAAGATATTTAGTCTAGACAAGGTTTACTGGCAAATGGCATTTAAAAATCGGTACGGCGGACAGTGCGGCATTTTTACTGACCCCACCCAAAGATTTGCAGAGTACCCCCGGGGGGCTGTTTCGACATGATCGATATGCTGCTTATTTTCTAACATAGTTTTGGCCATGAGTGAATCGCTGAAGGATGGTTTGTGTCTATCCTCACTTTCTTTATCGCGACAACAACATGATATTTCAAATTCTTTGCCTATTACTCATCCGTCACGCGCTGTGACGTTGGCAGATTGGCAAACATTTGAATTCGAGCTCATCTGATGTCATCACCACGTGAAATTTGGTAGACTATTGGCGTTCGCGCTGATTTTTCTATCTTTTTGCTGCTACACCGTGCTGACGAGACCTAAACAGGTCGAAACAGCTGTTCACGGTTGCATTTTGGCTTTCAGTTTGGGCTCTATCATGTCGTTGTCGCGTTAAATGCTATACATAGTATCAGCCTTGCTTACTGTTTGTGTTACTATTTTTTGGCTGATCAGATCTTCTATAGATCCTACGTACTCCAGCAGCATTTTCGTTCGCGGTCCTTTGCTCCTTGTTCTACTAAAAATTAAACAATTATAATAAATTAACCCTCGGACGTACAAGGGGGGATGCCACCGCCACCACCACCCCCCCCCCCCCTCTTAAGGTTTTTCTCCGAATTTTTCAAGACCATGTCGTCTTCAGAAGCTTGAGACTCATTTTGGCGACAACCGGTTGCTATGGCAACGAGATATGTCGTCATAAGCAGCACGAAGTCAAGTCATTTTTGTATAAAAATGCGGCGTGTTTTTCACCTTTTATCGCAATTGTTTAATTGTATGCTATTTTGCAACTCCAGCAAAAAAAAAAATCTGCAATTTCCGCATTTTTCCGATAAGTTTGAATTTGTAGTAAAATCACTGAGATGGCGGCCATATTGGATGACGTCACGGAACCCCAGTAGCGCCACAACCCATAATATTTACCTTAACTTGTAGAGCACATCACAGGCTATCTATTAGACGTAAAGTATTTCCGAAATATTGCAACATCACAAAAACCCAAGGGAGAGGTTGCAACACCCCCCCCCCCCCGTACCACGGTGGCGATATAAATTTGCGTGTACATCCGAGGGTTAACCTGCCATGGATCGAAAGTGTCAATTTTACAAAGATGTCCTTGTAATTTCCCGCTAATGGATCTATAAAATACAGCATTCGTGCGAACAGCTGTTAATTACTTTCATTTCTTTGTTCACAATAGACGTAAAATCTTTACTGAATAATTCAATATGATTATTTATCGTCAGTTTCATTTCTTTATCCTGAACAGACATGAACTGATGAGTGAGTGCTGGAAGCAGGATCCATCCACTCGTCCCAGTTTCTCGCAGCTGATTGAAAAACTGGAAGTGATAATGCAGAAGGATGTACCGTACCTTGACCTGGGAAAGCATGATGAATCCAGTCCGTACTACCACGTGCCCCCTGGAGCTAGCACTGCTGACGAAACAAATAAAAAAGATGACGGCAATTGTCTATAAAAACAAAGATGATGTCATATTAATTAGACAAGGCACATGAAAAAATCGCTTAACGTAGTTTAAGAGACCGGTATGCACATGTAATCATTATATTCTCTCAAGAAACAGTTTGGCACAACAGCAATAACAGCATTGATTTACAACAACAATTTTAACATGGAACACTTTACAACTTATATATCAAGTAATCAACGAAGAAAAGTATTTATTATCAAAACAAGTTACATTTTGTTGAAAAGTGAGGCAACCATAAAATCTAAATTATTGGTTAATGGCTGATAAGTGCAGGATAGTTTTCAGTTTGAATATTTAAATTTACCTAGCTGCTGTTTTTGAATTGTTGACTTTAACATTTCATCTGAAACTAACTAAAAGCGTTTTGTATGCTGATATATATGACCTGTTTAGACCAGGATGTTAAGTGCCCGCGCTGACTTTAAACGTTTCAGAACTTGTTAAAAGTATATTGTCACAGCTTTTAATTAATGCTTTTGAAGTTACGAGGGAAGGGCACCCTCAGGCTTAGGAACTCACCAAAAGAAAAGCCCATAAGCTGTAGGTTAAATAGGGTTAACTTTCAATACATTTTTCTTGTGTCATATATTGTGCAAGTTAATGGGGCGTTGTTCAATTGAGGGTCGTAAAACCACAAACTAAGTTTCCGCTCTTGCAAATCACAAGGTACGCAGGCAATCGAATGAAACAATCTGAACTTAGAGAAAACTCGCCAGGTGCCAGACACGGGAAAACGCTTGCGAGCAAATTAACTATCATTGGTTTTGAAATAGTGGCAGTAGTGTTCGTAACCATTCTAAAATGGGTAAAATGTAAAACCGGAGCACGCATTAACTATGTACTTTCGACACTCGTGGATTTAAAATGCGTAGCTGGACTGCTAGCTGTCCCTTTTCAGTCAATCGAGTGGGCCAGCTGATCAGACTGGAGCGAGCGAACGAGCCGAGGGGAAACTGGGGGCCAGAGCCCCCTCGGTTCGCATAACTTTCGTTCTCTCGCCGCTGGGATCGCCGATCGCGTATTAGCTCGCCCGCTCGACTATCCAGAGAGGGACTGCTAGCAGTCTAATGCGTAGCTCGCCCACAGGTTTCGACAAAAACGTAAAAATACCCACGACGGAGTAGCCCCTTCAATCTTTGGAACGAGCCCAATAAAGACCCGAAGATGACCCCGGCCAAAACGTTCGCGCGCCTTTCACGAAGGAAAACAAGACATTCAAAACAGCAACTCTGAATTCACAAGCTGTGCGAAATTTGTCTGCGATAATGAGACATGTACACATAAAAGCCTGTTCCAGGCTCTCAGGCTCTCAGGGTGACAGTTAACGTGACAGCCCACGATCAACTCGTAGTGTGTGACCCGCAGCTCTCTAAAGCCACATTTTAATAATACTACTAATTAATAATAATAATAGTAATAATAATAATAATAATAACATTTTAATGTCATATAAACTGCACAAGATGTTCACTAAGCACCTGTGTTCTCATCAGGCGGGCAAAGCTTTTAAATATCGCCTGAAATTTTTTGATTTTTCTTCAATGTTTGATCATTGTAAAGTCTTTGTATGATCGCCAGTAGTGCTGGTTGTAATGTTACCCTCCGCACATAACTCCGTTATTCAGTGTTCAGTTCAGGAATTTAAACCCTCAGAAAGTCATCTGTGGAGAGTAATTGACCTTCCGTTAACTTCGAATCCCTCAGACTAGAAAGTCGTTTGGAGAGATTATTGACCTTCCGGTAAGCGACAACTGGAGCGCTAGTAAATGAGCGAGGTACAAGATTTCCTTTTAGTGTTGCAGGTTGTATGGTGCCAGTTATAGCACAGGGAGCACAGGAGCCAAATTTGACCTTTACGCGTTCGAGTCTGTTTTTCGCCCCAGCGGAACCCCAAGCGTAGACTTCTGACTGTGGGCCAGCAAGACGAGAGACTTTCGAAGTCGCGAATTTTGATAATTTTGATTATTTTGATTATTTGGATTATATAATTTGGATGGTTTATTTTCCTTTTGTTATGTTTTAATACGTGAAAGGAATTTCTACAAAACGACAGTATGAGTGTTAGGAATGATTTATACCAGTTACTCATTGCTCAACACAAGGTGACGGGCGTAACCCTAAACCGACAAAACGACCGATGAGAAGCAAGGATATATTTGTCCTTTGTGCATTAGTAAAGTAAGTTGTTCTATTGGCAACAAGTCTAATGCAAAATAAAAGAATAGAACGGATTTCTTTTAAAGGGGTATAGAATGGTAAATTCGAGATTGCGAGACCCTTGTTTAAAAATTCGAGACCCGCCGAGACTTTAGCGGAACCACCCGAGACTTTACCTCTAAAAAATCCGAGCCCGAGACTCCAATTGCTGGAAAATGTCGGGCCGATAATACTGAAATCTCCAACGAAGCTGAGATTTACGAGAAAAATTTACGAGACCCCCAGATCCAAATTATCAAAATTCGAGACTTCGAAAATTATAGCGAGCCCGAGCTCCAATTCCAAATGCCGAGAATTCGAGTCTCGGTGGATATTTTCCGAGACGCATCATTTCCGATTGACCATTCTATACAACCTCGTTCCCAGGGTCTCTCTTCTTCCCGCCCCCTGGAGCGAGAGAGGGTTATTCCCTTCAACAGTGGTGACAAAACAACCCAAAACGGCTTGAAATACCCCGAAGGACAAAAGAATACACCAGAGGTGAGTTCAATAGAATCACTTTATTGAATTAATGCCTAAATTTCGCTTTATTAAGCGTTCGAAATCTACGTTATTTTTTCCCCATACAAAGTCTTAAATTTTTAAAACGGCCGCCATCTAACCCAATACCGGGTCACGTCCCGTCTCACACACCGCTAATAATTAACCCTTCGCTTTCTCGTTCATAGAAATTATCATTCCGAGGCTCTTGATCAAATCTGATAAAATGATGCTTTTCCACAGTGCACCTACGGTTAAACTGATTTCGCAAAAGTAGCAGCGCTTGTGCAATGATTTCGTTAGCGACATCTCAACTTGCCATTTTTTACTGATCGGAAAACCAAACATTTTTTACTAGCAGCAGACTTTGCGACTTGCTGCCAAGCGCCAGCTAAAAACAACAAGCAACGTGATATCCGGTAAAATCTGATTGGCTACATTCATCGACAACATCGCTGTTGACAGATTTCATAATTTGGGGGCAGCAGGCAGGTCGTTAAATAAATATATCAGGCGTTCTTTTTTTCCCCTCCCCGCTCTCCGCCGACTTTCCCTCCCAAAAAAAGAGCGCCTGATCGCAGGTTACTATGATCAAATTTGTGAATTCATTTCTGTTTACATATTTTGAAAAAATAAGTATTACTTACCGTGCCAAATTTTGGGTCGAAATTTGCTCTGAAAGTGTGTTTATTTGAAATCGTCTAGCCGCCATTACTCGATTCAAAAAATGGCCGGGACCCAAATTTCGGAGAGTTGGGGCGAGTCGTGACGTAGAAGACTCAACGCAGCAAAACAAACGTGACAAACATGGCTAATTTTCCTATCACATCACCTGAACTGAGTAATGGCGGACGGTTTTCACGGAGTTTTCATTCAGAAATTTCCAGTGTGGTTACACATATACCTAACTGATTTATCGCGATTCGTATTATTTTGAGCCTATTTAATTTGATAGTTTGCTGGTGAAAAAAGTGGAAAACCAAATAACAAATTTTCGTCGTGGTACCACTTTAACTCACAGATAAGAACCGGCAAAAATTGCACGCCATACGGTAAATAGAAAACCCTCCCAAGTACTTTGAGTTGACAATGAGAGTTGTTGATTGTCAAACACGTTTAGATCGTGCGAGGGTCGGGACGCACATGGCGATCAAATGAGAGCGAGCTTGATTTTAAAACAGTTTTTTTTAGCCTCGTCTAATTACAGCTTTCTTTGCCATTCTTGTTTTGTAGAATTAACTGAGGAGAGCAAATGGCCGACAAGAACTTGTAAGAAGAACGACTCACTGCCGTTGTACATCAAGGACTTTGAGCTGTAACCGGCCAAGTTTAATGAATACTACGAAGAAGTATTGTGCGCTACTGACTAACAAAAACTTAACTAAACCGGAAGACATTCTTCCTCTCTAACATTTTAGGGAATATTGGGTGAAAACATAGACCTGAACTTCCTTTTTCATTTTAAAATGTCAATTTTGTCGTTGGTCCCAGCTGTACTTAGTCTCCCACGCAGCCGTTATTTGTCTCGTCACGCAACGCTCGTTGCGTGACGAGACAAATAATGGCTGCGTTCTGCAAATAAATACCGTTCAGTTACAACGTGAAACGCAAAAATTTGACGTCCAATTAGAATTTAATTGAGAAAAGCTTGCAGGAAGCCAACTCAAGGCCACAAGTGAACGTGTATTGGTTTTACGGAAGATATCCACGAGCTCTGATTGGATAATTGATGTCCACGAAAGTGTGTGAATTAATTAAAAGTTGTCACATCTTGGCCGACTTGGCGCATCGCAGGGTCATTAGCAGTGAGGTTGAAAGAAAAAAAAAATTCATGATAGACAGATCCAGTTAGTCACTGAGGGTTTTCGTAAAAATAAATAAACAAAAGACAAGGAAATGGCGGAAGAATAAAAACGTGAATGGGAGCTCCAGTCGCTGATCTCACGACAGACTGTACTAAAAAAAGTCCTTTTTTGCGAGTTTGTTTGATGTACTTTGATCAACATGGAGAGAGTTTGATTTCGAAAACTAATACTTCGCAATTGCCAACCTGCTCGTCTTCCCAATAATTTTTAGAGAATCAATTTGCAGTTAATGTTCAAGATGATGAGGTGAAATAAAAACATGTTTTCAAACACACTTTTTGGTCTGTCGCGTAATGCTTGTTGAATTTTGAAATGCGACATGAAGCGCGTCTAGGCTGAATGCGCTTGACAAAATTGTGGGCGCCCTGTGTACTTTTAACTCTATCGTCGGAGCAGATATTCGGAACAATAGGCAACAAAAAAAAGACAGGCGAAAACTGCGCGAACTAAATCTTATTATCGTTTCCCGGATGTCAGGCTTTCTCCTTCGAGCGCGAAGTCCAAGTAGAGACTATAGGCTGTATCACAACGACTTAACGTTTGGTGCTGACAGATAAGTTTATTTGAACTTATCACAAGATAATTGATGCTTTCAAATAGTAATCATCACGTAGCTAATATACAAAGAAATGTAAAATCGTACATTTTCTTATGCTACTCAAAATAATGCTGCCAGCTTTTTTGGGAGGGTTTTATTCTATCGCTAAGTATGAATTAGAAAAGACCGCAGCTTTATATATTTAAAATACACCTGACTGTAATCAATTCACTTTGTTTAAGATAAATCTAATTTTCTTCTTTTTAATTTCTACTAAATCGACTCTAAAAAACAACACATTTGTAAAGGTTTAGTTCCTTTACAAAATAAATATGGAACACAAAAAATGTCTTTATAATTTCTAACAAAACTAGATTGACTCTAATGTTGTAGTAAATATAAAGAAAGGATCAAAGCTAAAGACTTGTTTCGTGACTTTAGTCGCACTCGTTTTCCAGCCTTTTGCGTCGGCTACATGAATTTCCTTCGAATTCTGATTGGTTCATTGGATTGTCTGCGTCTTTTGCGATTGGCCAAGGTGATTAACACGCTGCATCGGTCATTGCTGTTGTTGAGCCCACACATCACGGAAAGCGGCTACACTTGAAAACGGCGCTTTGGACGTAAGTCATTCCAAAAATCATTTCGCCTTTTGCTCTCGCCATTAAATTTGCGTTCCTTTTTGTTATTTTATCTTAACGCTAAAAAGTTTAAAAGTAAATCTATGAAAAAACAGTTATGAACCTAACTTAAAAATAAAACAAAAACTGGCCGAAAGGGAACGAAACCATTTTGTATTTTTAGGTATTAACTGGTTTAATTTTCATCTCAGCTCGTTTAGCGGAGTAGTAAGGACCCTTCCATTTGTTCCAGCTCACTCCGTCAGCGCTTAAGTGTTGGCCGTGACGATAGAGGCCATTCAGGTGGGACTTGTGACAGTCTCTGTACCACCAGGCTCCCTTGCATGCCGTGGCGCAGTTGCTGGACCAGTCGTCGTTGTCTTGATCTTTGGTGGTGAACGCCATGCCACGATGAAATGAAAGCGAGTCACCAGCAGTTCCTACAAATCAAGTGCAAAAAGCTCGATATTTCTTCAATTTATCCCCGGATTATTAATATGTAACTTTTCATTTTTATTCAGCACGACACAGTTATCTCGAGGTCAAGATGTATCTATTATATTACTGTGTGTTGCAATAGTACAGAAAAAACAATCGACGTAAGAAGCGTCTTTTGGTTCTGTTTTAATTTTAGGCGAGTTATTTTAATTTGTGGGGCTGTTACTGTTCTTTTCTACATTGCTTGGATTGGGTCATAATATTCAAACCTCTGATTTAAACTTTTTCTTTCTTGTATGATTTGCAGCATTGTCTTACTCATGCAGTACTGAACCAACAAAATGCAGAAACTCGCTTAACGGCTAATCCTTCCTGAAAAATTTTCTTAACAAAAAAAAATATTTCGTTTTGCAACCTTAAACCCTTAAATAAAATGCTTACCAGAGTATGTTCCAAGACTCAGTTTGTATTTGTTTGCCTCGTCAGCAACAGCAAACAAGTCATACTCAGCGTAAGCAGATGTTTCGTTCGTGTCTTCAAGGTCCACTCGAAGCCTGCTTCGTTCTTTTGTCAGGCGGTGAGTCTTATCTAGTCCAAGCCAATATTCACCATTCAGATTCCCGAAGCCTCGTTTGTACTCGTCCCAGCCACGGTAGAAATCAACCGAGCCGTCCAGTCTCTTTTGGAACACTGTCCACCCCCCACCGGCTGTTGTTTGGTCACAATACACATCAAAGGCACCGCCATCGTCGGGGTCGATCGGGTAAACACCGCTAATTAAATGACCAGCTTTGTAGAGCTCAGCACAGTTCTTGTAAACTGGAGAAGAACGGAACGTTCTAGTGAATACGCGAACGCGAACGCGAACGCGAACGCTCTAGTGAATACGCGAAGCCGCATAATGAGCGAGTTATAACAGTGGGAGCAAATAGCACTCGATCGCTCGATCGATTTGACCTTAATCTCCAAAAGGACCATAAAACCTGTAGTTTTTTATCAAACCCCATATATATATATATATGTTACGCTCACTGTTCATACAGTTTGAGCACTCTCTGGATTGGGTGGAGAGCCTCGTAAGAGGTGTTCACTATTGGCATATTGCTTCGCTCACTGCTCGCAGTTTGAACACTCTCGTGACTCCACAATGCAATCCAACAATGTGTAACCGTACATCCTGTGCCCAAGTTCAGGAGTTGCCATAAAGCCATTATGGTAACAACCGGGAGGGCACATTGTATACATGATTGTATTGTATAATTAATCCCGTTGTTAAGCATAACCATATCTCCGTATTAAAACTGATATAAAAAAAAAAAACAAGCTGAAAACCCAGCGAAACGTATCACTTATTACATGTAGGTATCGACTAATGAGTTATCCTTTTTTAAAAGGGCAACTCATTTCTTAAATGGCTATATCATGTTATGAATAACTTTTCTCACGAAATAGCATTTTTAATTAATTTCATTTTTATTTTTTTTATCTCGCGCGGTTTCTGACTACAAGCATGAATGATACTTCATCTGCCGACGGGTTTAGTTTTGTTGCATTGAATGCAATGCAATTTAGTAAATTGGGGAGGCCGAAACACGTATATTGTAGTTTCTTTACGGTCTTCCCGCACTTTTTCTTTGTACGTTATTTAAATTACTCTGTTGTATTCTTCTTTGTTATTACTTGTGTGGCAAAAATAAAAAAATAAAATAAATAAATAAATAAATGCGTTGTTGGCGCACGCTGAAAATAACCTTTGAGTAAGGGTGTCGCAAATTTAATGAATGATTTGCCAGTAATCAGATCCCTCTGTTATGCGCAAAGGATTCTGGGATCGGCAGGGGGCAAACATTGCAAGTTGCTTGAAGGGAATGTATGGCGAAAAGTTGTTTTGACGTCCAAAAAGACGATTCTTGAGGGAGTTCGACCCGTTTTCGCCGCTATTTTATCAGAAATGGATTTGGACAATGTTGATACGTGAAAAGTGTAAGTTTTAGTTTGAATAACCGTGAAATATGTGATAAAATCTACTGATAACTTTCCTGCTTGCGAAAGGTTTATTGACGCCTTTATTGTGAAATTCACATCGCGTAATGCTCTCGAAATACCACAAAAAGTAGGTTTAAATTTGTATGAAATAGTTCAATAAACCACTTTCAGTTCTATTTACGTGTGTACAGGCTGTTCTCTTATTAGTAACGTCTTTAACAAGAAATTATGGCTTCTGTAAATTTACCTCCTCAAAGGAGAGAAATTGTTGTCAGAGGAGATGGAAATTGTTTTTACCGAGCTATTGCTCTCTGGAGGGATGAAACGAGCGATAAGAAACACGAGGAAATCCGAAGGCTAAGTTCTAGTTTGATTGAGGCAAATCCGAAGGTTTTTGAGCCGCTTCTCTTCGCTTCGAACTCTGTGGAGGAACATGTCAAGAACAGTAAGATCACGGGAACTTGGGCAGAAACTGTAGACATACTCAGTTGTGCATCACTGCTAAAGCGACCGATTTGTACCTTCTCGACAAAACAGAGAAAATGGTTCAATTTTAAACCGATTGTCAACACTGATTCATTTTCTTCAAGCACAGCAAAAAACCAGTGTAGGTGCCCAATCACTTTAATGTATTATGATGATTATTCTCAAGCAAACCATTTCAACCTCCTGCTGCCTCAAGGTAGCTGTTGTAGTGCTCCTCTGCCTGAGAATACAGCATCCACTGTTTCAATAGATTTAGATAACAATGGGAATTCATATGCTGCAGCTGTTAAACAAAATTCGCAAACTTGTCCTTCTGTCAAACTGCCATCTCCAAGTACCAAAGCTACTGGATCAGAGCAAGCATGTCAAGCCACCTCTACATCTTCTAGTACCAATACAAAAGCATCATCCTCATATACTGAAACAAAGGTTAAAAAGCCATCTCGATCTGCAAAACCTACTACTTCTAAGCAAACACCTTCGGATAAACAGCCAGCCGCAGCTAATAAACCTTTACCTGCCAAGCAAACATCTGTTACACAACCAGCTAGAACCACCAAGCAGCCAGTTGCAGCTACTAAGCAACCATCTTCTGACAAACAACCAGCCCCAGCTGCTAAATTGACTGCTGCCAAGCAGCCTTCTGTTAGACAACGAGCCCCATCTACTACTCCTACCACTGTCAAGGGGTCTGCCTCAGCTTTTGTTAAACAGCCGGCCCCTGCTACTAAAGTTACTGCCACCAAGCAACAGTCTCCTGTTAAAAAGCCAGCCCCAGCTACTACTCCTACTTCTGCCAAGCAACCATCTGCATCTTCTACTATGACCAGTTCCTTCGCATCTACAGATAAACCTACAACAATGAATCAACCATGTTCACAACAGGCCACTACTACTACTGATCAAGAATTCGATAAAATGGACGTGAAAGAAATTAAAAGATTTATTTCTGCTAGAGGTGTTCAAGTCTCCACTTACCGCAAACCTGAACTTATTCAGTTAGCCAAAGCTATTGCTAGTATGAACCTTCCAACTGACCCTGACTTTGAAAGTGATTCCATTGATGCATGTTTGCAAAGGCGCCTTACTTTACCAGCTGGACAAAAACTCCCTGATCCTTATCAAATGACATCATTGTCCAATGATTTTTCACAACTCCCTCCATTTGGACTGATGGACATTTTCAATCATTTAATTATGAGTAAAACTGATTATGACAAAAGCATGCTGTCATCCTGGCGCTCGTTTGAAGAGTATAATCTTTGCTTAAATGGCCATATTCAGAGCCTTGGATGTAAATCTGTACAAGACCTTGATGGCAGTAGTTTTTTTGTATTTGTAGCTGGAGTCATACCCACACAGAAGGAAAAAACCCAAGAACGTGAAAAGCTTTACAGGCTCTGGTTTGTTCTTGATTCAAATGGATCTGTGTACTCTGCATTCTGCAGGTGCAAGGGTGGAGCAGATCAAGGATGCAGACATTTAGGTGCAACTTTGTTTGAATTAGATGATTTTTTGTCAAATCGAACAAAGTCTGTCACCTCTGTGTCTGCTTATTGGAACCCCAAACCAGCACCTGCCCACAAACCAGTCCCTATTTCAGAAAAGAGAAAATTTCCCACAGCACTGTAAAGAAGAAGAAAAGAAAAGTGACCCCCTGTGATGATTCCTGGATTGATTCGTTTGATCCCAGGCCCTTGAAACATAGAGAGGAAACAACTATTCAAGAAAAAATTGACTTTGCAAAGAAACTCAGAAAAATAGAGCCCTGCTCTGGCATTCTTGATTTTTTACCAACTTCAAATGACTTTGATGATATTGAAAACACTCCTCCACAGTCTGAACACAATATTTCACATCTGTATGTATCATCACAAGCTAAAGACTATGTCAAGGCAAATCGTGATAAGCTTTCAGAGAACAATATGTTTAATTTTGCTGAAGAGTTTCTGAGAAGCCTTGACATTTTCAGACAATGACATAATGGAAATCAATCAAGCTACTGTGGGACAACACAAGAACAAAACCTGGCACGAGATGAGACACCTTTTAGTTACTGGTAAAAAAATTAAATCACTTTATACAAGGCAAAAAACTTTAGAAAAAAATCCTCTTACTGATGTATCACTTACTGTAAAAAATTTCACTGAAAAAAAAGAGTTTGAAGAAAACCAGGTCTATCCTGAAGCCATAAAATATGGGATAAAAGAAGAGCAGAATGCAAAATTTTTCTACTCAAAATTAAGTGAAAAACAGCACTCTTCATTTGAGCTTGAAGAGCCAGGCCTCCTAATAAGTAGACAATATTCCTGGATAGGGGCAAGTCTTGATGGCATGAGAAAATGCCAGTGTTGTGACCCTTCAGTGGTAGAGTTCAAATGCCCATTTAAAGGGAAAGACCTTGACCCAAAAATTGCATTCCTGCTACCCAGTGTTGGTGGTAAAAAAGATCAAGATGGAAAGTATTTTCTTGATGAAAATCACATTCATTACTTTCAAGTTCAGACTTACATGGCTGTTTCAGGTTTAAAAACCTGTGATTTTGTTACATATACAAGTAAAGGCATATTTATAGTTACCATTAATTTTAATGCTAAATTTTGGGAAACTGTTGTGGCAACAGTTTTCAAGTTTTATTGTAAACAAATAGTCCCCTGCTTTCTTCTTGAAGCTTTCCATAGTAAACAGTAATCATACAAAGCAGTAAGCACATAGAGATCAAGAAAATCAATAAAAGTTTTTTTTTAACTTATGCATTCTGCACCTTACTTTATACTTCTCTTACATAAGTTAGTTAAAGCAGCACAAACAAAAACAATTCTATCCAACATTGGTTTTAGCAAAAGAGGTATAACTCCAGAGATAATTTTAAATTGTTTCAATTTTAAAATATTCCTTTCAACATGAGTACGCAATGATGCCACACGACGAGTGTGTGTTGTCCCTTTTGCTGACAGGCGAGCTCCTCTACAGTAGGCTGGAGAAACAAGGTAGAGTCTTTTAAATGTAAGAAGATCCCGAACAAGAAAACCTTTGTCAGCCATGACTGCATCCCCCTCCTCAAGCAAGTTTAGCAGTCCACTTTGCTTCACAATTTCTTTGTCACTAATGGATCCTGTCCATAGTGGTGGAATGAAGGAAACAACACCAGTTGGTGTTATTCCTACCAGTAACTTAAAAGTGTTCCAATGTTTGTAATTGCTCCATGTGATCTTTTGACTTATAGGGACTTTTGGCTTTTGTATAAAAAGTTCAAGACAATCAAGTATTATTCTTACATTCTGGAATTGTTTAAACCTTTTTGGTAGAGATTTTCTCAGTTCTGATCTTGAAGGCCATGGAACTAAGAAGGACAGCTCTTGAGACATAAATGCTATCCAGGTATTGTAAATTCTGGACACTTGAGAAGGGCTAATGCCAACAGTATCAGCAAGGAATTTCACATCAAAACCTCTTCTTGTTCTCACTAAAGTGAGAACAAATTGTTCCCATTTTGTCAAGACTCCATCATTGTTAGTCTTCTTCTTTTTTTTAGCTGCTCGTTTTTTTGATCCTTTTTTGGTATTTTTACTACCCCTCCAGACACGGATGTCAGGGGTCTTTGGTTCTAAAAATTCAAACAGCAAATCTAGCTTAGATCTTGTGACACCTGTATATCGATAGCAGTTTTTGGGACAAGTTGCTTGCTCAAAAAAATAGTCCCTCTTCTCTTTCTTTGGACTTTTATACTCCGTTTGTGTCTCTGCGTGAACTTTATGAACTTTAGAAAAAGTAACAGTATCTGCAGAAGATAATGAGGCTGGATGTTCAAAGTCAATATTCTCTCCAAATAGTGACTCGTCGTTGTCCACTATAGGCATTTTCTTAGTTGGAACTTCATCAGCTCTATCATCGTGTTTTCGCTTTCTTGATTTTTTTTTCTTTGTTTTCTGTTGGCCTGACCTTTGGAGCAGGTCTTTTAGTTTTAGTCAAGTCGTACCCTCTCATGTACAGTGTTGGTGTGGAACATTCAGGGGTTCTATAACCTCTTACAAAATGATTTGAGCAGACCTTTGTACTCTTTGTCACCTTAAATTGATCACGATTTATAGCTCTGGCCCACGACAAAACATCTTTCTTATTCCTGGGCGAGTAGAATCTTAATATTCCAACGTGAGGAAGAATTTTTTGCTTCTCTGGGTACCTTCGATCGTTATCACAACCCCACACAGCACAATGATCGCCACCAGGCATTATTTGTATCACTGAGTTAAAAGATAACCAAAAAGCACTCTGTACACACGTAGATACAACTGAAAAAGGTTTATTGACTTATTTTCTCCTGATTTATACCTAACTTTGTGATAAAAGCTTATATTTCAAGAGCATTACGCGATGGAAATTTCACAATATTTCTTACGCAAGCAAGAAAGGTTATCAGTAGATTTTATCACATATTTCACGGTTATTCAAACTAAAACTTACACTTTTCACGTATCAACATTGTCCAAATCCATTTCTGATAAAATAGCGGCGAAAACGGGTCGAACTCCCTCAAGAATCGTCTTTTTGGACGTCAAAACAACTTTTCGCCATACATTCCCTTCAAGCAACTTGCAATGTTTGCCCCCTGCCGATCCCAGAATCCTTTGCGCATAACAGAGGGATCTGATTACTGGCAAATCATTCATTAAGTAATGCTACACATAAGAACGATAGCAAACTTCATTGTTCTGCGGCATTGGCTCTTTCCCACATAGAATATCTTTGATTATAAGAATAGAGGAGGAGCTGATGGTTAATAATTATATTTCATTATAAAATAAAGAAAATCCATTTGCGTCAAATAAATTTTAGGAAATGTTCGTGCTTAACCAATCAGAATAGCAGAAGACAATAGCTAATAATTTTGCTTCTTTGACGAAGTTCCCCAAATACAATATCTTTTAAAAATTGTATGTTGTGCGATTGGGTCTCAAATTACTTGAAACCTTAAAATTAGACAAAATGCACCTTGAACCTTAACTTTTTAGCGGTTTTTGAGTCTAGGCCAATGAGATCACTAGTTGTAACAATGAAAAAACTTGACATTCCATCGTGCTTGACATTCCATTGCCGTTCAGCGCTATCCTTCTTATGCGGATCATTACTTAATGTGTTTAACAAAATTAAAAGGTTCTTACCGCATATAACCCCATTTGTGTTCTTTTACTCGATACCATCCCACACCAAAGGCGCAGGCTTCTTTTTGATTTTTTAGAATCTTGATTATGTAACTTTATTTTTTTTTATTCCCAGTAGATATTGTTATTGTTTATACTTAGCCTGGGAATATTATTTTACCAGCTTGAATTTGAATTATCTTTGAGAAACCGCTTCAGATGGTATGTATATATATATATAGGTCTCCCGAGATTAAAACGTGTACGTTCTCATGCATCCAAATATAACCACTAGACGAGTAGTACTATATATAGACTTCCATATGCCGGGAGGGTGAAAAAACCTGATACCTGCACACAAGCGCCCATCTCCAATGAAACCCTTGTAACAGCTGCAATTGAAGGAGCCAGGAATGTTTGTACAGGTTGCATTCTCGTGGCAGTCATGGGTACTATTGCTGCATTCATCGATATCTGGATAACAAAACAGTAATCTATTTCATAACACTCTTATTCATGCTCAGTTGAGATAAGATATGGGGATAATATTGCTCAGCGGTCTAAGCCAAGCTGGAACAGCTTGGCTTAGGGTAGCAGTGTTTTGTGACCCACGCGAATTTTCGGTCAGGGTGGGTGGGTAGGCCGATCCTTCCTTCACTGCTCCGCTGGCTGAAAACTAAGCACGAAAGGAGTGTTATTCTGCTTGAACTCAGTATTTATAGTCTTACAACACCCTTGTGCACATGCCTGCATGCACTGAGTTGCTAGGAATGTGTTATTTTCACGTGTTTCATTTCGGCATATCATTACGAGTGTTATGAATAGTAATCTATTTCATAACACTCTTATTCATGCTCAGTTGAGATAAGATATGGGGATAATATTGCTCAGCGCCGCCCAAGCCATACTGTCCATCTTTATTTCATAAACTCTACAATGACTCCCATATACTTCAATTTTTACTTACAACAAACCTCAATTCAATAAATCAAATACCCAACCCTTACAATCTCCCAAACCTACCCTAAACTATAAAAAAGAGCGAATAGGTTGCATCCGTGGCCACTGAAACTTGAATATGACGTTCATCACGCTACGGTATTGGGCTCCCAATGTTCAAGATAATGAACATATGGGAAAAATGGAAAACTTTATCCCTGATCCAACCCAAACATCAGCATCAGTCGCCACAGGGCACTGTTTCGAAATTTTCCCCAAAACGGGAAGTGAGCGTTTAATCCGCCAGCTCTAACATGATTAGGATCTCGAAAAACTAACCCTTGGACGTCTCCACTTATCTCGCCACGCTCCACCCATGTAACCTTATGTTCCAACCCGCGTGCTGTCATTTCGTTGCCGACTGTTATGGGGTTCCCCCTGGAATTCACCCATTGTATAGCATTCGTACAAATTGTCCACGAGTAATAGCTGTATCGAGCTCTTTATCAAGCTCCCAAGCCCATGATATAATTCCCAAAAGAAATCGTGAAAACACAAAGGGTATCACTCACAAGGGGGAAGCCCTAACATAGTCAGCAGAGAGATGACAGCTTCGACCCAGTAATCCTGGGAGGGTAACTAGAGACCCTGTTTCAAAGCCATCAAAACTCTGAGGCCATCGAGCAAATTATTAAAGGAAAAGAACATCACTCGCACAAAAAACACATTCAATTCAAGATGCGTTTATAAACCAAATCAGACAGCATATAGAAAGCTATTTTAGTAACACTTCGACCATGGCAAAGTCCACTTGTTACTTTTGGTTGGTTCAGATGTCCATTTTTTGCCTCCATAGCCAGATCTCTTTTCCTGACATTACAATCCATTTTAAGGTGGCCTTGTTTACCACAATATAAAACAACCCGCGAGCCGCCACGGATTTATCGAAAAGTCCCGGGAATTACGCCCCCGATTTCCCCTTTACTAAGGGGAGATAGCAGCCCCGTCACGGCTCTTTTGGCGATAATGTTTTCACTTTTGCTACACAATTAAAAAATTTTCCCGTGATCCTTATCGCCCAAAAGGCGAAGGATGAGGCCTGGTCGTGGAGCATATCGATCTTGCCACGCACCGTCCGATAAACCAGGCGGTAGAAATTCTGCCTCTCATGCTTCGTATGCTGGGCAGTGTGTTGCAAATGCGCGAGCATCTCCAACGAATTAAAGCCCGACAATAGAATCGTGACACAAGCGGGGCTTGGTGGGTTCCACTGTGAGGGGAAGTACAATATGCGGGAGTGGTACCAAGCCAACTCTCCCCACTAACGAGATGGCGCCAGTCATCAAACGATCTACCAGGGTTCGTTTAATGAACCCCCCAAATGGTTTACACGAAACGTTATTTTTGAATGCCATCGGAGGGGGGTGGTCCGAGTCACAGTGGCCCCCCTTAAATGAGCCAGAGAAATGTTGAAAAAAATGGGAAAATAGACATTTTGTCTCTGAGCCACCCCAGGATTTTCGTATGTTGTTCCGAAGGGTTCTTTTTGCAATCTCCCTCCAATAGGCGAACATTGCGATGTAATTATCCAGCGTGGAACTGGTTCGGGTCCCGGAAAATTAGGTCGTTAATGTCACCAATGGTTTCCCCACATACAACTTTCTCTATTAGTGGTGTCAGATTCTCATTTGCTGTTATCCCTCCGCTGAGAGTGACGGGGTTCCCATATTGGTCCACCCAAGCTACCTCCCTTCGTGGTATTTTCAATGACATCTGCGCGTCGAATTGTGCATCCACTTCCCAATGCCAAAACATTTGCGGTCAGTGTAAAACGCAGACTGCAGACCGGGGGTAAAATGCAGACTACACACTAGCCTATACCAATACCAGACCATTTTAGCTGCATTTTGTAACCCTATTCTAGACTAAACACCAAAAAACCCTACCCTATCCTAGACCTAGTCCAATCTCGCTATTTTCCACTGCATTTTACCCTCAGTCTTCATTTTACCCCCGGTCTGCAGTCTGCGTTTTACACTGTCCGAAACATTTGTCCCTACGAGACAAGAGAGCAGGGTGTTATGGGAAAACAGGAAAGAGCCCCGACAAGTCAGCAGAGGAATAACAGCTCTGACCCAGTATAACCGGGAGGGTTTGATTTAGTTACCCTTTTTTCGGAGCTATTAAAACTCTGGGACTTGATCAAAAAAAAAATAATAATAATAATTAAGGACCATGTAGTCAGAAAAATCATTCATTATACGTTTATTGACTATCCTGACATTTTGACATTTTCAACAGAATAAAATTACCATTCTGTTATCATTCATCATTCTTTCTTGCTAGTGGCATTATGGTTTCTATCTTTTCCTTCCTTATCTCTCTTCATTTTTTCACCATGATTGGGCCTTAAAATGCCCAGTTTTATTGCAATAGAAACAGCGCGGGGAAGACGGCGTCAATTTACGAGTCTTCAACAAAGGACAATAGGCATTACTACACGCTATCATTCCCAAGACACAAGGTGAGAATCATCAGTTTTCACCACGTTAGCACCACTGGGGTTTCAACATTAGTTCTTAATCTGCATGTTCATAAACACTCATACACAGCTCAACATCAAAACCTTGATGTTGAGAACACTCGCATTTGAAATATTACGTCGACCATTAATTCCTATCAGGACGCTATCAAGCGAGACTAACTGTCTCAAAAAAGGATGTGATTAGTCCGTTCTTATAAAATAATCATCAGTGTTCAATGACTGATTATCATTATTCCGTTGTGGCTTATTACACGACAACTTAATCAGACCTCATTGTTTCCGACACAAACAACGGTCTCATAGTTTAGCAGCCATTTGACACTGGAAAAACACCTTTGCATTCAAGCTATAAGCCAGTGACAAATTCTCACCATGCACAATGACATTTAAATATCATCTGCAGTCGTCCAACGAAAAACCATCGAAAGACTTATTCTACAGATAAAATATCCAGTGAGAAAAACTCACCTGTGCACAATATAATTTTAACCATTATCTGCAGTCGTCCAACGAACCAACTCGCCGAAGGATTCATTCTACAGATAAAAAACCAGTGCTCATCCGTGCACAATATCATTTAACCATTATCTGCAGTCATCCAACGAACCAACCTGCCGAAGGATTCATTCCACAGATAACAACGGCATTTTAGATTAACACAAATCAACATGACCATATTTCCCTCAAGTTCTCCGTCTGGTTATTGGGCCTGTGGAGCCTGTGGGATCACCGGTGGAGCTTGTGGGGCCGCCGGTGGAGCTTGTGGGGCCGCCGGTGGAGCTAATGGCGCCTGACCATCCTGTACGACCGCCTGTGGTATTACTGGTGCCTGTCCGTCTTGTGCAACTGCCGGTGGAGCTAGAACTTGTGTTACTGGAGGCCGCGCTGGAGCCTGTGGGAACTGAACTTCCGCCATAGATTTGCGTGGGTCGTATTTTCTGGAAGAACCGTTTTGTCTGAGCACTGTTCCGCTGGAGAAACCGAGCAAGAAGGGAGTGCCCTGTGTTGGTTCGGTATTTTATAGTCATCTCGTAGTGTTATTCACGTGCCTATGGACACCTAGCGAAGTTTACCACGAGTTCATTCTGTGCTTCGTTCGTGTTGTTCTGAGCGGGCTGTGGAGCAGGCGCCGCTTCCCTTGCTGCTTGCACTGGATGGTTTCCAACTGGTGGAGCTCGGACCCGGTTCCCAGGGTTTGCCAAATGTTGTGAAAATTGTACTTCGGGCGCTTCAGCCATGAGATAGAAAGAAAATTCGCGTGGGTCAAAAAACGTAAAAAGAGATCCTTCCTTCACTGCTCCGCTGGCTGAAAACTAAGCACGAAAGGAGTGTTATTCTGCTTGAACTCAGTATTTATAGTCTTACAACACCCTTGTGCACATGCCTGCATGCACTGAGTTGCTAGCATATAATGTGTTATTTCACGTGTCTCATTTTCGCATATCATTACGAGTGTTATGAATAGTAGTACAAAAAAGAAACAAACAGAAAAGTACAGAAAAGAAACAAACCCTGATTAAAGATAGTCGAAGAAGTATATACATCAGTGTGTCGGCCGTTGTTGTTATTTTTTCCAAAAGACCAATAAATAACCCATAATAAATAACTCATCTCTAATGAATCCCTGGTTACAGCCTTAATACCTGAACAGAGACTGCCATTGCCAGTGTATCCCTTCTTGCAGCTGCAATTGAAGGAGCCAGGAATGTTTGTACAGTTTGCATTCTTATGGCAGTCGTGGGTGCCGTCTTTGCATTCGTTGACGTCTAAATTACAAGAAGAGAAATAAACAAAATGAGCTTTAACATACGCATCCAAACCCTAATTAAAGATAACCGGAAGAAGAAAATAAATCAGTTTCCCCTTGCTGTTCCAAAACATGCATAAGTAACCCCCTTTTAAGCTCATTTGATCTCTTCCTTGTTACACCCTTAAGAAGACAACCAGAAACTTATACCTGACCTGAACAGAGACTACCATTGCCAGTGTATCCCTTCTTGCAGCTGCAGTTGAAGGAGCCAGGAATGTTTGTACAGTTTGCATTCTTATGGCAATAGTGGGTGCCGTCTTTGCATTCGTTGACGTCTAAATTACAAGAAGAGAAGTAAATAAAATGAGCTAAGACATACGCATCCAAACACTAAAATATTGAGAAGAAAAAATTCAGCAGTTTGTCCCCTTTCTATTTTTAGTTTTCCAAAACATACATAAGTAACCCCATTTTAAGCTCATTTGATCTCCATTGAAGTCCTTGTTACACCCTTAAGAAATAAAACAGAACTTATACCTGAACAGAGAGTACCATTCCCAGTGTATCCCTTCTTGCAGCTACAATTGAAGGAGCCAGGAGTGTTTGTACAGTTTGCATTCTCATCGCAATTGTGAGTGCCGTCTTTACATTCGTTGACATCTAAACAACAAGAGGATCATCAACAAAATGGTGTTAGACACACACATGCAATCCTAAATCCTAATTTGAAACAGATAACTGAAAATGTTAATCAGTGTGCCCCTTACTGTCTTTAGTCAGTCCAAAACATCAATAATTAACCCGCTTAAAAGATAACGATGTTTTAAACATTCACTAGCTCTCATGTTACAATCCGGACAATTTTACACTTCCAGGCTGGAATGGGTGTAGATTTCTGCAATGTTGACGACTCGAGGGGTACATTTTACGGGTTCGGTCTGAGAATGGGTAGGGAAAATGACATAATTTTCGTCAAGACGCGGGCTGTACCACCCCCCCCCCTCCCCCCTCCAAATAGTTGACGAAGAATCCTCCTGGGCTTCGGGCCTTATATCCGTGTAACAAAGGATAGCTTTGCCACTTCTCCTATCGTAACCAGCACCATACAGTGCTTATTTATTAACTATTTTCACAGGGAGAAACAGAGACTGAAAAACGAAGTTGTTATTAGTCATAGATTGCATTTAGATTGCAGTTAAAATCAAATCAAATCAAATTAATTTATTTAAGTGTCCGAGTATTTAGTATGCGAGTACTAATTGTGGACACTTTCCAGATCTAATTGGAATTTGGAAGTGTTCGTTTTTGAGGAGAGGGGAAAACCGGAGTACCCGGAGAAAAACCTCTCGGAGCAAGGAGAGAACCAACAACAAACTCAACCCACATATGACACCGGGCCGGGCGATTTCAACACGTAGAGTTTTAAATAGCTTACACTTATTAATGAGCTGCCCTTTCTGAAAAGCTACATCATGCTATGGACAACTTGTTTGACAAAAGAGCATTATTGATATGTTGTTGACTTGGAATAGGATAAATAAACAAAATGGTGTTAGCCACACTCATCCAAACCCTAATTAAAGATAACCGGAAGAAGAAAATAAATCAGCGTGTCACCTTGCTGTCTCTAGTTTTCCAAAACATTAATATGTAACCCACTTTTAGACTCATCTGATCTCTAATTTTAAAATACCTGAACAGAGACTACCATTGCCAGTGTATCCCTTCTTGCACCTGCAGTTGAAGGAGCCAGGAATGTTTGTACAGTTTGCATTCTTATGGCAATAGTGGGTGCCATGTTTGCATTCGTTGACGTCTAAATTACAAGAAGAGAAGTAAATAAAATGAGCTAAGACATACGCATCCAAACACTAAAATATTGAGAAGAAAAAATTCAGCAGTTTGTCCCCTTTCTATTTTTAGTTTTCCAAAACATACATAAGTAACCCACTTTTAAGCTCATTTGATCTCCATTAAAGTCCTTGTTTCACCCTTAAGAAATAAAACAGAACTTATACCTGAACAGAGAGTACCATTCCCAGTGTATCCCTTCTTGCAGCTACAATTGAAGGAGCCAGGAATGTTTGTACAGTTTGCATTCTCATCGCAATTGTGAGTGCCGTCTTTACATTCGTTGACATCTAAACAACAAGAGGATCATCAACAAAATGGTGTTAGACACACACATGCAATCCTAAATCCTAATTTGAAACAGATAACTGAAAATGTTAATCAGTGTGCCCCTTACTGTCTTTAGTCAGTCCAAAACATCAATAATTAACCCGCTTAAAAGATAACGATGTTTTAAACATTCACTAGCTCTCATGCTACAATCCAGACAATTTTACACTTCCAGGCTGGAATGGGTGTAGATTTCTGCAATGTTGACTCGAGGGGTACATTTTACGGGTTCGGTCTGAGAATGGGTAGGGAAAATGACATAAGTTTCGTCAAGACGCGCTCATCTTATCTCATCTCATCTCATCGCATCGTACTTATGTCATACATCTTACTCGACTGATTATTCAATTGTCAACTCCGATTTGGAAGAATAAAAAATGAGCGTTAAATTGTTGCTGTGAAGGACATTTGTCTAGAAGTTCGCCTCCGGCGGTTACATCGTTGAAAATTGCTCGGGTTTCGCGCGTGAATGCAGTGGACGCGAACAACGAGATGGATGAAATATCCAACGACGATGATGGCGCTCGCTCCAAGTTGCCAAGTAGAACACTCGATCAAGAAGGTGTTCTATTCGAAAAGCTTCGCCGACTCAAGAATTCAAGATCAGGTTATCTCTCTACGGTTTGTGCCAGAAAGAACGAAATTGATGCATTGCTATCAAACGAGGAGAACGTTCATCTTGTAAAAGTGAAGTTGCCCGGATTCTTGACCGCATTCGAAGCATTTGAAGAAGCCCATCTTGCCTATTCATCAAACCTTCAAAACGAAACTAGCAAAGCCGGATGTCACGAGCAATTTCATCTCGAGTCTGTGCGAAAAGATGACTTCTATCGAAAGGTTATGGAGTGGATTAGTGGCGCAGAAGAGATTCTAAGGTTAAACTTTCAGGTCAACCCTGACGATTCAGCGAGTCAGATCGGTTCTCGGGCCGCGTCTAAGTCTTCAAGAGGATCCCGGCGCTCGAGTCGAAGCGGTTCGCATAGGAGCAGCTCATCGTCCTTATCGTCGGCAAGAGTAAAAGAAACCACTCGCATCGCAGAGCTTCAGGCAGAGGCAGCAGCGTTCGAAAAGCGACAATCGCCAGAAGTTCGCCTTCGGCAGTTAGAAGAACAGAAATTTCGTCTTCAACAGGAGCAAGAACGCTTGTCTCTTGAAACTAAGATTGCCAAGTCGGAAGCCAAGGAATAAATTTTAGCTTCCATGGTGGAAACCACTCCGCGTCTAGTCACACCAGTCCCTGTTACGTTGGAAGCTAGACAAGACAGAAAAGGGTTAACAGGTTTACCAAATTGGAGACAAGGCCAGTCCAGTCGTTGCCAGTTACGAAAAGTTCTTCAAACCTTAATCCAGAAGCGCCGGAATGGCATCAACGTCCGTTAACCTGCGATAATAAAGAACCTGTTTCCGAGTTTGAGCACTCTGAGGAGTCATCTTCACCGAGTGAGAAGGCCTTCCATGATATGCTGGAGCTGCATCATCACCAAACCGTGCTACAACAGCAGCAAAACAAAATCGTGGAAATGCTTGCGACACAGCAGAGGAAAAGTAGTCTTCCCAAGCCTCGGGTACCAAACTTTGGCGGTGATCCCATCGAGTATGGTCCATTCATTAGAGCCTTCGAAAATATCATTGCGTCCAAAACGTCGAGCAGTAGTGAAAGGTTATATTATCTAGATCAGTTTACCAGCGGTGACGTTAAGGATCTTGTTCGATCATGCCAGTACCTTCCCCCTGACAAGGGCTATCGAGAAGCCCGACGATTGATGGAAAAGAAATTTGGTGACAGTTACCGTATCGTGGCTGCATATGAAAGTAAAGCTTTGAATTGGCCTGAGGTGAAAGCCGAGGACAGCGTCGCATTGGACAGATTTTCCATCTTCCTGATGAGATGTACCAACGCCATGGAAGGCAGCCAACACTTCACCAAGCTCGAGCATCCAGACACTATACAGAAGCTAATTCTGAAGTTGCCTTTCAACCTGAGACAAAGATGGCGCCGTTTAGTTGATCACATCATGGAAACTGAAGCAAGGCCGATTGCATTCCGTGATCTTGACCAATTTGTGGACAATGAAGCAAGAGTAGCCTCAAATCCAGTCTTTCGTAAGATTGTTGAAGACAAGAAACTTAAGACAAACGCGCGAGACCGTCGTCCGCAGAACAGAGCTAGTGGAAAGAAGCCAGAGGAGGAGCTCAGTCTTGCTGCACAGGTGGACAGCGACCATAACTTGCCTCCAGTACGTCATCCACTGGTCCATCCCCCTCAACAAAGGATTCATCATGTCCCTTCTGCAATGCTGGTCACACGTTAGAGATTTGCGACTCCCTTAGGCGCCTACCGTACCAGGAGCGAATTCAGTTCTTAATATCAAAACACCTCTGCTTTGGTTGTTTGTCTACCGACCACACAGCAAAAGGTTGCCCCGAAAGGAAAACGTGTACAGTTCCTAATTGTGGAAAAAAGCATCTCACAATCCTCCACACGAACTCTGTTGGTCGAAATCGGCAAGCTGATGGTTGTCCTGAAGATTCTTCGTCTCGCGAGGAGGCCGCGCGAGTTAACAACGAGGAGGCCGCACGAAAATAGGCATGGCCGTCGTTCCAGTCAAAGTTTGGTTGAAAGGAACAGGAGCACCGATGATCACCTACGCCTTCTTGGACAGCGGTAGTTCCTCATCATTCTGCACAGAGTCGTTGATAAGCAGTTAGGAATCAGTGGTACAAGAACTAAAATTTCGTTGACAACATTAGAAAAGAAGAACAGTCTTATGGACAGCTTCGTTGTGAAAGATCTCGTCATTTCCGATCTGGACGAAAACGTCTTTATCGAGTTGCCTGCACTTTATACGAGACCCGAAATACCTGTTTCTAAGATGGACATACCCACGCAAAATGACGTTGATAGATGGCCTCACTTGCATGGAGTACACTTGCCTGATATTGATGCTGATATTGGCCTTCTCGTAGCCAGTGACGTTCCCACAGTTTTTGATCCTTTGGAAGTAAAGCACAGTCAAGATGGCGGACCTTACGCCTCGCGAACGCCTGTCGGATGGGTAGTCAACGGTCCTCTGGGGCGTTATCATGAAGGCCGGCGCGCCGTCAGTTTCTTTGTCAAGGCCGATCTTGAACTTCATCAGATGGTGAAGAATTTCTACGATAGTGGTTTCAGTGAATCTAGCGCTGACGACAAATCTGAAATGTCCCAAGAAGAGCTACGCTTCTTACGCGAGTTGGACAGCACCGTAATCTTACGAGACGGTCACTATGAAATGGCGTTGCCTTTGAAAGACCGAGAAACACTAGTACCAAACAATAGATCACAAGCAGAACAGCGCGCTTTCTGGTTAAAGCGAAAGCTTCAACGTAATCAGGACCTCTACAACGACTACAAAGGCTTTATGGCTGACATTATTGACAAGGGCTACGCCCGCAAGGTTCCAGCGGATCTTCAGACGTCCAGTAACGCAAAGTGGTTTATACCTCATCATGCAGTATACCACCCACACAAGCCCGGGAAGATACGTGTCGTTTTTGACTGCTCAGCCAAATACCGAGGAAAGTCGCTCAACGATCTGTTGCTCAAAGGCCCAGATTTAACGAACACTCTGTTTGGAGTTCTGATGAGATTTCGACAGGAGAGGATCGCCTTCATGGCGGATATTGAAACAATGTTCTATCAAGTCAGAGTAGCTGATGTGGATTGTACCTTTCTTCGCTTCCTCTGGTGGCCTGATGGCGAGCTGGAAAGTGAACTTCAAGAGTACCACATGGTTGTACATTTGTTTGATGCAGCTTCTTCCCCTGCGTGCTCAAATTTTGCTCTGCGCAAGACAGCTGAAGACAACAGTGAACACTTCTCAGAAGCAGTTGTGAACACAGTTAAGAAGAATTTTTACGTAGACGACTGTCTTAAGTCCTTACGCTCTGTTGAGGAGGCGTTGCAACACGCAACTGACTTGCGATCTCTGCTTTCTAGAGGTGGATTTCGACTAACAAAGTGGATCAGCAATAGTCGAAGAGTCCTGGAAGCTATTCCCAACGCTGAGCGCGCCAAAGAAGTGAAGTCTCTCGACCTTAGCAAAGTCGACCTACCAGTTGAGAGAGCTCTCGGCGTTAAATGGTGTGTAGAAACAGATTCCTTTGGATTTAATGTGGACTTCAAGCTCAAACCACCAACAAGACGAGGGATTATTTCAGTCGTCAGTTCGGTTTATGACCCCCTCGGTCTCGTCGCACCCTTTGTGTTGTCAGCCAAACAGTTGCTTTAAGACTTATGTCGAGTCAAGCTAGAATGGGACAGCCCTATTCCCGCAGACCATAAAGTTCGTTGGGAGCGTTGGAGGGCGGATCTCCCAAAGTTATCGCAGTTTTCCATTGAGCGTTGTGTTAAACCGGCTGGGTTTGACTTTGTCTCGTCCAGTCAGCTGCATCACTTTTCAGATGCCTCTGAGGTCGGATTGGGATCGGTTTCCCATCTTCGCCTCGTCAACGACCAAGGTGATGTCCATTGCTCCTTTCTTTGTGCAAAGTCAAGGGTTGCACCTCCGAAAACGGTCACTATCCTGCGCCTCGAGTTGTCCGCTGCAGTAATCTCCGTCAAGCAAGACAAAGTCTTAAAGAGAGAATTAGAGATACCAATCAGCGCCCAGTCCATGTTCTGGACAGATAGCACCGCAGTTTTACGTTATGTCAAGAACGACACAAGGCGGTATCAAACATTCGTAGCCAATCGAGTTGCTGTTATTCGCGATGGCTCCGAGCCCCGACAGTGGAATCATGTTAGCGGTGACATTAATCCCGCTGACGACGCCTCTCGAGGATTGGCAGCCGATATCTTCCTTCGTCAAGGGCGTTGGTTAATGGGGCCGGAATTCCTTTGGAGACCTGAACACATGTGGCCAATGCAAGAAAAAGAATTTAGCGAAGTCTCTGAGGAAGATCCTGAAGTGAAAAGGGGAGTTACAGCATGCGTATCCTCACTAGACAATACGAGCGGTCCTCTATTAGATTATTTCCAGAAATGTTCTTCCTGGCTCCGCCTAAAGAAAGTCGTTGCCTGGCTCTTGCGTTACCGTGACAACCTGCTAAAAGCGAGTAAGAGTAACAAGTCGAAGCGCGAAGCCTCGACATACATCACCCTAGAAGAGATGGAGAAAGCGGAGAGAGAAATTCTGAAGCATGTGCAGATAAGGGCTTTCCCTGTGAAATTCAACCATCCCAGGAAAGAAGTAAAGAAGAGCAGTCGCTTGTACAAGCTTGATCCGCTCGTCGTAAATGGTCTGCTATGCGTTGGTGGTCGCTTGCGCAAAGCATCTTTACCCTTGGAGTCAAAGAATCAGATTATTCTCCCGAAAGAAGATCACGTGACAAGTTTGGTTATTGACCATTATCACAGAATTTGCGGTCACTCTGGCAGAGAGCATGTCTTAGCTCTAATTCGACAGAAGTTTTGGATTACACAAGGAAGTTCCGCCGTAAAAGGTGTTCTCGCAAAGTGTGTCAGCTGCCGTCGCCGACAAGCGCCCCTTTGCTCCCAGAAAATGGCCGACTTACCAGAAAGTCGCGTTTTGCCCGACAAGCCACTCTTTACATCAGTCAGCGTAGACTATTTCGGTCCCTTTCAAGTTCGTCGTGGACGTAGCCTCGTGAAGAGATACGGAGTAATCTTTACCTGCTTAGCCATTCGGGCTGTACACATTGAAGTGGCACACAGTCTAGACAGAAACTCGTTCTTGCTGGCCCTGCGACGATTTATTGCAAGGAGAGGACAAGTCAGAGAAATACACTCAGACAATGGAACGAACTTTACCAGTGGTGAGCGAGAGCTGCGTGACGCTATTTCAGATTGGAATCATGAGAAGATTCATAATTCACTGTTACAGAAGAACATCAAGTGGTCCTTCAACCCTCCATATGGCTCCCATTTTGGCGGCGTCTGGGAGAGAAGCATTAGAACCGTTCGGAAGATCCCACAAGCCTTACTGCGACAGCAAGTTACTGATGACGAAAGTTTGGCCACCTTGATGTGCGAGGTCGAGAGTATCATGAATAGTCGACCCATAACAACCGTGTCCAGCGACCCAAATGACATGGAGCCCTTGACGCCAAATCACCTATTATTGCTCAAATCAGAAACCCCCTTGTCACCTGGTATTTTCAAGAAAGAAGACTCCCTCTCGCGTCGTCGATGGAGGCAAGTTCAATATCTCGCAGATTTGTTCTGGAGGAGATGGAGCAGAGAATACCTCCCCCTTCTGCAACTTAGACAAAAGTGGGTGCACCCTCAAAGGAATTTGGCAGTTGGAGATGTTGTTCTCGTCGCGACCGAAAATTCGCATCGCAATTCATGGCCATTAGGAAGAATTGTGGAAACCTTCCCAGATAAGAGAGGATTCGTTCGCCGAGCAAACGTGCGCATCAAGTCAGCTATTTATGAGAGGCCTGTCGACAAGCTTTGCCTTCTGGTTGAAGGAGAACTTTCAAGCAGAGAGAATTTGGACACTAAGATCTAAGAGACATTTAATTGAATGTTTAAATACGCCCTTCATTTTAGGATGCGTAATCTGCATTGTACGCGATTAAGTTCTGCGTTTCTTTTCCTGTTTTCGCGTAGTTTCATTAGATTTTACGAGACTGTACTTTCGTTTTCAATAGTTATCAGACGTTACATTGTGTTTAGATCCTAGTTTAGGTGTTTGTTATAAGTGATTCTCTTATTGGTCTTGTAGTGTCGAGCGAGAATTCACGTGTAATGTCGAGCGTGCGAGTTCAGCCAATCACGGTTAGGGCGTTGTTTAAAGTATATAAAAGCGAATGTAATGTATTCAAGGATGTGTGTGAAAGTCAGTGGACTAACAGCCAGTTCAGGAATAAAGTGTGTGTTTCTTTCCAGTCGTTGTTTAAGCCGTACGTGTCTACATTGGCGACGAGAATCGAGCGATTTGTCGTGGTAGTCGACAGGGATTTTGTCAGCGATGCCGGGAGGCGAGGAATCGAGCGAATCGGGTACGCCTAGTTCAAGTGGTTCGAGTACGGCGGTTGTTTTGGATGTTGGAACTTTAGAACGGTTTAATCCAAAGGTTGAACCACACAGTTTGAATCAACGGTGGAAGAAATGGAAGAGAGCGTTTAATTTGTACGTTACCGGGAAAGGAGTACAGAATGACGGACAGAAGCGAGCTTTGTTTTTACATGTGGCCGGAATAGATGTGCAGGAAATTTATTTTACGCTTGCCGGCGAGGGTGCGAGTTCCAGTTTTGCGGAAACAGTTAAAGTGTTGGATGACTATTTCATTCCAAAGGCAAATGTTCCTTTCGAGAGGCACCTGTTCAGGCAAATCGCGCAGGAAAGCGGAGAAACTGTCGATCAGTTCGTTTGTAGGCTTCGTCAACGTGCGACTAGTTGTGAATTTGGCGAAAACGAAGATGACTACATCCGTGATCAAGTGATCGATAAATGTTATTCGAGTAAATTGCGTCGGAAATTCCTGGAGAAAGAGGGAGCAGTCACATTGGAAGATTTGTTGAGAATTGCAAGATCACAAGAAGCGGTTGATCGCCAGTTGAAACAATACAGTGCTGATCAGTTACAAGCGGGAAGTCCAGTGAACAGCCAAGGTCAACAGGGCCAAGGTCAAGTGAGTGATCAGTTAAATGCAGTGGGTGCAGGCAAGTCTGATGCAATTGCTGGTTCCAGGAAAAAGAAGACATGCTTCAGTTGCGGGCAAGAAGGACATTTCAGTGGAGACAGAAAGTGTCCGGCTCGTGACCGAGTTTGCAGAGGTTGTGGAGGCATTGGGCACTTTAAGGTCAAGTGTCCTCGAGGCCAGCAACGCAATACGCCTGAACCAGGGTCCAAAGTCGGCAGGGGCAGACGAGGTGGTGGACGTGGACGCGCGCGGGGACGCGGGAGGCCTCGCGAGATGAATCTTGTCACAGAAGGCCAGGATGCAGAACCTCCTCGAGGAGCTCAAGGTCCCAACTATGCGTTTGTGGTGGAAGACGGGAGGCAAAACTGTGGTGTGGTGACTTTAGTCGTCGGAGGTGTGGTGTTGTCTGATGTGCTTATCGATTCTGGAGCTACGTGTAATGTGATTGGTCAACAGACCTGGGAGATGCTTAATCTGAACGGAATCAGATGCGAGTCACGCAAATCAGCTAGAGAGCTCATTGCATATGGGGGAACAGAACCTTTACCAACTCTTGGAACTTTTACTGCAGATGTGATGCTGACTGAGAGCAATGCCCATTGTAAAGCAGACTTTGTGGTTGTCAAGGGCAACGGACGAACGCTGCTGGGCCGAGAAACCGCTGAGACACTCAATCTCCTACGCGTTGGTCCTTCACAAGCAAACAGTGTAACTGCTGGTCAGCTGGAGAGCGATATCCGAGAGAAATACAAGGACTTGTTTGAGGGTGTCGGCTTGCTTAAAGGGGTAGAGCTCAAACTTCACATCGACGAATCAGTAAAGCCTGTTACCCAGCCAGTGCGGAGAACGCCCTTCGGGTTAAGAGAGAAAGTGGAAAAGAAGCTAGACGAGCTCCTTGACCAGGACATAATAGAGGAAGTGCCAGAGGGTCCTTCAAGTTGGATTTCGCCTTTGGTAGTGATCCCGAAACCCGATGGAGACGTAAGGGTATGCGTAGACATGCGCCGTGCGAATGAGGCAATAATCCGCGAGAGATTCCCAATTCCCACTGTGGAGGAAATTTTGTACGACTTAAATGGCAGCACGGTGTTCAGCAAGATTGACCTCAGATGGGGATTCCATCAGATTATGCTCAGCGAAGAAAGCAGATACATCACTACGTTTGTCACGCACCGAGGCTTGTATCGGTATAAACGTCTGATGTTTGGAGTGACGTCAGCGCCAGAAAAGTATCAGCAAATTATCAGGGATGTGTTGAGAGGTTGCGCTGGTGTAGCGAACATTGCAGATGATCTCATTATTCATGGCAAAGATGTAGCCGAGCATGACCGATGTCTTTTTGCGGTGTTGGACAGGTTGAAAGAAGTGGGGTTGACGGTGAATGGAGAAAAGTGCGAATTTCGGTTGCCAAAGCTCACGTTCTTCGGTCATGAACTGACCAGCGATGGCATAAACCCAAGTGAAGAGAAAGTGGCTGCGATCAGAGATGCACGGCCTCCGAAAGATGCGTCTGAAGTACGTTCATTCATGGGTCTGGTCCAGTACTCTGCGAAGTTCATGCCGGATGTTGCTTCTGTTGCTAAGCCAATTCAAGAGTTGACAAGAAAAGGTGTTACCTTCAAATGGGGCGAGGAACAGCAGACAGCTTTCCAAGATCTGAAGAATTTAATTACACAGGCGGAGACACTGGCCTATTTCAGAGCTGACTGCAGGGCGAGAATCATTGCAGACGCGTCCCCAGTTGGTTTGGGTGCCGTTCTTACTCAACAGCAAGGAGGAACGTGGAGAGTTATCTCGTATGCTTCGAGGAGTTTGACTGACGTGGAGAGGCGTTACAGCCAAACGGAGAAGGAGGCTTTGGCTCTGGTCTGGGCGTGTGAGCGGTTCGGAATGTACGTGTCAGGGCTGAGCTTTGAGCTGGAGACCGACCACAAGCCCCTGGAACGCATCTATTCACGCACGTCAAAGCCTTGCGCTCGAATTGAGAGGTGGGTGCTGCGCTTACAGGGGTACGATTTTAAAGTGGTGTACCGGCCTGGGAAAACGAACATTGCTGATGCTTTGTCTCGGTTAAACGCTGTTGAGCAGGTGGACCATGGTGAGGAGTATGATTTTGTCAGAGCTGTGGTGGAGAGTTGTGTGCCTGTTGCTTTGTCACCCAACGAAATTGAAGAGGCGTCTTACAGTGATGAGGAACTGTCTTTAGTGAAGAACTGTGTTAAGTCTGGCAGCTGGGATCGTTGTACACTCACTTCATATGTGCAAGTCAAGGATGAACTGTGTACCTATGGCGAGCTTTTGCTTCGTGGCACAAGGATAGTGGTTCCCAAGGTCTTGCGAGACAAGGTGGTGGGATTGGCACACGAAGGGCACCAGGGTATCGTGAAAACCAAATACCGATTGCGCAGTAAAGTCTGGTGGCCGGGAATGGACAAAGATGTGGAGAAGGTGTGCAAGGCGTGCCATGGCTGTCAAGTCACTTCAAGTTACGATCCACCTGATCCAATGTCTCGTGTGTTACCCCCAAGTGCTCCTTGGCAAGATTGCAGTGCAGATCTGTTAGGACCTCTACCCACAGGGGAAAGCATTTTGGTGGTCGTCGATTACTTTAGCAGATTTTTGGAGGTTGCTGTTCTGAGGTCTACCACAAGTGCCAAGATCATTGAGGCTATGACTCCTATGTTCGCCCGGTTTGGTGTACCTTACTCTTTGAGGACAGACAATGGTCCCCAGTTCGCGTCCGAGGAGTTTCGGTCATTTCTACAAACCAATGGTATTGAACACCGACGGACGACACCATTGTGGCCTCAGGCGAATGGCGAGGTCGAACGCCAGAATCGTTCCTTGCTCAAATGTCTTCAGATCGCGAATCTGGAAGGAAAGAATTGGAGGATCGAGTTAGTTACTTGGTTGGCAGCCTACAGGTCCACTCCACAGGCAACCACAGGTGCCACGCCATATTTCTTGATGTTTGGGCGTGAGATGAGGTCGAAGTTGCCGGAGTTGAGAAGAGAGACCGTTGCAGTGCCATTGGAAGAAGTTCGTGATCGAGATTGGTCCAACAAGCTGAAAGGCAAGTTGTATGCAGATTCAAGAAGAGGTGCCACACCCAAGTCCATACGTGTCGGTGACACAGTTTTGCTGAAAGCAGAAAAGTCAAACAAGTTTTCAACCAACTTCCGTCCGGATCCTTTTAAGGTGGTTGAAAAGGCAGGAAGTGAGGTGACAGTCCGAAGCGGTGCTGGAGTCGAGTTCAAACGTAACAGTGTTTTTGTAAAGAAGTATAACGACCCGAGTGGTGTATCCAGAGAACTTACAGGTGGAAGGGATAGGGATGTCCAGCCAACCGGGTCAGAATTTTCCGCAAGTAATCCAGTAGTTCCCGAGCCTGCTGTTCCCGAGAGTTCGTTTGAAGAAGGGGAAACGGAAGTGAACATTCCCGAGCCAGCGATTGTTCAAGAAGGATTACGGAGATCTTCACGTGTCGTCAGAAAGCCCGTACGCTTTCAAGACTATGTCCCACACTAGGAGTGTATTGAAAGAACTTACAGGACTTACTCCTGTCTGACTTTGAGAGACTTATTTGTTTATTTTGAACTTTGTTTTGTTTTGGACATTCGTAGTCAACTCTAAGGAAAGGAGAGAATGTAGTGTCGAGCGAGAATTCACGTGTAATGTCGAGCGTGCGAGTTCAGCCAATCACGGTTAGGGCGTTGTTTAAAGTATATAAAAGCGAATGTAATGTATTCAAGGATGTGTGTGAAAGTCAGTGGACTAACAGCCAGTTCAGGAATAAAGTGTGTGTTTCTTTCCAGTCGTTGTTTAAGCCGTACGTGTCTACAGGTCTCACACTTAGGGGCCGGGATGTTGGATCTAAACACCTATATACAATCATGTCACTAATTAGGTTTCTCTTGGGTATTTAGCATACCTTGCATGTAGGCTCATTAGCATTTTCTTATATAGCGGTGTTAACTTTTTCTTTAGTTTGTCAGTTTTATTTTCCACCGTTGAGTTCAACAATACGCCTCGTGCAGTACATTAGCCTCTAGCAGAATTCTCTAGGTTCTTCTACAGCGCCGTAAGCAATGTGTAAGTGTCCGATTAGTTGTCAGACTTCTGCTTCGTTTCGCTTTTTGTGTTATTAATTGTACATTTTGTAAGTTAGTTATTTGTTTGTTATTTCAGTTTCAACCTCATCTAAACTCATCTCAACTCATCTCAACTCATCTTATCTCATCTCATCTCATCGCATCGTACTTATGTCATACATCTTACTCGACTGATTATTCAATTGTCAACTCCGATTTGGAAGAATAAAAAATGAGCGTTAAATTGTTGCTGTGAAGGACATTTGTCTAGAAGTTCGCCTCCGGCGGTTACAGACACACTCATCCAAACCCTAACTAAAGATAACCGGAAGAAGAAAATAAATCAGCGTGTCACCTTGCTGTCTCTAGTTTTCCAAAACATGAATATGTAACCCACTTTTAGACTCATCTGATCACTAATTTTAAAAATTAAATTATACCTGAACAGAGACTACCATTGCCAGTGTATCCCTTCTTGCAACTGCAGTTGAAGGAACCAGGAATGTTTGTACAGTTTGCATTCTTATGGCAATAGTGGGTGCCGTCTTTGCATTCGTTGACGTCTAAATTACAAGAAGAGAAGTAAATAAAATGAGCTAAGACATACGCATCCAAACACTAAAATATTGAGAAGAAAAAATTCAGCAGTTTGTCCCCTTTCTATTTTTAGTTTTCCAAAACATACATAAGTAACCCACTTTTAAGCTCATTTGATCTCCATTGAAGTCCTTGTTACACCCTTAAGAAATAAAACAGAACTTATACCTGAACAGAGAGTACCATTCCCAGTGTATCCCTTCTTGCAGCTACAATTGAAGGAGCCAGGAATGTTTGTACAGTTTGCATTCTCATCGCAATTGTGAGTGCCGTCTTTACATTCGTTGACATCTAAACAACAAGAGGATCATCAACAAAATGGTGTTAGACACACACATGCAATCCTAAATCCTAATTTGAAACAGATAACTGAAAATGTTAATCAGTGTGCCCCTTACTGTCTTTAGTCAGTCCAAAACATCAATAATTAACCCGCTTAAAAGATAACGATGTTTTAAACATTCACTAGCTCTCATGTTACAATCCGGACAATTTTACACTTCCAGGCTGGAATGGGTGTAGACTTCTGCAATGTTGACTCGAGGGGTACATTTTACGGGTTCGGTCTGACAATGGGTAGGGAAAATGACATAAGTTTCGTCAAGACGCGGGCTGTACAACCCCCCCCCCCCCCCCCCCCCCCCCCACCCTAATAGTTGACGAAGAATCCTCCTGGGCTTCGGGCCTTATATCCGTGTAACAACAAGGGAAGGTGGTACCCTTTCAAAGCTCCGGCCACTTCCCCTATCGTAACCTGCACCATACAGTGCTTATTTGTTAACTATTTTCACAGGGAGAAACAGAGACTGAAAAACGAAAGTTGTTATTAGTCATAGATTGCATTTAGATTGCAGTTAAAATCAAATCAAATCAAATCAATTTATTTAAGTGTTCGAGTATTTAGTATGCGAGTACTAATTGTGGACACTTTCCAGATCTAATTGGAATTTGGAAGTGTTCGTTTTTGAGGAGAGGGGAAAACCGGAGTACCCGGAGAAAAACCTCTCGGAGCAAGGAGAGAACCAACAACAAACTCAACCCACATATGACACCGGGCCGGGCGATTTCAACACGTAGAGTTTTTAAAAGCTTACACTAATTAATGAGCTGCCCTTTCTGAAAAGCTACATCATGTTATGGACAACTTGTTTGACAAAAGAGC
The DNA here is from genome assembly GCA_022457155.1 of Cladopsammia gracilis. NCBI lineage: Eukaryota > Metazoa > Cnidaria > Anthozoa > Scleractinia > Dendrophylliidae > Cladopsammia > Cladopsammia gracilis. Next base: position 495,619 of record JAJGOT010000057.1, on the reverse strand, counting down.
ATTGTTGATATGTTGTTGACTTGGAATAGGACAAATAAACAAAATGGTGTCAGACACACTCATCCAAATCCTAATTAAAGATAACCGGAAGAAGAAAATAAATCAGCGTGTCACCTTGCTGTCTCTAGTTTTCCAAAATATGAATATGTAACCCACTTTTAGACTCATCTGATCTCTAATTTTAAAAATTAAATTATACCTGAACAGAGACTACCATTGCCAGTGTATCCCTTCTTGCAACTGCAGTTGAAAGAGCCAGGAATGTTTGTACAGTTTGCATTCTCATCGCAATCGTGAGTGCCATTTTTGCATTCGTTGACGTCTAAATTACAAGAAGAGAAATAAATAAAATGAGCTTTGAAACATGCACCCAAACTCTAATTAAAGATAACTGAAGAAGAAAAAATATCAGCAGCGTGTTCCCTTGCCGTCTCTAGTTTTCCCGGCAAAACATGCATAAGGTGAATTGGCCACTTTTAAGTTCATTTGATCTCTATTGAAGTCCTTGTTGCAGCCTTACGAAATAAAACAGAAAATTATACCTGAACAGGGAGTACCATTCCCAGTGTATCCCTTCTTGCAGCTACAATTGAAGGAGCCAGGAATGTTTGTACAGTTTGCATTTTCATCGCAATCGTGAGTGCCGTCTTTACATTCGTTGGCGTCTAAATTACAAGAAGAGAAATAAATAAAATGAGCTTTGATACACCACCCAAACTCTAATTAAAGATAACTAATTAAAGAAGAAAACAGGTCAGAAGCGTGTTCCCTTGCCGTCTCTAGTTTTCCAAAATATGCATAAGTAACCGGCCACTTTCAAGCTCATTTGTCCCCAGTGAAGTCCTTGTTGCAGCCTTCAGAAATAAAACAGAAAATTATACCTGAACATAGACTACCATTCCAAGTGTATCCCTTCTCGCAGCTGCAATTGAAGGAGCCAGGAATGTTTGTACAGCTTGCATTCTTATAGCAGTTGTGGGTGCCGTCTTTGCATTCGTTGACGTCTATATTACATAATAAAAAGAAATAAATAAAATGAGCTTAGAGAAACGCATCCCAACCCTAATTAAAGATAACTGAAGCAGAAAACAGGTCAGCGGCGTGTCCCCTTGCTGTCTCTTGTTTTCCAAAACATGCTTCAGTAACCCAATTTTAAGCTCATCTGATCTCCAACGAAGTCCATGTTGCAGCCTTAAGAAATAAAACAGAATTTATACCTGAACAGAGACTACCATTGCCAGTGTATCCCTTCTTGCAGCTGCAATTGAAGGAGCCAGGAATGTTTGTACAGCTTGCATTCTCATCGCAATCGTGAGTGCCGACTTTGCATTCGTTGACATCTAAACGATAGGAGGATTAATCAACAAAATGGTGTTAGACACAGACATGCAATCCTAATCTGAGACAGATAACTGAAAAAGATAATCAGTGTGCTCCTTACTGTCTTTAGTTTTTCAAAAAAAAACAATAGTTAATCCGCTTAAAAGATAACGATGTTTTAAACATTCACTAGCTCTCATGTTACAATCCGGACAATTTTACACTTCCAGGCTGGAATGGGTGTAGATTTCTGCAATGTTGACTCGAGGGGTACATTTTACGGGTTCGGTCTGAGAATGGGTAGGGAAAATCACATAATTTGGTGTAATAGTGGGTATAGTTTTCAACACGCGGGTCGTACACCCCCCCCCCCCCCCCCAAATAGTTGACGAAGAATACTCCTGGGCTTCGGGCCTTCAGTATCCGTGTAACAACAAGGGAAGGTGGTACCCTCCCAAAGGTCCGGCCACTTTTCCTATCGTAACCGGCACCGTACAATGATTATTTGTTAACTATATAAACAGCTGGGAGAAAAGGAGACTGAAAATCGAAGTTATTATTAGTTACAGATTGCATTTAAACACGTAGAGTTTTTAATAGCTTACACTAATTAATGAATTGTCCTTTTTGAAAAGCTACATCATGTTATGAACAACTTGTTTGACAAAAGACCATTAACAACAAACAACAACAACAACAAACAAAAATTTATTAGACATATAAACTTAAATACAGTTGCCCTTCAAATTAGCAAAAACGCTATTCGGAGGCAGGGAAAAGTAATGTAATTGAAAATAATAAAGGTAAGACAATATAACAATACAGAAGCTGATCTGTGGAGTTACAGATTATTTTAAAGCTTTAGATAAAATCATGATATTGGTGGCAGACGCGGGAAATAAATAAAATATGCAAATTATAACATTTTCATTTGTTCAATATCACAAAGTATTTGGGGAACATCAATCAATCAATCAATCAATCAATCAAATGAAGAATAATCCTCGCAGTTGTGAACGCAATTTAAGCAATTGCGAAAAGAAGCCTGAAAAAAATTCAGGACTTCAACGGGGTTCGAACCCGTGACCTCGCGATACCGGTGCGATGCTCTACCAATCAATCAATCAATCAATCAATCAATCAATCAATCAATCAATCAATCAATTAACTTTATCAATCAATCAATTAACTTTAACTTTCAATTAACTTTAATTAAACATGGTAAAACGGCTCAGTGAAACTGATTTTCAGACATGCCGTGCACATAATCTAATCTGAATGATAACAAAAATATATAATATATATATAGTGGCAAAACTGTTACACTATAGTGGTTTAAATATTACTAATAAGATTAATAATAATAAAAAAACACTATCTTACATCATAATATCCTCTATAAACACATAAAAATTACAATCATAGATCGTTAAATTACAATATAATCGTCTGTTTTCTGAAGAATCTCCAGAAGAATTTGTTTGATTTTCGATTTGAATTGAGATTTCCTAAACGATTTAAGAGATTTAGTTAGTCCGTTCCATATCATAGCACCAGTTCTCGCAAATGAGTTTTTCATTTTTTTCCGTTCGGGAGTACCCTGGGTGCCAGAGGTTTTTATTTTTTAGTGAAAACGGCGAGTTTGAGCGGCGAAGCCGCGACAACGAGGCGCAACGCGCCGAGAAAAAATAAAAACCTCTGGGCACTCGAGTACACAACCTCATTTCCATGCGATTTGTGGATCGGATATCTCACCAAACCGGTTTTAAACCTTGGGGACCAACGCGTGTCTGTTTGTTTACATTTAAATCTAACAGCTGACATGTTTAAAACGCGGTCGAGACAGAAATATTAAATCAAAAAAGATACATCGATGACATTTTTTCACTGTAGAGTGTCGAGAAAAAGGAGATAGAAGATTTTATTGTCCTTGCAAACAAACATTAATCTCAGACAAAGAAGTAAACTTTCTGGATACAACCGTTTTCAAAGGCGAGAGAGTTAACAAACAAAGAATCCTTGATATCCGCACGCAATTAATCCAGTACACCTATTTCTCTTCCTGTCACCTACCAGTGGTCAGCGAAATCTTTCAGCGAGAATACCTGCAACTCCAAAGAACGCCTCCGTGCTAGAGATAAAAATTTTCCTCGTTCAAACAAAACTCTAAAGGTCACACTCCACGATAACACGAATTAATAAGTCGTGTCTGGCCTGTCAACACCTCTTTTCAAGACATCCTTGCGCTGAATAAATTAGTTCTCTGATATTTTGAAAATTTGGATACTAAAGAGTAATCCACAGCGTTTCTAAAAGATCGCAAAAAGCCGCGATCTCTATCTAAGTCCGCCATTGTTGTTTGTGTGGCTTCACTTTGGGAAACCGGTTTTTCACGCGCCCGTTGCGAATTGTTTTGGTCCAGCCAATCGAAGTTGCTGTTGCATCGTTAACTCCCGGTAGAGTCTGGAAACAAGTAGGAGTAACCAATCAGCGACCTAGTTCAGATTCTGAACTAGATCCTCGCATGGAAATGAGGTTGTATATTCGAGTGACCAGAGGTCCGTCTCGCGAGCTTCTTCTAACCGTTTATGCGGTTAATTTCACTCATGATATTCAGAGAACGGACCTCTGGATCCAGGGTGGTTCGGGAGTACTCAACATAATAATTTTGGTTTGATGCAGACCTGTTTCTATAGTTATGTACATCGGTCGTTAGTCTGAACATACTTCTCAGATTACTTGGAACAGTTTGGTGATAAACGTCATGCATCAACAGCGAAAGACGTTCAAAATTTAAAAAGGTTAATGGTAGAGTCCTCGTTTGCTGGAAGAACGGAATGGCATCGTCCGTAGGTTTAGCGAAAAATATCAATCGAAGAGCTCTTTTCTGAGGAATCAATAATTTATTTGTATGAACTTTAGCACCTTGGCCCCAAGCACATATACCATAGGTTAGATAGGGCGAAATTAGGGCTTGAAAGATAGTCAAGAGCGTTTGACAAGGAACAAAATGTCTTAACTTTGCTATAACACCAACGCATTTACTGATTTTTCCCGATATGTGCTTAATATGGTGTTTCCAGGAGAGATCAGCATCAATACTAAACTCCTAGGTATTTAGCATATTCCTTCATCTCGAGAAGTTTGTGTGAATTTGTTTCATTATCAAGAACAGTAATACGTGGCATAAATGGTAAGGATTTTTGACGCGGATGAAAAATTAAAAAGTTAGATTTCTTAATATTAAGTGATAGCTTATTGGCCTTCAGCCAATCACAAAGATTTCCAAGTTCAGTGTTAATTTGGATTTCAAGTTTGCGTAAGTTTTTATTAGCATACAACATGCTAGTGTCATCGGCAAACAAATAAAATTTGAGCACACAGCTTGGTTTGTGAATATCATTAATGTACAGGAGGAATAAAAGTGGTCCAAGTACTGAACCCTGTGGGACCTCACAGAGTGTTAGTTCTTGGTTTGATATAGTGTAATTAACAAGTGTTGTTTGTTTACGGTCAAGCACAGACAGATCGGCTACCAGTCTTACGCAGTTTAAGACCCGGATACGAAGTCTTGATTTGAGTGACATCTTGGATGGATGTAGTGGCTGTTACCTTTGCAATTCATGATTTTAAATTTTCTTAATTACATTTTTAATTACAAGATTTTTTAGAATTTTGATAATTAGTATAATAAAATTAGAGTTTTGAGGTGTTTATGTTATCAATGAGTAGTTTCTAATTCTAGACTTAGTAGATTTTGGTCTCAAATTTTTATTGATTTGTTTTTGTATTTTTTGGATTATATTTTAGATAGTTAGGTGTCCCCTATTAGCAGTGTGGAATCCCCTCTGCTAGATTTGGACTGGCACGTTAATAAAGTCATTATTATTATTATTATTATTATTATTATTATTATTATTATTATTATTATTATTATTATTATTATTACGGTTTGTTAGGTATGATTTAACCCTCGGACGTACACGCAAACTTATACCCCAACCGTGGTACAAGAGGAGGGTTGTTGCAACCCCCCCCCGCTTGGGTTTTTGCGATGTTGCAATATTACGGAAATATTTTACATCTAATAGATAGCCCGCGATGTGCTCTACAAGATAAGGTAAATATTATGGGTTGGGGCGCTGCTGGGGTCCGTGACGTCATCCAAAATGGCCGCCAAGGTGGCCGCCATCTTGCATTTTACTAAAAATTTAGATTTATCAGAAAAATTCGGAAATTGCAAATATTGTCTGCTAGAGTTGCAAAATAACATACAATCAAACATTTTGATGCTTTTGGTGTCATTTTATATGTTTTTTCGCGGAAAAAATGTGAAAAACACGCTTTTCTCTTCAAAAATGGGTTGACCACATGTTACTTATGACGTCATATCTCGTTATCATAACAACCAGTTATAATCAAGGATAATTGAACAGCTACCAAAAACGGCATGGGCTAATCTTAAATGGTCTTGAAAATATCGGAGAAAAACCTTAACCCTATTCGGCCTTGGGCTTTTTTTGAGTTCCTGAGCCTGAAGTTACGAATTGTGCTCCCCCCCCCCCCCCCCCTCGTAACTTCAACAAAATTAAGGCTATGACAATGAAACCTAGAGGGTACATAGTACGTCCAAAGCTGTCTCCTTTGCGGTCCGCACAATGGAATGATGACGTCACATGACGTAGTTATTAGGTAATTAGTTATACGGCCGCCATCTTTGGATCCGCCATCTTGGATTTCTGAAATTTTTTTAAACCTCTTAAAAACCATCCAAATTGACGCAAAATTAATCAAAACTAATAAACTAGTAGTTCCATATTGGAAGTGAAGTGCTGCCTCATTGCGAGATGCTGGTTAAGCTGGATAAGAATCTTGAAAACGTCGGGTTGGCATAAATCAAATTTACGCCATCGCCGTGGAATTTGGCAAAAATCCTTTAGTTCTGTGCATTCCGGAAGGTCTCAGATTTTTCCCACATGTAAATAGTCTATTTGTCTTGATTTCGTGCTGGTTATTTTCCCGATTCTCGAATCATCCGCGTCAGATTTTATAGACGAAAACATAACGTTTGTTTAATAAAAAGTGAACACTGGACAGCGAAGGAAGAAATATAAGCGTCATTGGAATCCCAATTTATTTCACTTCTTTCGGTTGTTTGCCTTTCATGAATTTTTATAGTCGTGAAGTTGGAGGAACAAAACAGCCTCGGGTGCAAAAATTCACCGCCGATGAGGATGTAAACAATGATCGTTTCTTGCGAGTTTCGCTTGCGCTAGTGAATCAGGTGAATGTTTCTCGAGCGAAAATAACCTCAAAGTGATCACCTTTTTCATTTAATTTTCTTTTCTTTGTTTCGGACACGGAGGAATATTAAAAATTGGATATATTTTGCAAGATGCGTTGCGTTATTTGGAAGGTTTCAAATTACTTTTCACATTATGCAAATTGAAGCATTTTTACCTCAACTGAAAAAATATAGAAAGGGCTAAATTTGTTTCTCTCGCCCTAAATTATCACTTCTGTCGTTAACTTTGATTAAATTTATAAGTTTCATTCAAAATTTATTATAATGATGGCTGGAATACTTCCAGCAAAACTCTCAATTTGAAAAGTTGTTTTGACCGCGGTTCCGGACCAGACAAAATATAAAACTGAAAGATTCTGACACAGTGGACACGCTATTTTAATAATTTGCGTGCGATCTCGCACGTTTCCGTCTTCTTGTTTTTGAAGGTTAACGCGCTTCTTTGTTAGCGTGCTCACGCTATTCCAATACTACCTATTATCAAATCGTGAACTAACGTGCATGCAGATTCCTTAGCAGATTCCCAAGACATGTAGGCTTATTTTCCAATATGCCTAACAATAATACAACGACGCCCAAGCTAAGTACATGTATACGCTCCAACAGCGTCTTGTTCAACAGAGATCCAGCAACTACGTTGGCCCTGAGAAGAACCTTTGTCCATGTTTAACTGATTTCCAGCGTACTTTTAGACATTACCAAGTCGAATGGACATGCAAAACAGCTTGAAAACCAGTCCAATATGGCGTCGAAACAGAAACAGCTTAGTCGTGCATCGCCTATGCATGCTCGAGTCGGCTTGTCATTACTTTGTTTTGATTGGATGCCGAGGCTCTCCCGAGACTGCCGACGGTTTCGTAGATCTTCTACCGCTCTTGATTGGTTCTCAAACAATATTTCATTGTTACTATCGGAAAACCGAGACAGACAGAAGGACAGAAGGACAGAGATTCTCGATTCTACAAGCCTACACGATTAGTAGACTGCCTGCCGGCAGCAATAAACGCTAAATGACGTAAAAATGTAAAAGTTATAGCAATAAACATTGTTTTTCTTCATTCAAAGGTACAAATATGCAAATTTTGAAAAACATGGCTGTCAAAATCTTGTTGCCATGGAAACATCAAGTCACGTGATCAATAAATTGTCATATCAAATTGTTGCCAGATAAATTTTAGGAAAAGTCACAAAGTTTGATGGCGTTTGAATACATATTAAAGAAGTTATGAATGTTGAAAGTTACCGCGGGCACTTTGTGCCCCCCCCCTCCCCCCCCCCGCCCTTGTACGTCCGAGGGTTAAACTAGTCATGCACAACACCCCTGATACCGTAATTGTAGAGTTTAGATAAAAGAATACTATGATTCAACGCTTTTTTAAGATCAATAAAAATTCCACACGTGTATTTTCCTTGGTCCATGTGTTAATAATATCAAGTATTGCGTGTTGGGTATTATATTTAGTACGAAAGTATTGTCAAGTATTGTGAGGCAAAATAGGATGTCATATTTGTCAATAAATTTACTGAGTCTAGTAAAGATAAGTTTTTCAAAAATTCTGTTATAAACAGACAGACGGGAGATGGGGCGATAGTTTCCTGCCTCCGTGGCATCATCTGCCTTAAAACGGGAATTATACATTTTAGCAAGTTTAAGTTTATCTGGATAAATTCCACATGAGATAGATTGGTTAAAAATATTTGCTTAAGGTTGACTTATAATATATTTACCCATTTTAAGAAGTTTAATAGGACACGGATAAAGCCCATAGGCTTTATTATTTGATAACAGACTGATTTCACTCACAATGTCACTTGGAGTAACTGGTTCAAAACTGAACGTATTAAGTACCGGTGGATCTAGAAAATGATTGAAACATTTTTCCACAGGGGGTATGGCGCTGGCTAATTTGTGGCCAACGTTTGCAAAATAGTTATTCATTGTATTACTTATTTCTTTATGGTTGCATGTTAATTTATTGTTTTTACTGGTTTTGAGACTGTTTATTTTATTTACTTTATTTCTGTTGCGAAATATCAGCGAATTAATCCCGTTCCACGTTTGCTTAATATCAAATAATGTTGACGTAAAATAATGGTGATAGTAGTTCTTTTTAGTTAATCGAATTAGTGTTGTCAGTTTATTACGATAGATCCTATATTTGTCAGTATCGTCGTTTAGGAAAAGATTATTTTTTATTCTTATTGAGGTCATTAAGCCTTTTGTTATCCAAGGTTTGGAAAGAATTTTAAACTTCCTTTTGGAGCTGTTTTTCATTGGGGCATGCTTGTTCACTACTTTATTGATTTTATTGTAAAAGGCCGAAAACACTAAGTTGGTATCCGGCTTATCGCAAACTTCATTCCAGTTAATTTCCGATAACTCCATTAAAAATTGGTTCTCACTGAATCGTGAATAATCTCTTACTTATTTGGTTGACTGTGTTTTGTACGCCTCACAATGGGAAGTAGAAAGACAAACCTACACAAAATGATCACTTACATCCGATACGATATTTCCACTTGTCAAAAATTCATTAAGATTATTGGTAAATATATTATCAATTAAGGTGGCCGAATTTCCGTGGACTCTGGTTGGTTTATCGGTTGTGGGCAAAAAAGATAAACTCTGAATAGTTTCGAGTAAATTCTGGCTCTGAAGGAACAGGACTCATATTTTAACAGATCTATATTAAAGTCCCCAAGGAAATAAATGGTTTTGTTACTGCTGCTCAGCTGTTCAAGAGTAGATGAAACATAGTTAAGAAAAGCTTCTGGATTGTTATGCTGCCTGTAGACAATCCCGCATATGATGTTCTTAGTGTTAGTTTGTAGTTCTATGTAACACAGATACATGACTATTTTCCCAGTCAGTACAATACAATACAATACAATACAATACAATACAATACAATACAATACAATACAATACAATACAATACAATACAATTTTATTTTACTCATAACAATAGATAGATATATTTTAAGATAACTGGGGCTCGAATCAAGATATAAATCATAAGTATACGATTATATCGTTAAAATTACTGTTTAGGATGGCTTTTACCTTTCTCGCAGTTTTCTCCTGTGTAGCCAGATGGGCACTCGCATAAGTATTTTTTGTCAGTATATCCCGAATAACACTTGCCGTTGTTAAGGCAGGGGTAGGTGGCGCAAAGATTCTGATTGCAAAAAAACACAATTGTAAATATTATGCTCCTGTGGAATCAGTCAAAGCAAGATATTGGGAGTTAAGTTGCTAAGTTTGGTTTAGTTATTCAATGTCAAAGGGGAGTATAGTCAAGTGTTTCAGCATCAGCTGTAACATACGCACTAAGACCACTAAACCTAAATATTGTGCCTTCGTAATAATAACAGTAATCACCATATTTACCATCACTATTATATAATATAATCACCAACACCAGCGTCATAATCGTTATCATCGTCACCATCACCGTCATTGTCATTATCATCATCATCATCATCATCATCACCGTCATCATCATCATCATCGTCATTATCGTCGTCACTATCATTATAATTATCATTACAACATTCACCAAGCGAGTAATTTTAATCATCATCATCATCATCATATACATTCCCCAAAAGTAATGATAGCAAGAATTTTGGCTTTAAACACAACATTTTAACTTGGTATTTTGTGCTAGGTCTTATTGGGCTACTCTTCACAGTAAAACATTTTCAACTTAGGATTTTAAGTGATGCGACTCAAAATATAAGAGGTTTTTCAAAAATCAAGTGTTCCGCTTATTTTTGCTTTTTGTTCCTTTTGTTACTTTAGGAACAAATTAAATTTGTACAAAAAGGAACTTTTGTTCCTTCGCAAATACTTAAAAGGAACAAAGATTTGCAAATTCGGAACAAATTGTTCCTTTTGTTGTACTTGGGAACACGAAGTTCCTATTTATTCAGGTGAAAAGGAACAACTGGTTCCTATTTGTGGTAAATAGGAACTTCGTGTTCCTATTTACTCAGGTGAAAAGGAACAAATGGTTCCTATTTGTAGTAAATAGGAACTTCGTGTTCCTATTTACTCAGGTGAAAAGGAACAAATGGTTCCTATTTGTAGCAAATAGGAACTTCGTGTTCCTATTTACTCAGGTGAAAAGGAACAAATGGTTCCTATTTGTAGCAAATAGGAACTTCGTGTTCCTATTTACTCAGGTGAAAAGGAACAAATGGTTCCTATTTGTAGCAAATAGGAACTCGTGTTCCTATTTACTCTCAGGTGAAAAGGAACAAATGGTTCCTATTTGTAGCAAATAGGAACTCGTGTTCCTATTTACTCAGGTGAAAAGGAACAAATGGTTCCTATTTGTAGCCAATAGGAACTCGTGTTCCTATTTACTCTCAGGTGAAAAGGAACAAATGGTTCCTATTTGTAGCAAATAGGAACTTCGTGTTCCTATTTACTCTCGGGTGAAAAGGAACAAATGGTTCCTATTTGTAGCAAATAGGAACTCTTGTTCCTATTTACTCAGGTGAAAAGGAACAAATGGTTCCTATTTGTAGCAAATAGGAACTCGTGTTCCTATTTACTCAGGTGAAAAGGAACAAATGGTTCCTATTTGTAGCAAATAGGAACTCGTGTTCCTATTAACTCTCAGGTGAAAAGGAACAAATGGTTCCTATTTGTAGCAAATAGGAACTCGTGTTCCTATTTACTCTCAGGTGAAAAGGAACAAATGGTTCCTATTTGTAACAAACAGGAACTCGTGTTCCTATTTACTCTCAGGCGAAAAGGAACAAATGGTTCCTATTTGTAGCAAATAGGAACTCGTGTTCCTATTTACTCTCAAGTGAAAAGGAACAAATGGTTCCTATTTGTAGCACTTAGGAACACGAAGTTCCTATTTATTGAGGTGAAAAGGAACAGCTGGTTCCGTTATCATCTGTTTAGGAACAAAAGGTCCTTTTTGGGTTGTTCCGATTTTTCTATCTGTTCCCTTTTGAGAGAAAGGAGAACAAATGTTCCTAATTTGACTGCCCACTTAACCCAATAAGGAATACTTTGTTCCTGTTAACTAGCATATTATGCTGTTGACCTCGACAACGAGGACCAGTTGTTCCGATTAAGCCTTCTCTATTAGCGTCACAAAGGAACAAGTTTGTTCCTAATCAAACTGTTCCTATTTCAACTGAATGGGAACTATTGTTCCGTTTTTAAACCGCAATAAGCTTCGCTTTTAATCGAACAGGAACTGGCGTTCCATTTTGTTTTAACGGCTTTAAGTAATGGGAACGATGGATCCTATTTAGCGTTAGCAATCAGGAACTCGCGCTCACGATGTTAGTCTGTCAATCTGGCTTGCCTACAGCATGTTTAATCACGTTATTAGGGCATGCAGGTCCGTGCAAGTTCGGAATTGTCCTTTTGTTCCGTTTGGTTATGTGTCGGCCCTAAAACAAATTTGTTTAATTGTTTCGTGCGAACAATGGGACATGCAAGAGATAATGCGACAAGGAACAAGCTTTTTTTTAGCCAAACATCGAATAATGTCTCTCGGGAGGGATAAACAAGTCGGCTAATATATGTAGTAACCGCGCGAGAGAAACTTTAAAATCTTCCAGCTACGTTTGGTGCTAGAGATGAACAAACGAGAGGACGAGATCGACTGGTCAAAGTTAGCAAACGCATCGCCCAAACCAAAGAGGCTTCACTTAGAAGAAGACGATTCTGATGGCCTTTTTCACTGTCCACTTCAAACCTGCAATCACGATGGATTTACCTCGCAAAGAGGCTGTAGAAAACACGTAAAGAACAAACACCGTTGGTATTTTCATTTCGACGAAAAGCCAAACAGCACTGAGATTGAAGCGGCGTGTTTAGGCAACGCGGAAAATGAAGCCGACGCCGATCAGAAGGCTCGACGTCAAATCAGAACAATCGCGTCTTTTGACATGTCGAGCGATATTGCTCGATATTTTTCATCCTGGCTAACCGGCAGTGGCGGCGGCTGTAAAAGCGATCGCCAAGCGCAACAAATCGTCAGCAAGTGTTTGAAATTTCTCAAATTCTGTTGCGAAGACGAAGAGGAGCTCACTTTTGACATCGTCGACTTTAGTTTATGTTCTCCCAATCTCCTATTTAAATTCGTCGACACGATGCAAGACGACTGGAAGCTCGGGCACGCAGGACGTCTAGGCTACTTGGACGCCATTGCAGAACTGGGAGACTTTCGAAAAGTGAACGGCGCATCGGACTCCATTTTGAGAGGGCTGTCTTCGACAGAAATGTACCTGAAAAGGGTGCGCAAAACCGTTTCCAAAATGATGCGATTGCAGTGGACCAGCGAACTCGATATCGACGCCTTAGAAGCCAAGGGACATTGGGCAACGCTAGAGGAGCTATTGGAAGTCGTGGCGCGTTTCTTGCCGCGCTACGAGGGCGTGCTGAACGCGTGCAAGGAGAAACAGGGCACGGTATCCCCGTTGGACTTGTCGTTTGCCACCAAATTCCTCGCCGTGTATTTGTTCATCAAGGTCAAAGGATCGCGCCCAATGACATATCAGTATTTGACCGTCGAGATGGTGAACAAAGCTAAGACGAACGGCGGGTTTATCGATCAGAAAATGTTCAAAACGGCGGGCAAATACGGCTTCGATTCTCTATTCCTGACCGACACTAGCATGCAAGTGTTGGATGGATACATCAATCACATTCGCCCTCTGCTCAAGCCGACCTGCGATTACGTTTTAGTAACGAGAAACGGAGGACAGCAAAACAAGCTGGGAGAACTGATGAGCAAGTTAGTTTTCGACGCAACTGGCAAGTACGTTCACCCGACTCGCTATCGACAAATTGTTGAAACCGAGAGCTCCAAACATCTCAGCAGTAGCGCGCAAAGCGCGATCTCCAAGGACCAGAAACACAGCTCTGTCGTGGCAAGAGTTCACTATCAAAAACAACGATCGCGCGAGGTCGCTACAAAAGCGCACGAATTTCTGGAAAGATTGCACGGCGACAAGGGATCGGAGTTAGAAATGGACGTGCGCTCGAGGCTTTCGGACAAATCGACGTCTTCCCAAGAGCAGGACGATGACGTTAAGGGCGACATGTCTTCTGCGGACGAAGTCGAAACGAGCCCCAAAACACCACCGCGGCCCAAGCCTTTACGAAGGGTTGCAAGTCTAAAGACAGAACGCGCGTCCAAAGCCACTGAAATTGGCGCGAGAAGAAAACAAATGTTGTTCACCCCCGAGGAGGACCGATATCTAAAAACGGGACTTGAACGACACGGCTACGGGCAATGGCAAGCGATTCTAAGAGACCCCGAATTTCATTTTCAAACCGGAAGGACAGCAAACTCTCTGCTGAGCCGTGCTGCGAGGAGATTTGGATCACATTCGAAATCATGCCACAAATAAGTGGATCGACCATCGGCGCAGACATTTGATTAGTCGCGAGTTAAGAATGTTATGAATTGGACAGAATTCAAGCCCTTTAGCAAGCCAAATCAATGCGCGAAATGCAATGATATGGCGCAGACTGACTTGAACTCTTCTTCATAATATAACTAGTAAACATTGAAAGTTCTTTGCATGCCACAATAAGTGAATCGACCATCGGCGCAGACATTTGCTTAGTCGCGAGTTAAAAATGTTATGAATTGGACAGAATTCAAGCTCTCTAGCACGCCAAATCAATGCGCGAAACGCAATGATATGGCGCAGACTAACTTGAACTCTTCTTGAGAATATAAGTAGTAAAAAGTTCTTTGCATGCCACAAATAAGTGAATCGACCATCGGCGCGGACATTTGCTTAGTCGCGAGTTTAAAATGTTATGAATTGGACAGAATTCAAGCTCTCTAGCAAGCCAAATCAATGCGCGAAACGCAGTAATATGGCGCAGACTGACTTGAACTCTTCTTGATAATATAACTAGTAAACATTAAAAGTTCTTTGCATGCCACAAACAAGTGGATCGACCATCGGCGCGGACATTTGCTTAGTCGCGAGATAACAATGTTATGAATTGAACAGAATTCAAGCTCTCTAGCAAGCCAAATCAATGCGCGAAACGCAATGATATGGCGCAGACAGACTTGAACTCTTCTTGAGAATATAAGTAGTAAACATTGAAAGTTCTTTGCATGCCACAAATAAGTGAATCGACCATCGGCGCGGACATTTGCTTAGTCGCGAGATAAAAATGTTATGAATTGAACAGAATTCAAGCTCTCTAGCAAGCCAATACAATGCGCGAAACGCAATGATATGGCGCAGACAGACTTGAACTCTTCTTGATAATATAAGTAGTAAAAAGTTCTTTGCATGCCACAAATACGTGAATCGACCATCGGCGCGGACATTTGCTTAGTCGCGAGATAACAATGTTATGAATTGGACAGAATTCAAGCCCTTTAGCAAGCCAAATCAATGCGCGAAATGCAATGATATGGCGCAGACTGACTTGAACTCTTCTTCATAATATAACTAGTAAACATTGAATGTTCTTTGCATGCCACAATAAGTGGATCGACCATCGGCGCAGACATTTGCTTAGTCGCGAGATAACAATGTTATGAATTGAACAGAATTCAAGCTCTCTAGCAAGCCAAATCAATGCGCGAAACGCAATGATATGGCGCAGACAGACTTGAACTCTTCTTGATAATATAAGCAGTAAACGTATCCAGTTGACATTTAAAGTTCTTTGCATGTATGGAATTGTCAAACAGTGGTTTCGATAAACGATGTGTATTCTTTATATAAAGATTCACCCAGCTTAAAGGAGCTATACCAGGATGATTTTGAGTTTTTTTGGGGTCAAAACTGCTCCAAATTGAAACTAAGTACCTTTATCGTGCATGAAATGCTTGTAGAAAACTAAGTGGAAGATATCAAGTGAATTCTCAAAGAGAGAATAAACCATAATCAGATTTTTAGCGAGTTTTCCAAGAGAGAAGCGATAAACTTGAAAAAATTGGCCAATTTTTTTCGAGATATTGGCCAATATTTTCAAGATACAATCCATTTCCATCCTGGCCATGTGCAGCGCGCAAGACAGTTAGTTTTACTCAAAAAACAAAACAAAACTGAACCCTTATTGTTGGGTTTTTACTGAACTATTCTTGATAATATAAGTAGTAAACTTGTCCAGTTGACATTGAAAGTCCCTTGCATGTACTGATGTAATTGTTAAACAATAGTTACAATTAAACAATTAAATTAAACAATAGGCGACGTGTAGTAGTATATAATTGAACGATACATCCCGCTTAACTTTTAAGCTCGAAAAAATAACACAGAGAATAAACTACAGAATCAACAGCGCCATTTAATTTTGAAGCATTCAACGCTTTCTGCCACTGGACTTGATTTACACAACTCTCAGAATAGTGAAAACGACCGCCTTATGGTGTATCTTAGAGATAAACTGCGCTGATTGTGACATTGGAAAATTTTTTATACGAAACGAAACCTTATCAATCAACTAACTCAATCGCTATTTGACTACGTTTGGCTTTTTCGAACTACTCTGAAATTTAACACGCTGCATGTATGAAATCGTCAACTTGCAAATGATGATGAATTAAATCTCAACGCACTGGTTGAAATTTATTGCTGACTAGGACTAAAGAAGCGTTTAATCTGTCCGTTATTTTCTTTCCTTCTATCTTCTTTACTTCTTCGCTCCAGGGCAGTCAGAGGAAAAAAAGAACGCCACTCCTTTCATCTGCGTTTTAATCGCCTCGTCACACTCCGCCATCGCGCTTTTGCAAGCAAATGTTTCTCCACAGGTCGTCGACGTTTCTGTCTTGCTCTTTTCTGGCGTACGCTACTTTAGTAGATAGCAATGAACAAGTTCCTTGCACGGCTGGTAATACCTTGCTAACCATGCCAGGGCACTTCGGATTCTCTGAGGTTAACACAAGCAAGATATGAAAAAAAAAATACATCAATAACGAACATGATCTTAAACGATGCATTCACATGTTTCAAAATTACAAAAGCTTGGCGATTCGTGCATCACATACGACTGCCTGCCAGAGGTAAACAGTTTGAACTTGAGTGTCTTTGCATGTTTTCATTCTTGATATGTTTCGTTCTATGCGGCGAGGCTTAGTTTACCCTGAGTTTGACGAAATTTCTTGCTTAACAAATATAAGAAATCCGTCTACAGGAGAGAATTGAAAACTACGTACCTTACTGTTTTCTTGCCGCGCCGGTGTCTGTAGCTGTGTAAAGTGCCAAGAGCGTCGTTTTTCAGTCTACCTTTTATTCTTTCTTGGTAGCTTGTTTGCTTCTATTCTGACAAGATCCTTTGTTTGTCATCTCACGTAATACAAAATTACAGCAGAACGCTATTGTCATAAAAAGGAACTGTTGCAGGAATGCCGATTCGATGTGTAAATAATGATGTAATTTACAGTCTACCAGTAAAAAGGAGTGACCGTTTTGAATCTCAATTTTGTAAAGTCGTTCGTTCAATCAAGTTTGGCCATGGCCAAGGCCAAGCATTTTTTGTTTAGTTAGCTCAATTAGCAGTTTTCGATGCCGGGTATTGTTTAAAAATAACATCACAGAAAAAAGGAATGTTATTACATTACAGCTATGCCCTTCGTGATTATTTTTCTGGTTGATTAAAAAAAATATCACACTCTCTTTTGAGTTTGTCGTTAAAAAAAGCCGATTCGACGTGCAAATAATTAAAAAATTTTTATTCCACTTTCTTCTCTTAAAATTGGTAAAGTCCAGAAATGTTTTTAGTCAACTTAGTCAGTTAACAATTCCTGGATTTTCAAAACGTATCGTGGATGTCTATTAAAGCTATTCCTCTTGTACTATGTTTCTAGTTGATTTAAAAAAAGGTATAAAATTCTCCTGTCTTAAAAAGAAAAGTCACAGAATGGCGATCTCAGATACAAAATACCATGTACAGGTTTCATTCCACTACTAGAAAAATAAGGCCGTTTCGAATTTCAAACAAATTCTACAGTAAATGAAAACCGCACCAAAAGAATATCTAATTGTCCAGAGAAATATCAAGTGCCGTCCCCGTTGTATCCGTCACATCCGTTACACTCAGGAAATTTGTACAATTTATTTCTGTTCTCCGTTGTAAAATGATCAAAACCACAACGGAACTTAAGAGTAAATAAACTTAAACAGAACTTAGAGTAAATGAGAAGTGCATTAAGGAATATCAAACTTGACAGCGTGCTGTTCCCGTTGTATCCGTCATATCCGCCTAACACTCAGAAAATTTGTGGAAAAATGGAAATGGAAATGGAAAATGGAAATGGAATTTCTCCGCATTAAAGAAATCTTAAATAGAACGGAGATCACGGAGACACGGAGACAGTACTTACAGTTCTCAGTAAACTAAGTCTCTCTCTTCTGTTCTCCGTAGTAAAGAAATCTAAAACACAACGGAGACGGCGGAGAAACGGAGACAGTACTTACAGTTCCAAAGAAAAGAAAAACAAAACAAGTATCTCTCTCTCTCTCTCTCTCTCTCTCTCTCTCTCTCTCTCTCTCTCTCTCTCTCTCTCTCTCTCTCTCTCTCTCTCTCTCTCTTATATATATATATATATATATATATATATATATATATATATATATATATATATATATATATATATATATAAGAGAGAGAGAGAGAGAGAGAGAGAGAGAGAGAGAGAGAGAGAGAGAGAGAGAGAGAGAGAGAGAGAGAGAGAGAGAGAGAGAGAGAGAGAGAGAGAGAGAGAGAGAGAGAGAGAGAGAGAGAGAGAGAGAGAGAGAGAGAGATACTTGTTTTCTTTTTGTTTTCTTTGGAACTGTAAGTACTGTCTCCGTTTCTCCGCCGTCTCCGTTGTGTTTTAGATTTCTTTACTACGGAGAAGAGAAGAGAGAGACTTAGTTTACTGAGAACTGTAAGTACTGTCTCCGTGTCTCCGTGATCTCCGTTCTCTTTAAGATTTCTTTAATGCGGAGAAATTGCACAAATGTTCTGAGCATAAGGCGGATATGACGGATACAAAGGGAACAGCACTTGCAGCTCTGTTGTGCTGTCAAATTTGATATTCCTTAATGCACTTCTTATTTACTGCATGTTCTGTCCCCGTTGTTTGTTGTTGTTGTTTTTTTAATTTAAACGGATATGACGGATACAACGGAAACAACAGTTACAGATGTATCATATGAAATGACATTGAACTGAAATAAGTCTTGCTGTTGAGATATAGGAACAAGTGGACCTATCAATGTCTGTTCCTATTTTAAAGGAACGCATTTAGAGTTAAGCCAATTCTCGAAATCGTATCGCGCTGCGACAACAAGAAAAATCAATTTCTAGCATCGTACCACCTTGAACTTATAAGAAATGATCAGACATGCAGAGATTATTGTTGGAGTCCAACCGATTTTAACGTTTTAAAAAAGGGAACAGAAATTTTGGGAAACGATCATCATCATCACCATCATCATCATCATCATCATCATCATCACCATCATCATCATCATCACCATCATCATCATCATCATCACCATCACCATCATCATCATCATCATCATCATCATCATCACCATCATCATCATCATCATCATTATCGACATAGTTATCATCAACATCCTCATCTTAATCGTGATTAACGTTGTAATTACCAACACTATCTAGCATTTTTATCATTATTTTCATCGATATCATTACTACCATCTTCATCGTCATCACTATTATCACCATTATCAGCTAAACTATCACTATTTCCACGCCACCATCGTCACCATTATCATCATCATTTACATTTTTGGCAACATCTTTGTTTATCATCCCTCCCCACCGTTAACCACATCGCCATCGCCATCGCCATCGCCATCGCCATCGCCATCGCCATCGCCATCGCCATCGCCATCGTTACCATATGTATTATTATGTACAATTCGTACCTCATTGCCTCTGTAATTCCAGCCTGGTTTTGGTTTAAGGTCTTGTGGATGCTGCAAGTGGTCTGAATTACTTAATTCACATACAATTTTGTCATTAACTGCCGAACCAATGTTGACGGAAACACATTCTCTCTCCATTACGCATCGCCGCTGACATGGTGTGTTTATTCCAATGGTAAGATTTAAAAACACGTGACCTTCCAAATAATGACCGTTTTTTGGTGGAAGATACTTGACGCGTCGGCTAATGCAACCACCTACGTAAAAAATGAAAAATTGCTAATACATGAGTGCTGAAAATAAGCCGTGAAACGAACCTGAAATTCAGTAACTTGCTAATGAGAAGATAACGCATGGTTTGGCGATATGAAATTTCTCTTGGAGTGTTAAGCTCGATGAAGACATGAGAAGAGAAATTTCATATCTTTAAGCAGCCATGTTATTATTTTGTTTATTTGTTTCAACGAAACTTAATTTTTTTATTACGAAGTTCGCAAATTATCCAAATACTGTCCGAAGATTGTACGAATAATACCAATTATTTTTTGAAAATATTTTTTGAAAATATTTCCGAAGATTTTCGGTAATACGTTCATGATAACCGTCACGAAAATGTTTCGACAACCGACCAACACCTTTTGTCTCGTTGTAAAAGAGTTACCATGGCAGTTAACATGAAGATACTCAAGTGACTTTATTAATAAGGCTTGGATTTTTCATCCTTAAAGGACCCCCTGAAGAGATTTTAAAGAACCTCATTCTTTCTTGATATAATAACTTTCCCCGGTCATGGAGTTTAAGGGAATAAACAATTGACTTCTTCGATCTAACGAAAGTCTTATCAACCATCACGTGATATTCCCGATTGATGACGTCACAAAATGTTTTTTTTTAAATGGGGAACGTTTGCAATCGGTAAGATTGAAAACGTTCGCCATCAAAATGTCCAAAAGGTCCTTTCCAATGTAACTCCTCCTTTTAAGGTGGTATCTATCATATCTATCGGTATCTAGTGGAAGAAATGCTTGTATTTCACTTTTCTGAACTCTTTCCCAAAGTTAGAAAGTAAACCAGCAGATAGCGTTAAAACCTCAGTTTTAGATGAGTTATAATTATATAAAGAATATCACATGAAAAGTGCGCGCGCCAGGAATTTACGCACGCGTTGGTTCGAAGTCTAACGCTTATCGCGTCGGACTTTCAACCTGAAGGTCGGTGGTTCGAGGCTTGTGAAGACTTACCTATTATGCTTATTATATGGAGACAGAGATTTAAAGCCCGGTGTAATGACAATTTTTATTCACAAATGCAAGTCGGCAAATAACATTTAAAAGCTTACCATTCGCAACTATATACTGTACAGTTACCTCTCGCCTTGCGGACACCTCACTATAATGATAATACTATTAAGGACATTTACAGTGAATCCCCGGCAAAAGTTATAGACGTTTTACCTGAGAAAAAAAAAACCGTCCCGCTAGTACGGACTCTCGCTATAACGGACTTAAGGACACTTGATTCGGTCCCGACGTCACAATTTTATTGTTTTCACTCTCCTTAAAGCGGACACCTAGCGGCATCTTCGAACATTGAAACACATTTTAAATACCATTTTTCAGTCTTTTGTCAACACCATTGTCTTTTTGGCTGGATTTGAATTTCTTATTTTGAAATGTTTCAAGGACGTTCCTGACAGTGTCCAAAACATTGCTGCTTTTCTAATTCAAAGAGGACAGTTTAACATTGCGCACGAATCTAGCCTCCTTGGTGATAACGTCGGCGAAATTGCCATTCAAAGGAGACTTTTACCCAGAGCAGGGCGTTTGGATAGATATTTTGCCAAGGAGAAATGACGGCCATGTAATAAATAGTATATTTTCAGCTTACTGGAATAGGTCCTGCAGTCAATCAAAATATAAATACATGTAATCCCTCTACTGTAAGTATGCTTTCAAGTAATTTTTTTCGCTCCCCTATTGCGGACTCTCGCATTTACGGACACCAAATCCCGATCCCGAGGGTGTCCGTAATAGCGAGAATTGACTGTAAGCTTAAAACGCCTCTTCATGTTTTGGCAAAAAGTGAAGCTAAATTACATGAAATACTAAAGTATAAAGCAAGTCTAATCGGAGTTTGTCTCCAAAACTCGAATTCCCTTCCACTTCCTTTCGGTTTGAGTGAGCTGAGGTGGTAAGAGTGTTGACCGAAATTGTAAATTGACCTCCACTTATCACGGCACTTTCGAAGAACTTTAACAACATTTTTCTCGTGTTTGCTGCACTTTCACCAGTGCAAGAAGTCGTTGAAGGATTTCTATTTCTTTCTGTGTTAACGACGCAGCAGCCATGTTTTAGTTTGTTATCACGGCCAGCTTTCTTGAATTTTTTCTGTTTTGACTGAAGACATTTTCTGATTTTCGAGTCAAATCAAATTGTCTATCGTTGATGACACTAGCTGAGTTTTTTTTATTTAAGTTCCTCTCAAAACTCGAAATGTGGGCTTCTTAAACCTGAGGGTTCGTAATCTTCCCCATCTTTCCGTCTGTCAGAGCGTATAACTCTGCGAGATACTTGTCCAGTTATTCTGGTGCAATGGTGTACATCTTTCGCTCCTCATGTTTTTCTTTTCTCAAAACGATTATTTTAACAATCAGGTAACGTCCCGCTTCGTTTTTAACCCGTGAATACGCGCAAGCGTAATGAACGGGTTATCGGTAACGGTGGCAAATTCACTCACTCACTCACTCACTCATTCGCTCGCTCATTCCGCTGACCAGTGCACAAGGCTTTCGTGGCAAATGCAAAGCGGAAAATGTAAAAGGGGACATTTTGAAAGCGCTGCTCCGATATATTGCATTTGGCGTTCTTTGATGGAACATTTAAAAATATCTGCAGAATTCAAACGTATTTTTCAACAGAGACATGCATTTTAACTATAAATCTACGAGCAACTAAATCAATTTTATAAACTCATATTTTATTGATATTTAACACCAATGTGAAAAAAAAAACTAGCATTAAAACGAGGCAGTATTTTACAGTTTTAAAACGTCTGTCATTCCTTTGCACTGATGGCGATAACCACAGGGAGGCCAGGCTCACCAAATCAAATATTGATCCCTCAGACAAGACATTTGCTCCGGCGTGCGCGCAATTGTTTTGCTTTTGGATTTCTATTGTTTTGGCTTTTGTTTTAGTTTTAAGAACGGTATGCATAACTAATGTGTGGGGTTATACGGAATCTTTCCGATATCAATACTCTCTTACTTGTTTATGTAACCTAAAAGCGCGGGTTTTCCTTGATATAGCCGTGTTTTACGTTTTTCTTCAAATTTCCCTCGTTCTCACCGCTAGGCCATGCACTGACGCTTTTAGACTGTATTGGGCCAGTTTGATCAGTGACTCAACTTTTGTTGAAGATAAGTCGATTTTATGAACTTTTACAAAAATAGTCAAGGATCTGATATATTGACTATACTAGATTAATACTGTTTATTCGCAAATTGATCTGTATGCATGATAAGCTATTTCATAGTGGTATAAATCCAAGACGTAAAGATTATTTTACAGACGACATTTGAGAGTTCTTCTGTTCTGAAATAACTGAAGTTCGTCTACAAACCTGACATATTTGTTTTAAGTTTGACTTGGCATTTTATGAAACAAGTGCTCGAACTTTCCATTTGCGAAATTGAGCTTTTGTTTACAATTTACAGCAGGTCTTTTTTATGTATGACGGTCGGATCCATGGGAGAACGCAGACGGCTTCTACTGTAAGTACCGCTAAGGAATGCTAGGAAAATTTCCTAGCATTCCTTACATACCTCAGCTTAAGACGCACCATGTTTCTTCCCCTTTGAGACCGGCAAGGTGTCATAATCTGTTTCAATGTCACGGAGCATGTAATTAAATCGGAAACAAACCAGAAAACGCCAAGTGAATATAATCTGAACCAAAATGTACAAACGTGTAGTGAAATTAGATCAAATTTTAGAAACAGTGTAATCTGTGGAGTAATTTTGATAAACTAGATGGCGGACTCCGCTGTGTGACAAAAGGCATTGTTGGAGTGCTAACTTCTCTCTGTGAATCCAAATTCTGAGAGGGCTCTAGATCTATCAACCAGATTCAGAGATTAACTTGATAGCCTCGTACACGCGAAGCGTGATCTGAATTTCTAATATTTTCCTCAATTGTTTTTTTTTTTAAGAATGAATGAATGCTTCGCCTTTACTAAAACTGATAAAACCTTTCCTGACGCCTGGAGCGTGGCATTCTGCCGGCAGGAATAGAAATGTGTGTTTTGAAAGATGTAATGTCCACAAGAGGCGACTTTCGCGCTCGCGTAATCACCCGCTCGACTATCCATGAAATATTTTTTTGCGGTTTCACCGTTCAGTCTTAGCGCTACCGCCAGAACAATCATCCCGCAAGCTAAACAGGCTTATTTAAGTTTAATCACACTCCTTTCGTTGTGGTCTTCAGTGGCTTACGAATCACTGACAAATTCCAGAAAATTCAGGACAAAATTTCTAGGGAAGGGAAGGTGATGCCCGCGAGGTTCTCGCGTGCGCGTTTACAAAAATTATATCGCCTGTTGCGTCAACAATCGAGCCTTCTCTCCTTTGTTACAAAGACAGCATTGCTCCCCATGAGACGTTCAAGATTCATAAATAAAAACCTTTAACCCACAAATATTGACACGTTCATTGACAAGATCAACTATGCACAAAAGAATTTCCTGATAAAACCTTTCCTAACGCTTGGAGCGTGGCCGGTATTAAACTGTGTGTATAAACGTCTCAATCGGTTTGAGATGCGCGCGAAATACAAAAATTGAGTCTTAGTTAATTTTTGTGCCTTTAGAGCTAGTGGTGTCTTCCAGGCTGCTTCACATGGGAGAAACCACCAAAGAACCGAAACTCAAGTCTTGCTTAAATAATATATCAAAAATCACTTGCATCCGCCGTTCTCTACAAAACTGCAGTCATGATGGAGACTCAAATATTTCATGCTGGATGCAATACATGTACCGCCATACGTGTAACAACGGAAGTACTGCTTAATGTTCTTGCAGGACGGCCATAAAAATATATCGTTCCTTCAGGAACGATGAAGCGTTATTTTCAGGAGAGAGGGTAGAGGGAGGAAGGCGTGAAAGTATTCTAAGCCAATCACTGAGCGAGTTTGAGCTGGACAGCTCACTACTCAACTACATGACAGGGTTTTTAAAAAAAAACAAAGCTGATTTCTTCGCCGCCGAAACCGAAGTTTAAAGATCCTCCCGTGTCGACCCAAACGATGTTTTGGCGTTTGTATAATGGAAGACAGCAACAATGGATGAATGTCAAGCGATAAAGAATCTGAAAATGATCAGTTCTAGCGAAGAATCGAAGTAATTGACTTTGAGAGTTGAGCGGTGTTGAACAATTGGTCGAGTGTACATGTAAACATACGTACGGCCGGTCATACTCTGTCATACTGAAAGGTAACTTAAAAGGCAATTATGATATTTAGACGGGATATTTACCTTTGAAATCTGCTTATTGCTTCGAATAAATGTTTTGGCTTACTTTTGGAAAGATGTCTGGCGGATAAAGTGTTTTTTGTTGCGACAGGAAACCAAAATCGAGACGAGATCTTTTCACGTATCATGTTTGCATAATTAATTTGGTCAAATTTCATGCACAAAATTTTATTTGCACCTGAGTCGATTCCTCTGCATGGATTTACTCTGGGAAGACCCTGGTGCTCTATATAACAAGGAAAATTTTTGCTTTCAACTTTTTTCTTGAACTACATTTCAGTTTGAACCAATGTGAGCTAATATACTATATGAGGTAATATAATATGAGCTAAATTTATAGGCAATTGTGGAATAATTTTGCTAATCTGAGCTAATTAAATGCAACATATATTTTGGAAAGGTTATTTATTACCCTTTCATACGAGGCATAGCTATTCACACACTTGTAAAATAATACCTTTCAAGAAAATTAATAAAGAATAATGTTGTCCATTTTGACACAGTTGGCTCTGAGAAATTTCTCTGGCACGTACTAGGGGTAAAGCCGGGCTTAAATACTTTTTTTGCGCAAGCAGGATTTTTGCAAGGGCTGTCACCTTTTATAGCGATGGGCACATGATTAGTACTCAGTTTATCTTAAATCGAACTGTATGAGGGGTGCTGCTCCGTTCAGATGGGCCAAAATATAAAGTGCAAACTAGCTGCATGATTAGTACTTTTATGTTATATCGAACTGTATGGTGTGCCACTGGCCAGTTCAGATGGACAATAATATTAAGTGTAAGCTGGCTGTATGATTAGTATACTTTTATGTTACATTGAACTGCATGAGGTGTGCCACCGGCCAGTTCAGATGGGCAATAATATTAATTAAAGCTGGCTGCATGATCAGTATACTTTTATGTTACATCGAACTGTATGAGGTGTGCCACCAGCCAGTCCAGATGGGCAATAATATTAAGTGTAAGCTGGCTGTATGATTAGTACTTTTATGTTACATCGAACTGTATGAGGTGTGCCACCGGCCAGTTCAGATGAGCCAAAATATTAAGTGCAAACTAGGTACATGATTAGTACTTTTATGTTATATCGAACTGTATGAGGTGTGCCACCTGCCAGTTTAGATGTGCCAAAATATTAAATGCAAACTGGCTGCATGATAAGTACTTTTAGCCAGTTCAGATGGACAATAATATTAAGTGTAAGCTGGCTGCATGATTAGTATACTTTTATGTTACATTGAACTGTATGAGGTGTGCCACCGGCCAGTTCAGATGGGCAATAATATTAATTAAAGCTGGCTGCATGATCAGTATACTTTTATGTTACATTGACCTGTATCTGATGTGCCAATTGCCAGTTCATATGGACAATAATATTAAGTGTAAGCTGGCTGCATGATCAGTACTTTTATGTTACATTGACCTGTATGAGGTGTGCCACTTGCCAGTGGACAGATGGACAATAATATCAAGTGTAAGCTGGGTGCAGAATCAGTACTTTTATGTTACATTGAACTGTGTGAGGTGTGCCACCGGCCAGTTCAGATGGGCAATAATATTAATTAAAGCTGGCTGCATGATTAGTACTGTTATGTTACATTGAACTGTATGAGGTGTGCCACTTGCCAGCTCAGATGGACAATAATATTAAGTGTAAGCTGGCTGCATGATTAGTACTTTTATGTTACATTGAGGCTGTACGAGGTGTGCCACTTGCCAGTAAATGTTCAGATGGACAATATAAGTGTAAGATGGCTGCACAAATTAGTACTTTTATGATATATTGAACTTTATGCGGTGTGCCAGCCACCAGTTCAGATGGACAATAATATTTAAGTGTAAGCTGGCTGCATGATTAGTACTTTTTATGCTACATCGAGCTGGCTGCGTGGTTTATAGTACTGTAGTGTTCAAGTCAGTGTAGGTCTTCAGTTTTTCCAGGAGAAATGCTTGCTCTACAATCTTCAATGTGTTTGAATATTTCAAGCTCAAGTGGATGCATAAAATGTAACTAAGTTGGCTGCCAGTCAGAATCACACAGAATGCAATGCAATTAACCTGGAATCATATTGCGGACACTGTATATTTTTGATACTTAGCAAAGAAAGAAAGGTTGTAAATTTTTAAAGCTTGGTCGTGAAGTAAGAAAGCTGTAATGTTTACAGGAGGAGATTTTCGCGCTCGCGGTATCACCGGCTCGACTATCTATGAAATAGTTTCTTTTCGCGGTTTTTCTGCTCGTTAGCTGCCGCCGCAACTTGATTTGCTCTCTAAAGCGAATAATCCCGCAAGCTAAGCGCACTCATTTCGTTGTGGTCTTTAGTGGCTTACGAATCATGAACAAATCCTAGAAAATTCAGGGCTAAATTTCTAGGGTTCTCAAAAATCATCATTATCATTTTTTTTTGCACTATTGTTTACATTTCGCACTTTGCACTGAAACTTGCTGTATGTCCATTAGGATTTTGCAAGTAAATCATGTAGATGTAGATGAATACATGTATATACACTGTATTCATACTGTCCGAGTACGGGAAGATGCCCGCGAGCTTCTCGCGCGCGCGTTTACAAAATTATATCGCCTGTTGCTCTTTCAATCGAGCCTTTCCTTCTTTATAACAAAGATAGCTTTGCACCCCAAGAGACATCCAAAATTTATGAAACTACATGTATTAGCACTTTCCGATTGACAATAGCGACAGCTCTTTGTTAGAAAATTTCGCGCGCGCGTGCACGAAATTGCACCAAATATTATTTATGCGCAGCCAACAAAATACATACAATCGGAACTTCCCGCGTTCACAATATAAAATACAGGGTCAGTGTATATAATAATTGGACTTTTAATATACGGGCACCAGCTTTTCATCTAAAAACACAGTAATTTGACTTTTGGTAAAATCTAAGATTTCATACGCGTGAAAGGCGGTCACTTTATGCAGCTTTATGGCAAAACGCTGGGTAGAAAAAGTAAATGGACTAACCTGACATCCCCAATGTGATTGGCAGTGAATGATTCATGATCCTCGAAAGTCCAGGACGAATTCAACTGAAAATTTTAGAGTTAACACGGCGGGAAGAACTGGCCATCGCGTATGAATGCATTCATTCTTCGATTGCACCAAAACGAAACAACAAAGGTTCCCTTTACGCCGACAACAACTAAAACCGTCCATTTCTGGTGCGAGAATGTTGCAATTTAGCCGCAGTTGCTTTAACTGAAGACGGTCGCTAAACAATCGGACAAATTCAGCTTCCCTTCTAGTCAATGCATCATTTGTTATCACATCTCCGGTAACACCACCTCTCGATTCTCTTTAAAATGTGCGCTAAGTATTAGAACTTCAAATGATGAAATCCTGGAAAAGAACTGTTCAGCTAGCTGCCGAATATGTGCGACAGGAACGAAATAGAAGTTGTTGCGAAACGAGACTATATTTTCTATTCCTCGTGGTTTGGAAGCCGTTTGGCGCAAATAAATTTATTCTGGCGCGAAATGAATAGTGTGCATAAATTTAATACAATGGAAATTGATCCACGTGATACTAGCGATGACATGATTACTGGGACATGATAACTTTCGGTAGCTCGACATATTTAATGAGATTAAATCACCTTCGGTGACCACAAAGATTAAATCTCCCCATGAAACCGTACTTACAGTAAAAACTTTATGCGTTCTTTCATGATTCCATTTATTCAAGATATATTTCCAAACTTCGTTGAAAAAAATTCAAATAATTCACTTTCTTAATTTTTACATCTATTGGGGATTATTTGTTGATCTGTTTGCCCAAATTCTATCGGTAGATTGGCGTAATTAGTTCAGTTTAGTTGTGAACCATCGTCTAGTACTTTCTTCCATTCATGGGAATGACACCGTGAAAATGTAAATTTACGAAACCCGTTATATAAACAATCGTTAGTCAAACCCATGTCTCTAATGTGCAACCAATTGCAAATGGAAAACATTGAAAGTAGACAGCAAAAAGATATTTTGTGAAATCCCAGGAACTTAAGGTGGCTGAACATAGTTTGCACGCGCTCTTCAATTTCAGCTGCTTACGTGAGTCAGCACGTGCAGAGTTTTGAGAAAAACAAACGTGATGCTAGCTATTCAGCGATCATTTATTTTGCTCAGCGTGGATCGCGAAAGTGTTGTTTTTCGTCTTAAAATCAAACAATTTATTGTTCGTAAAAATGTTTGTTGAATCAATAGATAATTTATAGAACCATTAAAGAAATACACTGCCTTTTCAAGGACCGCGCAGAGGGAGGGGCTGGGGGGGCTTTAGCCCCCCCACTTTTTTGCAAGAATAAAAATAAATTAAACAGAAAATAATTTAACAAAAGTAACGGAGTGAAAAATTATAAAAAACCGTTAATTCGAAAGTGACCAGAGTTACTGGCAAAGACAAACGCGCAGATAAATAGACAAATGAAGCATTAGTCGTTACAATTGTAAAATATTTTTTCGCTTCTAACCTAGCAGAGGTAAACGTCTTTTAAATGGCTTCTTTTTCCTGCGGACCTCTCAGGAAAACGCCTTGTTGTTTTGTAACTTTAATATCATTCACTAAATTATTTTCAGTTACCGTTTCGTTTTGCCGTGTAAATTTTTTGAATGAATAATTAAACAATTATTGAACTCGGCTTTCGTATGATATGAAGATATACAGATCTCGGAGGGTGTTATCCACCGGGCTCAAGCCTTCGGCTTTGGCGGATAGCCCCCTCGATCTGCATAACTCTTCATATCATACTCACTGAGCCTCGTGCAATAATTGCTGAGTAATTATACAGCGTTGAGTTCAAGGCAGCTCAAGTAAAATCGTTGGAGTTCTGGCTTATTTATAGTAATTAAAGGTTGATATCAGTAGTACAACATAACAATCTATGATATTTCAATTTAATGATGGTGAATTTTCAGACCCGACAGCAACATCACTGAAGATGTGGAAAAAAAATCAATAGTTTTAGCGTTATAATAGCATTATCCGTCACTTTAGAGAAATTGAATAGAAATCCACAAGCATGCCCCACCGCCCACAAAAAAAATTTCCTTCACGCATTCTTCTTTAGCCCCCCCACTCGAAAACTTGCTGCGCGGTCCCTGCTTTTTGGTCGTTTTTGTCTTTGGATCGAGAACCCAGTCAAATGCAACGCGTGCGCAGTTGAGCAAAAATTGTGACTTGATGTTTTAGCGACTTTCCTCGGAAATGTGCTGACATCTACGGAACAACTCGTTAGAATTTCACGAAATGTGGCACAATAATAGTTCCGAATATGCCGAACTCACCTGCCATCAGAAATTTGAAATCTAACAGACGAGAATTTTACAAAACGCAAACATATTAAACCACAAATTACGGAAGATCCCTCTGTTAAAATTACATGAGACCGGTGTTAACATGCGAATATTTTTACGAGTTTACTGGAGACAAATGATGGACAAAACCTAACGGCTAGATTTTCTGAAAATAAACTAAACCAAATATCGCAGGCTGATTTACAATCCACTGTGTTGCCATGGCAACACCCTAAAAGCTCAACAAAAATATCAAAATATATAGCTTGTTGCTTAATCGTATGCCTCACTAATTTTGGACGCCCAGACGTCAGTAGTTTTAAAATGACAATGAATGACGCATAGGTACAGTGAAACTGTGTTCAGCCACCTTAAAACTGCCTAGAAAAGCGCAATAATCAACTGTAGAGCGCCAGTTGTTTTATCGAAAGAGACCCAAAATATGACTCACGTACGCATAAATTAAAAATGCTAGAAACACTTCTATTCCAAACGAAATGCTACCTTTTCGTTGGCTTCAGTTTTTATTTTGTCGTTCAGCAAGAAAATAAAAGATCATATGCCAGCGAATCGGACATACCATTTCAGTATGGCAGCGCGGCGAGTTTGACCATATCATCCACACTTGCTCATAAACTACGATATCTCAAATGTCAAATATCTTTAATTTCTCAAATGTGTTTTTTCGTTTAAAGAAAGTCATAATTTTAAAACTAAACGAAGTTTAAGGCGCCTTCATGAGCTGACGTCCGATCTCATTCTCGTAAGACATGTGATAAATGCGCTATATAAGTCATTTATTCATTTAAAAACATCCGTTCGGAGAGCCATTTTGATGATCATGTGAATACTGGCACCTATTTTGGACGAAAGATGAATGCAAACGATAGTGTTTAATATTTGTACTTCTTATGGTATTTTTGCACTCTCCTAATGTATGTTTTCTTTTATCTCGGGAAACTGACTGGAGTGCGTTTCGCGTTACTAAATTTACATGAAGCATTGCTTTTTTTTCTTATTCCTACTTTTAAAAATTTGAACAGGATCATCATTTTTGCATCAACTGATTAAGTTGTGTTCTGAACGATCTCTTGCTCCAAGACCATGTACTTCCTGTGAATCTTTTCACTCTGTAAAAACACAATTTACGAAACCTGTTACTTAACAAACGTTCGTCAAAAAGTCCCAGATATACAGCACTGAATTTAAAATGGAAACGTAAATGAAATCTTCAGTAAGAATAGACTGCGTAGAAAGGCGCAATAATCAACTGTAGAGCGCGAGCAAATATTCTGAATCACCTGCTGCGTGGGTAGGCAAAATTTACAAATGGAAGCTCAGCCGCCGTATTCTTTTAAACTTTTCTGTGCGCAAGTTTCTCTAATTTATAGTACTGTCAGTATATATTAAAGCTCGGTAAAATTCGTCTCCAAACCTTGACATACTTGTTTTAAGTTTGACGTGACATCTCATGAAACAAGTCGGCTTTTCGAACAGTCCATTTCCGAAATTAAATTTTTGTTTACAATTTACAGCATGTTTTATCTATGTATGACGGCTCATCCACGTCGTTGCTTTGTTATTCAAGAGATGTTTTCAAATTTTGTTGATATATATTACTTTTTACTTCTGTTAGGGATTTTTTGTTGATCTGTTTGTCCAAAATCTATCGGTAGCTTGGCGTAATTAGTTCAGTTGAGTTGTGCACCATCACGTACCTGCGTAAGTTCTTCCATTCCTTGGAATACATTGACTCTGCGAAAATGTAAATTTACGACACCCGTCACGGTATAAACAATCGATCGTTCGTCAAACTCATGTCTCTAATGTGCAACAAATTACAAGTGGAAAACATTGCAAGTGGACAGAAAAATTATTTTGTAAAATCCGTGGAACTTAAAACCACAGTAGCAAGTTTTAGGAAAGTTTGGGTTTCTCTGTAGTTTTGATGACTTGCATACACTATTTAACACAACAAATTAAATGTCGACACGGCGAAATTTGCCTTTAAGTTGCCAAATATAAAGTATAGGTAATCATACGGTTTCGAGTTCAAATTTGGGATTAATTTGCACGAGTGAGTTTTTCAAAAAGCTCAAATTGCACGAGCCGTAAGAAAAACTCCACAAACAGGTTGTAAGTTGTTTTATCAAAAGAGACCCGTAATATGACTTACGCACGCATAAAAATGCTATATACACTTCTATTCTGAACGAAATGCTACCTTTTCGTTGACTTCAGTTTTGTCGTTCAGCGCGAAAATAAGAGATCATATGGCGGCGAATCGGACATACCATTTTTATGACCTATTATGGGTATCATCGCCACATTGCTCATAAACTGCGATTTCTCGAATGTTAAATATCTCCAATTTCTCAAATGTGGTTTTTCTTTAAACAAAGTCGAAGTTTAAGAGAGTCATCAATGGACCGATAGCGGCTGCCTGAGGCGCCTTCATAAGCTGACGTCCGATCTCATTCTCATAAGCATATGTAAAGCGCCATGAGACATGTGTGATGTGCGCTATGTAAGTCATTTTTTCATCTGTAAAATAATAGAACCATTTTGATGATCATGACAATACTGGCACCGATTTTAAACGAACGATGGATGCAAACAAACATTGTTTTATATTTGTACCTCTGATGGAATTTTTGCACTCTCCTTATAAACGCTTTTTTATGTCGGGAAACTGACTGCGTTTCGCATTTCAAAAATACTCATAACTTTCAAACGAAGTTGGGATGGATATTATTAATTCATCGTGAGTACCAGCTCCTGGGGTATGGGAAGGTGTTTTTTTTGCATGCAAGTTCATTGAATTGTGAACAGAGGCCAGGGAGGGAACCACACTTCGCTCGGAAATAAAAAGAAGGAAAACAAAATTCTTCCAGTAAAGCGCTGGCAAGCTAGTTCAACAAAAGACGTTTCTTTTTAACGTGAAAAAAAAATCATTATTATATATATAGCTTTATAATTTGTCGAGAGTATATCGCGACACCATGCAAGCGTGCGCTGCATAGACGAAGGTTTGTGACGGAGCGGCATTTCTACAAACATCTTTTTTGTTGTTTTATGAAAAGTTTTGCCAATATTGTTAACTAGGTAGACACCCTGAAAAAGGTTCCCAATATACAAAAACGGTTTTTGAAAACGCAATTCAGCGAAATCTGTTGGTGAACAGTTATTTTAGAAATTCGTTTAGCGAAAACCCCTCCGTATAGAAAAGTACACTCCTTTTGGCCGGAGTAACTACAGTAGCCCCCACTAACTCGAACTCGGATAACTCCAACTTCCCGCTAACTCGAACTAACTTCGATTTCCCTTGGATTTGGCCCTATTTTTGAGTCATTTTTACTGACTTGGATAACTCGAACTCGGATACCTCGAATTCCCCGCTAACTCGAACTATTTTTCGTTTCCCTTGGCCCAAATTTACCCCGCTAACTCGAACTCTGTTGTTATGACTTCTCAAAATACAGTATCAAGAAAATAGGCTGCTTGTTATCTGATTGTAACTACGGACTGATCACGTATTTAACATTCATTTCACGATCTTAATATCAGTCACTACCGGGCGGGGGGAAGGGGGGGGGGGGGGAGTTGGGGAGTTGTGGATGCCACCATCCCTTAAGGTTTTTCTCCGATATTTTTAAGACCATTTATGATTAGCACATACCGTCTTCAGTCGCTATTCGTTTATCCTTGAGACACATTTTGGTAAAGTTTGGTGACAACCGATTGCTGTGGTAACGAGATATGACGTCATAAGTAGCACGAGGTCAAGCCATTCTTTAATAAAATTTTTCACCTTTTTTCGGTGAAAAAAAAAAACATTTAAAATGCTACCAAAAGCATCAAAATATTTCATTGTATGTTATATTACGACTCTAGCAAAAACTATTTGCAATTTCGCATTTTCCCGTGATGTGCTCTTGTATCTTCCTTCTTGAAATTGTTAAAAAAGCTTATCAGATCATCATTGAGACCTGTGGATACAACACAATTTGTACTGTTTTCCCAAAATCTATATTTATTTGGTAGCTTGGATATTTTCACTGGGACAACAAAATTTACATCATCTGTTGTATAAACAAAAGTTCGTCAAACACATCTCTAATATGCAGCAAACTTAAAATGGAAAATGTGGAAGGTAGACTGATTAAGCTAGATCAAATAACGAAATTCGCCTGTAAGTTGCCAAACCAATAAGTAAAATCTTAAATGAAGACTTCATTAAGGACAGCCTGCCTAGACAGGCGCAATAATCAAATGTGGAACGCGAGCAAAAATTCACCTGCTGCGCCGGGCAGGCAAAATGTGAGTTCTGGATCATCCGACTCAAAATGCAGTTTTATGAACGACCTGTTATATAAACAAAAACAATTTAAAGTAGAAGACGCGAGAAAACAAACCGTTAAATAATTGTAACATCCAGTTTGCGTTAAGGCACAGAGGTGCACCTTCGTCTTTCTCCGTTTAACCTGCGATCAGGCACAACTTTAGCAACGGTTTACCAAAAACTGATAGCAGGTTATTCTCCATTTAACAAACAAACAAACAACAAACAACGCAAATGCAGGTGGAATAATATAATAAATTTAGTTAGTTATTTATTAGTTTAGAATCAGTCATCATCTAAGATATTCCATCACACATTACCCATGGCAAAACGGTAAATAGGCCATTTCCAAGTTGCCTTTAGCCTCTCTATCAAAGCGAGGCTAGGTGCGAAACCTTTCATATGAAAATGAGGTTTCATTCACATGCAAATAACTTATTTGCATGTGAATGAAAACTCATTTTCATATGAAAGGTTTCGCACCTAGCCTCACTTTGATAGAGAGGCTAAAGGAAACTTGGAAATGGCCTATTCTATGTTGGTGGAATTTAATTAAATTCAGTTTTCTTTCAGTCTTGCATGAAGTATCGAGGGCATATCTTCCTACAAACAAAATCATGATCAGAAGCTAAAGGGACACTGTCCCGCCGAAATAGCAAAATTTCTCTCAGCTTATTTCCGCGTTATATCGCCAACTGCCACCAAATATACAACTTAGTTGGATAAAAGGATTCTATAGCGCAAAGCAAAAGCAGTAGTTTGGAGATAAAGTGCAGGTTTGCAAGGATTGAAGTGGATTACAGTTCATGAAATTTGATTTATTGACAGGCGGTCAAGAAATCAAACTTGTCATTTTTGTGTAATTTTCACTTTTCTAGTCACTTTTGGCGATGGTTTCTTCCAATTTCAAGACAATAAAGAAAGCTTAACGCAAGCTCCTGGCCATAATCATGAAAACACGATATTTCAGCCGGGACATTATCCCTTCAACAGACGACCTGTGGAACCGGCCAAGCCGGAACTTGATTTCGGGGCAAAAATTGATGCAGAGTGTGCGCGTTGGTGACTAAAGTTTATGTTCACCGCGTATCCCATATAATTCAAATTGAAGGCCCATGTAGAGCATTTATTGGCAAACTTTACACTTTAATATTCATACAATGAAATAAAATGTTTATGGCAATAAATAAAAGAAAATTTGTTAAAATAAAGGTAAGGAAAAAGAATAAAATATATTTCTTACATTTATGTCACAGCGTATAAAGGTTTGCGTTCTCTTCACAAGAGAGACTTAAAACATTCTCTTAAAAGTTAAGGATGAAATATATTATTTTCTCATTGTAAAATAAAATGTGGTCGTGAATAAACAACCGATAAACGTTCTTGATAATTATAAAAAAAGAAAAGAATATAAACAGAAAATGTTTGAAAGAGTACTAACTTAATCTAAGCATTTCTTCGACAAAAAAACGGGAAGCAAAGCTGAATCAGTCGCATTGGTACTAAGACATTAAAGTAAATAAACGGCTTGCTTTAAATTTCGCTTATTGCTTACATTACTACTGGAATAACGGTGTATTTTTGTTAAAAACTAAAATCATAAAAAAAATTCTAACAACTTTCTAAAGCTAACTACTCATCCTTATTGTGTTGTCAAATCCCACTTAGCGAACAGAGTGCATACAATGTAATTTGCAATAATCTATCTAGATTGTATAATATGGTTCTAAAAGCTATTGAAGTTGTTTGATGTCTTGATCATGTCTGTTGACTATCCATCTGTGTTGTTAAATCTCGAACTTTTTGGGCCCAGTATTCGCTGCTTTGCTGAAGCTGAATTGAAAGCTAAAAAAAGAAAAAAGAAAACTAATTAATCAGAGCCAATCATTTTGACTATCTGAGCAGGGCTAGTTTAAGAGTGAGGTAGGGAAGGCAGGGAGGGAGGGAGGGGGAGGGGGACGGGGAGGGAGGGGGAGGGGGAGGGGGAGGGAGGGAGGGGGAGGGGGAAGGAGGAGGGGGTAGGGGGTAGGGAGGAGGTGGGGGGGGGGTGCAGTTGACCCCCCAAAAAGGGACGGGGAGAGGAAGCTGGTGCCCAGCTTCAAAGTTCCAACATCTGTAGATAGCGTGCAAACAAGGGTGCAAATAACATATAACTTTATTCACAAAGTATAAAGTATTTTCATTCACGTGACCGACGGCCATATTGGAGTGCTAAAACAATAGGAATGTTCGAATAACAATAGAGCTAAAGTCCCAAAGCATTCGTTTAGGACACCAATATGACCGCCGTGACTTCACATGTAAAGGTATTAAAAATGTATAGCACAAAGTGTCCACTACAACTAACTCAATAAACTGTAAAAAGGTCAGCTTTTGTTTTGCAAAGGCAAATCGTAAAAAAATATATATTTATTTATTTATTTAAAGCCGCACCCAGAAAAGGTGATTCTGGCACTCTTTAGGATTTATTTCCAGATTTCCAACAACCACTCCAGGTTTGGTAGTTGTTCTTGAACCCGTAAAGTTAGAATGCCGGAGGGCTCGACACAACCTCTAAAAACGCCAATTCTAACCTGTATTGAACATTACCGCTGACCACATAATGCTACAGAGCAGTTTTCACTTGAGTGTCGTAAAATCAAAACCAAAGAAATCACTCTGACCAATCACAACAGAGGCAGACAATCAAATGAACCAATCAGAACTCGAAGCAAATACATGTCGCCTGCGCCAAGCGCGGGAAAACGCGTGCGAGCAAGTCACGATTGGTTTTGGTTTTACTTGTGATTGGTTGAGAAAGTGGCGCGAGATTTTTTTAGCCAATCACAAAGCGTAGCAATGCAAATTAAACCAAGGCAATCGCGAAATTACTTTCGACACTCAATTGAAAAGTCTATTAACCCTTACCTGAAGAACCCTATTTTGGGTAGTTTCTTGGTGTTGCGGATGGTGTGATCACCAAATGACGTAAAACAAAAGATTCAAAAGACACTGAACAATACCCACACCACGACACAAAAGCTAACCAACAATGGCTTCCGCAACACCAAGAAACACCCCTATTTTGGGTGTTCTGGGCTGTTACTGGTTTAAATGCAAACGAGATCAATTATAACGAGCATTACAACACCTCATACCTCACCGACTCGTTGTATCCAGTATGATTTGTCCAGAACCTGGGGGTCTTTCACACCGGCTTTATCCATTTCTTTCCTCATTATGGACCTCACCTAAATGAAAAAAAATAAATAAAATAAATAAATAAATAAATAAAATAATAATAATAATAATAATAATAATAATAATAATAATAATAATAATAATAATAATTAAAAGCGATTTTGCCGCGGTCATTCTACCGCTTTCACGGCGGTCAAAATTTTCAAGCAACATACAGAAAAGTTGAATTTTCGACGTTAAACTAAAAATTCAAGGCCGTGTCTGAAAATGTTAGCTTTAACCTCGCGTGTTTTTGCAAAAGTGAGCAAGTGTTAGGCATTAGTTTTATCGGCTTTTAATTTGTTTGTCACTGCAACTATTCTTTTCCTTCAAATTTCAGGTCCGCTGTAACTTACTTATCACGGAGTTCCTCATGCATTCCATAGCGTTTACACTCAATTTAGACACGACCTAAGACCAAGTTGAACATGTTTACACGAACGAACTCGAAACCGCATTAAAACAATACGGTTTCAAAGTGTTTACACGGAAACTAACTAAGATTCAAAGTAATGGTGACCTTAAACTACATTTCAAAGAAAAAGAAACGTTGCTTTTAAATCCAATTAAGCGATCGGTGTTCACAGTATAGACATAACCGTATCATTTTCAAATCGCTTCACTTTTGAAAGCGTTTTTACGTTTTTCTTATCGGCTTTTCCAGCGTGCAGGTTTTTCTTTTTAAATCGATGGAAATAAAGAAATTGAAGTTCTTCCATTCATCACTTTCATTCATTCAGTTCTTTCATTCATCACTTGTAGTGATGACGAACAAGGCAAATGAAAAATAAGTTACCTTATCCTTTTGCGCAGACTTTTGTCTGAAAAGGAAATAAAAGCCAGGTTGAGTAGAAGTAAAGTGGGATTAGAAATCATTCAAAAATAAAATGATAAATATTAACTTACAGTCCTTTGTCCAGCGACGAATAAGCAGAGTCATTCAACCCATAAGCATCCATCTGAAAATAAAATAAAAAAAATATTCCATTTGTGTAAAAATGAAGGCCCCAGTTTGTTCGCAAATATTACAAGTTCATAGTTGCGCCGCGACCACCCTGAAGCCTTAAATTTTTACTGTGAGCCAAGAGTCCAAGATCGCAATGATGGTCGCACGATCGCAGAGATTTTGGCCAGCGATCGAGATTTTCCGCGATCGTTGCCGATGATATGGAAACATGGAAACAGTAAGTGATTGGTACCAGCCTTCGTTGCTACATAGACATTACAATGTGCACGTGAAAAGCACGTACTAGACAAGTCATGTGACTATCTACTTACTATGTTGTCTGTGTCTCGGTGCGGTACTTCGGCGAACTTATAAGACTCCACTTGAGCTTTAAGCGCCATGATCGTTTGATCACGTGACTCCAATTGAAGTTGTAAACTCTGACAAAAGAAAAAAAAAGGAAAAATGATTTATTTGCTTGCAATTGTAGAAAAATCCTGTGAATGCCTGGTACTTGTAGGTCCATGCCAACAAATGATTTCTTGGTTACCAAGAAAAAGAATGTGCAAGTCGTTTCTCAGACATCCAAGCGCCGTTTGGAGAGCTTGTGTCTGAAAAGGAGGGCTGAGGACTGAACGATGTAAAACAGGACGCTGTGGACAGGTCAAGCCCAAATCATACCGTCCAGAAGGACGTCGGGCACTTTATTGAGACTTAATAACGACTTAATAAAGACTTTATAACGGAGTAACTGGTTAGCTTTCAGTTGAGGTAGGGGGTAGCAGTTTGTATAGTTAAATTTAGGACTAAGCAACCCGAGAACCTAGGTGGTACAGTGGTATGGTAGGCTATGTAAGCCTAAGCCTAGCTGAGGTCACAGGTTCAATCCTGAGTGGAGTTTTTAGATTTTCTTTTTTACATTTAAAAATTTATTGAAAATAAAATTCTAAGTGTCGACATTACGTTATATAAATCTCAATAAGGTGTCCGACGTCCTTCTGGACGGTATGATTCAGACACAACCCTGTGGACAATGGGTGCTTTTATCCGTGACTATAGTGTTTTCACTCACGTAACGGGCGGCCATATTGGAGTGTTAAAACAATAGGAAATCTTTGAATAAGAATAGAGCTAAAGTCCCATAGGATTCGTTTGGGACACCAATATGGCCGCCATCTCCTTGTTTTGGGACAGAAAACTCTCTATTAAGCCTTAGCATGATTCGGCAAGTTTAGAAAGGTTGATTATATTTTTGCTGCGAGCCCTTTGGCGAGCAGCACACTAATCGTGACAGGCTTCGTGGGTTTCATTTGACCGAGTGAGACCTGGGCGCTTTATATACGGCGCAATAGCTCGTTTTGAGGATTTCGTGGACTTTTTCGTGGACTATGATTTTGAGTGAGGATGCAGTATGTATCGTCAGCGGCAGTAGTTGTAGAATTCTGCGTGGTCAGGATAGGTCTGAACATGTACAACTGTATTAGTAACTGTAAAATCAACTGTATTAGCGCGCGCTAAAATAGCGAATTAATGTCGCGATCATATGGCGAGTAAAATTGTCATTTTAAGAGAAAACATGATTGGTTTTGAACGGCTGTATTAGCAACTGTAAAAACAACTGTATAAGCGCGCGCTAAAATTGCGAATTAATCTCGTGATCATGTGGCGAGTAAAATTAGGAGACTTTAGATCGGACGACGAGTACGAGATTGAGTAAGAGTACGACTTTTAAAACTTAGTTCGCCGTACTCTAAAGAACCATTTACCACACAAATTTTATACCTAGAGTCTTCTTATCTTCTGGTTTGCAACAGGAGGGACCGATAGTTTTGGGGACGTGACTGGCTTTAAATTCAAAAGTCGTACCCGTGCTCAATCTCGTACTCGTCGTCCGATCTAAAGTCCCCTATTGTCATTTTAAGAGAAAACGCTGATAGGTTTTGAACTGTATTAGCAACTGTAAAAACATCTGTTTTAGCGCGCGTTAAAATTGCGACTGAATTAATCTCGCGATCATAGTCATTTTGAGAGAAAACGATGAATGTTATCGAGTTTCTAAAAGTAGTAATTTCTCTCGAGTCTGCAATTGCATGGTTGAAAGATAAAAAACCTGATAAAGAGCAACCACACAAGTCCGGAGTGTGACGCTTTGTTTTTTTGAGCAATTTTTGAGTGACATTTTGTTGTTTTTTTAACTTGTCAAATTTGAATTGTTTTCATTTTTGAACTTTAATTAGTACTTTGCTGACGCAATTTGATGACATTAAATGCACTATTTCAGCGCGCGCTAATACAGTTGGTTTTTCGCTATATAGCGCGGCACTCCTAAAGGTAACCAAAGCCGAGGTTTTGCGTTCTTGCTCGAGGTAAGCTGTTTACTTATTACGCAGAGTTATCATGCAAACACAATTTTATCATTCGCTTGAAGAAGTCATGGAAACTACCGGAAAATATGGATTACGAAATCCTTTAGCTTGCGACCGTTGGCCAATGTTTTTGTTGAAGTTAATCGCCCCGTCCGGGCCTCGTTTAATTTTGCGTCAAATTTCCCACTATGTAGCACGAGGGAGGAAAGATTGCGTGACAAGCCCTAAGGATGTCTACATTAGACTATGACTATGCGGAGCTAACCACTCCTCGTCGTATACCCGGGGGCATAAAACATTACAAGCTAAGCAATGGAAAACGACGAATTCTGTACTATTTAGTACTATATTTATATTTAACACAAATTCATGCTTATTATTCAAACAATTCACTTACATTTTTGGGAAAATATATACAAAAAAAAAACAGTAATCATAACATAGCCTATTGACAATCATAAGTATTGACACTACACTGTATTTGATGAGTAACATCGCAGCACTTCACTGGCTCTCAGCTATTTCTAGTTTATTACTTACCTTTCTTGCTGCTGCTTCTCTGTCGATTATATGTCGTTGTCGAAGATTTTCCTTATTTAAGGTGTTGAGCTGTAAAGATAGAAGAAAATGTTATGGTGGAAAGTGTTAGGAAAAAAACTTGAACAACAATTAAAAATAAGGAGAGAATTCGAATGCTCTTGGTTTAGCTTTCGTACAAGTTTTGTCCAGAGTGATTTATTTGCTTTTGGTTTTAGGACACTCAATTGAAAACCACTCTATGTTATCACAAAATATCTTCGTATTACAGTACTTTTCAAAGTTTTTACCTGTTGATTCAGCTGTTGAATACTTTCCACGTTGGTTTTTAACCGGCTATGGAGCTCTTCTATGGCGTGAGCCTTGCTCATTGCTTCCGTATCTTGATCGTTCCTACAATGGTAAATAAATAAATAAATAAATAAATAAATAAATAAATAAATAAAGGAAGGAAGGAAGGAAGGAAGGAAGGAAGGAGCGCACAACCGAGTAAACAAGCAAACAACCCAGCCAGCGAATGTAAAGAGAGAGTGATCGACCAAGAGAATATTCGCGCAACTGACTGATCAAGAATGAACTTCATCTGAACAAGAATCACTACCATTCTTCATAACAGGTTTACGAAAACAACAAACTCATTCACACCCGAGACTAACTGGGAGGAGCGGGAATGGTAGACGACAATAATGTTGCAAAACATTTATAACGAATATTAACACACTAATACTCACTCGTATTCATGTAAACGGTTGCGAAGTTGATGAAGAAGCACCTGTTGCTGAGCTGAATGTGACTGTAAGGCCTGCGGGTTAAAACAACATGGTATATTATTTTCACACTTTCGCGCATTGAAGCTATTCAGGTCTATCATTCCTTTTGTGTTGACATTTTCACTTGCTGTTATAAGCTTATGAAAAAGGCCAAAAAAGGAAAAACACAGATCCAATGCCGCTGAAAACAACAATTTTCCCCTCGCGAAACCTTACATAAAAAAAAAAATAAATAAAAACACTGATTAAGCCGTGCAAAGAATTTTTCGCGGCATGATTCTTTTTTTGCGTTTTTAGCTTTAATGA
This sequence comes from Cladopsammia gracilis, assembly GCA_022457155.1. Taxonomy (NCBI): domain Eukaryota; kingdom Metazoa; phylum Cnidaria; class Anthozoa; order Scleractinia; family Dendrophylliidae; genus Cladopsammia; species Cladopsammia gracilis. The sequence goes on along the minus strand of JAJGOT010000057.1, from coordinate 452,772 downwards.
CATAAAAAAGAAATAATTTTCAAAGTCGCTTACTGATTTAATTAAAACAATTAGGGTTGATTTCCACTGTCGCGTAATTTTCACGCGCGTAAATAAAAATAAGAGACGACGTATGAACAGCTTGCGTAAAAGTTTACGCAAGCTGTTCATACATCGTCTCTTATTTTTATTTACGCACGTAAAAATTACGCGACAGTGGAAATCAACCCTTAAGCCGGTCGCGAAAAATTATCCCAAACTTTCATACAGCATCTCATAAAAAATTCCCTAAAACAAGGTACAGTGTATAGGTGATATGACGAGTGCCGTTGCTAAAGACGTTGCTAAAAACTAAACTCTGCGGGGGAGAGTAAACTTTCTTTCCACGTCGCCTTGCCGTCGTTAAAAAAACCCGAACAAAGTAATCTCAACTTACATGCGAAAACGCAGGGCAAAGTCCCTGACAATTCAGACAAGCAAAGCTTAGCTGGTGCTCAAAACGAACGTAACACGAGCAGTTATGAACAGGGTTTGTACATCCTCCGCGGATTCTTCCAAAGCCATCCAAGTTTGTTAACGAACCAAGTAGAGGAGTGCCAATACAAAGTAGAACTGAACTGTCTCCGCTATGAATTGAGTCCGTGTCACACTCTGCCATGTTGGAATTTTTAGTTGATAAAATATCCCTCTGTTCCTAAAAAACGCAGCTGTATTTTTCTTCAAATTAAATTTGGGACATTTCCTATGATGGTGGCGAGCATTTCTCGAGAATAAAAAAAATGTATCCAAATTATAACAGTTTCCACTCTTTCATTAAATCAATACTTCACTGAGGGTCGTGTAAATCAGTTGTAGAGAGCACCTGTATTGTAGTGGAGTTCCTTCAGTTATGTTTGATCGTAAATCAATGAAAGCTACCGTTGTCACACACAATAAACGCGTATACGTATCTAGCTAGTTATAAAAATAATCCTTTGCTTACGAAACAAAAACTAATGAGATTAGGATAAAGTTCTTTACAACGACATTTAAATATTTTATGTTTGAATCAATCATTTGTAATGTCTGATATGCGATAATTAATTTATAACTGAATTCACGGAAACAAAAACCACGCACACCTGTAATCTTTTGTAAAAAAATCTTTAAAAATATTAATGACATAATTATAAGTAAAGCGAAATACTTGTAAATTTGACTATCTTTTTTTAAAAAAAGATTAGTGTTAATCTTCAACATCTCCCGACGCAAGCACCAGCGTAAGCGCAAGAAAAAGGAAGATTATTTATCATTGCGCTCATGTTTAATATGCTTTTGTCGAGCCCGTTTCCATGTTGATATAAGCGGTTATGCTTACGCCAATACCTGCATCGCCTTTACGGTTTTTTGTCACCACTTTGGTGTTTATCGATACACGCATCTTTTATTTGAAAATTTCCCCAGTTTCCTTTGATTTGAAAATAGTTTGTACATAAACCGTTTTTCATTGTAATGGTGTTCGAGTTTTAATCATGCCTTAATCAACTAATCTCTCATGTCCTTTAGGTCGTCGAGAATTTAAACTTTAATTCGTAAACGACTCTTCACGCTAATTATAATTGATAGGCTAATGAGTAATTTAGAGCGCTAAAACTCACCAAAACAAAAAACACATTTTGGTACTGAATGATGCTGTATGCGAAGACTGTCAACCACAAATTACAATAATAGCGTATCGTTGTCAATATTTTACGCGTCAAAATATAATTGTGAAGATACCGAAAATCCTCTATTAAGCCTCACTTATTTAAACCGAGTTTGAGGGAGGGGGGAAGGGGCTTATTATAATTAGCGAATGGTAATTAATCAAATTCAATAGGTTCCCACCAGTAAATACATTCACATAATGGGCTCCTGGGCTCCTGACTATCACGATTAGCGTAATTACGATCATTTTTAAGTGTAAGTACCCGCAATATTTCTTACAAGGTTTGTGAGTACTGTCTGTGAATTTGTGCCTGGATTGGCATGGGAAAAATGTACCGGTAATACCGTTTATTTCGGGGGGGTGACAACTCTAAGAAGGCCTGTTTCGGGAGAAAAACAAAATTCTTCCGGGAATCTGAAGATTTTGCCGGGAATCGGGAGACTAGAAAAATTTTCGGGGAAACATGAGATAATGTTGTTAAAATTTCGGGAAGTTTGAAATTTTTGCGAGAATGTCTCCGAAAAAATCGGGAAGATATTCCAAATTTTCGGGACAATTTTCAGTTCCACACAGTATTGCTGAAACAGCGTTTGTTAGAGTTGTCACCCCCCGTGTTTATTGTTGTTTGTAGAGGATTTACGGTATCGGCAAGTTTAGTGATTGGTGTATATAAAAAAAAATAATGCTTTCAAACTAACCTTCAGTCGTTCGCTGTCCATTCTTCTTTCCTCTAAAAAAATTCAACAAATTGAAGACCTCGTCAAATGAAATTGCAACGCATTCTAAACTCGTCTGTATGTCTGTCTGCCTGTAAACACGGCCCAGAGATATGAGAGGACCAGAGATATGAAAGACCCAGAGATATGAGAGACCCTGAGATATGAAAGACCCAGAGATATGAAAGACCCTGAGATATGAGAGACCCAGAGATATGAGAGACCCAGAGATATGAGAGACCCAGAGATATGAGAGACCCAGAGTAAAATACATGTACAGTCAACTCTCTCTTAACGGACACCTCTTTAAGACGGACACCTGGTGTTGGTTCCTGCCGTTTTTCAGTCATTTTACTGTAACTAAACTCTCTATAAGACGGACAACGGAAACTTTGAAACCGTCAACTTGAAAACTCGACTGTCTATAAGCCGGACACTTCTTTAACTGGGTAGAGATTTTACTCACTACACCCTCCCTCCGTCTCCCAAGAAGTAACTCCCCACCCCCTCCCGGGAAAGACGCCTTGTTACGCCTCCTGCTTTCCTTTCTATTACCATCGGCGATTTGCACGGCTGCCATTTTGGATGACAGAACAATGAAATTTTCATCCTTTGAGAATAAAACTCTACTTGTATGGCTTTCTACTTACCTAATTCAGTCTTTATAATAGCATTCTCCTGTTTCAGCGTCTCTGTTGACTCTTCAAAGCGTCTGAGGAAAAGAAACTGACATCTAAGCAACTTGCAAAGGACCAAAGTAGTTTTACAAAGGGAATAATAATATTTTCAAACAAAGTGGAAAATAATAAAAATACATACTCCTTCTCTGACTGAAGAGCTGTAATTCGTGCATCTTGCTCTCTACAATGGAGATATTTAAACAAGTCAATTTCACACATTGAAATGTAGCGGGAACATTCTTCCTGACAATAACTCAATCTGTCTGCCTGTCAATTAATTAATTAATCAATTAATTAATTCATAAAATTAATCAATAAATGACAACCGCCTATCTTCAAAATTACCTTAGTCTGCCGGCAAGCTTTTCGTTTCCTTGCCTGAGAAATAAAATGGAAACACCCGTTAATCACCAAATACCAGATGATGTTTTAACCCTTTCACTCCCAGAGTCAGTCAATTATGGAGACATGTAGTGTAGTTCTAACTTTTGAGTCTGTTGATGAAATCCTATGGTGTGACCATTCAAAAGAAACCTCTTCAGCATTACTTTTGCATGGTACCATTTGTTCTAACTTTTGAGTCTGTGGATGAAATTCTATGGTGTGACCATTCAAATGAAACCTCTTCCACAGTACTTTTGCATGGTACCATTTGTTCTAACTTTTGAGTCTGTTGATGAAATCCTACGGTGTGACCATTTAAATGAAACCTCATCAGCAGTACTTTTGCACGGTACCATTTGTTCTAACTTTTGAGTCTGTGGACGAAATCCTATAATGTGACCATTCAAATGAAACCTCTTCAGCAGTACTATTGATGGTTCCATTTGTTCTACCTTTTGAGTCTGTGGACGAAATCCTATGGTTTGACCATTCAAATGAAACCTCTTCAGCAGTACTTTTGCATGGTACCATTTGTTCTAACTTTTGCGTCTGTGGACGAAATCCTATGGTGTGACCATTCAAATGAAACCTCTTCAGCAGTACTTTTGCATGGTACCATTTGTTCTAACTTTTGAGTCTGTTGATGAAATCCTATGGTGTGACCAGTCAAATGAAACCTCTTCAGCAGTACTTTTGCACGGCACTATTTGTTCTAACTTTTGAGTCTGTGGACGAAATCCTATGGTGTGACCATTCAAATGAAACCTCTTCAGCAGTACTTTTGCATGGTACCATTTGTTCTAACGTTTGAGTCTGTTGATGAAATCCTATGGTGTGACCATTCAAATGAAACCTCTTCAGAAGTATTTTTCCATGGTACCATTTGTTTTTCAATATTTTACAAAATGAGTTTTGAGATTTTTCTTGAATTTTGATGTTTGGCACCCATGGGACATCAAAATCAATCAATCAATCAATCAATCAATCAATCAATCAATCAGATAAAACTCACTTCTGCTCTTTTACCCAACTGTTCACGTTCTCCACTACAAGTTCACTTTCCCGATGCAATCGATCCCCATTGGCTCGTGCGTCCTCGAGAGATACGCGGAGAGTCTGGACCTACGAAGCAATGAACAATAAATAGTAGAGATAATTAAAACGAAATAAGGAAAAAATTGCTAATTGAAAGGTCGAAAGAAACCTCGCCTGAGCCACTAAGGAAGCGTTACAACGTGCTACAATCTTTATCAGAGCAAGAAAGAAAACAGAAAGGGGGTTTTGGTTCTTAAATAATAAGCAAAGCAGTATTATTCACAGTTGTCATCAGAACCGATTCTTCCTGTTAGCTAAGGCCGCGATTTGAACGGTACTTGAGACGAATTAAAGGCTCCTGAACCAACTCGTGAATACGAAACTTCCGGTCCCTCCCCTCCCCTCCCCTCTCCTAGGCGTTTTGCTCCGCCGACCCCCACCCCCTGAGTCCAACTTCCCACCCTTCCCTCCGTCCAACGCCGTCCCCGTGGGTAACGCAGGTGACCATTACATATCGCGGGCTCAACGTTCACCGACCATTACCTCAACGTGGTTCTTTACAATTTGTTCTAACGTACCTCCTCAAGGCAGCTTTGATGTTGTTGACGCGAAATCACAAATTCTTGCTTGAGTTTATCATTCTAAAAACAAAAGGAACTCTCGTTTAACTCAGCTCTGCAGATTCCGACCATCAAGTTACGAATGTTTTACTGCTGTGATTGACTTTGACATGTTGGCGTCAGGGTCAGACGAAACCCAGTATAAATACCTCGTCTTGAATTAGCCGATGTTTTTCCTGCAAAGTCGCAAGTTCAACTTTGAGTACAACTAACTGTTCGTCTCTCCTAGTTGCTTCTTGAGTTTGCTTGTGAAGCTTGTCTTGAGAAAGGCCTAATTGACGTTTTAGTTCGTCTATGTTTCGGGAATACTGTTGAATCTTGAAGAAGAAAATAGTAAGTTTAATAAAGGAACTAACAAATCAAAATCAAAATCAAAAAATTAATAAATGAAGGAAGAAAGGTAGGAAGGAAGGAAAGAAGAAAGAAAAAAAGGAAAGGAAGGAAGGAAGGAAGGAAGGAAGGAAGGAAGGAAGGAAGGAAGGAAGGAAGGAAGGAAGGAAGGAAGGAAGGAAGGAAGGAAGGAAGGAAGGAAGGAAGGAAGGAAGGAAGGAAGGAAGGAAGGAAGGAAGGAAGGAAGGAAGGAAGGAAGGAAGGAAGGAAGGAAGGAAGGAAGGAAGGAAGGAAGGAAGGAAGGAAGGAAGGAAGGAAGGAAGGAAGGAAGGATAAAGGTAGGAATGAAGGAATGAAGGAATGAAAGAATGAATGAATAACGACTGAACGAACGAACGATTGTATAGTTTATTGAGTGACCGAATAAATAACGAAAGGACGAAAGAATGAGCGAATTAATGAATTACTGAATAAACAAGAAACAATTTTGTTCTAAACTTACCTCCCCCTCAGAATATTTATTTTTGTCCTGAGATCTTTTGAAGTCCGTCTTTAACTTTCTAACTTTTTCTTCCAGTGCTAGGATCTTTGAAATGAAGAAACAAAACTAAGCATGCACACTCTTCATTTACATGTTTGGCATGTAGCCCACACAGAAACAGCAGCATGGAGCTTACGTGGACTTAAAACTAGAGCTACTTAAATTTAAAAACAAAGAAATACATCTTTGAATATCTTTCAACATCCGAGCATATTATTGAATGATCATTTTATCTCAAGTCTGTATAACAGTACAGCGCAGTACAACATCCCACTAAGAGAATGAGCTCGAAATAGGTATTTGTCCTTATACCTGCTCCTCCATGGCGTGGTTCTGTTGTTTGTTGTCGCTAACTCCATCTTGGTATTTGCTAAGCTCTTAGAACGTTGGGCCAACTGAGAAAAACAAAAACAAAACAAAAAATATCACGAAAAGCTAAAAATAAACGACGTGCCGCAAAATTGCCTCCTACATAAACCAAGCTAGTCTCTTGGCAACTACGAAGTTGCGCCGAAGAGTAACGAAAACACACGAAAATTTGCCGAGGTCGATGACGGAATTCCAAAAATGTCCAAAATCACACCCCTCAATGACTTAGTGATATCAAGTTACATGATACCCCTGGTTAAAAACAGAAAACTTTAGATCTATTATTTACGCAGGCAAAATACAAGAACTTCATGTAACGTTTGATGGATAGCTTCCTAATGTTAATAATCTGAGTTTCAGGAATTACTTTTCTTTTTTTCACTGGGCGAAAAACAAGAAAAATTAAAAACCTGTTGTATGTATGTGCAAGGAGAGCTGTTTACTGTATATTTACAGGCCCGTTAACACATGCGATTTTTGATGCGATTTTTTTTTTTCGCGCATTCCAATGCTACTTTCGTCCCAAGTGTAAACCAGCGGCGATTTCCTGTGCGATTCGGCTGCGGCATCTTTGCTGTGATTTCCCCAAAATCGTCGCCAAGTTGCATCAGGTTTCGAACATGTTCGAAACCTCTGCGATATCGCACGACAAATCGCACTGAAATCGTGCCCGTTTACACATGCGATTTGAAGATGCAACTTGCGCGCGACAATAATTGCATCGACAAGAGCGACAACAATTGTACAAAAAAATCACCTGTATAAACTGGCTTTACCATTGTGCATAGCTTAGGATTTGTTCATGTATTTGTCGTTGATTTGTTTTGCATTTTCTCCTAGGCTTTGATTATCACTGGTACCGTTTGGATAACAACGGATACTGGTCTCACAAACCTGGCCAAACACCCGTCACAGACAGGGATAACTCGGGAAATGCTATCCGGGATCCCAGATACGCTGACCGAGGCATATATAATGAATTTGTTTGTTTCATGTATGTTAATGCTTATGCAGTCCAAATTTCATGAGCACCAATCTATGTTTACCTTTAACACGAAAATTTGATTTTGTAAACTGAGTTGATATAGTAAATTGGCCACCAAAAACAGATCCAAGAGCTGAGGTTTCGAGCGCTGGTTCTTCGCTCTGAAAATTGTCCCGCATGAGCCTCGACTGCAAACTAGTTTCAGTTCAAACCTGCGAATACGAATATTGTCTTTTCCTATGTTTTATTGCAAAATGCCACTAAATATACAGCTATAATCTTGAATCTCATTTTTTTTTCTTATCTTGTTAACTTCAAAAAACGTATGTAATAATAAAAAATGGAGTAAAAAATAAAAAAAAAATCTCTTTACGCTGGCCAATTTACGTTATCAACTCAGCTGATAAAACTAAATGTTTATGTTTCACTCCCCTATCCACGCAGCACCACAGTTTTTTATAAACCAACCACGTTATTCATTTTATGTATACAGCTACATTCCAACACAGCAAGGCATTGTGGGTCCAGCTTATCTTGCTTAATGCGTGTGTCCGTCACAACATGGCAGACTTTAAAGGTGCTGTGACATCTATTTTAGAATCACTTTGAAAAGCCAAAAAACATTTTGTTTCAATGGAAACCTAAAAATAATGGTCCAGTTTTGTCAACAAATACTCTACCAGTGCACAGAAACTAGTATTCGTTATCTTTGGCTGCGGATGGCCAGGATGGAAATGGATTGCAACTTGAATACATTGGCCAAATTTTTTCAAGTTTCTCCCAAGGTGGAAAAATCACAAAAAATTAAATACCGATTATGGTTTGTTCTTCCATGAAGAAATCACTTGATATTATGTTATAGGTGTTATTTAAGTTTGAGCAAAGATATATTGTCAACTATTTGGTGTATTTTGATCAAAACACAGCAAAATCTGCGTGACAATGCCCTTTTAAAGTAATGCTAAAGAGTCTTTGGCCTTAACAACACGAGAAACCATAAATCTTTTCCCCATGTGAATCCAGAATGGCTTGTGGTCTTGGAATGTACAAAGTAGCTGTATCTGTAATCGACAGAATTATGATCGTACAATTCATAATCAACATGATTACAAATCATAATAAAAATAGACAAAAAGCAACTGTTCACATTTAGCTTTGTAATTGCGGGGAGTGTAACTGCTAACTTTGTAATTGGAATTTCCAAATAAAAATGTAAACTCTTAGCTTACGTATTGTGTCACCAATTGATTAATGACGACTGTATATCCCGGTGGGGGGGGGGGGGTACTCCCTATAATGGGCTATACGGGGATGCTCCGCCCGAAAGGGGTACTTTTTTGAGGCTGGAGGTATATGAAAGGGTAGGGATTTCGCGAGTTAAAGTATATGAAAGGGTAGGGATTTCACGAAGTATAGGAAAGAGTAGCGAAAACACGAGTTGAAGTATAAAAAGGTAGGGAAAACCGCCATTTAAGTATTATAAAAAGGGCCTTTCAAAATATATCAAACAGATGGAAGAAAAGGCCATATGAAAGGGGTACCATTTTTAATGAAAGGTATATGAAAGGGGTGGCATTTTCAATGAAAGGTATATGAAAGGGGTACCATTTTCAATGAAAGGTATATGAAAGGGGTACCTTTTCTGTCAAAAACGATATATGTAAGGGTAAGGGTTTGGACCTCGGGGCGGAGCATCCCCGTACAAAACTTTGTTGAGTACCCCCCCCCCCCCCCCCCCCGGACTGTATATGTAGATGCTATTTATTTGGGAATGATTTTGAGGCTGCCAGCTGGCGATTTTTCTACAACAAAACTGGGGAAGAATTTTAAGAAAAGAAACTCTAATTGTCCTTTTTGAAACATTTCAATCCGAGCCTTATTTTATTTTTAAAGGCATCATGGTCACATTAACAAACTCAACAGGAACGACTAAGGAACAGAGAATTCATGGCTTATTGTTTTGTAATCTGTTCCTGGCTCACAGATTAGTGGGGGGAGGAAGAGACAAGGTAGCACAGAGCTGGAGAGAAAGCGGCCTATTTCTCTTAAACTGGAAAAAATATCCTACCGAAATATTGAAATTTCTCTTATCAAAAGGTTTGTCGATTTTCACTGGCCATGTTGAAAACCGAGAAGACTGGGGTTGACGTTGCCCAATAGACAATATTCGTACTCTCGGTATTGAACTAGAACTAGAACTAGAACTTACTTGTAGTCGAGGCTCAGGCAAAGATTGTCCTGCATCAGCCTCGACTGCAAGCTAGTACCAGTTTAAAATCGCGAATACAAATATTGTCTTTTCCCATGTTATATTGCCAAATGCCACCAAATATACGACAATAAAATGATCGATTCTACACGGCAAAACGGAACAGGTAGTTTGGGCTAAAGTGCAATGTTACAGGGATGGAAGTGGATTACAACAACGACAACTTTATTTTTTCTACCCATACAATCAAAAAAAAAATTACATGAAATGAAATTTTAAAAAAAAGGGTATTGGCTTCCTAAAATAACCAGAAAGTTAAGGAGACTAGGAAGCCAAATTACAGTTCATCAAAATTGTCATTCTGGTGAACGTTAGTTTATGCTTCTTCTTTTTCATCACTTTGGTGATTTTTTGTTCCTATATCAAAACGATAAAACAGGCTCAGTCCTGGTCATACTCTTGAAAACACGATATATCAGCCGGGACAGTGTCCTTTTAAGGCGGGGGTACACGTGAATTTGAATGCAATTTGAAGAGGTTTAAAGAAGGGATAGAAGAAAGAAAATGATTTTTGGAACACCAACAGACAGTCGATACCCACGCAAGAGCACCCCAGGTTGCTAGTGGACTAACTTGGTGTCTGTCGATTTATTATTAACTACAAATTCTAATTTTAAAACTTAACTAAATCTTAATAATAATTGCCACCTGCTGACCAGGGCCAGTGTCATCTCCAGCAATATTGCTGATTTTATTACACAACAAGAACTGCATACAACTGAATACAACTCAAGCACGTGCTCTATATATAGGGTTGCATATTAATTAGTTTCTTATGACATGTCTATTGCATACTTCACAATATAAATCATGCTCCATAACTGAGTTTTATTTTTATTTTTATTTATTTATTTACTTTTGTTTTCTAAAGTGCAATGCGCTTTTGATCATTTTATGTTAAAAAGCGAAATTTAAATTTTAAGTTTAAGAAATGGAAAGGCTGCGTTGAACGAAGTACACAACAACTGGCGACGAGGATGACTCAACAGGAGGGAAATGCGGCTCCTTCAACTGTAGGGCAGAATGTCGTGGTAAATACTTCATTCCTTGGGCGAATTGAGGAATTCACGCCGGGCAGCGACTGGAAACGTTATGTGGAACGACTCGAGATGTTCTTCGAACTAAATGGTGTCGCGACGGAAAAGCGTGTTCCGAGTATACTTACCTTGATGGGTAGTAAGATGTATGGGTAGTAAGATGTATGCTCTATGTATGCTCTATTTCTGTAGATCTATTTCAGCGCCTAGAAAGCCGAAGGAATTAACCTTTACGCAAATCCAAAGATAATAAAAAAAAAAGCCGATAATAATTGCGGAGCGCTTCAAGTTCCATAAAGGCGAGCAAGAGCAGATTGAATCCGTACGACAGTTTATTGCTAGACTTCAAAAGTTAGCTGAGACTTGTGAGTTCGGAGTTTATCGCGAAGAAGCTATTCGTGATCGGTTTGTATGTGGTTTGAGGGATCGCCCAATTCAAAGCAAGTTGCTGGCTGAGGCGACGCTGACTTTGCAGACGGTAGTAGAGAAAGCTTGTGCAGCCGAATTAACGGAGAAGGAAACCTCAGTTGTCCATGGCGATTCTCGCGTTAACAAAGTGGAAGGAACGTTTCCAGAATGTTTCAGATGTGGTAAAACGAACCACTCGCCGGATAGCTGTTTTCATCAGAAATCACGATGTCACCGATGCCGGAAGATTGGACACATTGTTACGAAGCGCTCGGAGAAACGATCACAACGAAAACCGTCAGCCAAGGGGGGAGGAAATAAAAAGGGGACGAAGAAACCAAGTGGAATCCATAACGTGGATAAAACGGTCGAAAAACCTGTGGATAAGTCCGCGTGGCCAATGTTTACAATCGTCGACTCCCGCCGGTGGAGCAAGGAATTGATCGTGCCTGTGCTGATCGATGGAAAGCAAGTAGACATATGGAGTTAGATACTGGTGCCTCAGTGACGATCATACCGAAGAATGTATGGTGCGACGTACTGGCAAAGAAACCTGTGCAGAAAACTGACGTGAAATTGCGAAGTCATTCTGGTCACGAAATTCCGGTTGTCGGGGAAGCTAAAGTTCAAGTTTCGAATCGTACTGAAAATTTTCCACCCCCAACCCCCCCCCCCCCCCCCCCGTCAAAAAAAATAATGGTCCATCCCTTATGGTGCCCATTGTATTTTTGGGCGAACTATAACTGCAAAAAGCACACTACATCATCATACCGAGTAGATGGTGTGGTCTATTTTTGGGCGCCATTTTTAAATGATTTTTTTTGCGTCCTAATTTATTCTCAATAAATTAATGTGAATCTTGATCATGACATCATCTAAAGATAACATTGCTGCCTGCCCATTTCCTGCCCCAAAATAGTGCTAATTCCAATGGCACTACACTACTAAAATATTTAAAAGATACACTCATAAGAGTTAAACTCAAAAGATCAAGTACACAACATCACGAAACCCACAAGAGTCGCGTCAAGTTAGCCAGTTGCCCATAAACGACCTCGCACATCAACCGTCGCGCCCCCCGGTCCAGGGTTCTCTCTCCCGCGTCTTGCGAAGAGAGACGACTGGAACGAGTTAGATAGCGGGCTCAGAAGAGAGTCTTGTGTTTTGTTGTGACGACTTTTCAGATCTTGCTATAAAATCATGGCCTTTAAGTTTGCAATTCGTCCATCTCTAGCCTTTCAAAGTATTTACAGATGCAAACAGCCACTGCAAGTCGGTAAGCAAATTCTGATCCGCTCCGCACAAACACAAGCTTTGGAAGACATCGAAGTTAAATCGTTCAAAGACGTCCCGGGACCGAAGGGTTTACCTGTCATTGGAACAGTTCTCGAGTACGTTCGCGATCAAGGTCAAGGTGTGAGGGGATACAAACGAATGCATGTAATGCAGCAACAACGGATTCAACAATACGGATCGATTTATCGAGAAAAAATCATGAACTATGAAACGGTGACAATCTCGAATCCCGATGATGTGCAGTTTTTGTTTCGAAACGAAGGCAAGTATCCCACACGAGAACCACTGTTACCGATCTGGATGAAGTACAAGGAAGAAAGACAACAGGCACATGGAGTATTCAGCTTGTAAGTATATTTTAGGTATAAACTCTGATGTAAGATTTCCGTATAATAAATCCTATACATTAAAATTTATGCATGTATGTTACATTGGGCCATTCCATTTAATATCCGCACCCCCCCCCCCCCCCCTATTGAGGTATAAGGAAATCTTGGGGGGAGGGGGGGGGTTTACTTGCATCGGCATCCTTTGATCTTCAAAAAATTCCCAAGGGGGTGTTCTGTCGGCACTTTGATCTTTTTTTTCCTAAGGGGGTAGGATGTTGCCTTAGTGGGGGATGTTGAGTTAATACCTCAATAGTGGGGGTGCGGATATAAAATGGAATGGCACATTGTTATTTGTATGAGCTATTATTTTTCTTCTAGGCATTCTATTGTTTCGGCTTTTGTTTCAGTTTTAGGGGCGGTATGCATATAAACAAATGTATGGGATAACGGTTATACGGAAATCTTTCCATATTACACTTATCTATAGCTACTTACCATGTTTTTTCAGTGTTTTTCTTTTTAGGGGGGGGGGGGGTGGGGGGGGGTAGTGGGTTTCCTTAACTTGAGCCCTTGGGATTTTTGAGGGTAATCATAAAAGTATTGGCTTTATTGAGTCATCTAAATACGTATACACATCACTAGTAGCTAGTTTACAGACGTGTACGTACATGTATAATATTGTTTTAATTGTCCAGGATTTTTAAATTCTTGTACAAATAATTATAAGAAGATGTTCTGATTTACAGCTCATGGTTGAACTGGCATAATTATTAAACAAGTATTGGATGAGGTTTTTGTGATATCTGGATAATCAAGGTCAAGGTAAGTACCTGTTATTGGCAAGGGTGATCACACTTACCAATACCTTGATTATTACAGATATCACAAAAACCAAATCTAGACAGGGCATCTGATAGGATGCGGAAAAAAATGAAAAAATATGCGGAAATTTGAAGGCATATTATGCGGGAAAATGCGTCGATTATGCGGAAAACACGCTGGATTATGCGGAACACGTAATGCACGAACCTGAGAGTTGTTGTTTAAAAATTGTAAAATTTAACCTCAAATTGTCAAAATACCTGTGTTAAATCAGTGCTTGCTATCTTTGTCAGAAATTTTAAAGCTTTTAGCAATGAAGGAACACTGAAGACGAACAAAAGAAGCCAAAGAAAAGAGTCTGTAAACAAGCGGCCATCTTGGTTAACCTTAGTAACCAGGCTAACCACAAAGCTAGTAATTGGCTCAACGCCAACAGATGCGTGGAACGCCTGGAGGTTAAAGATCGCTCGCGAACGAATCGGCGCATTTTCGTCGAAAATAATCAAAATAATCAATCTCTTCGGCTTTTATGTTTGTGAGGAGCATAAGTAGCCGCTTTATCGTTAATATTTGGCAAATTTTTCAGTTTTATGTGGAAAATGTTCCAAAGATGCGGAGGATGCGGAAATCAGAGAATTATGCTGATCCACATCACCGCATCCCGTCAGATGCCCTGTCTAAAGGCCCTGTTAGGGGGGAGGTACCCATGTCTGCCATTTGAAGGCAGCGTGGTCGAGCGGTTAGGGCGCCAGGCTTAAAATCTGGATGTCCTGTGTTCAAGTCCTGCTCTGACCACTAGCTAGAGTTGTTTCACAGTAGACCTGAGTTCAACTCCTCGACTACGCTTGTAAAATAGCCAACTGGTCTCCTGCCAGTTGACTAAAAAATGCATAAATTAGCCGCCGGTACTACCTTAATTTGAATGCTTGGTCCCACTAGCGCTTGTGCTATTAACACTGCGGAGGGTAAATAAAGGATATTTTAAAATTTATTTATTTTTATTTTTAGGAATGTTCTTGTGTTGTCCGTAGGAATTTCACAAAGTGACATCATTTAAAATGAATGCCTCGTTGGGTATTTATTATGAGTATTATGTATTTCAGTAAAATATGACTTGATTTTATCATGTTTACGCTAAGAGCAGATACAAACGTTTTTGAGATCTAAGCAATTATGAAATTTGCCATCAGTTTATTTTGCAATTGGTGTCGCTCTCAGTAATTCGTCAGAGCACTCTGTCGTTCATCGCTAGTTTGTGGCTCTTGTGTCGCCATTTCAAGACCACGACTTTGTCCGAATTTACCCCTAACACTGGCCTCAATCTAATACATGTAATTGTTTTATTATACATTGTTTCGAAGCAAATTATGACAAATGCACTGTTTTCGTGGAACATAGTTTATTATTTTTCAACAGAGTAGAATTCACCTCCTGTGAACTTGACACATATTGCCCTAGGAAAATCATGCAATAATGTGTGTGCAGTCTACAATTATTGTCACTAATCTGCCAGCAGATTAGTGATAATTATCTGTAGGGTGAGTTGATTTCCAGAATTAACTGTAGGCTCTTAGTCAATGAGAAGACAGATCGATAGTAACTTGTTTGTAACCCCGAGTAAAATCACACATTACTGTATCTTTTTTATACCTTAATAAGAAGTAGCTTTTATCAATGACCCATAACATTGTAGGAATTTATTCACAGGCTTCAAAGTTACACTGTACATGTACATGTTGTAGTTTAAGGTTTAAGGTGTTAAAATGATTTCAATCTACTGAGTTTGATTTGTACTTTTCTAATTGATTAACTACAACATACACAACATAGGGCTGTTATTTACATCAGTAGCTGGCTGCTGGCTTAATTATGTCTTGCAACTGCAGTATTCATGTACCTGCCAACTATTTCCGAGTGATAGGCACAAAATTTTTTTTGTGGGAGTGCCAGAGGGGAGCCGACCAAATCCGAAGACAACCCGATCTTTTCTGAAGATGTCTTAAGATGTTCCGAAGAATTCGGAAGTTTGGATGGTCCACAGACTTCTGTTTAATAACAGCTGTAATTGCAATGTTCAGAATGATAAAAACCTACAAAAAATGCCAAATTTTCATGAATGTCACTATATTTTTAATTGGATCATGCGATCAGTTAAGGCTGATAGCTCAAATCTGTAAGTCGGGCATGACAAAATTGCTCCATGGGCACGAGTTGGCGCAAGATCCGAGTTTTGGACTCATAGGCATGAGATTCATGCCTAAGGCCTGGGACCTTGGCAGGTATACTGCAGTGAGGATAACTTGTCAGTAACACAAATTAAAGGACAAAACCAATAGGAGGCTATCTAGAGTTTTTGACCGCCTGTTTTCCTTGTGTTAAGGGCCATGACATCTAGCCAGCACAACCTCAAAACTTAATGTCAGCCCTGCAACCGGGGGGGGGGGGGGGGTACTCCCATATATGAGCTATATAGGGTATGTGCCACCGTGAAGGATATGGTTTTCAGGCAGTTTAGTCTGGAATATTATAGGGTATAGTAATCATAATTGTGGTCTAGAATAGGGTATCATTTTTCGCAAAACTGATCAGTTGCGTGAATAATTAAGTCGAGGCAAAGTTTACTGGCAAATAGCATTTTAAAAATCGGTACGGCAGGCAGTATGGGATTTTTACTGACCCCTGGTAACTAATAACAAAGAAAGCTTTCAAAAATTTGGTCTAGGATAGAGTAGGGTTTTTTGGTGTTTAGTCTAAAATAGTGTTGCAAAATGCAGCTAAAAGGGTCTAGTATACAGCTATTTCAATTTAGGTTGTCGGATAAGAGCTTCAAGCGTACGCAACGAGACCGCAAGGTACTTTGGGACTTTTTATGTATATGATAAATTGACCAAAGCAATTAATTTGCCTCGTCCATACAGCGAAGGCAAACATTTATGGTGCTAACATCCACCTCACTCATCCCATTAATAAACGCAAAAACCGCGAACTAAGCCAAGACCAATTTACAACTACCCATAGTAACTTGCGGTCTCGTTGCGTACGCTTGTAGCTCTCATCCAACAGCCTAAGGGTTTCAGAGTCCCGGTGGCACACCCACGCCCAAAAATTTGCTGAGAGTAAACCCCCCCCCCCCCCCCCCCCGCCCTGCAACAACTTGTGATATGAGTTGAGGTCTGATTGTGTGAACCTTTAACCCCCAAAGAGTGCCCGAAATCAAAATTCAAGAAAAATTCCAAATTTCATTTCCTGAAATATTGCAAAAGGAATGGAACCATGCAACGCTATTGCCAATAAAGAGGTTTTATTTGAATGGTCTGGGACACCAGGGATGTAGCTAAGAGCCGGCTACCGGCTATTAAATTTCACCGCCTGAAAAAGAACTTATCACCGGCTATAATTTCATTAGAAAACAAAAACTTTGGGAGATTTTGAAGGTGCACAAGCTGGAGGACACTTGAAGTGATAGATTAGAAGGCCCAACAGGAAAACGGGACACCTTATTGAGGCTTATTTAACGGAGTAACTGGTTAGCTTTCAGTTACAGTTAGGGGTAGCAGTTTATATAGTTAAATTTAGGACTAAGCAACCCGAGAAGCTAGGTGGTACAGTGGTGAGGTAGGCTATGTAAGCCTAAGCCTAGCGGCTGAGGTCACAGGTTCAATCCTGAGTGGAGATTTAAGATTTTCTTTTTTACACTTAAAAATTTATTATGAACCGGCTGAACTTGTTAATGAGCCTGCTAGGTGTTTTTTTTAGCTACACCCCTGTGACACCATCGTGGGATTGTGTCAACAGACTCCAAAGTACACTACTGTACATGTCTTCATAGTTGAGTCAGGGAGTGAACGGGTTTTTCAATGAAATTGTAAACCAATCTAATTAATAAGATTTCCTTTGTTATTGCAGACGTGGTGAGGAATGGTATAAAGTTCGCCGTATCTTGAACATGAAAATGTTAAAACCCAAAGTTATTGGTGAATATGCCCAGCCGTTGAATGATGTCTCATCTGATCTGCTGTCGCAGATGAAACAGACTCGTGATGATGAAGGATTAGTTCCCAACATTCGAGATGAACTCTTCAAATGGTCTTTGGAATGTGAGTTAAGCATTTCTCTAACTTTATTGATTCACAACCTAATAACCTTTGCTGCTATTCAGTAATTGGCCTGCAACTACCCCAAGGATGACTAGCTACTAAAAGCCTGTAAATGACCAAAAGACAGCTCAGGCATGGAATACGTTCTTTATTTTATGACTCTTATCACTGGCTACTTTTCTTGTGAAACTGCATAAAACTGTTCCTTTTCGGGATGTCGTTGACTTTTTTGATAGGCTGGAATGGTTCTCTTGCTCTCTGCGAACGATCGTTGTCTCGTTTAATTGTACCGGTATGTGGTTCTTTGGGATTTGTTTGGAAACTCGAACAGGCGCAGCTGCAGGTCGGTTGCAGCCGTTAGTATTTTTATCAGATACGTATAGCGTCTTCTGAACCGCGGTTTTGTTTATACTTTCTGGCATTTGTTTGTGAGATGCTGTTAACAGATATAGAGCAATGCAGACCAATACTAAGAAAGCTGACTGCCGGATTATCATTTGATTTCCATTATTCTTTTGGTTGCGCGGGCTGTGTTGTGACAACTTTGTTTCAGAGCCTTAATAAGCCTGGTTCGCACTAGCGGCATAAGCATTAGCGAAAGCATAACAGCGCTTATGTCCGCTGAAAACGGTCCGACATAAGCATAAACATAAGCGAAAGCAATAACAGGCTTATTACCACTGAAAACGGTCTGATATAAGCATAAAAATAAGCGGAAACATAACAGCGCTTATGTCCGCTGAAACGGGTCCGACTAAGCATAAGCATAAGCGGAAGCATAACAGTGCTTATATCCAGTGAAAACTGGTCCGACATAAGCAGAAGCATAAGCGGAAGCATAACAGTGCTTATGTCCAGTGAAAACGGGTCTGACATAAAGCAGAAGCATAAGCGGAAGCATAACAGTGCTTATATCCAGTGAAAACTGGTCCGATATAAGCATAAGCATAAGCATAAGCGGAAGCATAACAGTGCTTATGTCCAGTGAAAACGGGTCTGACATAAAGCAGAAACATAAGCGGAAGCATAACAGTGCTTATATCCAGTGAAAACTGGTCCGACATAAGCGAAGCATAAGCGGAAGCATAACAGTGCTTATCCACTGAAAACGGGTCTGACATAAGCATAAACATAAGCGGAAGCATAACAGGCTTATATCCAGTGAAAACGGGTCCGATATAAGCATAAACATAAGCGGAAGCATAACAGTGCTTATATCCAGTGAAAACGGGTCCGACATTACCATAAACATAAGCGGAAGCATAACAGTGCTTATATCCAGTGAAAACGGGTCCGACATAAGCGGAAGCATAACAGTGCTTATATCCAGTGAAAACGGGTCCGACATAAGCATAAACATAAGCGGAGCATAACAGTGCTTATGTCCAGTGAAAACGGGTCTGACATAAGCATAAGTAAGCGGAAGCATAACAGTGCTTTATCCAGTGAAAACGGGTCGAATAAGCATAAACATAAGCGGAAGCATAACAGTGCTTATTCCAGTGAAAAGGGTCTGATATAAGCATAAGCATAAGCAGAAGCATAACAGTGCTTATGTCCAGTGAAAACGGGTCCGATATAAGCATAAGCATAAGCGGAAGCATAACAGTGCTTATGTCCACTGAAAACGGGTCCGACATAAGCATAAACATAAGCAGAAGCATAACAGTGCTTATATCCAGTGAAAACGGGTCTGACATAAGCATAAGCATAAGCGGAAGCATAACAGTGCTTATATCCAGTGAAAACGGGTCTGATAGCATAAACATAAGCGGAAGCATAACAGCGCTTATATCCAGTGAAAACGGGTCTGACATAAGCAGAAACATAAGCGGAAGCATAACAGCGCTTATATCCAGTGAAAACGGGTCTGACATAAGCAAACATAAGCGGAAGCATAACAGTGCTTATATCCAGTGAAAACGGGTCCGACATTAGCATAAACATAAGCGGAAGCATAACAGTGCTTATGTGCAGTGAAAACGGTCCGACACAAGTATAAGCAAAAAGCGGAAGCATAACAGGCTTATGTCCAGTGAAAACGGATCCGATATAGCATAAGCATAAGCGGAAGCATAACAGTGCTTATATCCAGTGAAAACGGGTCCGACTTACCATAAACATAAGCGGAAGCATAACAGTGCTTATCCAGTGAAAACGGGTCCGACACAAGTATAAGCATAAGTGAAAGCATAACAGTGCTTATATCCAGTGAAAACGGGTCCGACATTACCATAAACATAAGCGAAGCATAACAGTGCTTATATCCAGTGAAAACGGGTCCGACACAAGTATAAGCATAAGTGAAAGCATAACAGTGCTTACATCCAGTGAAAACGGGTCCGACATTAGCATAAACATAAGCGGAAGCATAACAGTGCTTATGTGCAGTGAAAACGGGTCCGACACAAGTATAAGCATAAGCGAAAGCATAACAGGGCTATGTCCAGTGAAAACGGATCCGATATAGCATAAGCATAAGCGGAAGCATAACAGTGCTTATATCCAGTGAAAACGGGTCCGACATAAGCATAAGCATAAGCGAAAGCATAACAGTGCTTATATCCAGTGAAAACGGGTCTGATATATGCATAAGCATAAGCGAAAGCATAACAGTGCTTATATCCAGTGAAGACGGGTCTGACATAAGCATAAGCATAAGCGAAGCATAACAGTGCTTATATCCAGTGAAAACTTGTCCGATATAAGCATAACCGGCATAAGCGGAAGCATAACAGTGCTTATGTCCAGTGAAAACGGGTCCGACATAAGCATAAGCATAAGCGAAGCATAACAGTGCTTATATCCAGTGAAAAGGGTCCGACATTAGCATAAACATAAGCGGAAGCATAACAGTGCTTATATCCAGTGAAAACGGGTCCGACATAAGCATAAGCATAAGCGGAAGCATACAGTGCTTATATCCAGTTAAAACGGGTCCGACATAAGCATAAGCATAAGCGGAAGCATAACAGTGCTTATATCCAGTGAAAACGGTCCGACATAAGCATAAGCATAAGCGGAAGCATAACAGCGCTTATATCCAGTGAAAACGGGTCTGATATAAGCATAAGCATAAGCGGAAGCATAACAGCGCTTATATCCAGTGAAAACGGGTCCGACATAATATAAAATAAGCGGAAGCATAACAGTGCTTATATCCAGTGAAAACGGTCTGACTAAGCTTAAGCATAAGCGGAAGCATAACAGTGCTTATGTCCAGTGAAGACGGGTCTGATATAAGCATAAACATAAGCGGAAGCATAACAGCGCTTATATCCAGTGAAAACGGGTCCGATATAAGCATAAGCATAAGCGGAAGCATAACAGTGCTTATATCCAGTGAAAACGGGTCTCATATAAGCATAAGCATAAGCGGAAGCATAACAGCGCTTATATCCAGTGAAAACGGGTCCGACATAAGTATATAAAAATAAGCGGAAGCATAACAGTGCTTATATCCAGTGAAACGGGTCTGACATAAGCTTAAGCATAAGCGGAAGCATAACAGTGCTTATGTCCAGTGAAGACGGTCTGATATAAGCATAAACATAAGCGGAAGCATAACAGCGCTTATATCCAGTGAAAACGGGTCCGATATAAGCATAAGCATAAGCGGAAGCATAACAGTGCTTATATCCAGTGAAAACGGGTCTCATATAAGCATAAGCATAAGCGGAAGCATAACAGCGCTTATATCCAGTGAAAACGGGTCCGATATAAGCATAAACATAAGCGGAAGCATAACAGTGCTTATATCCAGTGAAAACGGGTCCGACATTACCATAAACATAAGCGGAAGCATAACAGTGCTTATATCCAGTGAAAACGGGTCCGACATAAGCGGAAGCATAACAGTGCTTATATCCAGTGAAAACGGGTCCGACATAAGCATAAACATAAGCGGAGCATACCAGTGCTTATGTCCAGTGAAAACGGGTCTGACATAAGCATAAGCATAAGCGGAAGCATAACAGTGCTTATGTCCAGTGAAAACGGGTCCGATATAAGCATAAACATAAGCGGAAGCATAACAGTGCTTATATCCAGTGAAAACGGGTCTGATATAAGCATAAGCATAAGCAGAAGCATAACAGTGCTTATGTCCAGTGAAAACGGGTCCGACATTAGCATAAACATAAGCGGAAGCATAACAGTGCTTATGTGCAGTGAAAACGGGTCCGACACAAGTATAAGCATAAGCGGAAGCATAACAGGGCTTATGTCCAGTGAAAACGGATCCGATATAAGCATAAGCATAAGCGGAAGCATAACAGTGCTTATATCCAGTGAAAACGGGTCCGACATAAGCATAAGCATAAGCGAAAGCATAACAGTGCTTATATCCAGTGAAAACGGGTCTGATATATGCATAAGCATAAGCGAAAGCATAACAGTGCTTATATCCAGTGAAGACGGGTCTGACATAAGCATAAGCATAAGCGGAAGCATAACAGTGCTTATATCCAGTGAAAACTTGTCCGATATAAGCATAAGCCGGCATAAGCGGAAGCATAACAGTGCTTATGTCCAGTGAAAACGGTCCGACATAAGCATAAGCATAAGCGAAAGCATAACAGTGCTTATATCCAGTGAAAACGGGTCCGACATTAGCATAAACATAAGCGGAAGCATAACAGTGCTTATATCCAGTGAAAACGGGTCCGACATAAGCATAAGCATAAGCGGAAGCATAACAGTGCTTATATCCAGTTAAAACGGGTCCGACATAAGCATAAGCATAAGCGGAAGCATAACAGTGCTTATATCCAGTGAAAACGGGTCCGACATAAGCATAAGCATAAGGAAGCATAACAGCGCTTATATCCAGTGAAAACGGGTCTGATATAAGCATAAGCATAAGCGGAAGCATAACAGCGCTTATATATCCAGTGAAAACGGGTCCGACATAAGTATAAAATAAGCGGAAGCATAACAGTGCTTATATCCAGTGAAAACGGGTCTGACATAAGCTTAAGCATAAGCGGAAGCATAACAGTGCTTATGTCCAGTGAAGACGGGTCTGATATAAGCATAAACATAAGCGGAAGCATAACAGCGCTTTATCCAGTGAAACGGGTCCGATATAAGCATAAGCATAAGCGGAAGCATAACAGTGCTTATATCCAGTGAAAACGGGTCTCATATAAGCATAAGCATAAGCGGAAGCATAACAGTGCTTATATCCAGTGAAAACGGGTCCGACATAAGCAGAAACATAAGCGGAAGCATAACAGCGCTTATATCCAGTGAAAACGGGTCCGATATAAGCATAAGCATAAGCGGAAGCATAACAGTGCTTATATCCAGTGAAAACGGGTCCGACATAAGCAGAAACATAAGCGGAAGCATAACAGCGCTTATATCCAGTGAAAACGGGTCCGATATAAGCATAAGCATAAGCGGAAGCATAACAGCGCTTATATCCAGTGAAAACGGGTCCGACATAAGCTTAAGCATAAGCAGAAGCATAACAGTGCTTATGTCCAGTGAAAACGGGTCCGACATAAGCATAAGCATAAGCGGAAGCATAACAGCGCTTATGTCCAGTGAAAACGGGTCCGACATAAGCATAAGCATAAGCGGAAGCATAACAGTGCTTATATCCAGTGAAAACGGGTCCGACATTAGCATAAACATAAGCGGAAGCATAACAGTGCTTATATCCAGTGAAAACGGGTCCGACATAAGCATAAGCATAAGCGGAAGCATAACAGTGCTTATATCCAGTTAAAACGGGTCCGACATAAGCATAAGCATAAGCATAAGCGAAAGCATAACAGTGCTTATATCCAGTGAAAACGGGTCTGACATAAGCATAAGCATAAGCGGAAGCATAACAGCGCTTATATCCAGTGAAAACGGGTCTGACATAAGTATAAAAATAAGCGGAAGCATAACAGTGCTTATATCCAGTGAAAACGGGTCTGACATAAGCTTAAGCATAAGCGGAAGCATAACAGTGCTTATGTCCAGTGAAGACGGGGTCTGACATAAGCATAAACATAAGCGGAAGCATAACAGCGCTTATGTCCAGTGAAAACGGGTCCGATATAAGCATAAGCATAAGCGGAAGCATAACTGCGCTTATATCCAGTGAAAACGGGTCCGATATAAGCATAAGCTTAAGCGGAAGCATAACAGCGCTTATATCCAGTGAAAACGGGTCCGACATAAGCTTAAGCATAAGCGGAAGCATAACAGTGCTTATGTCCAGTGAAGACGGGTCTGACATAAGCATAAACATAAGCGGAAGCATAACAGCGCTTATGTCCAGTGAAAACGGGTCCGATATAAGCATAAGCATAAGCGGAAGCATAACAGCGCTTATATCCAGTGAAAACGGGTCCGATATAAGCATGAGCTTAAGCGGAAGCATAACAGCGCTTATATCCAGTGAAAACGGGTCCGACATAAGCTTAAGCATAAGCGGAAGCATAACAGTGCTTATGTCCAGTGAAAACGGGTCCGATATAAGCATAAGCATAAGTGGAAGCAAAACAGCGCTTATGTCCAGTGAAAACGGGTCCGATATAAGCATAAGCATAAGTGGAAGCATAACAGCGCTTATGTCCAGTGAAAACGGGTCCGATATAAGCATAAGCATAAGTGGAAGCATAACAGTGCTTATGTCCAGTGAAAACGGGTCTCGTATAAGCATAAGCATAAGTGGAAGCAAAACAGCGCTTATGTCCAGTGAAAACGGGTCCGATATAAGCATAAGCATAAGCGGAAGCATAACAGCGCTTATGTCCAGTGAAAACGGGTCCGATATAAGCATAAGCATAAGTGGAAGCAAAACAGCGCTTATGTCCAGTGAAAACGGGTCCGACATTAGCATAAACATAAGCGGAAGCATAACAGTGCTTATGTCCAGTGAAAACGGGTCCGACATAAGCATAAGCATAAGCGGAAGCATAACAGTGCTTATATCCAGTGAAAACGGATCTGACATAAGCATAAGCATAAGCGGAAGCATAACAGTGCTTATGTTCAGTGAAAACGGGTCTGACATAAGCAGAAACATAAGCGGAGGCATAACAGTGCTTATGTCCAGTGAAAACGGGTCTGACATAAGCAGAAACATAAGCGGAAGCATAACAGTGCTTATATCCAGTGAAAACGGGTCCGACATAAGCGGAAGCATAACAGTGCTTATGTCCAGTGAAAACGGGTCCGACATAAGCATAAACATAAGCGGAAGCATAACAGTGCTTATATCCAGTGAAAACGGGTCTGACATAAGCATAAGCATAAGCGGAAGCATAACAGTGCTTATGTCCAGTGAAAACGGGTCCGACATAAGCATAAACATAAGCGGAAGCATAACAGTGCTTATATCCAGTGAAAACGGGTCTGATATAAGCATAAGCATAAGCAGAAGCATAACAGTGCTTATATCCAGTGAAAACGGGTCCGACATAAGCATAAGCATAAGCGGAAGCATAACAGTGCTTATGTCCAGTGAAAACGGGTCTGATATAAGCATAAACATAAGCGGAAGCATAACAGCGCTTATATCCAGTGAAAACGGGTCTGATATAAGCATAAGCATAAGCAGAAGCATAACAGTGCTTATGTCCAGTGAAAACGGGTCCGACATAAGCATAAGCATAAGCGGAAGCATAACAGCGCTTATGTCCAGTGAAAACGGGTCCGACATAAGCATAAGCATAAGCGGAAGCATAACAGTGCTTATATCCAGTGAAAACGGGTCCGACATAAGCATAAGCATAAGCGGAAGCATAACAGTGCTTATATCCAGTGAAAACGGGTCCGACATTAGCATAAACATAAGCGGAAGCATAACAGTGCTTATATCCAGTGAAAACGGGTCCGACATAAGCATAAGCATAAGCGGAAGCATAACAGTGCTTATATCCAGTGAAAACGGGTCTGACATAAGTATAAAAATAAGCGGAAGCATAACAGTGCTTATATCCAGTGAAAACGGGTCTGACATAAGCTTAAGCATAAGCGGAAGCATAACAGTGCTTATGTCCAGGGAAGACGGGTCTGACATAAGCATAAACATAAGCGGAAGCATAACAGCGCTTATGTCCAGTGAAAACGGGTCCGATATAAGCATAAGCATAAGCGGAAGCATAACTGCGCTTATATCCAGTGAAAACGGGTCCGATATAAGCATAAGCTTAAGCGGAAGCATAACAGCGCTTATATCCAGTGAAAACGGGTCCGACATAAGCTTAAGCATAAGCGGAAGCATAACAGTGCTTATGTCCAGTGAAGACGGGTCTGACATAAGCATAAACATAAGCGGAAGCATAACAGCGCTTATGTCCAGTGAAAACGGGTCCGATATAAGCATAAGCATAAGCGGAAACATAACAGCGCTTATATCCAGTGAAAACGGGTCCGATATAAGCATAAGCTTAAGCGGAAGCATAACAGCGCTTATATCCAGTGAAAACGGGTCCGACATAAGCTTAAGCATAAGCGGAAGCATAACAGTGCTTATGTCCAGTGAAAACGGGTCCGATATAAGCATAAGCATAAGCATAAGTGGAAGCAAAACAGCGCTTATGTCCAGTGAAAACGGGTCCGATATAAGCATAAGCATAAGTGGAAGCATAACAGCGCTTATGTCCAGTGAAAACGGGTCCGATATAAGCATAAGCATAAGTGGAAGCATAACAGTGCTTATGTCCAGTGAAAACGGGTCTCGTATAAGCATAAGCATAAGTGGAAGCAAAACAGCGCTTATATCCAGTGAAAACGGGTCTGATATAAGCATAAGCATAAGCAGAAGCATAACAGTGCTTATGTCCAGTGAAAACGGGTCCGACATAAGCATAAGCATAAGCGGAAGCATAACAGCGCTTATGTCCAGTGAAAACGGGTCCGACATAAGCATAAGCATAAGCGGAAGCATAACAGTGCTTATATCCAGTGAAAACGGGTCCGACATAAGCATAAGCATAAGCGGAAGCATAACAGTGCTTATATCCAGTGAAAACGGGTCCGACATTAGCATAAACATAAGCGGAAGCATAACAGTGCTTATATCCAGTGAAAACGGGTCCGACATAAGCATAAGCATAAGCGGAAGCATAACAGTGCTTATATCCAGTTAAAACGGGTCCGACATAAGCATAAGCATAAGCGAAAGCATAACAGTGCTTATATCCAGTGAAAACGGGTCCGACATAAGCATAAGCATAAGCGGAAGCATAACAGCGCTTATATCCAGTGAAAACGGGTCTGACATAAGTATAAAAATAAGCGGAAGCATAACAGTGCTTATATCCAGTGAAAACGGGTCTGACATAAGCTTAAGCATAAGCGGAAGCATAACAGTGCTTATGTCCAGTGAAGACGGGTCTGACATAAGCATAAACATAAGCGGAAGCATAACAGCGCTTATGTCCAGTGAAAACGGGTCCGATATAAGCATAAGCATAAGCGGAAGCATAACTGCGCTTATATCCAGTGAAAACGGGTCCGATATAAGCATAAGCTTAAGCGGAAGCATAACAGCGCTTATATCCAGTGAAAACGGGTCCGACATAAGCTTAAGCATAAGCGGAAGCATAACAGTGCTTATGTCCAGTGAAGACGGGTCTGACATAAGCATAAACATAAGCGGAAGCATAACAGCGCTTATGTCCAGTGAAAACGGGTCCGATATAAGCATAAGCATAAGCGGAAACATAACAGCGCTTATATCCAGTGAAAACGGGTCCGATATAAGCATAAGCTTAAGCGGAAGCATAACAGCGCTTATATCCAGTGAAAACGGGTCCGACATAAGCTTAAGCATAAGCGGAAGCATAACAGTGCTTATGTCCAGTGAAAACGGGTCCGATATAAGCATAAGCATAAGCATAAGTGGAAGCAAAACAGCGCTTATGTCCAGTGAAAACGGGTCCGATATAAGCATAAGCATAAGTGGAAGCATAACAGCGCTTATGTCCAGTGAAAACGGGTCCGATATAAGCATAAGCATAAGTGGAAGCATAACAGTGCTTATGTCCAGTGAAAACGGGGTCTCGTATAAGCATAAGCATAAGTGGAAGCAAAACAGCGCTTATGTCCAGTGAAAACGGGTCCGATATAAGCATAAGCATAAGCGGAAGCATAACAGCGCTTATGTCCAGTGAAAACGGGTCCGATATAAGCATAAGCATAAGTGGAAGCAAAACAGCGCTTATGTCCAGTGAAAACGGGTCCGACATTAGCATAAACATAAGCGGAAGCATAACAGTGCTTATATCCAGTGAAAACGGGTCCGACATAAGCATAAGCATAAGCGGAAGCATAACAGTGCTTATATCCAGTGAAAACGGATCTGACATAAGCATAAGCATAAGCGGAAGCATAACAGTGCTTATGTTCAGTGAAAACGGGTCTGACATAAGCAGAAACATAAGCGGAGGCATAACAGTGCTTATGTCCAGTGAAAACGGGTCTGACATAAGCAGAAACATAAGCGGAAGCATAACAGTGCTTATATCCAGTGAAAACGGGTCCGACATAAGCGGAAGCATAACAGTGCTTATGTCCAGTGAAAACGGGTCCGACATAAGCATAAACATAAGCGGAAGCATAACAGTGCTTATGTCCAGTGAAAACGGGTCTGATATAAACATAAACATAAGCGGAAGCATAACAGTGCTTATGTCCAGTGAAAACGGGTCCGACATAAGCAAAATATAAGCGGAAGCATAACAGTGCTTATGTGCAGTGAAAACGGGTCTGACATAAGCAGAAGCATAAGCGGAAGCATAACAGTGCTTATGTCCAGTGAAAACGGGTCTGATATAAGCATAAACATAAGCGGAAGCATAACAGTGCTTATATCCAGTGAAAACGGGTCTGACATAAGCATAAGCATAAGCGGAAGCATAACAGTGCTTATGTCCAGTGAAAACGGGTCCGACATAAGCATAAACATAAGCGGAAGCATAACAGTGCTTATATCCAGTGAAAACGGGTCTGATATAAGCATAAGCATAAGCAGAAGCATAACAGTGCTTATATCCAGTGAAAACGGGTCCGACATAAGCATAAGCATAAGCGGAAGCATAACAGTGCTTATGTCCAGTGAAAACGGGTCTGATATAAGCATAAACATAAGCGGAAGCATAACAGCGCTTATATCCAGTGAAAACGGGTCTGATATAAGCATAAGCATAAGCAGAAGCATAACAGTGCTTATATCCAGTGAAAACGGGTCCGACATAAGCATAAGCATAAGCGGAAGCATAACAGTGCTTATGTCCAGTGAAAACGGGTCTGATATAAGCATAAACATAAGCGGAAGCATAACAGCGCTTATATCCAGTGAAAACGGGTCTGATATAAGCATAAGCATAAGCAGAAGCATAACAGTGCTTATATCCAGTGAAAACGGGTCCGATATAAGCATAAGCATAAGCGGAAGCATAACAGCGCTTATATCCAGTGAAAACGGGTCTGATATAAGCATAAGCATAAGCAGAAGCATAACAGCGCTTATATCCAGTGAAAACGGGTCTGATATAAGCATAAGCAGAAGCAGAAGCATAACAGTGCTTATATCCAGTGAAAACGGGTCCGACATAAGCATAAGCATAAGCGGAAGCATAACAGTGCTTATGTCCAGTGAAAACGGGTCTGATATAAGCATAAACATAAGCGGAAGCATAACAGCGCTTATATCCAGTGAAAACGGGTCTGATATAAGCATAAGCATAAGCAGAAGCATAACAGTGCTTATATCCAGTGAAAACGGGTCCGATATAAGCATAAGCATAAGCGGAAGCATAACAGCGCTTATATCCAGTGAAAACGGGTCCGATATAAGCATAAGCATAAGCGGAAGCATAACTGCGCTTATATCCAGTGAAAACGGGTCTGATATAAGCATAAGCATAAGCAGAAGCATAACAGTGCTTATATCCAGTGAAAACGGGTCCGACATAAGCATAAGCATAAGCGGAAGCATAACAGTGCTTATGTCCAGTGAAAACGGGTCTGATATAAGCATAAACATAAGCGGAAGCATAACAGTGCTTATGTCCAGTGAAAACGGGTCTGATATAAGCATAAACATAAGCGGAAGCATATGCATTAAGGATTAATCTTATGTCAATGTTCCTTTTCACTTTGAGATAAATACAACTTTACTTAGTCGGAATGCACTTCGCCTTTTCCCATAGCCTATGGTGTGATCATGACTGTTTGACGATGATTTTGTAAATTTTATTTTCGGCACATTCCACGTCAACAAAACTGCTTTTCGCGGCTTTATTTTCTTCTTTTTCTCAATTGTCAATAGCTTATTAATCTGCTAACTTTTCCCCATTCCTTCACCTGTCCTTTCCTTTCTCGTCCACATTTGCAAAACTGTCTGCCATGTTGGATATTCTCCATGACGTCAGCTGGCTTCTGTACCCTAATAGATCCTCCGCCTCGCTTTGACGCGCTGATTCATGAAAGCGAGTCTTCCATGAATCAATCAGTTCACCGGAACCAGTTTCAACCAGTCAACCAGTTTCCGCAAGGTCCGCATAGTTACTAAAAATAACTTTTTTCAGAGTAAAGATATCCCAAAGGCGTTATTGGGAGACCCCCTCTCTGTCCAATTATTATCTCTTGATCATAGGTAATGAATAATTCAAATGCGCGTAGAATTCAGTATATTGTATAAAAAGTGGTTGGTGTTTGGTCCTTTTGTTTTAGCCATAGGAACAGTCCTGTTTGAAACAAGGTTTGGCTCTTTTAGCAAGTCACCTTCCGTTGAAGCTGCTAAGTTTATCCAAGCTGTAGAGAAGTTATTCGAAGTGACGCTTAAACTTGTCGCCATCCCTCCTTGGGTCGACAAGATCTACAGAGTAAAACCAATTCAGGAGTTCTATGAGTGCATGGATGTGATGTACAGTTTTGCTGACAACTGTATCGAGAAAAAGTTGGAAGAAATACGAGAAAAACTTGAAAATGGAGACGTGCAAGACGAAGATGCGGCGGAGTTTTTGACCTTCTTGATCAGAAGAGATGACATCACTTCAAAAGAAATAACAGCAAACTTGGTTGAAGTATTGATGGCTGCAGTAGAGACGGTAAGATATCATGAGATACATGTCGTCAATCACATTTGATGTAATTGTTGATTTACACCTTGTTTAAAGAAAAGTACAGCTCAATAGCTTTTATTTGAATGGTCGCACTTCAGGATTTTATCCACAGACACAAAAGTTAGAACCACTTTGTACAGCATAATGAACAGTACCACAGGAAAGTACAGCTCAATAGCTTTCATTTGAGTGGTCACACTTTAGGATTTCATCCGCAGACTCAAAAGTTAGAACCACCTTGTACAGCATAATATACAGTACCACAGGAAAGTACAGCTCAATAGCTTTCATTTGAATGGTCACACTTTAGGATTTCATCCACAGACTCAAAAGTTAGAACCACTTTGTACAGCATAATGAACAGTATCACAGGAAAGTACAGCTCAGTAGCTTTCATTTGAATGGTCACACTTTAGGATTTTATCCACAGACAGAAAAGTTGGAACCACTTTGTACATCATAATGAACAGTACCACAGGAAAGTACTGTTCATTCGATGTTCATTAGCTTTCATTTGAATGGGCACACTTTAGGATTTTACCCACAGACACAAAAGTAATAACCACTTTGTACGTCATAATAAACAGAACCATAGGATAGTATTGAGAAAAAGCTTTCATTTAAATGGTCACAAAGACTTAGTCTGAAGTGCCAGTCGTTTTCTCGCTCTACCCCCTGTGGGCGCATTCGCATTTGTAATGATCCGGCACAGACATAAAAGATAGAACTGCATGTTAACATTATTTTAATACGCAATTGTATTTTGCAGACCTCAAACACGATTATGTGGACTTTGTACTCGCTTGCAAGAAATCCCGACGTGCAAAAACGGCTTCACGAGGAAGTGACGTCGGTTCTCAAACCAGGAGAGCGTGCAACACCATCCGCTTTACAACACATGCCATTCCTTAGAGGATGTATCAAAGAGACCCTAAGGTAATCTGTCTGCCCCATTTATTACTACAGTTGAACTTCTATGTTCGACTACCTCTAAGCCACCTCGTGGCTTAAGCGACCATCTCTCCTAAGCGACCACTGTTCCCAAATACCAAATTTCTTCAAGTCAAATATCTATAGTTGAAATCTCCCGTAAGCGACCGCGACTACTTTTAGCGCTGGCGATTTGAATTTTTCTATTTGATTTTTTTTAACCGCTGGTAAGAAACCACTCGCCTATATTTCGATGTAAATGCGGAGCAAATTGAATCATGTGTAACAGAACAAGTTCAGGGCAAAAAACTGCCACTCGTCCGCTCGTCTGAGACAAGTATTTCTTGATCTCGGACAAGTGGATTTCCAAAAGCACTTGTCCGACGGGACGAGTACAATTTACCAGGAGAAATTTGTCTCGTTTTTCACTAGGTTGTAAGTTTCCCAAGCATCTCTGGACTTGGTAAACTAACCTGGTTTCCGCGAATTTCTGTTTCGTTTTACTCAAAAACGTACCCGTTTTCCGACCGTGCAAATTTCTTGAGCACATGTTTTTATTTAGCCTGGTTACTAAAGATAACCAAGATGGCCGCTTGTTTAAAGACTCTTCTTTGGCTTCGAATTCGTCCATCTTCGTTGTTCCTTCATTGCTAAAAGCTTCAAAATGTCCCACAAAGATAGGGAGTACTGTTTCAACACAGGTATTTTGACAATTTGAGGCTAAAGGTGGCCAGACACGAGGGGTCATGTAGCAGGGACCTGTCGCAGCGACATGTAGCAGCGAGAAAAAAATGTGTAGTACACACTGAGGGACATGTAGCAGGGACGTGCAGCGGGGACATGTATCAGGGACAAAATCACAGCGCTTGCTCACACATGAAAATGTTGCGGGGACATGTCTCAAGGACATGTTGCAGCGACACGTCCCCTCGTGTGAACTGATACTTTCACAATTGTGCAACGCCAGTTTTGGGGACATTTTGTCCCCGCGACTTGTCCCATGAAGTTCAACAAGTTGAACTCTGTGCGACATGTCTCGGGGACAAATGACCCCAAAATTGGCGTTGCACAATTGTGAAAGTATCAGTTCACACGAGGGGACGTGTCGCTGCAACATGTCCCTGAGACATGTCCCCGCAACATTTTCATGTGTGTGCAAGCGCTATGATTTTGTCCCTGCTACATGTCCCCGCCGCATGTCCCTGCTACATGTCCCTCAGTGTGTACTACACAAATTTTTGTCGCTGTTACATGTCGCTGCGACATGTCCCTGCTACATGACCCCTCGTGTCTGACCACCTTAAATTTTACAATTTATAAACACAACGCTCACGTTCGTGCGTGACGAGAATACGTGTTTCATGCGGATCCTTATTCTGCAATTTGATTTTTGGCCTCGGAGTCACTCTGGTAGCTCTGTTAGAGAACAAGACTCACTTTTCTACACCATCCAAAGTTAAAGAATGTTTGCTCCACATTGTACGTATACCTCAAATAAATAGAATGTTCAATTTCAAGGCTCAAAATGTCTGGTCAACTTAAATCACCGAAAAGTATCATCTGTTTCAGATGTTCCCACAGATAAGCCGCACCCCCAATTTTGTGCAATTTTTACGGTACGTTGTAAATTTGTTTTACCGCTACATTTTTTTTATTGGATTTATTCATTTTTTGGACGAGTGAATTTCACTTTCAGACAACCAAAATTTGAGTGGCACTCCAATGGACAAGCGAAAAGAAAAAAAGTTTTTTTCCCTGAAGTTCAATAAAACTATGAATGAATTTTGTCCTTTTAACCACACCTTCAAAATGATACAATATTTTGCGCTGATGGGTGCTTTGTATATTGAAATTACTACAGGTAAGACCCTCTGTGGTCTGACCTGAGAAGGCCCGTTTACACATGCGATTTTTGTCGCTCTCTCCAATGCAACTTTTGTCGCAAGTGTATACTAGCGGCGATTTTCTGTGCAATTCGGGTGCGACATTTGCTTTGATTTGCTGTGATTTTGCAAAAATCGCCGCCAAACATGTTCGAAACCTCCATCGCGCGACAAATCGCGCCCAAATCGCACTAATCGCACCTCTCATTAGCGACCACTTCCTGTATGCGACCACCTCCCGTCAGCGACCACCTCCGGTATGCGACAACCTCCCGTAAGCGACCACCTGCTGTATGCGACAACCTCCCGTAAGCGACCCCCTCCTGTATGCGACCACCTCCCGTAAGCGACCACCTCCCGTAAGCGACCACCTCCCGTAAGCGACCACCTCCTGTATGCGACCACCTTGGCCTTGCATTTTTGGTTGTCGCTTGCGGAAGGATTGACTGTAAAACTAGAAATACGTGTCTCGCAGATCCTCGCGAAGCTCGCAACATTTTAGCGATGTGCGCCTTTTTGAAGTTTGTGAGTGCTATCTCCCAAAATTAACCTGTTCCCTTTACATACTTCTGTAGCTGTTGTGTGTATCAAATAATTGCTAATTCAATTCACTATTCGCTTGAATGGTTGAGATTGCAGGAGTTAATAGGATACAGGTCACGAGAATTACGAAATTGATTACAAAAGTTAAACATGAATATTCAAGATGAAGCAAAATATTCTTTGCAAATATCATAAGCAATGTATGCGAGAAAATCAATAATGATCAATTTACAGCATGTACTAAGAGCTACTAAGACAATAGTTTCCAGTGTTGGAGTACTATTTTTTTATATTGAAAAATATCCTCTTATGATCTGCGTGTCAGTTGTTCAGCTACTTGAAATCTTTTTTTTTTTTTTGAAAAAGGTACATTAAAGAATAATTTATGGAGGGTTGTATATAAGCTTAAGATTGCTTGCCTTTAAATGTAGGTTGTTTCAATTGAAGAGCATTTAATAAAGAGCGGATTAAAGTGCGGTGATTTGAGCTAGATTTCTAGCTTAATCGTTCTTCTTCTTTGAGCCTTTCCTGTAATCAGTGTTTGCTCTCGTTGCGTCTATAAACAGAATTCAGAATTCTAATGGAGGCATTTGGTCAGGCTGTTCGAAGTCTTTGTAATCGATGCTGTCGTTGTTTCTTCGTTGCTCAATCGCGTTGAATTTCAAGTCGCCGTTCTCGCTCCAGCGGAGTTTCGGTGGTTAATCTTCTCGAGAAAGGATTTCAAGCCACCTGTTCAATCCAGCGTTGTTGTATTTGCTGTTCTTTCTCATTTGCATCAGAAATTGGTCGTGTTTCACCGAGAGCGGGGGGGGGGGGGGGGGGGGGGGGGAGGGTTAGAAGCCTATCCCATGATGCAACGCAACGAGTTACCGGCGACATTTGAAGCGAATAAACAAACTTTTTGTAAAATCTCATATTTCGGTGATTTTGCCGGTAGTCTCATTTTATGGTTTTAATTATGGGAGACTTGGGAATCAGAGAAATAGTTCGTTGGTAACAGAAAAGAACTAAAATGCAAGAATTTTATTTATATTTTTAAGTTTAATCCTCGTTTCTCATCCTTAGAAAATATCATTTTCCGCTCGCAGGAAAATGGCGATCATCCCCGAAAATACCAGGAAAGTGCAGTTGTACCTCCTCCTTAATCGAAGCATCACTAGCATTTTAACATTAATAACGTATTCCTTAATATCATAACGACTTAAAACATCAGATCCCTCCAGAACCCTCCAGGTTTATTCAAGCTGAATAAAACCATCAAAGTGTGGGTACTTTCAGCCAATGCTTTGAATTGACGGCGAGCTGATTTAGGAAATTCGCGCACGTTTGCAGAGTTGAATATGAAAATTCTTTGAGGAATAAAACGAATTTAGACCGAAGCAAGTTCAAGTAAATGAGTATAAAAAGGGTTACATTGTATTTCCAAAAGCCGTCTTGAACAAAGGTTATAGCGGAAAAAATCTTGGCAAATGCGTAAGTGCTGAAAGCTCAAATCAGTTCAAAACACGTAGCAAAATTAAATATATGCGCGCGCTATATCGCGCGCTATATCGCGCGTACAAGCTAGCTGTACGCGTCAGTTACAGTTTTTCCTATCGTTGACATCAGAACTACTGTGTCTAGCTAAAACCGTGGATAAAACAAATAGCTATTAAGAGAAGAACTTTTTTCCCAAAGGTTTTCAGTTTTTTAGAGCACTTATTTGGTTAACACAGTGCAAGAGTGTCGTCATATGCGTGGACAAGCAGTTGGATGCTTACGCGTTCAAGCGCGCGCAAATTTCGTTTGTCGTGTCATCCTTCAAACAAATTTTCGAAAGCATGTATCTGTTCGTTGCAAGAGAAGTTTACTTAACATTGCAAATCCTGACAAAAGAAGACCGACAGACAAGAGGCCTTGAAAAGGGTGTCTTGACAGCCACTGCTTGCCTCGGCGATCACTGGCAAATGCGAGGTAACGTGATGAGACATTATGGGATAGGCTTCCAACCCCCGGCCGCCTCCATGAATAAACATGAGAGCGCGCCATTGTCAGCGGTCACGATTTTTGTTGCTAGGCAACTGCACGACATCTTCAGTATATATATATATATATATATATATATATATATACTAGAAATACGTGTCTCGCAGAACCTCGCGAAGCTCGGGGGAGGATGCACTGCAAAATTTTAGCGATGTGGGCCTTTTTGAAGTTTGTGAGTGCTATCTCCCAAAATTAACCTGTACCCTTTACATACTTCTGTAGCTGTTGTTCTATGTACTGTGTATCAAATAATTGCTAATTCAATTCACTATTCGCTTGAATGGCTGAGATTGCAGGAGTTAATAGGATACAGGTCATGAGAATTACGAAATTGATTAAAAAAGTTAAACATGAATATTCAAGATGAAGCAACATATTCTTTGCAAATATCATAAGCAATTTATGCGAGAATATCAATAATGATCAATTTACAGCATGTACTAAGACAATAGTTTCCAGTGTTTGAATACCAATTTTTTATATTGAAAAATATCCTCTTATGATCTGCCTGTCAGTTGTTCAGCTACTTGAAATCTTTTTTTTTTTTGCAAAAGGTAGATTAAAGAATAATTTATGGAGGGTTGTATATAAGCTTAAGATTGCTTGCCTTTAAATGTAGGTTGTTTCAATTGAAGAGTATTAAAGGGCGGATTAAAGTGCGGTGATTTGAGCTAGATTTCTTAATCGTTCTTCTTCTTTGAGCCTTTCCTGTAATCAGTGTTTGCTCTCGTTGCGTCTATAGAACAGGGGGGGGGGGGGGGGGGGGGGTTGGAAGCCTATCCCATGATGCAACGCAACGAGTTACCAGCGACATTTGAAGCGAATAAACAAACGTTTTGTAAAATCTCATATTTCGGTGATTTTGCCGGTAGTCCATTTTATGGTTTTAATTATGGGAGACTTGGGAATCAGAGAAATAGTTCGTTGGTAACAGAAAAGAACAACAATGCAAGAATTTCATTTATATTTCTTAGTTTAATCCTCGTTTCTCATCCTTAGACAATATCATTTTCCACTCGCAGGAAAATGGCGATCATCCCCGAAAATACCAGGAAAGTGCAGTTGTACCTCCTTCTTAATCGAAGCATCACTAGCATTTTAACATTAATAACGTATTCCTTAATATCATAACGACTTAAAACATCAGATCCCTCCAGATCCCTCCAGGTTTTTCAAGCTGAATAAAACCATTAAAGTGTGGGTACTTTCAGTTAGTGCTTTGAATTGACGGCGAGCTGATTTAGGAAATTCGCGCACGTTTGCAGAGTTGAATATAAAAATTCTTTGAGGAATAAAACGAATTTCAAGTAAGGAAGTTCAAGTAAATGAGTATAAAAAGGGTTACATTGTATTTCCAATAGCCGTCTTGAACAAAGGTTATAGCGGAAAAAATCTTGGCAAATGCATCAGTGATGAAAGCTCAAATCAGTACAAAACACGCAGCAAAATTAAAAATATGCGCGCGCTATATCGCGCGTACAAGCTAGCTGTACGCGTCAGTTACAGTTTTTCCTGTCGTTGACATCAGAACTACTGTGTCTAGCTAAAACCGTGGATACTGAAACAAATAGCTATTAAGAGAAGAACTTTTTTCCAAAGGTTTTCAGTTTTTTAGAGCACTTATTTGGTTTACACAGTGCAAGAGTGTCGTCATATGCGTGGACAAGCAGTTGGATGCTTACGCGTTCAAGCGCGCGCAAATTTCGTTTGTCGTGTCATCACACAAACTCTATGTATTCTTACAATCTAAGAAACTCAACATATAATTTATTTGTACCAAGACCGTATACTGAGGCTGGAAAAAATAGCTTCCACTATAGAGGGGCAGTTCTCTGGAATAGTCTATCCAATACTATGAAAGGGCAGACAAGCCTGAAATCGTTTTTATCATATTTGTAATTTAGTATAGTTTTAATGACCATTTTTATTTTTTATTGCATGATTTTTGCACGGCTCTCTGGAAGAGCATTTTTTATGATGAGATTCCGTGAATAAATAAAGATGATTGATTGATCCTTCAAACAAATTTTCGAAAGCATGTATCTGTTCGTTGCAAGAGAAGTTTTCTTGACATTGCAAATCCTGACAAAAGAAGACCGACAGACAAGAGGCCTTGAAAAGGGTGTCTTGACAGCCACTGCTTGCCTCGGCGAACACTGGCAAATGCGAGGTCACGTGATGAGACATTATGGGATAGGCTTCCAACCCCCAACCGTCAGACCGGCCGCCTCCATGAATAAACATGAGAGCGCGCCATTGTCAGCGGTCGCGATTTTTGTTGCTAGGCAACTGCAGGACATCTTCAGTATATATATATAAACTTTTCGCTCGATTGCGCGCGGCTCAGCTCCCGAGACCCGAGCACCCGAGCGGCCTTCGGCCGCCAAATTTATTAACCTCGCTACGCTCGGGCCTTCGGCCCTCGCTTCGCGAGGAATAAACATTTCGCTCGATTGCGCACGGCTCAGCTCCCGAGACCCGAGCACCCGAGCGGCCTTCGGCCGCCAAATTTATTAACCTCGCTACGCTCGGGCCTTCGGCCCTCGCTTCGCGAGGAACTAGTTGACTAGTTAGATTTATAAGAGTTCATCAGACTAAGTCTTTACCAAAATAACAACAAGGCTACAAAAATATAAAGAAGCACGAAGTAGAAACGAATGAATACAAAGCGAAGTTACGTGTAATAAAAAGGAAAATAAACGGAATAAATATCGGGTATAATGAAACTACAGCTGAGAACTGCAGCCATCAAGACAAACTGTAAACACGACATTTTGTATGATGAACCAAGGTTTGTAGAATAATATTTTCCTTAGTTGGGAAAAGATTTGAGAGTACTTACAGCTATTCCCATGCAGCAAGTCTCCAACGTATGCCTGCTCAATTCTGACGCCACGAAGAACGAAACATTCGTGATTATGGACAAAAAAACTTAATTACTGTCACTTTGACAACAAATCAAACCTAGGACTAGACTTCAAAGTGAATTGTAGAACTGTCAACAAAACATCAAGCTATCGATCACGAGCAAGTGAGCTAATTATATCGCCATGTATTTTTTTTTCCTCGTGTTCAGCAACAAGTCGTTGAATTCAAGCGACGAAAACGGCCCGATAAAAAATCCATGGCTCAAAACGTCGCTGGCAGTGATTTCAATTACAATGATCTTTGTAAAACTTACTCAACTTTCTGAAAAAAAAGTCTCCACTGTGATTAATCCACTGTCAATTTTATCATCATGAACACATGAACAAAGACTGAAAGAGAATACTTTCCGACATCTTTTAGCACAAAGAAGAAAACAACCGTGAATAATAAGAGCGAATGTGATGCAAAAATTCAACATAATAAAGCTCACCATTCCGCCTTCTACATTATGAGGAAACCTAATGGCAAGTTCTGAAGTTCCATAAAAGAGAAAAAAGCGTAAAAGCTTACTAAATCCACGGCAAGGAAGCAAAAACGTTTGCTCGATCGCACACAATGTGGTCTGTAGGTGTCCGCGCGTGTACACGCAAAGGTCAGCGGTAATCCTGACTGAGCATGAGTAAATGTCGATCTTGTACAATCCAGATTTTGAATTGCGCGAGTTCACGCGTGGATATTGTGAAACTCATGAAGGCTTTCACAAGTGAACAAGCCCGGTGATCCCCATTTTTTATTGTTTCAATATTTTTTCCTTATTAAGAGGAAAAGTCACACAAAATTTAAAAAAATTCTGTGGAGGGAATTTTTCACCACTCACAAATTGTCTTTTTTTTTACGTTTTTAAAAAATCTGCTCCAAGGAATTTTTTTTAAAATAATTTTACACTTTCGTCTTTAAGTGCCAAACGTTTTCACGTTAAAAAAAATGGGGGTCACCGAGTTAATTTTTGAGTTATAAGCCTCAAAAGCTAAATAGTAGGTCTGAATGATCCCCACATATCGTTATCATGGTAACCATCGATGACGAAATAATAGTCACTTTTGGTCAACAACTAAATGTACATTTTAATTTTACCATAATTTAATTATGACCTTGGCCTAATGTTTTGTTATAATTTTCCAAAGTTTATACAGTCAAAAAGCCGAAAACTGTTACGAGCCACCTTAATACGAACATCCGATTAACACGGACTCGCGCTTAATACAGACTTCCGCTTAATACGGACACCCCGTTTCTACGGACACTTAGTTTCTTGTACAAAGCCACTTCATTATCCCTGCTTTATGAGACGGACACCCCGTTTTTACAGACAGTTTTCTTGGTCCCATCTGGAAGCCCGTACACTTTCTCCGGCTAAAATTCACCCGCTGAATACGGACATTCCTTTATTCGGGACAGTTTTCTTCCTTCAAACCAAGAAAAACTAAGGTCAATATTGTGATCAAAATTTTTTTCACTTTGTTTCTCTTTTTTATTTGTGCTCGTTTATGGTTACGTTTTTAATAAAACAATTGTTCTACTCGGGCTTGCCGGATATGAAATGATTATAAACAAATTTCTTATCCGTCAGGCCTACGTGGAAGAATTGTTAATTATTGCTGTTCATTAGTTAAACACGAAGTTCCGGTATAAAAGGCTGAGCTCCTCCCCCATTTCACACATTTTGGGTGTGAAATGCAAATTTAGGCGTCTTTCAGTCACAAAACGTGGTTAACTTGCACGTCCTTTGAACATAATTTGCTTCAAAAATCTGATTCTGATATAGCTTTTATAAAGTTTTTCCAAATTGTGTTAGCAATGGTCTTAGTAATGACGCATGTTATTTGTCAGTTGTTAATGCTTCAGTGGTTGATTGACGACTGGAGGTGAGAATGGCCAGGCCAGGCTCCTTTTATACCCGAACTTCGTCTTTAAAATAACTCTTGTGCTTGTCTTTAGGTTGTATCCAGTCGCCTTTGTAAATGGTCGCTTTCTCTTAGAAGACATAGTCATTCAAGGCTATCGTATTCCTCCAGATGTAAGTCGGCCAACTACCTAACAGCCCTAAAAGTGCTATAACTGCAGTGCACATGTGACATGTTGTTCTTGCAACCTGCAATCCCGCGCCGTTCGTCGAGGAAAGAAAGAAATCGCGCATGTAACGCTGTTTCTTTTTTGTGATTTTTATCCCAGAGAAAGTTTGAAGAAGAAAATCGTAAGTGCTACGGGGGTTTGGATACCCGATCTTAAGTAGCATATACTTTGGCGATTTTATAACTATGTTTTCTCTGTATTTCATGACCAGTTCGAGAAGCTATATCAAACACTCGAAAGAGTGTTTCATCAGGTATCCAAACACCTCGAAGCAGATTTAAAACAACTTGGCTGCGCCTCGTGTTTCAAGCCACTTCTCTGTGTTTGGATATCCTGATGAACCACTCTTCTCCGTGTTTGATATATCACTTGGATACTCGTTCAACACTCTTTCCCGTAAATACAGCGAAAACGAAGGAATAAAAATGATCGCCCAAATATATAATAGTTAGGTCGCGGGGGATACCTGGCCATGAATATATTTATAAGGCAAAATTTTGGCAGGGGTGTCACTTTTAAAAGCTTTATATCTTGGGCCTTTAGAAGCCGATTTCACTAAAACTTGACAGATATGTTGAAGAATAACGAGATGTGAGAGTTCACGAGTACTAGTTATTCTTTATTCAATGAATCGCGCTTTACGGTAATGCTGTAATGTACGTAAGGTAAAATTTGTAAAACGTGATTTTGTGTCCAAGTTTGCTCCTCGAGAAAAACACAAAGCAAGTTGACTTCACCACTCACTGATCCGTCAAAATGTCTATTGTATTATATCTGAAGCCATTTTTTTTTTATTTCAACTTTAATTAAAAGTTATTAGCTTTTAAGGGAGTAAAATTGTCCATGTTAGAATTTGATGCCTCATATCTTCCCCTTGAAAGCCTTTTTAAAAGTTTTGCGTCGGAAATGACGATCTACAATGCACCTAGTTTACCTCCCTGCCGTGTCATCTTATGAAATTCTATATCCCGCCGCGCTGAATTGTTGGACACAGAATTGCTTGTTTTTACGCTTCCGAAGGCTTCCCGAGCAAACACGAATGCAAAAGTATATTTATGGTAATTTTGCTAATTTTAATCCACAGGCTATTGTCAACACTTCATACAGAAAGAACAATGCGTTGCAATATAGTGTATTTTTCCAGACAGCGCTTTTTATTATTGATGCAGAAACATAACGGAGCCTGTTCGTGAATATTTCGCGCATTTTCGGTATCAGCCGTCGCACTTCGTGCATACTCTTTTCGTACTCTTTTTGAACTTGATGAATGATTAATGTATAAGAAACCCTCTTTCTCGTGTTTGGTATATTATTTCCGACCCTCTTGTTAGGGCAATGCGTGGGTTGGCACAATATGTCCAAACAACATTATCAACGTCCTTGTGATTTCTTATGTTTTTCTCTGTTTCTCCTCCAGACGATGATTTGTACCC
Source organism: Cladopsammia gracilis (assembly GCA_022457155.1). NCBI lineage: Eukaryota > Metazoa > Cnidaria > Anthozoa > Scleractinia > Dendrophylliidae > Cladopsammia > Cladopsammia gracilis. The sequence continues at coordinate 410,297 of JAJGOT010000057.1, read as the reverse complement.
CTCTGTACGCAATGGGCCGTGATCCTCAGCTTTTTGATGACCCGCTGGCGTACAAACCCGAGAGGTGGCTGAGGGATGATACACACAAGCCCCCATATCACGCTTTTGCCTTCGTCCCCTTTGGATTTGGCACCAGAATGTGCCTTGGTAATGCGTCAGTCAATACGAGCAGTGCCATGCTACCCCCCCTCCCCGGACACAACCCCTGGTTGTGGCATTTTATGAAAAAAGAAAATTGGTATATGCCCCATGCAAAAAAGCTGTGTAAATGCGCTGGGGAAAAAATTAAAAAAAATTCTTCGAATCTTAGCCTGTTCCAGGCGTTCAGATAGTGGGGAAAGCGCGCACCGCTCGCTTTTCTTCGCGCCTTCCACAACTACTCGTGCTTTCCCCACTATCTGAACGCCTGGAACAGGCCATTTGAATCTCAACTCATCCAAAAGTTCCGAAGGTAAACTAAGTTAACAGAGAAGTGTTTTTCCATACTTTTCCTCTAATTACCAATAAGAGCAAGTTCACAACAAGGATTCTTTGAGGTCGAGAAAAACGAGGATGTCAAATTCCCCGGGTACACTGAGGGTAGGCTAACCCCGACCCCGTGATTCGAACGCGAGCAAATGCCAGACTAATGCCCGACGTAGGGGAGTTGGGGGGGGGGGGGAGGGGGGTTCACTGCTGGTATTGACTGGTACATAAGTACATACATTGCCGGCAGGCTGGGCAATGGCTTGACAGAAAGCATTATAATGTCAAGTAAGAATATGGATAGATGATCCAGTTGTAAACCCTGTTCTCAGGATTAAACGTTGGATGAGGTTCTTGTTTCTCTTGTTCAAAAGCTTTCTACCCCCCTCTCCCCCCGGGACTCCCTTATAAAAGACAAGGGTGCGCGTCGTACCCGCTTAGGGTGCTAAAATCTAAAATGACCACCATTAGAATTACCGCGGTACAGCAACTTTAAGAATTGGTACCTCTTAGGGCTAAAAATTCTTTTGAGCCATGCCTATCAAACAAGATTCTGGTACCTTTTTGGGGTGTCTTTCGAAAATTTCCGCCAAGCACCCCCGTCATTTTTATATAGGGGGTCCCCCCGGGGGTTTCGAAGCCCCAACAAGCGCACCTCCCCTAAATTTGTTTTGTTTCTATTTTTGTCGAACAGGGCGCCGTGTGGCCGAATTAGAGATGCATCTTCTTCTATCACAGGTAGGTTGTTAACTTGGATTCTAACTAGGGCACTGATTTACTCATTCACTTCACCTCTCTTCATGCTCTACATATACATATATGACTGGCAAAATCCTTACCATGACAGTTCGTAAGTGCGAAAATAAGTGCAGTAATACAGGGGTATGCGCAGTGCTGGCTAATAAAAGATAAAACTAGTAGTTTTCAACTATTAGTAAAATGCGTTCGCACACCAGATCATATGACTGATGTATGACAGCGAGGCCAAAGTAGATACCAGTTCCCGCCCGGTTTGCCCCTGAATAGAACAAAAGAATCTTCGGGGGGCTAAAGTGGCGTCGGAACAGAGAAACAGATGAAAGCTGAATTCAATCCGGCTACTACACAGGACACCCAACACAAGATTAGGATTGCGCGAACGCAATAAAATAAAAATGCAAACAAGCAGGTGGGCATTCACAGCCGACTTGAAGCACTCTGTCGATTCCAGTGTTGTAATCTCAGGTATTAAAATGTTCCACCATTCGCTGATTGTTCTCGGCCAAAAATTGTACTTGTATTCATCGCATGATACTTGGACGGGGATGAATTTTAAATGGTGGGAGTGACGGGTTCGTTGGAAAACTTGGTGCTGAACAGTCTCTCTTTAAAGGGAACCTGAACTGTTATAACAAACTGACGTTAAATTGTTGGAAATAACGTCTAAATTTAATTTTTTTTAAACAAGTGCAAATATAATTTAAGTGTACAAAAAGTGGATATGTATATCGCCTATTTTCGCTTTTAAATTTCCCGCGGGCCGCCATTTTGAATATTTATGACGTGTTACGGTTGTCTAATAAAAGAACGTCGATTCTTAACAATAGCGGCAACCGTAACACGTCATAAATATTCAAAATGGCGGCGAGCGGGAAATTTAAAAGCAAAAATAGGCGAAATTAATATCCATTTTTTTGTACACTGAAAAAAATATTTGCATTTGTTATTAAAATAATCGAATTTTCGACTTTATTTCCAACAATTTAACGTCAATTTGTTATGACAATGGAGGTTCCTTTAATATTTACATTATTCCTATTTCAGGTCTCCCAGAACTTCTGGCTTGAATCACTTAATGAAGTCATACCAGTGATAACTTCGCTTTTGGTGCCTGATAAGAAGCTCGAGTTAAGATTTGTAGATCGTTAAGCAAGCGGTTGAAATGCCCGTAGCTTGCGCGTAAATACATCCTGTTTCTATCCTTTTCGACAGTAATAAATTCACAGTCATTTAAAAGGCACTTTATGACTTACGGTTGTTATGGGAGGAAAACTTTGCGTAAGCGCTAGCCATACAGTAGGAGTGAAATTGTAGAGATAGCCGACGTCGCTGAAGGGGAGAAAGGTGGAAAAAAATAACAACAACCCCGATTCTCAAATGAGCCAGCGTCGAAATAAAAGAGGACAAATTCACCGGACACAACCAAAGGATGGGAAAACTCCCTAAGGATTCAGTGATTAGGCGTAAGGCATGTGCAGTGAGTTCTAGCAGTGAATTCGAATAACTAAGACATTTCTATGCCTTGTAAATGAATGAGAATAGTACACGGATGGGTGCAGGCTACAACCGGCCAGGTTGATGTTTTAATTTAATTCTTTCATCCCGAGAGTCAAATCTTGATTGGTGTAATGTGTCTCAAACTTTTGAGTCTGTGGATGACATTCTACAGTGTGACCATTCAAATGAAAGCTACTGAGCAGTACTTTCCTTTGGTGCTGTTTATTATGCTGTTCAAGGTGGTTCTAACTTTTGAGTCTGTGGACATAAGTGTGGATATGTGACCATTTGAATGAAAGCTACTGAGCAGTACTTTCCTGTGGTACTGTTTATTTTGCTGTACAAGGTGATTCTAACTTTTGAGTCTATCCATATTGTGACAATTTAAATGTTAGCTGCTAAGCAGTACTTTCAATTGATGCTGTTTCATTCTCGATATTTTGCAAAAAGAAATTTACTTTTTTTTTTTGCTAATCTCTTTTCGATCTTGACCGCTTTTAAGTGTAAAAATTAAAGGCCCAAGGGATTTAAGTAATCATTGCAGCGGAAATAGACTTCTAATACACCAGTAGGATTAGATACATGTAGCTGTTAGTAATAAGTATAGTAAATAAACCTTCTCCGGTGGCTGGTATATCGGATAATTTGATATCGCCTGGTGTACCAATGAATTTTTATTACGTTGGTTCACGTTTCAGTGTTTCAATTCATTGTTCACATTAGTTGTTAATTTCAAAACACGTTCCATGTTTGGTTCTATAGTTTATGCTGTTTTACGGAAGAGCCATAAGCTCGCATAAAATCTGTATTATTATACATGAAACGAAAAAAAAAATAGAGCTCGAACTCGCTGTTGTAGGGTAATGCAGTGTTTTACAAGGAGAGGCATGTACGCTAAAGTATTATGTCTGGCTTAGTTCGAAATTACCTCGTGAGGTAGTTTCAATTATGCTCAGAATAAACGCGACAGTGAGATTGCAATAGGCAGACGTTTTACAGCACTCCGGGTATACGGAAAATATAGTCACATAAATTGAAACTGGCGCTTTCAGCTGCGGTACCTAGCCTGCTTTACATGAACAACGAGCGCTATGATTGGTCAACAGTTGTCATAGTGATGATACTGAAATCCCCTCCTAGTAGGGTAACGATGACAACAGCCGTTACACTTCACGTGTTCGTTACCCTCCCCGACGGGAGATGTGTCTGTTTGTGATTCTAGGCTCCCTGCTTGTACTGGTCTCTTCTTACTCTAACAGCAAGGATAAATCGAGATCGCTGTGTCCGGAATATCCTTCTCGTCTTTGTGCCCTTTTCTGTGAAGACACATGATAAGGAAGCCTTACTACAGGTTCATGTGATTCAAAATTAGAGACCTTAAGATTGAGGGGTTTCCCCTTAAACCGCAAACCACAAACGTCGGCTAGCAGTTAACAGTTCGGAGTTCGCCGTATGAGCATAATCTGGGCTTAAGATTGAGGGTTACGTTTTACCTATGCCTATTACCGGAGCCATCTAGGAAACAAAGTATACATTCATGCATATGCATTCATGAATTCACATATCGTCAGAAACTGGCTTTTGTTTTACTTTAGTTATCGTAGTTTAACCACAAAGTAATCCGACTGGCAAAACAGTGCCAACAACAAATAGCCGGCTGCCATGTTTGTTTTCATTCATTCGTTCACTTCCATTTTAGCTGAAAAATCGTCTTCAAAGTTACGTTTCTGTGAAAAAGAATTCGGTAATTAATAAGCGAAAGAGTTCTAAAAAGTAGTAATTCCTCTCAAACGTGGGATTGTGATGTTTTAGGGTGCAAAAAACCTTGCGGTAAATCGCTTACCTCTAGAGCGTGGTCTAGCCGTACAAACGTGAACCTCAAACCGCACACCTGACGGCAAGGCACTGGTCACGTGACTTCTTGACGTTCGCGGTTCGCGGGAAATGCCGGAAAACCTCGATCTTAGGGTCTCTATTAACACGGCCCTATATATAATCTTACCTCCCGTACTGAGCTACCAATTGGTTGGGCGCTTGCGAATGGTTCCCTGCCTCATCCCCAGGCAAATTGTCTAGCGCGGGCGGGAAATACGGTGCGCAAAGCGTTGTGGGAAGGGTGTAAAACGCGAAGCGCCGTCCGCCGAGTGCAGAATTCAACTTAAAAGTTCATTCATTTTTATTTTTGGAGATTAGTTGACGAGTGTGGCATAACCATGCCATTGCAACCAGGCAAATTAGGTTTGTTTAAAAAATCCAGTCGTTAGATTATCTCCATCGTTTGCCAGCAACAAATTTAGAAAATTCTAACTTGTTTACACTGGTCAAACAAAATATTAACAGACAGATTTATAATACATCCTTATTTATTGTTTTAATGTTTTTTTCAATAGCCCTCTAGATTGTTTTTTGAAGTATGTTCCTGCCAAATTTTATAACATTCTATCGCCTGGTTCCATAGAAATTGACGCATTTTCACGAAAAGCCACAAAAACACTCACGACAGTCTCCGATTGGTTAAGTGCGCATCCGCTGCATGTAACGATTACTTTCAGAAAGCCGTTACCAAAGTTTCACTAACCGCGCGTGCAGCTTTAAGTAAAAATATTTGAAGGACAACAAACACAATAATCTTTACTTGGCTTTATACAAATTTAAAATGCATGGATATTTCAATATTTGTCCTTAGACATTATCTGTTCTGGAAGCTCACAGTTTTACTCGAGCTTCGCGGCTCCCAGAAAACGTTTTAAGGCTGCTCGAAACTAAAATATTATCTGCGGTCAAATGCCATGCAGCCCTTTATTGTTTAAATATGTTGCTTTTAACGATCTGGTTCATTAGTAGGGCTTCTTCCGGCTTCTTGCTGTTTGGTCAGTTTCTCTCGAAGATAATTCAAATATGGTAATTCGTTCATGGTCATTTTATTGCATGTTATTTGAAGTTCTTTTGAAATATTTGATTTCACTGCGTAACCCAGAACTATCTTTCCAACCCATAATTGGGTGAGAAACCTCCCTTCTAAACAAGTTTCTTTCATGGCCTCATTTACTTTCTTGAAAAGCGCGAGATCTTTGAAGAAATCCGAACCTTCTTGCTCTATCATATTCCACAGCGTTTGGTTAAACGCGTCGTACAATAACACGTCAGCAGAATTCCACTTCCGAATTTGCTCTCTGATTTGGCTTGTAACGACCTGCTTTTCTACTGCCATCCTTTCAATGAGTTTAAAATACAAAATGTCTTCCATTTTCCAACAAAAACGGCGTTTTAGGAGTACAAGCGACTCATCGAAGTATTCCATTAGCATTACAAGGTCGAACTCTTGCTTCAGAAAACGGATATAGTTTCCCACCGCGGTAAGATTTTCGTGATATTTTCTATCAAGTCCGAGGTCGAATAATGCTGGGTTTTTTAATAAATTTAAGGCATATTTCAGTTTCACTTGATTAATGTAAAATGTTGCATTTTGGAGAAAGTTCTCCAGTGCCGACACATTGGTTCCTTCCTTTAGGAACCTTATTCTTATTTCAGGAAAGAAGTTGAAAACAGATTCTAATTGTGCAGATGGCTCCCTCAACATGGTGACGTAGCGAGTCGTTTCCTTTGGGAAAAGCCAATGCATGGGATCTTTGTTGTACATGGCGTGGTTACACAGAATATTTGGCGCCCCACCAAATGTCGTTGCGTACCCAGGTAGGAATGGACGAGGCCAGTTAAAACTACCTCCACGAGCAGGCAAGGCAAACAGTAAATCTCTCTTTTCACCGTAGCGGTTTAATATATTTGTCAGTGTACTTGAGCCTGTTTTGTGCGTCTTCAAAAATAAAATATTGTTCACCGGCTTGCATGGCGTCGACGTTTCGACTTGTGACAGTTCAATGACTTCGTTATCGGAGTTCCAACTCGTGCTCTCTTCGTCGTCATAAAGCTTTTCTGGTCTAAAACTAGATGGATGGAAAATAATACAACAGGAGGTGAGTGGAAAGTTCAATTGTTTTGAATATTACCAAACCGACCGCTCTAATGAACGATATTAATGACCTTGTGGAAATGTTGGGGGGAGGAAGGGAACAGAGTGCCCGCGCTAACTTCAATATGAAATCAAACGCCATCAAACTTCACGACTTCTTAATTACTCTTAGGCGTAATATTTGGCTCTGGGTGTTTGGAGGTTTTAAGCAGCGCGGCATTACAGAGATTTCTTTCGTTCTCGTACCATTTGTGCGAATTCGCTTGCTGTGGTAAATTGGGTAAACCACAGGAGTGACTTTGAAATGATTGCTTATGACGTGGACTATTTAACTATTATAGCGCGAAGGCGCGTGTGATATACGGCCTCGTCGGCTAAGAATTAGGCGATATCACGCAAGCTTGAGAGCAATAATCGTTTTATAATTCAACACATTGATAACAAAGCACAGTTTGAAGAAAAAATATCGAGGCCGGTCCGTCATTGTTGCATTCTCTTGTCAAAATGCGAAATTTACCGCCATCGTTGGATGTACGTCATGTAGACATAACGTATATCGATAACTTTTTGACCATATTTGGGCAGTGTATCAATGCCGTTGAATTATAACTCAAGATATTTGGTAAAATATGGTTTCACATTGAATTTGTCCAAATTGAGGCATTTGTTTTCATCGTTTAACAAGTGTACTATTTTTACGACACCCTTGTCGTACCAGTGTTTGTAGTCTGAGAACATTGTTTTTTGTTTATTAATGTCGGTGTTGTTCAAAATTATTTTACCACCAAGACTGGAGTTCTCTTAGAGGACATAACTTGCTTGTTTTACTCCCAATATCTGAGCGAGTTTCGATAAAAAATTGGTTCGTTGAGGCAAGCTATTCTCTTTATTTACTTTTTGTATCCGTTTGTAGGCCATACTTCGCAAAGAGCAATTATTGGTTTGCACCGTTGACGTGATAAAAATTAAAAAAATATGAACTATACATCCCACAAAGCTGTTTCTAACATGATATGTGGTTACCAGTGATACAATATTTTACAAAAAGTTTCCGGGTTTTTAAAACGAATGTTTTGTTTCCGATTTGTAAAGGTTTGACATGTGTCGTGCAATTCCAGCCTGGGCCCTACTTTGAGCCGTGACGTCACCGAGAGAGCCTCTGCGTAGCCGGTTGTAGGCGTTAAGACTGGGGGACATTTGGGTAGCTAAAAACCGTCACACGAACGAGCGAGAAAACCGATGGCTGACAAGAATATAACGATCTGAAATGAATGGGAAAAGCGCTATTCGATTCCATTCAACTTACTTGCCTGAAGCTAGCACTGTACCTCAATCAATTGGTGGTCGGTCTGACAAAAACGACGATCTTCCATAAACGAAGAGAAAATGAGTAGCTTGAAGCAAAGCGCTGAAAAGGAGGTTTTGTTTAAGTATATTTATCAATAAGAAAACCTGATACTTACTGTACCCCAACGTCAGTTAAAGTTTCCTCTGCCAAGGGAAAAGACAAGTTGAAGCCAGCAATTGCAAGGATGGTTAAGAGCGTGCAAAATAGAGCCGCCGCCATGATAATTTTGCGAAGGACTGTAACTCTTACAGTATGCATCGCAAACTGAAACAGCCCGGCTTTGCCCAACCAATAAACTGCAACTTATAACCAAAAAATCGTTAGTTAAGCAAAGCAGTCCATGTAAATAATTACAACGAAACAGGAGACCTTTGTAAGGTAAGGGTGGCCATTATGAGATGCCCGGGAGGCATAATAGATGGCTGCCCTATCGGTAAAAGGTTGAGTATTGTTTCACGAGCCTCAAATTGTAGTTACAACATAATTTGAACCCCCCCCCCCCCCCCCCCGGGCATCGCATAATGACCATTGAAATTAAAATATTCCTTTGTCAACAATAAGTTTCAGATTATTATGGGTTGCCCAGCATGCATACATGCATGGCTGCTGTACCGGTAAACTGAAAGGTCTGCAGTTGTTTTACTAAGTGAGATTCCATAATTATTATTATCTGGTTTGGCATGCAAACGATAACCTCAAATTGTCGTTCCGTTATTTAAAAATTCATCAGTCCTGTTTTTTTTTCTCGCTATTCAGGGCCGTAGCCAGAAAAAAATAAGGACTGAGGTAATATCCATTGTTAAATTCCCCGCCTAGCTATTTAGGGTCTTTATGATGACTACGTTTAAACAAAACACTGGGATCATGACTGAGGCAAGTGCCTCGGTTTGCCTCATACTGGCTACGGCCCTGCTATTTTAAAGTATGATTTCCTCGATGCGGATGTGATTTGTGGTTGATAATCCAGTTCACTGTACTGAAGATGAATAATCACCACCTTTTCAGCTGCTCAATGACGTGCAAAATGGCTCTCTTGTTTTTTTTTTTAAACATTTATAAAATATGGGGCTCTAAGTTTTAAGAGAGTTCTAATTGTTTTACTGAGTACATGTAGGTGCCATAGTTATTGAAGTTGTATCTCAGTAGTTTGGCATGCCATTTCCATCCTTTTGGAATTAATTTATGGAAAATGTTTGTATTGTTTCTCGCGCATCCAGCAAAGCCGCCGTGCCAACCACCAATAAGAATTTCAGATCATATAACGTGATCTCTAGAGAACCAATTCTTTTGAGTAAGTAACCATGATCTGAAGAGACATGACGAAAGTTACCGAAAAGTGATTTGTTTATAGACTGAAATAATTGAATAAAGCTGTTTCATCCAAGATTTACGCACAAGTATAAATAAACGTGTATGACCCGTACGGCCCCGCGTGCGTTCTTTTCAAAACTATTTACAAAATATCCGTATGAGGGCCGTACCTACCTTATGCTCTTTTCAGTGTAAATTTCGGTTTCATGACCGAGCACGGCGTTTACAGTGGAAACACACCATCCATGTGCCTTCAATTTCTTCTAGTTTTAGTTGTTATTTTGATAATTACGCACGTCTCTTTTATAATATGAGTTAATGGAGCGGGAAGCTATTTGCGGCATGCTGAAATTTTTGCCTCAATTAGTTTAGGCACTTAAATAGAGATCAACATATATATCTACGATTTTTTCCGAAAAAAAAACTCTACAGATATTTTCTTTAATAAGCAATTCAGACAAAATTCATGAAAAGCTTCAAGAGTTTTCAAACTTTGCACTCATCATCTGCAACACTTCTATTGTTCCCTAGAATATTGTTCCATGTTTACGCTTATTTGCTTGGCCATACAACATTGTTACCGCGGGTTAATTTTCGCTTCAAATATGACAGACTGCCGCAGGAGTGAGTCATGAAGTTGCTTAGCAAAACTTAATACTGAGCAGAGGAAGTAGAGAAAAGTGGCCGAGACACGTGAGGGTCAGTTTGCCGTTTGTTTTCCCGTAGTTATTAAACAAAGCGCAAACATTTAGTTTGATATTTCTTTGTTCGATGTTTTTAATTTGTTCGTGTTGTTCGTCGTTGACCGTCACGCACAACCACAATAAAGTTTGAACTTTGTCCAAAAAAAAATACTGAACCAATAGAAATGTTATCCTTAAGTTTATATATATATATTCAAACATCGAAAAACAAAAGATGAGCACGGTTGTTAGCATTTTGAACATGAATTGTAGTTCCTTTGTTATCACCATTGAAGGGTCATTGAAGTTTGAAAGAAGCTTGCTTTAAGCTTGCCTTTAAATATTGTCTTAAAATAGAAAGATAAAATCGGCAAAAGTGATGAATGAAAATAAATATTAAATAAAGAGATAAAATTGCGGCTAAAAAGTTATCTTTATCTCCAAACAACTGCTTTTTGTAGCTCTATAAAATCTTTGCATATTTGGTTGCATTTGATGATATACAGCAGTTTTCAATTGAGTATCGAAAGTAATTACACAATTACTTTGGTTTTGCATTGCTACGCTTTGTGATTGGCTAAAAAATCTCGCGCCACTTTCTCGACCAATCAGAAGTAAAACCAAAACCAATCGTGACTTGCTCGCTCGCGTTTTCCCGCGCTTGGCGCCGCCGACATGTAATTGCTTCAAGCTCCGATGGGTTCATTGGATTGTTTACGACTGCTGTGATTGGTTAGAGTAATTACTTTGGTTTTGGTTTTATGACACTCAATTAAAAACTGCTCTAACATGAAAATAAGTTCTACGAAAGTTTGTTATTTCGACGGAACAATGTCCTTTAAGCCTGTTTCACACTTGAACAAAGCCATAACGACGTTAAGAAAAGATCCGGTTTTTCCTTATGTGGTTATGTTTGATGTTATGTTATATGATATTATGTTTCTATTATGTTATTATCTTGTGCTGCGTTGTTCACACTGAAGACATAAAAAACCGATATAAGTTGTTTTGCATTTGCGTGACCTCGCTGTCATGTCGTTTATGTCGCTGGTATACATCATATCATACTGGAAATACGTGTCCCGCAGAACTCCGCGAAGCTCGGGGGAGGGTACACCGCCTAAGATTAGACAGATTCTACTCAAAAATTGTTAAAAAGTTGCTGAAAAATAATGAACGCAAAAGCCTTGAAATCGACAGAATTTGCCGAATTCAGCCACAAGACGAATTGCTCTATAGTTTTACGCATGGCTTGAATTTTTTCTTAGGGAGGGTTCATAAATTACCTAGAGGGGGAGGGGGGGGGACTATGTCGATTTTTAGGGGGGGGGGGGGCATGATTTTTTTTCCTGTTAAGTTTTAGGGGGGGCTATCGAAAATTTATCCCGATGTGAAAGAAGGTATGGGGGGGGGGGGGGGGGGGGCATAAAAAAAGATTCAATAAAAACCGCCACCATCAGTGTACTCATATTTAGCAGGAGGATCTGTAAATAAAGTTTTATTATAGCTGGAGCTTATAAAAAGCAGTCCATGTCAATGAATATAAAGAAACGCACACTGATGCTTGCTTTCTCAGAACATTTATTTGTAATTCCGTGTTCCTCTCTCCTCCGCAGAGGTCTCTTTGTGTCACTAGGAGGCTGGGGAGAAGTGAAGAAATAGAAGCGCGCAGGGGATGATTGGACGAGGAGGGGCAGTACGCAGCTCTTACAAGGTCTTCTCTGATTTGCAGTGAAAACAATAGAACAAACAACACAACAATGACTAACAATAGACCATAGACCTAAACACAATAGAGCTGCATGATATACAGGTCCAATGAAATTAGAGGTTGTAAAGAGCTGCGTGGTATCTGGACGAGGAAAGAGAGGAAGGAGACCACGCCTTTTGCTCTTTCTATCGTCCCCTGCACGATTATTAATTTTTAATTTCTATTTAAAATTTTATTAACGAGATACCAGTGGGAGCCTCTGCGGAGGAGAGAGTCCGTGTTCTAAAGTTTATATCCCAATTGTTGGTGAAGCTAGACGGCCTCAAAATGTGCCAACTTCTACAAGACTCAACGGAATGCAAAACTTGTGGCACTCCGTCCACTTCTGGTACTGCACCTTCTTTTAGCTGGTGATGAAGGAAGTTCAGTGTCACTACTATGACTCTCATTAACACCCAAACTGGTCACTATCACTCGACGTTCCTTCACTGTCAGAGCACCATGTTTCACCCAAAACAACAGTATCATCTTCATCACTTTCCTCATCGTCAGATGCAGGTTTGCTACTCTGTAAAAGACGCTCGCCTCTCACAGTCATAGTTACCAGTGCATGTCCCCTTATTTCTTGAAGATGAGTAGTTATCAGCGCAATCTTTTCATTTTTCAGTTTATTTTTCCAGGGAAGAGAGTGTTTTTTCAGATAAGTAACCAGCTCAAAAACATAAAGGAAATTCAGCCCCCCAGTTAGTACTAACTCGTCCCATTTGTAATCTTCATATTTTTTTGCTTCGATCTCTGTACGTTTCGCCGCTTTTCAGCGGTTGCTTTACTTCTCAGATCTTTAGAAAATTGGAGGAGCTTTAAATGCTCGACGTTGTTTTTAACAATTTCTTGAGAAACCACAAAGGCACGAGAAAACGAACATGAAATATTACTGGAATGATGCCTCAACAAACCAAATCATAATGGCCATTTTTAGCTGTTTTAGAAGACTGCAGTTAATGTAAGTTGTATCCTTTTATTTATGCTAATCACTTTGTTAAATGTAAGTTTTCCATTCTCAATAAACTAATTAGTATTTTTGCTGGTTAATTTTGAGACTAAAAATGTCTTGTTTCAGTCATCAGGGTTTTTTTTGGTGGTGGAGGGGGGGGGGGCATAGTATTTTTCCCTCGGTTGTGGGATATGCAATGGTGGGAGGGCAGAAAAAGAAACACACCAAATAATGGGGGGGGGGGGGGGGGCTTCCGAAAATTGCAAGGGAAAAAATCTGAAATCGACATAGCCCCCCCCCCCCCCCCCCCCACATAATGAACAAAGCTTTGTCAGTCATATCGATGCTCATTTTTGTATTCTACAGTTGCTCCACTGCCTTAACTGGCGGTCAATAGGCCCATGTTGACATCTTTTAAAAAATTCTAAAAGGCTTAAAGGAATAAAACAAAAGAAATCATATTGAGGTTCAGGGATGAATAATCAATTTATTCTGTTTTATTTCCCCAAACCCTGGTTTTCAGTAGCGACATAGCATGTCAATTCAGTTATGCCTATTTTATGTCAATGTTCGTTTTCACTTCACGCAAAATCATATGCTTCCGTTTATACTTATGAACAAAGCTTTGTCAGTCATATCGATGCTCATTTTTGTATTCTACAGTTGCTCCACTGCCTTAACTGGCGGTCAATAGGCCCATGTTGACATCTTTTAAAAAATTCTAAAAGGCTTAAAGGAATAAAACAAAAGAAATCATATTGAGGTTCAGGGATGAATAATCAATTTATTCTGTTTTATTTCCCCAAACCCTGGTTTTCAGTAGCGACATAGCATGTCAATTCAGTTATGCCTATTTTATGTCAATGTTCGTTTTCACTTCACGCAAAATCATATGCTTCCGTTTATACTTATGCGCATGCTTATGTCGCGAGTTAAAATTTTAATATATCGAGTTGGCTAATGTTTTGTTTTTCTTAGCTAAATTAATCAATTTGTCGTGAATATATTTATGTATTTGAGCTGACTTTGACCGCTAAAACGTTATTTTATTACAGAACAATTCCATACTTAATAAGTACATAAGAATTCAGTTTCTCGCTACTGTCATCTTTCCACTCAGTTTTTCCCTTCACTTCAAAGTGACAATGTCACCATTTTTTTTCATTTTGCTTGTATAGGATTGATCAAAATATATACCGTGCACGTGACACAATATGCCTGCACTAAAATTGGGAAATATCCTGTTCATCAATAGAGCTGTCAATCGCTTGTTGCTGTTTGGCCAGTTTCTTGCGAAGATAATCCAAATATGGTAACTCGTTCATAGTCATTTTATTGCATGTTGTTTGAAGTTCTTTTGAAATATTTGATTTTAGTTTGTAGCCCTGAACTATCTTTCGACTCCACGGGTGGGCCAGAAAATTCCCTTCTTGTAAACATGCTTTTTGCATGGCTTCTTTTACTTCCTTGTAAAGCGCGAGATCGTTGAAGAAATCCGGGCCTTCTCGTTCTATCATCTGCCATAGCGTTTGATTAAACGCGTCGTACAATAACACATCTGCTGAATTCCACTTTCTTATTTGCTCTCTCGCTTGTCTTGTCACATTTTGCTTCTCTTTTTCCAGCCTTTCATTGAGCTTAAAATACAAAATGTCCTCCATTTTCCAACACAAACGCCGTTTTAGGAGTACGAGCGACTCATCGAAGTATTCCATTAACATTACAAGATCGAACTCTTGCTTCAGAAAACGGATGTAGTTTTTCACCAGAGTAATATTTTCGTGATATTTTTTATCAAGTCCAAGGTCGAATAATGCTGGGTTTTTTAATAGATTGAAATAAAATTTCAGTTTCAATTGATCAATATAGAATGTTGCATTTTGGAGAAAGTTCTCCAGTGGTGTCCCTGTGGTTCCTTTCTTTTGGAACTTTCTTCCTACTTCACGATAGTAGTTGAAAACAGATTCCAATTGTGCAGATGGCTCCCTCAACATGGTGATGTAGCGAGTTGTTTCCTTTGGGAAAAGCCTGTGCATGGGAGCTCTGTTGTACCTGGCGTGGTTACACAGAATATTTGGTGCCCCACCAAATGTCGTTGCATAAGTTAGTAGGAATGGACGAGGCCAGCTAAAACTACCTCCACGAGGCAAGGCAAACAGTAAGTCTTTCTTATCGCCATAGCGGTTTAATATATTTGTCAGTGTACTTGAGCCTGTTTTGTGCGTCTTCAAAAATAAAATATTGTTCACTGGCTTGCATGGGGTCGATGTTTCGACTTGTGACAGGTCAATGACTTCGTTATTGGAATTCCAGCTCGTGCTCTCTTTGTCGTCATAAAGCTTTTCTGGTCTAAAACTAGATGGATGGAAAATAATACAACAGTCGGTTAAAGAAAACCTTTGAGTGGAAAGTTCAATTGTTTTTAATATAAACAAACCGACCGCTCTGTTGAATGAACGATATTAATGACCTTGTGGAAATGTTGAAGATATGGAAATATTGTCAGTACAATACCGCGCAAGAAGAAAGACTGGGGATAGTCCGCTGTGACGTCAATACCAGAATGTCAGTTTTGCGGTTTCTCGGTTCCTCAGTAGTTTTAGTATGCCTTGAGGAAGAAACATGGTTCTATAAAGGTGTGTTGTCTATGGTTGTAGCAACACTAGCTAAAAACTAGCTAAGGAACTAAGAAACCGCGATACTGGCATTCTGGTATTGACGTCACAGCCGACTCTCTCCAGTCTTTCTTCCTGCGCGGTATTGTACCCCACCGGAAGTGAAATTACATGTTTTTTAGATAGCTAAAACACGCACAAAAAATATCGACATCTACTTTCTTATCAGTACACCACGTAGATTCGATAAGCAAATTAAAAAACAACTGTCATATACACTTTAAGATTTTCGCCTGTTGCAGGAGTTAAGATTATGAGAGAGACTGGACAGCAGTTAAAACCGGCGCCCGAACGAACGGGGAAAACGAGGGG
Source organism: Cladopsammia gracilis (assembly GCA_022457155.1). Taxonomy (NCBI): domain Eukaryota; kingdom Metazoa; phylum Cnidaria; class Anthozoa; order Scleractinia; family Dendrophylliidae; genus Cladopsammia; species Cladopsammia gracilis. The sequence continues at coordinate 394,572 of JAJGOT010000057.1, read as the reverse complement.
AGACTGGGGAGAGAGGGTCATTCCTGTATTTTTCATGACACTTTCTTTCAGCACTCAAGGAGGGTCTGGAATGGGGGGGGGGGGGGGGGGTGGTTGGGCAAATGTCAGTTATCAGTTATAATTTTTGCCATATGTCAGTTGTCAGTAAAATTTGGAGCCATTTGTCAGTTGTCAGTTTATGGCTGTTGAACCTTAAATATTCTTAGTTGACTCTTTTATAGCAAAAAAAATACATTTTATTAAATACCAAACACTCTTTTTCTTAAATTTGTCTGATTTCTACGGTTTTCATCACAACACATTTTGATTTCGTAACAAACAAAGCAAACAAGCGACAGCTTCATTTGCTTAATTTTCTACCAACTTACCTTATAAAGAACAGGCGAAAATTAACCAAGCCCAAATTCCAAGGGGGCGGGAAGAAGAGAGATCCTGGGAACGAGTTTGGCCCAAACTTCGGTTCCAGTTCTTTTAAGCCCAGAAATTTTACCAGATGCTTCTTCAATGACTCTACCGTCTACAGATCATTGTTGATGTGTATGCGGCTTTGATGACGTTCGAACGCTGTTACGGAATCGATACGGTAAAAGCCCACAATCGCTTTGATAACGCCACGAAAGGACATGACAGAAATCGTTCCTTCTTAAGCGCGTGGCCACAGTAAATTGAGGATCATATAACAGTTATGTTAGAATCCGCCAAATTGTAAATGATTAATTTTAAAAGACTTAGTAACGTACTAGGTCTATTGGGAAACTCGAGCGTGGTGATTTGGTATAATAAACGTTTAAAAACGCATAAATATTACCCGAAAAGGTTATTTACTAATTAACTCATGCGCATAGCGGCATGAGGTTAAAAAATGGGCTCGGTTTTTCTTTGTGTCACGATTTTGCATGCAAATTTATGCACGCATATTTTAGTGTACGCGAACTCGCCCCTGCCTCCCCTAGAAAATTATTTTTGTCCCCTATTGTTATAAAAGGCTTCAGGAAGGTTAAACCTGTATCACCCATAAATGTAATAACAACCATAAATGTAATACTCACCATAAATGTAATAAAAATCAACCATAAATGTAATACCAACCATAAATGTAATAAGAATCAACCATAAATGTAATAAATGACTAACCATAAATGTAATACATTTTTAACCATAAATGTAATAATCTGACTCACCATAAATGTAATACATTTTAACCATAAATGTAATAAACTGGCTATTACTATCAAATAGAGTTTGAAACTGCTTTAAGTGGTTACTTGATGTCTTGAAATGGAGGCCCCCCGTTGTAACGAAAAGTCAACCGCATTTGAATCATTATGTAGCGAGCTTCCAACTGCCAATACCAACTGCAGTCAATTACATGTATGAAAATCTGCTTAACAACTTCATGGTCACTTAACATATTTTTGGTAGTGTATGGCACGTCTGAGTGTCACTTCTGGAAAGCCTCAGATAAACGTAAATGAGAATGCTTTTTGTGTAGTTTTCAACAATAGAACAAATGCCGCTTTAGGAGTTTCTTCTCAGCAAGCAAAGCTTTCCACTCTCAACAACCTAGCAGGTTTGAAGATATGTACATAGCAACGAACCGTTTACAGAAGGTGCAATTTACGAAATTTCAATTTTTGTTGACTTCGTTTCAGCACTTTGAAATGAAACATGCCGCGTCAAGATGATACTTAAGGTTTGAAACTTACGAAGGAAGACCGTGATACTCACAACCTCAGTGCTTTAAACGGGAACTCAATGATAAGGGAGAGAAACATTGAAATATTGACATTTGTCAAAAATCATACCCCTCAATATTTGGATATCAGGTGACCTGACATCCCTTGTTAAAAAAAACTATGTGTCCGAGTTGTGTTTTATTTCTTTTCTGTTTCTCCTAAAGTTACATAATTTATGTAGTCGTAAAAATTCCGACAATTTATATTTTGAACAGTTTAATGGCAAAAGCCAACAAAACTGAATTAATAATGGTTGACTCAACTCCGTCTGTCCATTTTTAAAAGTGGACTTCTGGCTGTTTGCAAAAGTTCTGACCATAAGGACTTGACTTACCCGTTAAGTATATATAACAACACAACGATAACGCAGTTTCCTGGAAGTTTATGAAACGATATGAAATGTTCGTAACCAACAACATTATTGCACCCAACTTCAACAAGACTTGAAAACCCAGTAATAACAACACCGAACACACACAATACTCAGGTAGTAACTTTGCACAAAGATAGTCAGTTATGTGATAGCTGCCATCTGTCAGTTTTTCTTCCCTCTCTTTCACGTATACCCATGTACCTACTCCAGCAAACAGGAGATTGATCCAAGCGTTTATCCAGTTTTTGCTCTTTATGTTCTCTTTTAATGCTAACACAAGTCCACTACTTTTCCCATAGTCCTTTACAATTTCCTCATACTTAGCTAACCAAGACATGTGTCCTTGTTAATGCTTACTCTCGGCAATCTTTTCCTATACTTAGAAGCTATTCTTTTGAATTTGCGTGTACACCAACCTTATAAACGGCCTTTAAAAATCGTATTGTTTTTTGGTATCCAGGTTATTACATTTGTGGTTAAAATGTGTTACATTTATGGTGAGTCAGATTATTACATTTATGGTTAAAAATGTATTACATTTATGGTTAGTCGTTTACTACATTTATGGTTGATTCTTATTACATTTATGGTTGGTATTACATTTATGGTTGATTTTTATTACATTTATGGTGAGTATTACATTTATGGTTGTTATTACATTTATGGGTGATACAAAACCAATCAGAATCCGTCTACTGAGCGCATGTATGGATTTTAGGGGGGACTAGAGAGAACCGGTTTGTCACTCGGAGAAGATTCAGATTTCAAACAAATATGGCTCCTTCTGTACTCTACACTTCAATTTTTCAGACGTTCATTTTCCATTACCAAAATGTAAACACGCCTTTTAAGACATAGAAATGGAAAGAAAAAGTCCTTAAGACGATTTGTATGCCTCTGAAGTGGCGGTTAGAGAGCTGAAAGCGATGGAATCTTCCTGTGATTTATAACAAAGCGGGACATCTGGAAGCGCGAAGCAGCAGACTTTACTAAGAATTTTCAAGCATTCCTGGAAAACTACAGTAAAGAAAATAACATTTTTGAATGTCCATTTACTTTGTAAGAAACATTTCATAGACTGTTTGTTCTTCGACATGTCCTAAAATTTGCTTGCGTTGCTGACACGGCTTCCTCGATGCGATAATTTAACGCATTTTGCTCTTGAGACTAAACTAATAGATATTTGGATAAAACGTTCAACTGAGAGAATTCGTTGTCTTTTTTCCTGTGTAAAGGCAAATTGCGATTAAACTTGCGATTAAAGGCAAATTGCGATTAAACTAGTAACTGAAATTAATAAGTTAGATGGCGCTTTCTAAAATAAAGTTTGCTTTCAAGATTTTTTGATTCGCGAAAACATTATGCGAATCATCTTTACAGATAAGAATGGCATTCTATATACACAGGAAAAGTCGGAAATTTTAGAAAACACTAGATATAAATAAAGTCCATGCACGATTTAGGGACCAAAATTTTGAGGACTTTTCGTGTAACAGTGTTACGTGTTACACAAAACAAAAACAGTCTGCTGCCCGTAATAGAAAGTGGTTGTGTGGGTGAGGGTGCGCCGGAATGTGCGTTCCGTGGCTACAAATGAAACACATACAAGCGCACATATGTCATACGATTCACGATGCAATTTGCCCTAGAACATGTTACTGTGTGTTACAGCGTGTAAGAGTGTTTATAATACACCGTGTTACACACGTGTAATACGGTGTTACAGACGTGCAATACGGTGTTACACACGTGTAATACGGTGTTACAGAGTGTTACGCGGTCTTACATAGTGTTACTGGGTGTTACACAGTGTCACACGGTATTACACAGTGTTACAGGGTGTTACACGGTGTTACACAGTGTTACACGATGTTACACAGTGTTACACGATGTTACACAGTGTTACAGGGTGTTACACGGTGTTACACTGTTACACGATGTTACACAGTGTTACACAGTGTTACAGGGTGTTACACGGTGTTACACAGTGTTACACAGTGTTACACAGTGTTACACGATGTTACACAGTGTTACACGGTGTTACACAGTGTTACAGAGTGTTACACAGTGTTACAGAGTGTTACACAGTGTGTTACACGGTGTTACACTGTGTTACAGGGTGTTACACGATGTTACAGTGTTACACGGTGTTACACGGTGTTACACAGTGTTACACGATGTTACACTGTATTACAGGGTGTTACACGGTGTTACAGTGTTACAGGGTGTTACACGGTGTTACACGGTGTTACACAGTGTTACAGGGTGTTACACGGTGTTACACAGTGGCACACAGTGTTACAGAGTGTTACAGAGTGTTACACGGTGTTACAGGGTATTACACGGTGTTACACAGTGTTACATGGTGTTACACGATGTTACACAGTGTTACACAGTGTTACACGATGTTACACAGTGTGTTACACGGTGTTACACTGTGTTACAGGGTGCTACACGGTGTTACACGGTGTTACACAGTGTTACACAGTGTTACACGATGTTACACAGTATTACAGGGTGTTACACGGTGTTACACAGTGTTACAGGGTGTTACACGGTGTTACACAGTGGTACACAGTGTTGCACAGTGTTACACAGTGTTACACAGTGTTACACGATGTTACACAGTGTGTTACACGATGTTACGCGGTGTTACACAGTGTTACAGGGTGTTGCACAGTGTTGCACGGTGTTACACAGTGTTACAGGGTGTTACACGGTGTTACACAGTTTTACACGATGTTACACAGTGTTACACAGTGTTACACAGTGTTACAGGGTGTTACACGGTGTTACACTGTGTTACACGATGTTACACAGTATTACAGGGTGTTACACAGTGTTACAGGGTGTTACACGATGTTACACAGTGTTACACGGTGTTACACAGTGTTAGACGGTGTTACACAGTGTTACAGAGTGTTACACAGTGTTACACGATGTTATAGTGTTACACGACCTACAAGAAAGTTAGACAAAACTAACCTTCATCGGGGGCTAGGAAAGCTAAGTGAAGATGGAAACAAACGGTTACAATATTTAAAAAGGGCTAAGATAAAATGCTGACACACGATAGGCTAATAAACATGTAACGGTTAAAAACTAGAAACGGCTAGTAATGAAAATAACAATAAATACGTGGAAGATTAAATTTCGTCGCGTCTGTTCATGCCTTTAGGTTCAGCTCTATTGGCTATAGTGATTAAATATGATTCTCTCGCTTTACGGATCATGTCTCTTTTAGAATTAATGAGTTCTAATGGGATGATTTGTAGGTCGGTAATGGAGTGTCCGGTGAGGGCAAAGTGATCTGAGACGGCAGTAGGTTGATCCTGATGTTCTTTCTTCAAGGCTTTCTCAACTGCACGTCTGTGTTCCGCAAATCGGTCTAGAATTTACTTTCTGGATTTGTTCTTCTACAAAGTGATAATTATGCCATCTCTTCACCCTCTTGACCAAATGTCTTGTAAGGGCTTTTGTTCTGTTGCTGTAAAGGGCGTCTGTTGAGCAGATTCTGCGTAGTCGAAGAGCCATGCTATATGGGATAGATTGCTTGGTGTGGGAGGGGTGACAGGACGATTTTAGGAGGTACTGGTGCTTGTCTGTAGGTTTGACGTAAAGATCCGTTTCTAATTTCCCATTGATAAGGAGAACGCGAACATCTAAGAAGGGGATTTCAGTGTCTGTGAAGGAGCTGGTAACGTGATTGTAGGATGCAAGCTATTTAAATATTCGATGAAATCATGAAGTTTCTCTTCGCCGTGGATCCAGAGAAGGAATATGTCAGCAATGTAACGCCACCAAATAAGGGATCAGGAGTTTGGAGCAGACATCAGTCAACTTCCTGATGGGGTTCTACTCCTAACTCTGGACGTGTCCTCCCTATATACCAACATACCACACAAAGACGGAATCCAAGCCTGTAGTGATTTCCTGGACCAACGTCTTAACCAAACAGTCAAGGCTACAAGAATTTGCGATCTTATTCCCATGATTCTCACAAATAACACATTTACTTTCAACGATCAGTACTACAGGCAAATTAACGGCACAGAAATGGGTACAAAAATGGCTCCATCTTACGCCAATCTTTTCATGGGTAAATTCGAACAAAAAGCCCTAACATCTGCTCCAAACTCCCCCCTTATTTGGTGGCGTTACATTGATGACATATTCCTTCTCTGGACCCACGGCGAAGAGAAACTTCATGATTTCATCAAATATTTAAATAGCTTGCATCCTACAATCAAGTTTACCAGCTCCTTCACAGACACTGAAATCCCCTTCTTAGATGTTCGCGTTCTCCTTATCAATGGGATATTAGAAACTGATCTTTACGTCAAACCTATAGACAAGAACCAGTACCTCCTAAAATCGTCCTGCCACCCCTCCCACACCAAGCAGTCTATCTCATACAGCATGGCTCTTCGACTACGCAGAATCTGCTCAACAGACTCCCTTTTCAGCAAAAGAACAAAAGCTCTTACAAGACATTTGGTCAAGAGAGGGCATAATTATCACTTTGTAAAAGAACAAATCCAGAAAGTAAATTCTATCCCACGTAGTACAGCCCTGGAAACATCAACTGACACGAAAGTAACAAACAGGATACCATTTGTAGTAACATTCAATCCAGCCCTCCCTAACATACCTAAAGTGATTCAAAGAAATCTCAACATCCTTCATTCTTCTAAACGATGCAAAGAAGCATTCCCTTTCCCTCCTTTGATTTCCTACCTCTGATCCAAGAACTTGCGTGACATTCTTGTCAGAGCTGTACATCGCAGACCACCCCCTCAAACACATGGAATTTTCCGTTGTAACAGAAATCGGTGTAAAACATGTCCTTTTATCAAAGAAGGAACCACGTTTTACACCTTGTTCTCTACAGGTGAAAAACGACAAATACACATCATCACAATACATCGCATCTGCTGCACATCCACTACATACAGGGGCGTCATCTATATGATCCAATGCGCCAAATGCCATACACAATACATCGGTGAGACAAAACGACAAGTGAGCGACCGATTTGGGGAACACATACGTGCAGTTGAGAAAGCCTTGAAGAAAGAACATCAGGATCAACCTACTGCCGAGTCAGATCATTTTGCTCTCACAGGACACTCCATTACCGCCCTCCAAATCATCCCATTAGAACTCATTAGTTCTAAAAGAGACATGATCCGTAAAGCGAGAGAATCATATTTAATCACCATAGCCAAATACACTTGAACCTAATGGAATGAACAGACGCGACGAAATTTAATCTTCCACATATTTATTGTTATTTTCAGTACTAGCCGTTTCTAGTTTTCAACCGTTACTTGTTTATTAGCCTATCGTGTGTCAGCATTTTATCTTAGCCCTTTTTAAATATTGTAACCGTTTGTTTCCATCTTCACTTAGCTTTCCTAGCCCCTAGACTACGAGCAGTCTCTCTTTCCCAGCTTAGTCCGTCGAGCGAGAAACAAAAAAATATTAGCGAACGGATAATGGCCGCGCGCGTTTCTCGCTCGACGGACTAAGCTGGGAAAGAAAGACTGCTCGTAAACTACTAGCCCCCGATGAAGGTTAGTTTTGTCTAACCGAAATATCGGGCATATATTATTAAAAGGAATCGAACGAATTTGCTATCTGATAAGCCTCGCATGTTAAAGTAACATGTAACACTGTAACACTAGTAACACTTCGTAACACCCTGTAACACTGTGTAACACCGTGTAACACTGTGTAGCACTGTGTAACACCGTGTAACACCGTGTAACACTGTGCAACACCGTGTAACACTGTGTAATACTGTGTAACACCGTGTAACACCCTGTAACACCGTGTAACACCCTGTAACACTGTGTAACACCGTGTAACACTGTGTAACATCGTGTACCACTGTGTAACACCGTGTAACACTGTAACACCATGTAACACTGTGTAACATCGTGTAACACTGTGTAACACCGTATAACACCGTGTAACACCCTGTAACACTGTGTAACATCGTGTAACACTGTGTAACACCGTGTAACACTGTAACACCATGTAACACTGTGTAACAGCCTGTAACACCATGTAACACTGTGTAACACCCTGTAACACCGTGTAACACCCTGTAACACCGTGTAACACCGTGTAACACCTTGTTAAAGAATGTTATAGGGTGTCACACAGTGTTACACAGTGTTACAGGGTGTTACACGGTGTTTGTGGTACACGGTGTTCGTGTAACACCGTGTAACACCGTGTTACACTGTGTTACACCGTGTAACACCGTGTAAAACTGTGTAACACCCTGTAACACCGTGTAACACTGTGTAACACTGTGTAACACCCTGTAAAACCGTGTAACACCGTGTAACACCCTTTAACACAGTTTAACACTGTGTAACACCCTATAACACTCTGCAACATTCTGTAACAAGGTGTTACACGGTGTTACAAGTGTTACACGGTGTTACAGGGTGTTACAGCTTGTTTGCTGGCCATCTTGTCGCTACCGCACAACTTTGGTCCATTCGCCGTGTAACACGTGTAACAGTGTTACGTGGAAAAGGTCTAGAATTTTCGTCCCTAAATCGGGCAGCATATGAAATAAAGCAGGTTGCAGAATTTAATTATTATTTTGTGATGAATTCGCCCGCGCTGCAGTTAGGATAAATAAATCGCCAAGCCTTCCGGAAGCAGAAAATCACTGAATTCTGATAAGCGTTTAACTCTTTTATTCAAGGGAAAGACATTTTCATTCAAGGAAATATGAGTTTCATTGAAACGTGTTGACCTTTAGAACAAATATTTTGGACTCATGATCATGAATCGAATTACATTTCACACGAAATTTGCATATATGAAATCAAACAGGGGGGTCATGATGCGTCACGCAATATTTTTATTAAAATGTTTCACAGTTTTGACATTATAAAAGCAGAATCTCCTGAATCCGATTACATGTATTTTTTTTTTCATTATCTCAGATAAATTTAGAACTTCCAAAAATTTATTGGAAGTCTGGGCAGGAGGAGGGGTCTCTGGGGCTTGGAAATACAGGTGGGAGGGAGGGGGGGAGTCTAGCGGGCCAGGAAATCCGGGCGGAGGGGGAGGGGTCAAACAGTCTTGCTGTCCGACGGTTGGGGGGGGGGGGGGGGTGGATTCTTTCTGGAATAACCCAATGAAATAGAAATAATTCACGGTCTGGGAAGTATCAGACTAGTGTGGGCTTGATAAGGAATCAACAAATTAAATATTCCAAGCGAGTACAGAAAAATTGGTAGCTTCAATCAACATGTCTTGTGTGATCATGCAAAATTCGTTGACGGGGGAGGGGTGCGTGACCCGTTTAAAATAAACCGTAAAACTTTCTTACGCAAGCGCATGAGTGTAGGCTACAATAGTAGCCTCTTGTTTTATAAAAATAATATCATGGTCTTAAGCCTTTTATCAGGCGTCAGTAAAATCGAGTATAAATGTCAGTTGTTAGTTAAATTTTAGCTTATTTGTCAGTTGTCACTTAAAATTTTAGCCATTTGTCAGTTGACAGTAAACTCCATCCAGACCCTACTCAAGGATTTTCGAAGTTTATGAAAAATGCGATGTGGCCGGCGCGGCGCTTGGCGGAGGCGAAATACCTTTCATCGACTCATGCAGACTTTGAAACTCGTTGTTAGCTGGTAGATTGTTGAGCGCCTGCGGCCGGGCGAGCTAATTTTCATTAAAAAGCGGGAGCGAGCGAAAATAGTTCTCCCACGTCTTGTTGGTCTAGCTTGTGAGTTATCCTGTAAATATATAGCTCTGTTATTTGGGTTTCGTGTGAGTTTCTTTAATATATTGAACTTGTGCGAAAACCAAATATTAAAGCCTGATCGCAGACGAGACTCGCCGAGTTTGTTTTTGTCTTTCGCGCGACTCCCCGGCCATTCTCCAGAACGGGACTGCTGGCTGTCTAATTCAATACGGAAGACTTGTATTTGGTAATGGGAAGTTTGAAAGAAGTTTTGGGTTGTAGCAGTTGCAGCAAGAAAAAAAAAATGGCACAAACACTTGTATGCAAATTTCAATTTCCTCCAGAAATATTAATTTTTACCGCGATATTGATTGACAACTTAAAAAAACACAAAGTTCATGAAAAGAAGCGTGTGATATTAGATAGATGAGAGCGCAAGAAAAACCTCTGACAGCTAAGGCATGGGCGGAATGAATCTGTTATAAAAATGTTATTAAACAGCCGTTCCCTCGCTTCGCTCTCTTTTACGACTGTCCCACTCTGTCAGCACTCGCAATCCTTCGCGCCCCGCCTTTCCTTCGCTCCCCACTATCTTAGACTACGAGCTGTCCCTCTTTTCCAGCTTAGTCCGTCGAGCAAGGAATGAAAAAAATAATACACAAAACATTGGCGAGCGGAAAATGGCCGCGCAAAAACCGGGGTCGAGACCCCCCAGTTTTCGCGCGGACATTTTCTGCTCGCCAATGTTTTTTTCGTTTCTCGCTCGACGGACTAAGCTAGGAAGGAGGGACTGCTCGTAGTCTACACTATCTGAACGCCTGCAACAGGCTATTTGTCACGCTATTTCAGATAAGCCGTGAAAATAAACACTGATTTAATAATTATAAACCAGTTGAAAGCTATTTTTGCATTGTAAAAGGAAGGAAAGGAAGAGACTTTTACATGATAGCGCACATATCACATGTACCAAGGCGTTTTGCACACATGAGAATGAGATCGGACGTCAGCTTATGAAGGCGCCACAGGCAGCCGCTATCGGTCCACTGTTGATTTCATCTCCCCACACCACCCATGAACAATGTGTGGCACTGAGGGTGGTCACAGCCAGAGTTTTGCTACGTCCTCAGTGGTTCTTTTACGTCCCCATCGGAGACAGGACCGCCATTTCTATATGGTCATCCGAGCCGCGTGAAGGTCTAACTATTTGCAGATGTCATAGCAAAGGCAGCATCTTCGCCCTCAGTTGTTTTAAGACCCCATGCTGAGTGTTGTCCCGACCGGATTCGACACCGCGACCTGCCGCTCTGCAGACTGGCGCTCTATCAACTGAGCTAACCAGGAGGCGGTATATGGAGGCTTATAAGCCGATTTAATTTAACTTATGAGTCCAGTCTATTGTGATATGATTTTTGGTGTAATTGAGTTTTTGCCGCGCCATGTTGGTGTACTGAGGTGGTACACCAAGATGGCGGTTCCTTCTGTGTACCGGAATAAGATGACGTAAAAGAAAAGGAACAAAGAACGACAATAATAGACCAATATCACGCTAGTATGGCACAAAAATATACTTGGTTTATTGGGAAAAAGAGCCCAGCATCAAATTCAGCATATCGATATTAGTAAAACTACAAAGTTTTGTAGAGATTGCTAGAAAACTGACGAAGATATGAAATTTTGAAACTGAGCCGCATTTTTACAAAGAAATGTATGGTGGACGGGCATTGCCCGTCCAGCCTCGTTTTCGTGTTTTTCCCATACATTTCTTTGTAAAAATTAGGCCAGAGTACTAAGTTTCAAAAGCTCGTATGCCCGTCAGTATACGAGTAATCTTTACAAAACTTTACAGTTTTACTAATATCGATGTGCTGATTTTGATACTGGACTCTTTTCCCATTAAATTAAATACATTTTCATGCCATGCTAGCGTGATATTGGTGTATACAAATGCAAAACAAGACCAAAAATACAATGCCTCACAAACAATAGAAGACCAATGAGTACCGGTACACGCAGAAAGACCCAAAATGGCCTCTCCATACGTCCAATGTTTGTTCACCTATAATTCTTCAACGAAATGCTCTTGCGCAACAAACTTTGGCCCAGGTGTGTAGTTTTAAACTCTCTACAATTGCATATACATTTTGGAATCAAAATCTGTTTTTTATGCTGCTGAATTTTTATATGACGTTAGAGTACAAAACAAGAATATCAAAATCTGAATTGAATGTGAAAAGCAGCGCGATTCGATTCCATTATTACCAACCAGAATCCTCAATCAATTGGTGTAACGAGAGCATTTTCTGTTATAAACCTTTAGTTACCTTATTACGTGAAATTTTGGCGACACGTTAATTTAGCGATTTTGAAAAATCCATATTTAGCGACACTTTAATTTAGCGATTTTTCGTAAATTTTAGAACATAAACCACTTAATTTTCGCGATTTCAGGAACTGAAACTTTGGCGACTGTATTCAAAACTTTTACAACGATCACAGAACATTTATGTGATAAAATCATAGATGTTAATAGCTTCATTTAAATCACTTTAACGAAACAAACGAAACTGCAACTGTAATGTCATACCTTAACGCTGTCCTCATGCACTCATATTTACATTTTCACACAGTCAGTGTTCCTTTTACTGTGCACGAGACATCTGATAAACGTCATAATCGACCATCAAACAGCATGATTGTGTGAAACTGACCAGATGGCGGAATTTCATATTGCACTCACTTTAATTTAGCGACGATTTAAATTTAGCGACACTTAATTTTGGTGCATTTTAATTTAGCGATTTTTATAAAAATCGCTAATTTCGCTAAATTTAAGTGTCGCCAAAATTTCATGTAATAAGGTAGTAGCTTGAAGTGAAGCGCTAAAATTAAAGCCAGAGGCTTTGTTTTATGAAACCTAATACTTACTGTTCTCCAACATCAATCGGCGCTTTCTTCGCAAAGGGAAAAGATAAGTTGATACCAGTAATTGCAAGGATGGTTATGAGGGTGCAAATTACGGCCGCCACCATAATTTGGCGAAGTTCTGTAACTCGAACAGCATCCATCGCAAGCTGAAGAATTTCAAGAAGCTAATCACTTACGGATTTTATTTCATGCTAACCGATCGGCGCTTTTTCATTGTTTTCTAATAATTATATTCAGAAACGGTGGAAACGGCGAGTGCTGGTAAAAAACGCACGACAAGTTTTAATTTATCCCGTATAAACCTAACTGCAATAACGTCATATCAAAAAGCTAAAAGCAAAATTCAAAAAACGAAATAGGAATTAATTAACCATATGTGATGTGATTTGAAATTCTCCAGATGAATCAGCCTCGAATTGCATCAAAATGACACCGAGAAACTGATGCAAATGATTTCTCTCTATAACATGAATAGTACATGTATACAGCTATAAACGTGCGTGTTGTGAATGTTGCAATGTACAGTGGAACCCTGATATAACGATCCTCGATATAACGATATCCCCGGTATAACGATGAACATACTATGTCCCGGCAAAAGTTACAGTAAAATGTATAGGACAGAACCCCGATATAACGATCTTCGATATAACAATATTCCCGATATAACGATGAGAATTTACCGCATCGAGCGTAAAGTCTTCCCCGATATAACGATATTACAGTATCAGTACACAGTTACAATTTAAGCAAAACATTGAATTTAAGGTTACAGTGTACCTTCAGATCGAAAATTTATTGAAAATTTTTTTTGGCGTTTAAATAAAGTTTACAGAATGAACTTTCATCCAAAAAAAAAAAGTATGGAAAAATAGTGAAAATTGACGGAGAAATGACGGTATAACTTTTGTGGGCGGAGTCTGTTTATTAAGCGATATGTTTTTTTTAAGCGCTGTTTTCTCAAAGTTAATTTTTCGCTTGTTGGGGACACTTTAAAGAGCTACAACTCAAAGGAAATTTGTTCGATTTTCCTTAAATTTGGACAGAAGCTACGCTAACATATAACATCGCCAGAAATTTTGAACCGACATGCGCAGTTGAAGCGTGACACTTAGAAATTTTGGGCCTCTGTTTTGATTATCTCTTTACAAAAAATGTATGGGAAATAATTTTCAAAGTTACGACGATTAAAATGTTTTACAATTCAGAAGCTGCTCCGTATCTCATTTTGAACAGACCTTTCCAAAGTTTGTTTCGGAGGTTCGCTCGGTATAAAACCTTTCAATTTCGGTTCGGTTTTGCGAATTTTGTAAAGTTATATTTTACGATGCCATTTTGAAGGCGTCTGAGTCAAAGATCTCAGCGGACCCGAATTCTGTTTTCATTTTGTGCCGGTGAATGAGTGCCACGTACCTTAGTTTGTATCCATTTGATAAGTTCCAACATCACTCCGTTTCTGTGCAAAATATCTGGCAGTTTCGCCATGATTTCGGCTCGGTTTTTAAAATCCAATTTATGCAATAATAGAGTTCGCAATAAGCACTTCGTGTCGCCATTCGAGGTCGCATACTTGTGAAAAACCTCGCCGAATTCGTTGTTTACAAAGGATGGAGACGCCATTTCGTAAAAAAATATTGACCAGGCATCCTTTAGATCCCATAAGGACTAGAAACTAGCCTTGTTCCTAATTTGGTGGCCTACTATGGTTGAATTTTGGCGGACTAGTAGTTTGAAATTCAACTCGAGAAGTCACAGTAAATATTACGTGACCTCTGTCTGTTGTTTCAAAAACGGTCTATTCTCTCTTTCTAGTATAACATTTCGCCTTCGATAGACGACGTCGTTTTATTTGTGTATTAAGCTTCGCTTTTTTGCCAAACAAATAGCTAAAGAAACCTTGTTTAGCGAAGAAAAAGCGCTTTTTCCCCTACACGCGAGCGATCATAAAAATATTACGCGACAGGCAGACAGATCCATTTCGCCACCCGACCAATCAGATATTCTGAAATACAATACAATCCTATTGATATGGTCGAGTGAGTCACAAATGATCTCCGCCCACTTTGGTTCGAGATTTCTGGCGATGATCAACAAAAACGTGTCGGCGAATTTCTTAATTCCGAAAACTTTTTCGTCAAAAGGCATTTCCGTGCGATCATTCCAATTTTTTTTCTGCCCTTTTCGAATATATTCTGTAACTTTTCGCTGCAATTGAATATGGAAAATCGCCGACACGTTTTTTTAGCGCTTTGTGTCCGGAAACCTGAGAACAAATCAAATTAGCAAAATATAATAATCGCTTTGAGTTATAGCGTTTTAAAGCTGATTCGGACGTTCGAATTTAGACGTCGTAAAAAATTCGACAATTCATTTTATTTCCAAATGGTTTCCATATTTAGATAGCCAGCTCTATAAGCTTTAATTTGATATCTGGGTTTAGGTATATTAAGTGTAATCTTAAGACGCTAGAGCTGTTATACTGGAGACACCCCCGAAGGTACACTGTAACCTTAATACAATAACATTACAGCAATCGAGTACAGTAATCTGTAACGTTGCTGTCAACAGCTTTCAGTTTACGATGCCTCTTTATCCTCCTTGTAATTTAATAGTTCTCTCTGTTTTAGTATCTTTGACTCCTTCTTATGACAAAACGTATACGTCGCCGGGATTTCAATACCCCGATATAACGATATTTTCGGCTATTTTACGGCCATATCGTTTTATAATTCAACACATTGATACACTGCCCAAATATGGTAAAAAAAGTTGTCGATAGACGTTATGTCTACATGACATATAACCAGCGATGGCGGTAAACATATCAAAGTCTTTCCCCTTTGCGATGAACATCAGCTCAAACTGGATACCAGTGTCTCTCTTCCAATTTTAATTGTTCTACGCATGCGTAGTTCCAGTGATTCAGCAAATTTGATAACAACATCACGCAACATGGCGGACTCCCAGGTGAAGAGAGAAGTGAAGCCTCCGAAGAGATTCGTGGAGGAATTTAACTTTCAGCGATCTCAAGTTGAAGCCAAAAAAAAAATGACTAAACAAGACAAAACTCTGTACGAAATTGAAATAATTGATATCGATAAACCCCAAGATAAAGTTAAGATTCACTACAAAGGATATGCTTTTTGAATTCAGCGAGTGGAGGTCGTGTGTTGAACTTTTATAGTACTGAAACAATTTCTGAATTTGCTTGTTGAAGCGATGTAGTATCCAGTTATTCAAAAGTACTCCTGTGATGTTGGACCTTTCCAAAATATCCTCTACAATTCTCATAAGGGCAGGTCTGTCTTCGACCTCTGCAAATCTCGTCTTCGTCTTTAACTCTTTCTTAATTGATATAGTGTAGGTCAGATAGCTAAGAAAAAAATCAATATAGAGACCTTGCAGTAATATCCCAAAATTAGGCAAAAATACTCAGATATTAACTCTTTGTGGCTTACTTGTTAATTTCCTTTATGAACATTGGTGTATCGCCACGAGGACCTCCTTGAAAGCCTTCATTATTCGTGTTCTCATCGCGAGGAGTAGCTTCAGCGACGAGGATGATAAAAGCGCAGGATAAACAAACTTCATAATCTTCCCTGCCATAAGGCCGACACTAAATTTTTGCGAATCCCAACGAATTTGGTATCAAAACGCGCCAAATTTAACGAACATTTCGAAAACGGCGGGGACTTTTGCGTTACATCCTGACGTTACGTGATATCCGGCTTAGTTTTCCACGTAGTCAGAAAATCACTCGGATTTTACTTGTAAACAAACTCGAATGCGTAATGTTCGAACTCGAAAAGCCGACCCTAATTTTTTCCCGATTGACCCGAAACATGATTTTAATGGTGCTCTATATGTTAAATTTACCTTTTCCGTTGTGGATTTTTCGATATTTTGCGTTGTTTCTACGAACGAAGCCAAAATGTTCGAAATTGAATGATTTTAAAAGGGGTCTAAATTGCGCAACGTGACGCGGATCAAATTTAGTGACCTGATGTTAAACGTGACTTTCATATGTTCGCATTTTTGAGGAAAGTGAAAATGATTGCTGCCTGCAATTTCGTGTTTTTTGGTGAAAAAGTGCGTGAACTGTTAGTTAAAAAAGGGAAAAGAAAGAAAAAAGAGAAGAAAAGAAAAGAAAAGAGAAAAATACTGTTCACATGATTGGACAAAAAAGGCGCGAAATTTTCGTGTTGTCGCGGTCGCAGTGTTGTTTCTTGGCGTAGCTGAATGAAAACTGGTTCAAAGTTTAACCGCTAGACAAGAAGTGAATGAAGGAGCACAATTTGCGTGAAATTACTTTGGTTATCACCTCTGGAATATGATATAGACTTGATGTTTCCTCAGAAAAGTTTCTGATCTCGTCATTACGACTGTGGGAGCTAAAAAAAGAGCATTCCAAGTTTGTAAACAACATTGATCGACTCAGCTCGTACTTCGATGTTTGAAAATTTGGTGCTTATGGAAGGGACTAAAAAGCCAAATCAACTACAGGTACGATGTTTTAACCGTTTCTTGTATCCTTTAGCTGTGAATTTTTGTAAGCTTACTGTCCACGCTGCAGTTCTTTCCGACTTTTCGCCGCTATGTTTAGGTTCGTAGCCGTGTGTTTGTTCAATTTGTTTTGATTCTGAATTGAACTTTTTAAGATACGAAACACTTGTAACTAAGACATTCTATGCCATTTTACTGTGTTTTAATTTTTGTAGTCACTACTTTGTCCCGTTCTTTGAGTAGACGAAAGCTCTTCGTAGAAACTGTCAACTGATTGTGTACGCTAAATTAATTTTAGCTTGGCAAAAGTTTCGGCATTCATTGCTTGTTGTTTAAGAAATGGTGTGAGGTAAAATATTGTAGTTAGCCTTTTTACTTAATGATAGGTTGTATATCTCAATGATTTTTTTCTCGAAACTGTGATTTGTTATCAATGTGTTGAATTATAAAACATTTATAGTGTTCAAGCTTGCACAATATTGACAAAGGCGCCACTTTCATTTATGAACTGTGTGATGTTGCATGTTTCGCGCGGTAAAACATCTGTAAGCTTTTTTTTATTTTAAATAAAAGGCGAGTCGGCGATATTTTTTCTTCAAACTGTGCTTTGTTATCAATGTGTTGAATTATAAAACTATATAGCGCTCAAGCTTGCGTGATGTCGGCTAAGTATTAGGCGATATCACGCGCGCTTTCGCGCTATAATAGTTAAATATCGGGAGTCTCGATATAACGATACCTCGATTCACTGCACCCTTGGCATATCGTTATATCGGGGTTCCACTGTATGATGATTCAGTATGCTAATTAATTTCTATTTGTTTTTTAGCTTTTTCCTTTTTGATATGACAACGTTATTGCAGTTAGGTGTATCACTGGAAAGAAGGAATGCTCGTATTAAAAGGAAAACGTATAACGTACATAAAGATAGTTAAAACTCGACTCATTAAAGCAAGCTATTTTTCAGGAAACCAGCATTGATAATTTGGAAATGAGCGAAACAATTGCGTGATGTTTAAACATGGCGGCTTTGAAATGTCACCGACTGGACTCTTAAAATTTTGAATTTGCCTCTTTTTGAGTCTTGCCAGCTTCCTTTGCCTGCCTAGCAACACACACACACACACACACACACAAAGAAAGAAAGAAAGAATTGGAGACGCGTTCTGCTCGAGATACAGTAAAAACCCGCATACAAGAACATGTGGATTAAGAACACCCAGGCTGAAATTTGATAAAAAAGGAGCATATATATAAGAACACATTCAACCTGAAAATTGAAAATTGTTCTTATATATAAGAACTCTTCCCTTTTCAGTTTAATAGAACAAACACTGTCTGTAGCTTTACTGTGGTATTGCACTAAGATCTCTGTATAAATGCTAGTAATTTCACTTGCTGTGTATAGCAAATGTACAACATTTACTGTATTTGGAATTAAAAGTCTTATAATTACATGAAAAATATGCAATATATGCGTTTGGCCTGTCATTTTTATTAACAATCATTAAGAACACTTAAGAACACTTTCAGGCTGAGATTTCACCTAAAATACCTGATATATAAGAACCCAATCAGCCTGAAACCGAAAATGGGTGTTCTTGTATGCAAGTTTTTACTGTAGTGGAAAACAGGGGCGAAATTTGCGCAGAGGTGAGGTTTTACTTTCAATGCATTTGTCAATTTTGCTTGTTTACACAGGCGACTTTTTGTGCTTGTCGAAGCAATTTTTGCCGCGCTCAAATTAATATTGCATCCGTTCAAATCGCATATGTCGTAAACGGGCGGCGATTTCAGTGCGATTTAATTTGGGCGCGATTTGTCGCGCGATGTCGAAGAGGATGTTCGAAACCTGATGCAGCTTGGCGGCGATTTTTGGGAAATCGCAGCAAATATCGCACCCGAATCGCACAGGAAATCGCCGCTAGTTTACACTTGCGACAAAAGTTGCATTGGAGAGCGCGACAAAAATCGCATCAAAAATCGCATGTGTAAACGGGCCTTTAGTTTGGTCTATTTCTCGTGAAAAAATGTTATAGGTTTGAAAAAAAAAATCGGAAACATTGTAAGAAATCTGAGCGATAGGCCGCAATTTGGGTGGACGGGCCAAAAATCCAAAAAGTTGCAACCTGAATTTAATGATATTTTCATACTAACGTTTAATTAAAAGCTCTATTTTTCGTCATTGTCAATAATTGCTGATAAAGAGTTGCTCAAAATATGGGCGTATTTCAAGGAAACTCTTAACAAACAAAACTTATAGTTTATTTGAAGTCTTATCAAGTAACAAACTGTTCACTTTTGTGTGCTTGATATTGTGCTGTAAACCTAAAATGGTGAGGTGTTAATTAGCAAGCGTGCGCGAAAAGTGGTGAAATAATTAACCGTGTTGATCTGGAGCAAAATCTCTTATGTCACTCAAAACCGTAGTTAACTTAAGCCTGGTTTCCATATAATCGCAACGATCGCAGCGATCGTTACGATCGACGATCACTGCGATTCTTGCGACCCTTGCGATCATATGGAAACCAAAACGTTGCGATCGTCGCGATCGGCATTGCGATCCGTTGCGATTACGATCGCAGAGATAGAAAAATTTCTATCTCTGCGATCGTAATCGCAACGATCGCAAGGATCGCAACGTTTTGGTTTCCATATGACCGCAAGGGTCGCAAGAAACGCAGCTTGTGCAATACAGTTGTATGGATTTAAAATGCTCTGCATAAAAATCGATTCTCTAGCGGCCGATCACAATGTCTAAAACAGTAGTGATTCAACTGGTATAAATTGGTACAGTGTAAGCTTACTTGTTATAAAAGTTTTGTTCTGACTGAATTTGATTTAGTATGGACTTCAAGCGCTGGTGACGATTTTCCTTTCCATCGTCCATTTGTCTAAATGTGTGATTTTTTTAAAGACTGACTGTCACTAATGCAATAAAGGTTCTTTTTTTCAATGCGTTGAATTAAAAAAATAAACTGCTAAATCGCGCGGAATATCGTTGATACCTAGCAGATGAGCAGATAGTCGGCTACGTATCGTATCGGGCGATAAGTATCGGGCGATATTCAGCGCGATTCTTCAGTGCTAAATATTGGATACTTGTCATGTAACGCAAAAAATAAATGAAGTAACGGGTGCTCGTAAGTCAAGCATTTGTACGACAAATTACAAATAGCCCAATTTCGACATATTAAAATTAAATTTGAAACAAAAGACATCACTAAAAGGCTTAGGGGAATGATAATAGGGATTTATATGGCTTATTCCCCTAAGCCTCGTAGTGATGTCTTTTGTTTCAAGTTGAATTTTAATATATCGAAATTAGCATGAACGACTTTTAAAATGTGAAAGATAACGTTGTTTTGACAATGCCCCACCCCCCGGTGTCTGTTTTAGCAAATGCCCCACCCTTGGGAAGAAAAAAGTTATAAAATGCCCGACAAATGCCCGGGGGGGGGGGGGGGGGCTAGGAATTGACGGAGCCATTACAGTGTTTTGAAAACTGATTATATTGTCAAAATTGGGGTCTGGAACCAAGATTAAGAAAAAACAATACTAACAGTAATTTAGTAACAGTAATAGGACTGTCAGTCCTTAGCCTGCGCGGACACGTATCCGATTCCCTTGCTCCCCGCGGAAAACGGACGCGGGGAGCAAGGAAATCGGATACGTGTGCGCACAGGCTATCAGTCTTAAGAAGCTACAGCTAATAAAGCATCAGCTTCTCACAGCTGACGTTAACATTTAAAGAAGGCTGTAGTTCATGAATGGGCAAAGTCTCCTTAATTTTACAATATAAATATCAAAATGATCCCAATTAATGTTGTGACCAGTTTTTGATATGATCAGCAATGGCTTATGTATGGTCACTTTTAGTGGGGGCCTTGAAATGTTCGTTTTTTTTTTTCTGTCATGAAGTCGTCGTTTTGTTTTCCCTATGTAGAATTCATCGCAATCCTAGCAACCAGCTTTGTAGACAACTTAAGACATTTGAGAGCGGTTCAGCAAATACCACGCGGCTCTTAACAACCTCATTGACCTGGGTATCAAGCAGCTCCATTGTTGTATTGTTTGTTCTATTGTTTTCTCAGCAAATCAGAGAAGACCTTGTAAGAGTTGCGTACTGCACCCGGTTCAGGCGGTCCTTGTATGGAAAGGATTTTTTTAAAAAAAACTTTAAATCTAAAAGTAAAAATTAAGGAGACTTTGCTCTCGACACTGTAACGATGCTTAGCATACGAAACGTCAAGTTTCTTTTTTAGAAAATGCGTTGGTTTACCATGTTTATCACCGCTGTTTGTGTCAGTTATTTTATATATATATATATATATATATATATATATATATATATATATATATATACTGGTTTTCAAAAACATAGCTACTTGAGAAATATATATCTATATATATATATATATATATATATATATACCTTTTGTATTCCCATCAAATAGGTGACGTTTTTGATAGGAATACAAAAGGTATATATAAATATATATTTCTCAAGTAGCTAAGTTTTTGAAAACCAGTGTGTGTGTGTATGTGTGTGTGTATATATATATATATATATATATATATATATATATATATATATATATATATATATATATATAATGCAATCCAACAATGTGTAACCGTACATCCTGTGCCCAAGTTCAGGAGTTGCCATAAAGCCATTATGGTAATAACCGGGAGGGCACATTGTATACATATTTGTATGTTACGCTCACTGTTCATACAGTTTGAGCACTCTCTGGATTGGGTGGAGAGCCTCGTAAGAGGTGTTCACTATTGGCATATTGCTTCGCTCACTGCTCGCAGTTTGAGCACTCTCGTGACTCCACAGTGCAATCCAACAATGTGTAACCGTACATCCTGTGCCCAAGTTCAGGAGTTGCCATAAAGCCATTATGGTAATAACCGGGAGGGCACATTGTATACATATTTGCATATTTGTATATATATATATATATATATATATATATATATATATATATATATATATATATATATATATATATATAATTCAACACATTGATACACTGCCCAAATATGGTAAAAAAGTTGTCGATAGACGTTATGTCTACATGACATATAACCAGCGATGGCGGTAAATTTCGCATTTTTAAGGAACTGTGAAAATGACTGCTGCCTGCAATTTCGTGTTTTTGGGCGAAAAAGTGCGTGAACTATTAGTTAAAAAAGGGAAAAGAAAGAAAAAAGAGAAGAAAAGAAAAGAAAAGAGAAAAATACTGTTCACATGATTGGACAAAAAAGGCGCGAAATTTTCGCGTTGTCGCGGTCGCAGTGTTTCTTGGCGTAGCTGAATGAAAACTGGTTCAAAGTTTAACCGCTCGACAAGAAGTGAATGAAGGAGCACAATTTTCGTGAAATTCCTTTGGTTATCACCTATGGAATATGATATAGACTTGATGTTTCCTCAGAAAAGTTTCTGATCTCGTCATTACGGCTGTGGGAGCTAAAAAACGAGCATTCCAAGTTTGTAAACAACATTGATCGACTCAGCTCGTACTTCGATGTTTGAAAATTTGGTGCTTATGGAAGGGACTAAAAAGCCAAATCAACTACAGGTACGATGTTTTAACCGTTTCTTGTATCCTTTAGCTGTGAATTTTTGTAAGCTTTCTGTCCACGCTGTAGTTCTTTCCGACTTTTCGCCGCTATGTTTAGGTTCGTAGCCGTGTGTTTGTTCAATTTGTTTTGATTCTGAATTGAACTTTTTAAGATACGAAACACTTGTAACTAAGACACTCTATGCCATTTTACTGTGTTTTAATTCTTGTAGTCACTATTCTGTCCCGTTCTTTGAGCAGACGAAAGCTCTTCGTAGAAACTGTCAACTGATTGTGTACGCTAAATTAATTTAGCTTGGCAAAAGTTTCGGCATTCACTGCTTGTTGTTTAAGAAATGGTTCGAGGTAAAATATTGTAGTTAGCCTTTTTACTTAATGAAAGGTTGTATATCTCAATGATTTTTTTCTCGAAAATGTGATTTGTTATCAATGTGTTGAATTATAAAACAGTTAGTGTTCAAGCTTGCGCAATATGACAAAGGCGCCACTTTCATTCATGAACTGTGTGATGTTGCAAGTTTCGCGCGGTAAAACATCTGTAAGCTTTTTTTTAAATAAAAGGGTTGTCGGCGATGTTTTTTCTTCAAACTGTGCTTTGTTATCAATGTGTTGAATTATAAAACTATTATAGCGCTCAAGCTTGCGTGATATCGCCTAATTTTAGCCGACTCGGCCTACGGCCTCGTCGGCTAAGTATTAGGCGATATCACGCGCGCTTTCGCGCTATAATAGTTAAATATATTTATTTATTTTGGGCTTTATAAATAACACTAAAATGAATGACATAGCCCTTTTAAACAAGAAAACTTGTCAAGGAGACTGAAATCGTGTTGAGTAACACGACTTGCACGTGTGTACGAGTAACACGTTCCATTGACAAGTTTTTATTTGCTCATATGTACAACAAAATTTGGTAAGCATTTCCTAATCTCCTTGTTCAAATACTGGCATTTTGTGTACGAATAGCAAGTTTCAATATTGTTTCCCTTTACAAGTTTTATTTGGCAAGCCGGCATAGTAACTTGCTTCTGCGTACGCGGCTGTTTTCCTATCACTGAGGAAAACTTGACAAGGAAGCTTGGTATTCATGTGCACGTAGCTGTTTTCCTATCGCTACGGAAAACTTGACAAGGCAGCTTAGTATTCACCTATTCCTACTCTTGAAGGAAAACGTGTTCGCCCTCTATACAAGAAAAAGTCTATTTGTTAAGGAAAACTGTCAACGAAAACTTTCTCGCGTGGATTAAGGTGTTTCCTCAGAAATAAAAAAAATGACGAATGTTTTTTGAAACTCGCTCATGAAAAATGCAATAAAACTCATCCCAGCTATTGTATTACCTACCACGCGCTAATGCATACTAATTTGATCGGCTGACGTTACATTTTGCGGTTCCTGGAAGAAGAATTCCAACACAAAACTTGAGAAATCGTAATTGGTTTAATGAGTTGGCAACAATACTGTAAGTTACAATTTTATAAATGATTTATGACAAAGGAACACGGCCTTAAAGGGCATTGACTCAAAACGTAGATCCCTTCGTGCATGATCTCACGTCATAATTCAATGTCGACCCGTGAGTAATGGTTATGTATGCGTTGTCCTGACGAAGAAATTTTTGTTAAAGTTCAAAATACCGGTTGCTCTACGGAATTATCAATAGCTTCATAGGACTTGATTAGTTTCTTGAGATGATGTTCTATAAATGGTATCTCGTTCATGATCATTTTATTGCAAGTTGCATTCAGCTCTTTTGAAATATCTGCTTTCACTGCGTAACCCTGAACAAGTCTTCCAACATATGGTTTGGTCAAAAATGTTCCTTCTTGGAGACAGGCCTTTTCCATGGCTTTTTTTTCTTTCCGGAAGAGCGCGAGATCTTCAAAGAAATCTGGCCCTTCCTGGCTTATCATTTCCCATAGCGTTTGGTTAAATGCATCGTATAATAACACATCGCCCCAATTCCATTTCCGAATTTGCTCTTTCATAAGTCTTGTGACATTCCCTTTGTCTTTGTCCCTCCTTTCATTGAGTTTAAAATACAAGATGTCCTCAATTTTCCAACAGAACCGTCGTTTTAGAAGCACGAGCGACTCATCGAAGTATTCCATAAGCAATACGAGATCGAACTCTTGCTGAAGAAAACGAATGTAGTTCCGCACCACCTTGAGATTCTCATGATATGCTGTGTCAAGTCCAAGTTCGAATAACGATGGGTTTTTTATCAAATTCAACGAACCATTTAACTTCTGTTTCCGTACTTGCTCAAAATAAAACGTTGCATTTTGTAGAAAGCTTTCCATTGGAAATTTAACAAGTCGCGATCCTTTTATACGCCTGCCAAGTCCAAAAAAGTTGAAAACAGATTCAAAATGTTCAGTGGGCTCCCTCAACATGGTGACGTAGCGAGTCGTTTCCTTTTGGAAAAGCCAGTGCATGGGGGCTTTGTTGTACCTGGCATGGTTACACAGAATATTTGGTTCCCTGCCAAACGCCATTGCGTACCTAAGCCTGAACGGACGCGGCCAGTAAAAGCTGTAAGCTCCTTTAAGAGGCAAAGCAAACAGTAGATCTCTTTCATCACCGTAACGGTTTAAGATATTTGTCAGCGTACTTGAGCCTGTTTTGTGCGTCTTCAAAAATAAAATATTATTTACTGGATTGCACGAATTCGCCGTTTCCTCCACTGAATACATATTGACCTTGTCAAATTTCCAGTTCGCATCCATTCCCCCTTCATGAAACTTTGTTTTACTGAAATGACGAAATGAGAATGGTAGATTAGACATAAAAATTATCTACGTATTCGTGGCACAACAGGAGAGTATTTTAATATATTATCATGGTACAAGTCACTACCTATTTTATTTTGCAGATTGGTGATACATACCCTCCAGGGCAGGTGTATTTTGGGCACGAACGAGCGCTGAATGAAATCGGAGATCAAGAATGGGCCCCCATGGAAGTGCGAGTCAGGCCTTTCACTCCCGTGGCGGATCTAGGGGAGAGGAGGGGGAGTTTCTGCTCCCTCCCTCCTTCAGTCTCTTGCATTTTCACTTCAATTGATGTCATTCATTCCCCCCCCCCCCCCCCCCCCGACTCCTTACGAAGGGTCTGGATTCAAAACTGCACTCCTCTCACCCCGTGACGAGTAAGGAGTACGAAACCAAGATTCAGCACCCGTCGCCAAACGAAACACCTGCAATGAAGGCTATAGTGATTTTGGAGGTTTGCGGTCTGCGATATTTGGTTTAGAAGAAAGAGTTGATATTTGGATTTAAATGTTGATAATTTTTGCGGTTACGCCGGGCAGTAAGTAAAATGACAATCTGACAACACTGTGACAGGGATGTGAAAGCAATGCTATTCTGAAGTCAAATGGTCAGTTGGACGAAATGACTGAATTAACCAAATTTGTGCTCTCGATCAAGTGGATATACGCAGAAAAGATGCTCATAAGTCTACCGCTGCGGATGCTTCAGAAGTTTCATTTCTGCCGAGTATTTCGACATGAAAGCACATCATTTTTATAATTCAACACATTGATACACTGCCCAAATATGGTCAAAAAGTTATCGATATGCGCTATATCTACATGACGTATGTCCAACGATGGATGTAAATTTCGCATTTTGACAAGAGAATGCAAAAATGACGGACAGGCCTCGATATTTGTTCTTCAAACTGTGCTTTGTTATCAATGTGTTGAATTATAAAACTATTATAGCGCTCAAGCTTGCGTGATATCGCCTAATTTTAGCCGACTCGGCCTACGGCCTCGTCGGCTAAGAATTAGGCGATATCACGCGTGCTTTCGCGCTATAATAGTTAAATACAGAAAGCTAATGCTGTGTTCACACTAGGGCGAAACATGTTTTGTCTGATTTCGAATGAAACATGATTCACTGTGAAAATTGTTCACAATATATTAGGAGGTACAGCGCGAAAATCATGATCGAAACATGGGTATTATGAGCATGATCGAAACTACCTCGTGAAGTAGTTTCCATCTAAGCCAGACGAAACCCTTTAGCGTAAATGTCGTCTCCTTGTTGAACACTGCATCACCCTTCGTTCCCAAAGAGCTTGACAAGCGAGATTAAACCACAAAATCATACAACGGCAAGTTCTAGCTCTATTCGTCTCGGTTGATGTGTAATTATAAAGATTTTATGCGAGCTTATGCCTGCTTTGTAAAACAGTATAAATTATAGAACCAGGCATGAAACGTGTTTTGAATGGTCCTTATCGTAGATGAGTACGCCACGCCAACATATCAGCGGTTTCTCGCTTTCTTGATCCTATAGTCTCGTTTTGATGTTTACGAGAACCTCTGACGACGATGAGCGTAAACATCAAAACGAGACTATAGGGTCAAGAAAGCGAGAAACCGCTGATATGTTGGCGTGGCGTACTCATCTACGATAAGGACCATTAACAGATAATGAGAACAATGAAATGGAAAACATGTTTACGGGAAACGTGTTTCAGTGAAACTTGTTTACGCAAACATGTTTTGTTGATGATGCAAACACAGCATTATGCTATGACATTTGCGCTAACATGTTTCATCTGGCTTTATAGACTGGAACTTCCTCGTGGGATAGTTTCAATCATGCTCAGAGTTAACATGTTTCAATCATAATTCGCGCAATGCGCCGCCTGATGTGAACACTTTTCACAGTGAAACATGTTTCATTCGTGATCAGACTAAACATGTTTCGCCCTGGTGTGAACACAGCATAATATGAACAATATGAGGGTCTCGGTGAAACAAAACTCACTGTTTCCCGTGGGGCCAGTCATTAAGGGTTTTGTTATAGCTTCCAACTCAAAAATAGAAAAACATTATATGGCTGAGATGAGAAAAAAATGTGTGCTTGGCGCGGCTGGCGCACAAATTTGCCGAGGTTTCAAGGCGCACGACCTGATCACGTGCGAGTCGAAAGTTCAAGTTGTTGTTTCCCTTGGGAGCTAGTTAGTTTTGTTCGCCCTCAGTTAGAAGGTGCTTACCATTTGTAGGAAAAATCCGGTTGGGATGACCGTTACATAATGGTAAGCGATTTTCCACATTTACCGACCAACCGACGAGATTGCACTTACCATTCAAATATTCCATTTCCCCGTCCTGGTACCCAGACCGTTAACTCGATTTAGCCATTTGAATTTTTCTAAATTGAAATGGTAAGGAAATTTCCAACGTTCCATTCCGAAACGGAAAAACAGGACTACCTCCGGAGGTTTTTCACAATTTCCGAACGGATTTTCCGTAAATTGTCTGATCCATTTGACTTTCAACCGAAATTTCTGGATTTTTTGGCTAAACGGTAAGCACCTTGACTGTTTTGACCCACAGTGGCACGTGACACGTTCTTGTCCAATAATAAAAGGCGTTTGAGTTGGGAGGGAAATCAATGAAATTGAAAACACGTTTACGGGAAACGAATTTCAGTCACTGAAACATGTTTCAATGAAATACATAAGTACATTCATATTTCATCTAAACATGTTTCAATGAAATACATAAATACATTCATATTTCATCTAAACATGTTTCAATGAAATACATAAATACATTCATATTTCATCTAAACATGTTTCAATGAAATACATAAATACATTCATATTTCATCTAAACATGTTTTGTTGCTGACTAAATCTGTCGAATCCTGGCTCGGAACCTGGCTCGAAGTTTAGGCACTCTGCAGTTTCACTATCTTAATTTAATATCATGGTAATGCGCTTTACTTTTATGTAATATGCGCGATATAAATTTTATATTATTATTATTATTATTATTATTATTATCATTATTAGAATCTTTTTATCCAATTTAGTTGTATATTTGGCGGCATTTGGCGAAATAAATAACATGGAAATAAGCTAAGGCCATCCCCATAAAATGTTTCGTTTCCCATCGCCTTTCCTCTCGTAACAGTGTGTCGGTCGGTCTGTCGGGCAAAAAAAAAAAGAAAAGAAAAGAAAATTGACCGAGGGAGCCTGAGTCCAGAAAAAGCCTGGATGCTAAGTAAGAAGGTCTGGTTACATGTGTGCTTTCGATTGCCAATGTTTTCCAAATCCAAATTTACTCCTCATCTACAATGGAGGCTAATAAATTAAATATAAAATATTTCTATTCAAAATAAAGTCTTGATCACATGTTTAAAAAGTAAAATTTTGCTTGTCAGACAGTGCATCTGATTTTTTTTTCACTTTTCCAAAAGATGGGTCGGTCGGGCGATGGGAAACGCGAAAAACATTTTATGAGGATGGCCTAAGCAAAATGCTGTTATTTTGGCTCGCCATTGTCCCAATATTTTGGTGGAGATTTCCACCGACGTGTAACTGCCAACTGCGTCACTAATAGTTGGCTGTGGAAAATAAAAAGATAGTAAAAAGTTGACACTGGCTAAAAATGTTGTTTTGGACGTTTCGGCAACTACTGTTGCCTTCTTCAGCAAAAGATAAAAATGCAAATGTCTAACGGCGTCCTGATAGTATAAGATACATGCAAATATTAAATCGCACCTAGAAAGCATATTTCTACATCAGGACGCCGTTTAAACATTTGCATTTTTATCTTTTGCTGAAGAAGGCAACAGTAGTTGCCGAAACGTCCAAAACAACATTTTTAGCCAGTGTCAACTTTTTAATATCTTTTTATTTTTAACATGCCTGGCTGCACACCGAACATTTTTAGTTGGCTGTTGGCTGCGAAGTAATTTCCATAGTCTTAAAGAGTCAACCAAAATGATCTGTGGCAGTAAAGTTTTCATTAAAGAACGAAGTTAGATGATATGTTGACAATATTTATACTATATTGGACACTTCATACCCTTAACGTATATTAAAACTATTACGTAAAGTATGATAAGATTTGTAAATGCCCAATTTTAAAATTAAAATTTGAAATTAAAATTGCCAGCCCTTTTCAAAATACTTTGGCAAAGAGCGACCAAACATTGATTTTTGCCAAATGTCGATGTTTTAAATGAAAAGATATCCCTGATTATTTTCAAACGTCGGCGCTGCAGGATCATGCTGTTTGAAACATGCAAGATAATAAAAAAATGGCGAAAACCTCACACTAAAGGTCTATTATTTAAGTTCAGTGAAACAATCTGCAAGAGGTCTCACCATCTTTTTTAAAACTTTAGATTGCATTTAGTGACAGGATCTTGGCTCGTGTAAGCAATATATATATATAATATATTCTCTTCCGTGCGATTCGTTCTTATTATAAACCGAGAAGTAGTTTTGAATTTTCAAGAAAATATCAAATAACAGAATTGTCCATCGCCAACTAATAGAAAACTACATTTCATTACGCATAAAACGAAGTCTAAGAAAAATAATAACAACCTTTCCCAATTTTCCAAAAAAATATTAAACACAGCTGTTCAAAATGCAACGTTCTCAAAGCGAAATGTAAAGGAAAATTGTGTACAAGATGTAAGTCGCCGGTATATTGAATGCAGCAAGCCACACAAAAGAAGTAATCGCATATTTGTTTCTTAGTCTTTCAGTTACGATTGTCATATTCTACTTATTTGACTTGCATTCTATCCATAAAAGCAGTAGATTTGTAGCCTCTAGGTCGGCTTTCAAGACGGTGTTTGAACATGATCTGATTTTCGGCGTGAACTCGCTGTTTACATTTGGCGTCTCTTGTGAATGAATGAATACAAGGTCCCTGCAAGGTCTTAAAGAAATTACGCGATATTCTGTTGTTGCAAAAGCACGCTTCAAGAATGAAATAATAAATCGAAGCACATGGTCGATCTATAAAGCTAAACGCGATAGCGTGGATTTCACCTGGTCTCCAAACGACTACAACCGTTGTATTTTGTCGAAAATAA
This sequence comes from Cladopsammia gracilis, assembly GCA_022457155.1. Taxonomy (NCBI): domain Eukaryota; kingdom Metazoa; phylum Cnidaria; class Anthozoa; order Scleractinia; family Dendrophylliidae; genus Cladopsammia; species Cladopsammia gracilis. The sequence goes on along the minus strand of JAJGOT010000057.1, from coordinate 363,864 downwards.
CATTATGTCAGGTGCTTGATACTCACTCAAATCCACAACCAATCACCAACCAGTTAAATCGAAAAATCAAACCAAGAAGGACGGCTATACTTAACAGCACCGCAGTTTTGCGACACGTTCTCACTTTTCTGGAAGCCATGGTCGACAAACTCCGGATTTAACTCTTAATTAACATCGTATAAACTTCGAAGACGAAAAATACGAATTAGCATTTTGACATTTCAGAATGCGTTTGATTAGCAGATGGTATATCACTTTTAGACCATCTGCCAGCAGCAATAAATATCTGATATCAGACGCACGAAATTAAAATTATATTTGGTAGTTTAGTAAACAAGCTGGGTTCTTATTTTTGAATAGCGCCAATGCAGTGGCAAACAACTAGTAAAGTTACGGAAAAAAATTCTGATGAAAGGGAAGAAACGTCGAAAACAGAGCATATAAATGATAAACGATACGACACAAGGAAATTATGGGAATAAGGCAAATAACTTGTTACTATTCCATTTATTGATGTTTAATATCTATTCCTTCATAAAAGGTTTACAGAGGATTATTTTGGACTTAATCGTGACGCAGCAAATTTGGCTGTTTTTAACCCGTGAATACACGCAAGCGTTATGAACGGGTTATCGGTAACGGGATGTTCATTGCTACCTGTGAAGTCTGCAACTCTTTCCAGACCAAGAACCAAAAAGAAACTCTAATGAGTCATGAAATTCTTAACAGACCGTGGTCAAAAGTTGGGTCTGACACTTTTGACTGGAACCAAGAACAGCTATGCAGTGTTAGTTGACTATTAGAGTGACTGGATTGAATTTGACCTGATGAAAAACCAAACCGGCCGCGCAGCTGAAACCATTGACCTGATGCAAAAACAGTTTGCAAGATGGGGAATTCCTGATGGGATCGTTACAGACTGTGGTAAGAAGTACGACTCCGCCGAATTCTCGCAATTCTGCCAAAGGAAGAAGATCAAACATACCAAATCTTCACCTCATCAACACCAAAGCAACGGAAAAGCTGAGTCCGCCGTGAACATTGTTAAGACATTGTTGAGGAAATCAGAGAAAACTAAGTTAAATCCGTATGAAGAGTACTTGACCAGCACAACACACCTACGGCTGATATGACAACATCTCCCACACAAAGATTCCTGAACCGTCGAACAAGAACTGAAAGGAACACTGGTGACACCGGAGATTGCAGAAAAACTGTTAGAAGAGAAAACTAAGAAAAATAAGAAATCTCAAGTACATTATGACAGGACTGCCAAAGATCTGAATGAGTTAAAGCCTGGAGGTACTGTTAGAGTGAAGCCTGAAGGACTAGTGAAAGGCCAAGAGTGGAAGAAAGGGACTGTCGCACAGAGTTGTGGATACCGGTCATACGAAGTTAACGCCGGTAGATGGCAAACAGCTTAGAAGGAACCGTGTCCATCTGAAGGAAGATTAGCAAGTCAAAGTCGCGGAACCATCCTTGGCATCTGAAGTACGGAAACCCAAAGACCAACCGGCAGCTGTTGTTCAACAGAGCGTGAACGTCAAGTCATCAAAACATGAGCCGCAAATGCTACACAAACCAGCTAAGTGCACTACGAAGATGGAACTGCTAACTGTTAAACGAACACACTCGGGACGCTTAGTGAAAACACCGCAGAGATACTCTAACTGAACGTAAAATCGCAATTTTTTTCTGAGGGGTAAGGTGTTAGAGGGTGGTAATTTTATTGTTAGAGGGTGGTAATACTATTGCGTTGCATCATGGGAAGTGAGTGTAGAGACACGTTTTTGTCTGGAGTAAAGGTTCATTTTAGGGTAGCTGTTGTACGTGTCGTCTTTCCATAACAAGAAGAACACTGTTGTGGCAATATTTAGTACGAATGGTTAAATGTCTTGTTGTTGCTTTTATGATTTCGTCTAGCAATAGTTACAATAGCGAATTTTCACACATTACAAACGAGGTGGCATCACGCTGTCTTACACCTGAAATTATAATTGAAGTCACGAGATTGAACCAACCATGCGCAGATTTTAGATAATTCTGATTTTGAATTGATATTTTCAATTACAGAAATGTCCATTGCAAACTAATAGAAAACTACATTTTATTACACATAAAACTTAGCCCTGAGAAAAAAAAAACCCTATCCCACTTTTTCAGCTAACATACTAAACACAGCTGAATTCAACGTTCTCAAAGCGAAATTCAAAGGAATATTGTGTACAAGACATAGGCCACCGGTATATTGAACCCACTATCCACACAGAAGTAATCATATTTTCATCGCTTAATCTTTCAGCTATGATTGTCATATTTTACTTATTTGTTTGCATTCTTTCTATAAAAGCAGTAGATTTATAGCCTCTGGTCGGCTTTCAAGACGGTGTTTGAACATGATCTGATTGTTGTCGTGAGCTCACTGTTTACATTTAGCGTCTCTTGTGAATGAATGGATACAACTGAAGGTCTTCAAGAAATTACCCACCAGTTAAATCGAAAAATCAAACCAAGAAGGACGGCTATACTTAACAGCACCGCCGTTTTGAGACACGTTGTCACTTTTCTGGAAACCATGGTCGATAAACTCTCTGATTTAACTCTTAATTGACATCGTATAAACTTCGAAGACGAAAAATGCTAATGAGCATTTTTACTGTGCTTCTGTTTTTTTTTTTGGTTTGTCAGAATGTGTTCGATTAGCAGATAACATATCACTTTTAAAACATCTGCCAGCAGCAATAAATATCCGATATCTGACGCACGCAATTCAAATTATTTAATTTGGTAGTTTAGTGAACAAGCTGGGTTCTTATTCTTGAACATGACCAATGCAGTAGCAAACAACTAGGAAAGTTACGGAAAAGACTTCTCGTAAAGGTATAAACCATGAAGGACACGACCGAAAGGTTTTCGGGGAAGTGGAAAAAAATGTGTTTTCAGATAAATTACACATTATTATAACATCATCCCCGAAAGGGGCATTGTCACGCAGATTTTGCTGTGTTTTGGTCAAAATACACTAAATATATGACAAAGGACCTTTGCTCAAACATAAAATTGCTTTTAGAACACCAAGAAGATAATATCAAGTGATTTCTTCAAGGAAGAACAAACCATAATAAAGTGCCCCTGTGATAAAATTTTTGATTTTCATTTTTTTACATTTTCGTGTACAATTAGGCTTTCTTACTCATCTTACCAAATTTCAATTCATTACGAACATCAGAAGTCATTTTATTTTAAAGGCCCCTGTTCACCCAATCTGCTTTGCGCTCCCGGGCTGATTTTCGCACAGACGGAAAATTGAAAAATCGACGTGCCAGCCAATCATAACGCTACATTGAACAATTGAACCGTTTCAAAATAAAAACACAAGCGCGCAACGCAGATTGGGTGAACATGGGCCTTTAACATTTATTTACGACCGCCATTAATCAACTTTGTTCCAAGACTTGGTTGCGAATGGGAGAAAGTGACGTCAAAGACGTCGAAGACTCAAACATACCTTACGGGTTGAAATTATAATAGCAATAAGTATTGAAAATCACGCGAAAAGCAACAAAAACTTTAGACTTGTTCTTCGTGCAATTTTCTATGCTGATTGTTATTATAATTTCAACCCGTGTTTATGGGTATGTTTGAGTCTTTCCTTTAAGGATAGAGCTTATAAAGATTCAAATACTCTTCATTTAGGATGCCAAAAATTGTAGAAATCGGTTAAATCTCTGCTACCAAAAAGCGCGATTCAAAAATGTAACAGCTGTCTAGACAGTCTCATTTCACACAATGCATGTATTATGTCACGCTAAGATGTTTTAATCGTTTTAAATCTGTTTTACTCTTTAATTCTTTAATTTGACTTCAAACTCAGTGTGAAAAATTAAAACCGATCGGTGGACTTCACCTTACGTTGTTTCGTATTCCCGAGATGGATCTTAAATTTTCATATGCCTCGTTCTGCAAAACGTTGATGGATATGTAAGGGGCCGTCGACATATTAACAAGTTCCCCGCTTATCGTCCCCTAGACGTTAAGGTCGCCCCTCCCCCCCCCCCCCCCCCCCCCCCTCGTTAACGTCCACTTAGAATTTTCACCGTCCCGACCGTCGCCTCTTAGAATTTTCTCAGTAGCCTCGACGTCGCCTCGAGTAGACTGCTGGGTTTCACGCGCGGTCGTCTACGTTTTGTTCCAATTCCTGACAATTTCCAATTTCACCGTCAAAGTCAAAGTGGAAATTTTTGGTTAGCAGAATTGAAGAGACGACGAGTGAAAAAGAAGCGCAGCAAAGAAAAAAAGCCCAATTATGAATGAATAGCTTACTCGCGTGCATCTGATACCAGCGTGTGTTTTAAGTCAATTTCTGCGGCCACTTCTGTTGTGTTTTCATTTCTTTGAAAATTCTCACTGGCCCTTTTGACGGGTTTGTTTCCACAAAAATCGTGTTGCGTTTTCGTTCTTTCCGCGAATTTGGGTTTGCAGTTGCGCAAAACCTTGATGTTTTTCCATTATTTTTACCCTTTGAATTACAGTAGAACTAACTAACTCGAACTCTGAAGGTTAACGAAAATCAGTTCGAGTTAGCGGGGGTTCGAGTTTTCCGGGTCGGTGAAAAATTTATTTATTTTTGGTTAATTATTAATAATAGTGACGATAAATACAGTCAAACCTCTATTAACCCTCGGACGTACAAGGGGGGGGGGGGGGGGGGTGGTTCTCCGATATTTTCAAGACCATTTAAGATTAGCACATGCCGTTTTCAGTAGCTGTTCATTTATCCTCAAGACACATTTTGGTAAAGTTTGGCGACAAGCGGTTGCTATGGTAACGAGATATGACGTCATAAGTAACATGTGGTCAACCCGTTTTTGAAGAAAAAAGCGTGCTTTTTCACCTTTTTTCAGCGAATAAACATATAAAATGCTACCAAAAGCATCAAAATGTTTGATTGTATGTTATTTTGCAACTCTAGCAGACAATATTTGCAATTTCCGCATTTTTCTGATAAATTTGAATTTTTAGTAAAATCCAAGATGGCGGCCACCTTGGCAGCCATTTTGGATGACGTCACGGACCCCCAGCAGCGCCCCAACCCATAGTGTTTATTTTATCTTGTAGAGCACATCGCGGGCTATCTATTAGATGTAAAATATTTCCGAAATATTGCAACATCGCAAAAACGCAAGGGGGGGAGGGTTGCAACACCCCCCCCCCCCCCCTGTACCACGGTTGGGGTATACGTTTGCGTGTACGTCCGAGGGTTAAGCGGCCCTCTATTAAGTGGTCACCCTCTACTAAGCGTCACTTAACAAATCCCCAGAATTAAATCGCTCCCCATATTTACTGTAAACTTGACCTCTTTTTAGCGGTCACCTTTATTAAGCGGTCGGTTGGCTATTCCCCGAAGGTGACCGCTTAATAGAGGACTGACTGTAGTTTTATTATCTACTTCTGTGATAAACATCGCTCAATTTGCGTATGGTAACAAGAAATTCCAAAGATTATGACTTCGAGTGTAACTTTGACATTTGGGTACATGTTTTTTGTAATATAAACGAAGTTTGTAGTGTATAACTACAGTCCAACTAAATGCAAAACAACATTAAAGAAGTAAGGCCCAGTTCAAACGTCGAACTTCACATGTGCCGAACCTAATGCAAATGAGCAAGAACAATAGATTTTGCTCATTTGCATTAGGTACGCCACATGTGAAGTTCGACGTTTGAACCGGGCCTAACCCTCACACCGCATCTGGTAGTGACTGATAATATCGTGAAAGGAACGATCAGAACGAAGTTACAATCAGATACTGTATTTTGAGAAGTCAAAACAACAGAGTTCGAGTTACAATGGGCCAAGGGAAACGAAAAATAGTTCGAGTTTGCGGGGAATTCGAGTTAGCCGAGTTCGAGTTATCCGAGTAAAAATGACTCAAAAATAGGGCCAAATCCAAGGGAAATCGAACTTAGTTCGAGTTAGCGGGTAGTTCGAGTTATCCACTGTACTCCACTAATCAGCGATTGACCAAGAGCGCGTTTTAACTTGACGTCATAGCCGCCATATTGGTGGTCCCGTACAAAATAATTTTAATTAACTTCTTTTGTTAGGAATACCAACATGGCTGCCATGGCCTTTGTCATCTGAGTCCCACGGGACTGAGTGAAAACGCTCCATGATTCAATGAAAGTGCGAAAACTGTAAATCTTTCGAGGTTAAAAACTCAAGGTTTGTTTTTGCGAGAATGGCTCCTGATCAAATGAATTAAAAGGGTATATAGATTTGTCAGATTTTCACGAAACTTGGCCAGTATGACCAGTATGTTTATTGGATATTAATGCACTTAAGTATGAAGTGTGTGTTACGAATTTCCAAATACAGTGGAACCCCGTTAATACGGTCACCAACAGGCCATGAAAATTTGGCCGTATTAACGGGGTAGGGTCAAATTTCATGACTGGTCTATGTTTCTTTTTCATGACAGGAAAGTAAATTGCTGTTTGATTTTTACAGGTGTTGTGAATAAATACAGTATTGTTTCTCAAGTACTGTACAGTATTTGTTTTGTTTGGTCAATAATTAATGCGTATTTGGTTCGAGTGCAGTGGCCGTATGTTGGCCGTATTAACGGGGTGGCCGCATTAACGGGATTTTATTATATGAAAATGTATGGGCGTTTCGCCGGGACAAAAAAGTGACCGTAATAACGAGGTGACCGTATTAACGAGGTGACCATAAGGCGGGGTTTCCGTGGCGCCCCAGAGTGTGACGCGCATGAAACAATTTTCTATTGACCAACATTAAAGTGAATTTACTCGGGAACCAATGAAAATATCGAAAAAACCTCACACACTTTTTATAGTCCATTACATCTTGGGACTCTGTAAGATGAGGATCCGGACGGCGGATGCGGACGGCGGACGGCGGACGCGGAAAATAATAAATCTATAAAAATAAATCAATAAATGTTCAATGTAAAAAAATGAAATAAGATAAATTAAAATGAGATAAAAATGAGATAAATTAATAAGAAAAAGTTAAGAAAGAAAAAATAAAAATAAAATCACTATTAGTCGAGACATTTTCGAATCACTGTCGGAAATCAGTCGGAAGTCTTCGGTACCCATCGGAATTTTTCGGAAAATGACCAGAAACGTTCGAAAATTGCAGAAATCGTATTCTGTGTGTCGTATTCTGTGTTGTTAATTATTGTGATACTCTCTGCATTCGTGTATTATTATCTGTATCTATTTATTCGTGAGCTTATATACGAGTTTATTCTTTGATTAAAGGAATGACTTAAGATAATGCTTAAGATAATACTTAAAAATGCTCGGAAATTTTCGGTAGTATAAAATTACGAATAAAAAAAATATAGACATTAATACATTAGTGCGCAAATAAGATTTCTGCAAATTCCGAAAATTTCGAGCATTTTTCGAAGATTTCTGAAAATTTACCGAACGTTGTCTAAAATGACCTTAGTTTCATCTTGAGTCATTCCTTTAATCAAAGAATAAACTCGTATATAAGCTCACGAATAAATAGATACAGATAGAAATACACGAATGCGGGGAGAATGAAATATAAAATATTATATAAACAATAATACAATAAATACTTTATTTTCACATTTCCATGACGATCGATCACAGAATACGATTTCTGCAATTTTCGAACGTTTTCGTTTTCCGCCGTCCGGATCCTCGTTTTACAGAGTCCCTTACATCTTGAGTGACATAGACCAGTTTGTTTTGATGTTCGCGCTAACACGGAGGCTGGTAATTCATTGAAACAAACACCATCAGTTTTGCGTTTGCAGGCTCACACGCGCTGACTTGAATGAAAAAAGAAAAAATGTTATTTTCGGAATCTACAATTTTATGGGTTTTCGTTACAAATAGCACGCGTGCGAAAGATTTTCCGGAAGGCACCCTCGAAGGTTTGAGTGAGATGCAGGATTGCGGGAAACTTAAGGTGTTTCCCTCCAGTTTCCGTGTAGCCGCACCGACCGTTTTTGAGCGGCCGTTTAACTAACTTTCCTTTATTGAATTAGAATGAAACTTACACAAAATATTGTACAAAGTTTGAAGTTAATAAGAGTGTAACAATTTTAAAAATCGGATTTAAAATTGCAGAGATAAACGAGAAACATTGAAATCGCTTGAGTCTAAATTCCGAGCGATTGCGATGGCATCTAGAAAAATCAAAACTATTACGATAAACTATGACATATGGCAAACAAAATAACTAAAAATTAGAGAATTTTGTCAAGCCGATTTTAAGTAAATCAGAAAAACATTTCGAACTTGTGATTTTGCATGTGTATGAGCACATCTACAAATTCCTCAATTAAGCTTATAAAAGTTTAATTTCTCAATCTCAAATTTACGCCAAAATGCGTGTTTAGTGTATGAGATGAAACTGTGAAAGTTTGAAAGCGTTTCTCGTTTTAGTTTTGGAGATTTGATTTTCTGTAGGAAACCGTAGTTTTTTTACTGAGTCCTTGATATTGTAGTTTTAGCACTTTTCTACATATTTCAAAAACCGCGAAATAGATTTTTTTAAAACTTTTTTAGTCGTTTCTTTATAATATGAACAACATTGTCTCAAAGTTTCATCTTGATTGAAACATTGCAACATGGTCAAATAAAATAATAAAGTTCACCTAAAATGTGATTGAGACTTTGTGCTTTGATTGCACGGTTGAAGGCGCACGTCGCAAAGACGCTTTTTAAAATTAATTCAGGTGAAGTGTAACGCATTTCTGCGTGTTGAGAATTATGCAAATCGCAATGACTTCTTTCTTTTCCCTACAATTCAAAATGTCGAGAGAGTCCAGAGCACGACAAATGCGAATAAAAAACCTGCTTACAAATAAACGTCCCACTGAAATTCGTGGGAATGATACAAATAACGTGGAACACAGCCCCCGACTTTACTCCGCAAAACATGATGGTCACGCAGAAATGCGTTGCGCTTCACCTGAATTAATTAATTAAAGCGTCTTTGTGCGCCTTCAACCGTGCAATCAAAGCACAAAGTCTCAATCGCGTTTTGGATGAACTTTATTATTTTATTTGACCATGTTGCAATGTTTCAATCAAGATGAAACTTCGAAACAATGTTGTTCATATCATAAAGAAACGACTAAAAAAGTTTTAAAAAAATCTATCTCGCGGTTTTTGAAATATATAGAAAAGCGCTAAAACTACAATATCAAGGACTCAGTCAAAAAACTATGGTTTCCTATAGAAAATCGAATCTCCAAAACTAAAACGAGAAACGCTTTCAAACTTTCATAGTTTCATCTCATACTTTAAACACACATTTTGGCGTAAATTTGAGATTGAGAAATTAAACTTTTATAAGCTTAATTGAGGAACTTATTGATGTGCTCATACACATGCAAAATCACAAGTTCGAAATATTCTCCTGATTTACTAAAAATCGGCTTGACAAAATTTTCTAATTTTTAGATATTTTGTTTGCCATATGTCATAGTTTATCGTAATAGTTTCGATTTTTCTAGATGCCATCGCAATCGCTCGGAATTTAGACTCAAGCGATTTCAATTTTTTTCGTTTATCTCCGCAATTTTAAATCCGATTTTCAAAATTGTTACAATCTTATAAACTACAAACTAAGTACAATATTTTGTGTAAGTTTCATACTAATTCAATAAAGGAAAGTTAGTTAAACGGCCGCTTAAAAATGGTCGGTGCGGCTGCATGGAAACTGGAGGGAAACACCTTAATTCATTTTTTTTAGAACGAAGCATGATACAATGGGATGTGTTGTTATTCAATGAGATAGAAATATGATTTCCATCTCATTAAACTAGTTTTCAGCAATCCTGCACCTTAGTGGAAGGTTAATAAAGGTAACTGACGAAAGCAATCAAAGCGTCATCAAACACAAACAAAGAATTGCTATTCAAGTACTGTGTTCAAGCTGAGGACAGCTTTTTCAATAAACACGTCTTATCGAGCCTGTAAGATAGGCGATGTATTACTGAAGTGAATGTTTCATAATCGATGCCCTTGCTTTTGCACAAGCGCAGAACGAATGTATATAAAATTCGATAAATTTGGCCGCCACACCTGATCCGGCGGCATACCGGAGTAAACCGTGATCCCGGTTTTATAGTAAACACTGTGCTTTTCTAGCTGCAATAAGTTAACTTAACTAACTTACCATTTTATCCGGCGGCATACCGGAGTAAACTACAAAGGTACATTGTAGTGTAATCGTGCTTTTTAATATGCCTAAAAGCATGTGTAGTGTAGTAATTCAGAGTTTCTGCACACGGTGTTACTCTGATATTTAATGGTTTTAATAGTTTTAAGATGTTATTGCCCTTAGGGTCGATGAATTTAGAAACTAATTTGATCCGTGATCCCGGTTTTATAGTAAACATTGTGCTTTTCTTGCTGTCAATGAGCGACAATTTGCAATAAGTTAACTTAACTAACTTACCATTTTCCCGAGCCATCTAGAAATGACCTTGAGACCAGTGCAATAGCGAAAAGAAATACCAAAATTAGAAGAGCAACTACAATGCGTTGTCTTGATCGGAGCATGCCTGCATAAAAAGCTCGACTGTCGGGTCAGTATGTCAGTGTCGCGTGACCAATCAACCGAAGCGAGCTGATGATGTGAGTTTGACAGGCAGTTAAATATTCACAACGAACATCGCTGAACTTCAATTTTGAATAAAACAGAAAATAGCGGTCAGAGGATAAAAATAACGCCAAATACCACAAATACCACACAAGAAATAGAAGGTTAGTGTAGTTAAACAATATTATTTCGTTTGAACTCAAAATTGGTCTCGCTTGAAACGACTGTTGAGGAATCCAAACAAACCTTTATCGACATCGCCGTCATAAGGGGCGGACCATTAGAAATCTTGGGAGGGGGGGTGACAATTACCAAAAAAAAAATCCTGCAAAGGAAAATTGTCTCAAAAAAAATTCCTGCAAGCAGTTGACCATAAAAAAATAAAATCCTGCAAGCTAACTGGCTATATATACATATATTTATTTATTTATTTATTTATTTATTTATTTATTTATTTTTAAACTGGAACATATGAGAGTATGACATGCTCTCTGGTAGTAAAATTCATCAAAAAGCAACTTCAGGTTGACTCAAATGCTGTCAAAAATTACCTGCCTCAAAGGTCTATCTGGTGCATGTACTTAATATAACCAAAACCTTGTTTATGTGCATATTTGAAAACACTGTAAACATCATGAAATATGTAACCTGCTCTACTACACGCAAGTATTTTTTAAATACATTAAGGATTGTCCAACCGTCCCGATTTTGCTTGAAAATGAAATTCTGTCATTTTCGTCAAATTCTCATAATACTTACTATACAAAAAGACGAAATTGCGTATACTTAACTCTGACATCCAGATAAACTAAAGAAACAGCAAGAAATATAAAATGAAATCGAGTTCTTGTATGTGGAGCCACACAAAGAGACGCAAAGCGACGAGAAGCCACATCAATTTGCCAAACATTTTTGACAGAAATTGTTGTCTCAGAACACTAGAAATGGAGTTTCAGAGCATCAAGATTTCAAAATTTTCTGGGGGGGCATGCCCCCAGACCCCCCTAGCGGCTCCCGCCTTCGGCGCTCGACCACTCCATCTCAATTCTTATTTCTTCCCATTTTTTATGCAAACGTTCGACAGTCTGACTTTAATCTACTCTCCAGCGTTTAATACCAAAAATGGATTGGTCCATTAGTATAAAAAACAAAATTGGAGCTTGCACACATACATAAAAAAGATCTCAGAAAAAAAAAAACCTGCAGGCTTCCACCTCCCCCCAAAAAAAATCCTGCAGGAAACTCAGGCCGAAAAAAAAATTCATACACAGAAAAATTTTTGACCCCCCTCCCAGGATTTCTAATGGTCCGCCCCTAAAACAACACAACGCAAGCCACACGTCACGCCACGCATGTCACACTACGCACTTGGGCTGCGTAATACCATGAAATTTTCGCGACACGTTTATTTCGCGATTTTGAGGTGCGCATATTTCGCGACACTTAAATTTCGCGATTTTGCGAACATTTTACATTTTAATCAAAGTGTATTTGGAAATACAGATGGTTAAAAATATTATAAGCGCGACGTTTCGGTGTCGTACTGACACCATTCAAGCGAAAGCGAAAGATAGAAAAAGGACGCGTTTACAAGCGAAAGGAAATCTGCATACTCTATACAAAAAGCTTAGCCCTAAGGGAATCTGACTGTTTGTTTAGGGATGGCTTGTGTTCTCTAATCAGGAGCATTTCATACAATAGGCAGTCAAATTTAGTTTGGCACTTTTTCAAGACACTAAAGTTCTTTGTAATGTCCTTAGGTGTTAAAACGTGCGTCGTGCGGTAGTGTTTGCCTTTACTAGATGAAGTGCCTTTGTGTTCTTCAATCCTTTCATACAGTCTTTCATGTAGGTGTCTATAGGTAAAACCTATATAACTCTCATCACAAGAGTCACATTTGAACTTATATACTACATGTTGCTGATTGACGAGGGGTGGTTTCTTTTCTCTCACTTTAAGGTCTTCATCGATCTTTTTGCTGACGAATACAGGCTCAACAGAGTGCCCTATTTTGGAGCTAAGTTCTTGTAGTTTGCGTTTAACTATGTTGGCGGAGAACTGATCTTTGAAGGGTATCACGATTCTCGTGCTGTCGACCGGATCTCTTGCTTCCACAATTTCCAGCTGTTTGGAGTTGACTTCTTAATTGATCTCTCAATTAATACTTGAGGGTACTTAAGCTTTAAGAAGACGCCTCTCAAACGATCACATTCTTCGTGAAAAAATGACCACGATGACGATAGTCGGTATGCTCTATCGAGCATTGTTTTGAGTAAGCTATGCTTGTATTTCTCATCTACGTGGCTATGATAGTGTAACAACAACCCGGTGCTTGTAGGCTTCCGAAACGTCGCGCTTATAATATTTTATATTTTGAATCACTTTAATTTCGCATTTTTGAGTTGGACAATTTACTTCCTTGGCAATGTTATTTAACATGTCCTTGAATTAAATAAAACGACTTTATCAAAGGTGCAACGTCAAAATTAACAAAAATGCAACGGCGGGACTAGGCTTGGCTTTCACCGACGTCATATCAAAATTCAGAAGCATTAAACAATAGATTTCGAATCCAAAATGTTTATGGAATTGTCGGAGAGTTTAAAACTACAGATCTTTGCCAAATTTTGAAGCGCCAAAGCATTTCGTTCAAGAGTTATAGGCGAACGAGTATTAGACATTTTTAGTAAGAAATGTATGCAGCGGCCATCTTTGTGCCCCACTCGGGGGCACAAAAATGGCGGCCAAAAATTCAAAGTCTTAATTACACCAAAAATCAAATCAAAACATATTACATTTGTTATAAGCTCCATTAACTCGGCTTATAAGCACTTATAATGCAAACAATAACTTTCAGCTGATTCAATTTTGTTTATTTTCACGGCTTATCTGTAATAGCGTGACGAATTGCGTGACACATTTAAAACCTTTGTAAATCGGAAGCAAAACATCGTGAAAACCTGAAACTTTCTGTGAAAGATTAATAATACTTGTATCCACATACCATGTTAGAAACAGCTTTGTAGGATGTATAGTTTAGATTTTTTAAAATTTATGACGTCATGTGAAAACCAAGAATATGCCAACAGTAACAACAAAGCAGTTCTCACATTGTCCACAAGCAGTTAATGCTTGTACGTGAATTATTGGTCTTGAGTCAATTGACCACAATGTCCATTTAATCCCTTCCTACGGACTCCGAAGAAAAAATGATACCGTTTAGTAACATAATACCGTTTAGAAACATATACCTAATTCAATAAAGGTTGCTTTGGGAATTGGTCATTGGGCATACGGAACACAATGCAATGCTTCACTTGAGTGACCGCCAAACAATAGCTTCCCAATGCCCAATTACCAATGACCAAAGCAACCTTTATTGAATTAGGCCGTATATACAAGTCTCACGAGTCATTTTATATATGGAACAACAGGCGTTAACACTAATTGTCCAGTTACTACACCCTTTATTCCCTCTTTCTCCCATCCATTCAAGACAGGAACCTTTCCCTGTGGGCTGGTGAAAAAGTTATATCTTTCCACCAACCAAGTTGCATGAATTGGTTTCAAAACCGATAGCTTAAGGTCGACATTCACATCTTCAAAGTTAACTCCGCTATCACTTGCTTTTGACTTCTGCCGAATACCACATTGCGAACTTGTTCTTGCAAAATTGATTATTGACATAATGTGAGTCACTTAATTTTCGCGTCATGTTATGTTCGCGACACTTATTGTTCGCGTCACTTAAATTTCGCGTTTTTTTAAAATCGCGAAATTCGCGAAATTAACGTGTCGCGAAAATTTAATGTAAGGTTTCCCCTGCATTCATTCTAATCTACCCTCTCAACCTTATCAAGGATACTACCGTTAGTTTATTCTGAAAATTCACAGTGGGAACGTTAATGCTGTCGTATTTCTAGACCTAGTAAGAGAAAACTTTCGATGGCAGTAGAGCATTAGTCTGTTCACAGTTTTAGTTTTGAGCCGAGTGCGCGAGTGCGAGTGCGAGCGCGGAGCGAACATGAGATCCTACTGTCAACTAAATCTCTATGGAATTTAAGGAAATGTTTATCTGGTGTGAAAAAAAGACGTCATAAATTCTGAAGGTTTACTGGCCGATGAAGATCAGCAAAGAGGAGATTAGAGAAAGATCAGGTACGAGGACAATTGACGAGCTAGTAAGAACCAGGCGATGGAAATGCTAACGTCATGTTTTAAGAATGTCATCGGACAAAATCCCCAAGATTGCCCTAACATGGGCACCCGAAGGCAAGCGTACAAGAGGACGGCCGAGAGAGACATGGCGGAGAACGGTAAATAAAGAGAGGGAACATCTCGGATTTAAGACCTGGAGAGAGGCAGAGGTTGTAACCAAAGACAGGGTGGCTTGGAAGAAGAGAATCAATGGCCCCATTTTCCATGAGGGAAGAAGGGATCGATGATGATGAAGACGTCATATTTAGAAAATCGAACACAAAAATATTTTGTCAATGGCCAACTTAAAAGTTGCTGTGTAGTGCCGCAAATGATCCCAGGACCGCGAATGAACGCCATGCAAATTGGACCACGAATGATCCCCGAAGTGGACCGAAAATGATCCTGCGAAAAAGTGAGGAACGCGTGGACAGAGCAAATAGCATAGTGTATGGCTTAGCGGGAAAGTAGTGGTTTTAAAAATAAAATATACTTAAAAGTTTTTATTTATTTATTTATTTATTTATGTATATATTTATGTATGCTTATTTTAAACATTCACACACCTTAACGTTTATGAATGGGCAAGCGCTCGAAACTTCAGCTTTTGAATCCTAATTAATCCCATTATTCAGTCCTTTTTTGTTTGACTTTGGCTGTGAAATGCTCTGTCGTGCAACTAAAAGTCGCACTGAATGGTACGTGAATCCAGCTTTCAAAAATTTCGTTACTATACCTGCTATCTTGCTATCCTTTTCTCTATGTTTGCAATTTTCAAGATTGGTGAAAATCCTGTGAAAAACTAACGAACTCAAAGTAATTTGTCCTACGTACCGTGACCTTTGAAAGCTCTGTCAAAACGCGGAAAACTTTGGCAACGTTAGTTTACTGATGTTTTTAAAAACAGGAATTGCTAAACTGGAAAGGACTTTTCTTTGAACGGTATTACGTAACCTTCATCGCGTAGAGGAGTGAGAATGCGAGCACTGTTGCGGCCTCTGAAGCGGCCGATCGCGGCTGGGACTGGAGCGAGCGCGGAAATCGTGAACAGCCAGAGAGTGGAACTGTAATAATTATGCAAACCCATTCGCCACGCAGAAAAATAAGTGAAAACAAAAAAATGCTTGCATTCTTATAAGACCTTAGAATTCGTTAAACGAACTTTTATTTTTGATGGTTCCACAGGTATACGTGCATGTCTGCACGAAGGCAATTCTGGTGAAAGCCAGTTGCCATAGAAACCGCATTCAAACGCACGTGGGTTTAGTTTACAACCTGCTACTGACAACAAAGGCCTGAATCTTTCTTCTGGGTTTGGTGCTTTCAAATCAACAAAATACCACCTAAAATCTTACTTGGACCTGATAAATTATTTACACGTTTTGCAAACTTTCCCTTTGAGCGCAGTTTTAAAATTGCCAGTCCTTCGATTACGCGAACGATTTGCCTTCCGGGCAAATTTTACCGAAGAAAGGCAAAACGTCCTCATTGATTCGCTAAAGTTATCATAAAACTGGATAAGAAACTATGCAAGGGTTTATGTTAGATCTAATTCTGTTCCTTGCGCTTTTACAATGTGGTCTTGCCAAAGACAGCGACAATCAGGACGCGAAGTCAGACTCGTGTAATTCGGGCCATTGTTCTGTTAGAGATGGAGGACCTTGTTTAGATGATGGAGAAACGAAGCTATACCGCTGGGATCCTGTAAAGGTTTGTCAGTATTAACAGTTTAATCAAAACACAAACGACAGTCAGATTTCAGACTGCCGGATTGAGGGCTATTCATCGTAAAAACCGCAATAAAAACTTCCATAGATGGTTTTGTGATTTGATATTCCCATTGGCACTTTCTTGGTTAAATCAATTCATGTGCAATTGGCCATGGCAATTAAAATATGTTTTAATCTGTCATGTTACATTATTCTATTAACTTATTTTAGTGTTTTAAAATTCATACTAAACAACAGTTAACTGCTGTCAACGTTTCATGCACTATTGACTACAGAGAATAACAAGAAAAAATTACCGAAACAGTCAAACACCAATGTATTATGTGCACTGTACTTCCGACATGATCTAAACTGATGTGGACATTTCAATCAAAGCAAATTCAGATTAATGAAACATATCCAACAATATTCATCTAAGACATCACTAAGTGTCACGATATTTTTTAAATATAGCAATCGGTTAGTTAATTTCTAACCTGAGAATAGACAACATGATCTCCTCTCTGAATTAACGACTACCGTTAATTCTTAAATTGCTCCGAATTTACGATTATAGTTAATTTAGAACACTGTTTCCCAGGATATTTCAGAAAAGAAGAAATAAAAAAAAAACATGTTATTTGGACTGCGGGATTCTAACCCGGAACTACCGCTACTTGGAACGTCTTCTTACCACTAGACCACCGAATAACAAGGCGATGGGAAATTATATCTGCAAGACATTTATTTGAGTCTTGCATAGAACATCATTGATCTACAGTCAGATTAGGCCTAAGCGCTGATTTCAAATGGTTAGCTTTTTGTTGAGATTTGGTGATCAAGCTTTACCATTTACTTTCTAAAATTATTTTCAAGCGAGTGATTTTATAGGCTTACTACAGGGTGTAGAATAAGCGCATGAATTTTATTATGTTAAAAAATTGAGGTTTGCTCGACCAGCAGCGTGGTGGTCTGTCTGTGTTCTGAATTAACTATAATCGTAAATTCAGAGCAATTTGAGAATTAACGATAATCGTTAATTCAGAGTGGAGGACGGGTTGGAATAGAATGGAATAGAAGAGAAGTCTCACGTTAGCTAAGCGCAATGCTAAGCGTCATTTTATGCAGTTCAGAATCTTGTAACTCGTCAAAAATAGCCCTTGTCTACCCTGTGTACAGCCGCCCTCTCCTCTCAAGAAAATCGGAGAAGGGGCCTCCTTCTGGGATTTTTCTTGAAGGAAGAGGGCAGCTGTACACAGGTATGTTTGACTAAGGATGAGTTTCTTTGGTCGAATCCAAAATCAGATTTGTAGTGGAGGATTTTTCGGATTGCGGTTTCCAAAGGAATCCAAAAACGAATTTAGTACCATCACGCACAGAGAGAAAACGAAAAAGGTACTCTTCGTTTATTAATGTAAATGTCTTTCAAATTGGTTGGGCAATCAATACTGTGAACACTTGAGCTAAGTAAACTCATAGCAGTTTCAAACTGTTCGCAATAGCGCAGCAGATATATTTTTGATTGAATTCTGTCACGAATGCCCCGATTAAAATACCACAAAGATAAACACATGTTATAAATCATTTCCCTTGCTTACGTTTTGAAGAAAATAAGCAAAGCATACCCGTTTCACTACTACATCCAAAAGGGCAAGAACATCAGCTGAATGCTGCTGACCACCTGTACTTTTTTAAAAATCCATTCCCAATGTAACGCTTGGATTGCAAATCCAAAATATCCGGGATTGGGTTAATCCATCGAATCCTTCATCAGAATAACTTTATTGGATTTGAAATTATATTTTTTCGGATGTGTCCAAAGGAACAGAAAATCTATTCTTGGATTCAAAATCTGGATCGGGATTTTGACCAACGCAACATACCCTAATCCTAGTATACGGTATCTACATCACACTTATTGTCATACAGTCACATACCCGTCTACACTCCAGTAAGGCTGCCAGCACTGCAAGTGATTTTTTTGCGAGGTTCAAGAAATTAAGTTGGAATCTCCTACCCAGATCTCACTTGTACTTGCCCATGCTAAACATTTTGTGTGTATGCCGTTCAAAAATAATCAACTAATACGAGAGGTCTAGCGCTCGCTTAGCGCGCATAAATGTGACAAAGAATGAAAAATGAAGCTAAATGTAGCCTCATGGAGAATTTAGTATTTAATTATTATATTCTGAAAATTTAGAATTTAATTATTATCATTCTGATGTGTTGTCACAGATTGGATACAAGCGAAGGCTGAGACTTGAAGGAGAAAAGGTCTACACTATGATAACAAGGGCCATAGAACCGCCTTTATTTGGTAAATAAATATTTGTTATTTTTCTTAAATCAGTTTCACTCGCAAGTGTCCATAAAGGCCGGCACACACTAGGAGACATGTTGCGGGGACATGAAGCGGGGACATGTTGCAGCGACAGTTTTCCTCGTGTGACATCCCCGTTTTTGCGAAGAAGTTCTGTTGGGGGGACACAATTTTGTCCCTGCAACATGTTGCATGAAATTCGATCAGCTGGTTTGAATTCGTGCGTCATGAAGCGAGGACAAAATGACCCCCATTTCGATGTCGCATCGTGTGCACTGCTCTTGCAAACTGTCCCCGCTACAAAACAAAAATGAACCAATAAAAACGCGCCATTGATTATCCCATGAGACTTCAGTAGCAGGCGCCCTTAGTGATGTCTGTGATTTTTATATACCTCAATCCGTTTTGTGTGCACCAGATTGCGTACTGTCCCTGCAACATGTGCCAATGCTGTGCACACGAAGGGGCTTGTCCCCGCTTTATGTTTCCGCAACATGTCCCCTAGTGTGTGCCGGCCTTAAACAAACTTCAAGAAGAATGCCAAATTTCAGTTTGTAATTTAAAAATATTGGTCTGCTGAAGAGCTTTCGTAGGATTTCCTAATTACATAATTTAGTGCCTTTGTAAGAGGGGGTTTAAACCTTTCCAGGTAAAAAACGGGTCCGAACAATTTCAGACTGCAAAATAGTCGGTTATTAATCTTGCGAGTACATGTAGTTCTTTTCCGTCGCATCAGCTATCGCGCCGCTTTTTCGGTCGACTTGCGCAAAAATACGGCCTCTTTCGCCATCTACAAAAGTTTAAATTTGCCTCACCTCCTTGCCGCATCTTATGTGTAAAGTATTTCGCTTTCTAATTTAAAGTTATTCGCTTTTAATATAAAAGCCGTCCAATAGTTTTTAATGAGATATACTATTTTTGTTAGCATACCGTGCGGGCGTTAAATTTTTGCAGGTTTTGTGCTTTGTGGAACTAATTTTTGCAATTTGGAAAGATTTGTTTTTGTTGCCTGTGAATTAATTTTGTGATTTCTAGGAGGTCGCGCTCATGGAGGACCTTCAGACGATACTTTTGTTTCTAATTTCATCATTTTGTTTCTGAACGAAAGAGACGTTTTACGGCCACCAACACAAATTTATATTGCGTGTAAAAGGTAATGTTTGTGTATAATTTTGACAGTGGAGTAAATTTATGCGGAGAAAATTTTTGCGGGAAATTATTTTTGCGAGAACTTTTTGGCAGATTGCGAAAAAAAGCGAAAAAAATGATTGCCACACGGTATGCTATTATTCAGTGACCACATTGTGCCGTTTTCTTATGTGTCTAGAAATCCCGGATTTCATGTCACCTGAAGAAGCTGACCACATTATTGATCTGGCGGAGGAGTATGGCTTCGCTCAAAGTGATATCCATTTAGACCCAGTGGCTAAAAAGCATGTGCAAACGCTGAGATCAATGGAAGGTAAACATTTCATTTTGAGCCTGCAATAAAGTGGCCCAGCGGGTTGCTTGCTATGAACAGTGGAACCTCGTTAATTCGGCCATCACTGGGCCATCACCGGACCATCACTGGGTCACCAAAATCTGGCCGTATTAACGGAGTGGCCGTACTAACGAGGTTGGTCTCATGTGTGTTTATATGACGCAGCTTGTCTTGCGGCTACGAAAAATGGCCGTAATAAAGAGGTGACGCCTGTATTAACGAGTTGGTCGTTAGGCGAGGGTTCCACTGTATTGTGGTCAGTATATATTGTTGTTGTTTTTGCTCCAAACTTTGCGCTAACGAAGTACAAGTAGACTGACGAAATCCCATGATGAAAGTGGTTTTTCACTCGCTATACCAATACTCATTTTTGTCATTTTTATATATTAACCTTATTTTGCCTTGGTGGGGGGGGGGGGGGGGGGGAGGGGGGGGGACAAGGTGCCTGTGTTAACTATCAACATTCATAATTTCCTTAATATGTATTCAAACGCCATCAAACTTTGTGACGTTTCCCAAAATTTATCTGGCAACAATTTGATATGACATTTTATTGATCACGTGACTTGATGTTTCCATAGCAACAAGATATTGACAGCCATGATTTTTGTAATTTGCATATTTTTACCTTTGAATGAAGAAAATCAATATTTAAAGGTATAACTTCTACATTTTTACGTCATTTAGCGTTTATTTATTGGTTGTCATCGTTCCATTGTGCGGACCGCAAAGGAGACAGTTTTGGTACCCTCTAGGTTTCATTATCATATCCTTAATATTCTTGAAGTTATGGGGGAGGGGGGGAAGGGAGGGATGGAGGGGGGGGGGGGTGTCACAATGAGCCCCCCGCCCAGGCTCAGAAATTCAAAAAAAGAGGCCAGGCAAAATGGGTTAAAAATAGCTAAGAATAGCTTAATACACTAAAGCTACCCCCACCGTAAAAACCTATATGAAATCGCCACGAGTCTTAACTCAACTACGACTTCACTATATTTGTGTTAGAACCCATGAGTCTGTAACCGGATGCTCGAAGGTTTTTTTTTTATTACAATTTGTGTATCATCCGGTAAAATAGAAATCCTGTTTTTGCTCCTGCTTCCGTACTGCTTCCGTAGGATCTCTCGCGGCACGCTTTAGTGTAAAGTCGAAACTGGCCGACCGACCTCCAGAAGGCCTGCAACGAGCTAGAGACATAAAAGGCGTGCCGTAATATGAGAAAGATGACAGAGCGAGAAATGCCTCTGGCGGCTTCCGTCGCCAGCGTTTCAGTTTTTACAGGCTAACAACAAAGACGATATTTAAGGTTTGTTGTATAACATTAACAGCAGGCTAGCTACAAAAGACTAGAATGCTATACACCGAAAATCTCAGCTACTGCAGCTGCAGCTTTCACTATTTTCAAACATGCCACATTTGTTTACCGGGTTACCTCGCAATGCTAGAATGCCAAAACAAAAACAGTAATTGTCATTTGCCTGTATACTTTTATGTAGGTCATTCCAACAGCTCTGCGGGTTATTTTCTGAATTGGGATTTGGACAAAGATTACGAAATAACAAAAGATGAGGTGAGTCTGAATCCAACGCTGCTGGATACGACTTCAGTCTATTACCCATCCCCTCTTCCCTCCAAGACGATGACGTGACCAAACCAGGCTTGTGTGCATGCCATTTACTGGGTAGAATTCATCAGTTTTCGCTTGTGTTATCATATTGCCATTAGCCCGTGAGCAGGCTCCTTTTATGGCGTAATGAATTTAACCGCGAACCGAGTGCGGCCTTGTGATTGGATAAAAAATCAGGCGCCACTTTCTCAACCAATAAGAAGTAAACCCAAAACCAATCACGACTTGCTCGCACGCATTTTCCCGCGCTTGGCAGCGCGCGGCCGTATTTGATTCAAGTTCTAATTCCCTCATTGGATTGTCTGTGTCTTTTGCGATTGAGAAGAGTAATTACTTTCATTGGTTTTGGTTTTACGACACTTATTGAAAACCTCTCAAAAATAAATGTCTTTTTCTTGTATAGAGTCCTCGCCAAAAGCACTAGAAGATCTGGACATCTGATTAGGAAACACAAAGCCAATGAAGTCAAAATTTTCTCTTTGTAGATCAAAGAATGTCTTAATTAAAAACTGCATAGTTGCAAAAATGTTTTTATCCCATTTGCTTTTTTTATAGATAATAAAGTTTGCTGAAAAGGTCAAATATCTTTATATGTCCTTGGAAGAAGTAAATGAAATGTAAGTTTTCTTTTGTATTGTTCTTTTATTATAAATGGTAGCAGACTTGATGTTCATAACTTAGACCCTTGTATTAAAATATTTTTTAAACCAGAAAACATTTCTTTGATTTGTTTGTAGGATAAAAGCTTTGGATCTCAAAGAATTTGATGATGGTTAGTAACAATTTGTTTTTATACGTCAGATAGCGCTTAAAAGTGACAAACATGTATGCTTCCTCTTGCGAATCTCATTCGTCTTTTCTTGAAATTGTGCGATTTACGTACACGTGGTGATACCCATCGAAAGCCTGACCGCTGAACAATTTATTATTATTTTTTTGACATTTATTCTCATCAGACAAAATAGAGTATGAAGAATGGAGAACGTTTAAGACGCACGCCATTGATATGTACATGAACGATTTAAAGGAGAAACATCCTCACCACAGAGACCGCTTTAGCGACCAGGTCTGGCTCTTCCAAGGCGTGGATGCTGATGAGACGCTTAAGACACTAAAAGCAAGGTACACCAAAAGCCTAGGACCCCTTTAGGATAGCCTGCGTACTAGGCGCTTCGTCAGTCGCGGTGTACAAGTTGCGAACGCAGAGCGCAATTCATAGGAGACAAGCGAGGAACGAGAAGAACCTCGTGTGACTCTCTCTCTCGGTGCTTGCTAGAGTGCGAAGCAGTTGTTTCCTTTCCGAGAGTGCGGAAGGCGCGCGAAGTCATGGAGCGCGAAAAGGAGCTGCTCTCGCGCTCTTCCCGCAATCTTGGAAAGAAAACGACTGCTACACAGGCTAGGCGCTTGCTCAGTGGTCGCGGTTTACTCTTGCGCACTGCAAAAGTACCTGTTAATCGGGATATGGATATATAATGTGGAAATAGTCTAGGATACATGTATTTAAGCGAAAACTTATTGACATTAAATTGGAAGAATAAAACCGGTACAGGACAACGAGAAAAAATAATAATAATAGTAATAATAATCAATAATAATAATAATAATAATAATAATAATAATAATTATACGAAGAACGAGAGATATTAGAGACATTTATATGCTTAGATTATAGTTTTTAGATTTGTATATATAAGTTTTTTTCTATTTATTTAGTAAGTTATTTACACGTAGAATGAGAGATATTAGAGACATTTATATGCTTAGATTATAGCTTTTAGATTTGTAGATATAAGGTTTCCGTAACTTATTTATTTATTTTTTTTATTTTATTTTTTTTTTAAGTTTCGCTCTTGCGCACAGGTTACGCTTTGCGCCCTGTGTTGCTTTATAACACTGTGCATACAGATAGTTTTACTGCAATAATAATATTAATAATAATAAAAAGTAATAATTATCATTTATATAGCGCACATATCCATAGTTCAAGGCGCTTTACAATCAAATAGCAAAATATAAAAACTTACATCAACGTCTAATCCTCATGTAGAATGTAAATGCATATAAGAAGCAGTATGAAAATACAATACTAACAATTACAAGGACATGCGCGTAGCACTGTATTAATACTGTATTATATGCACGGAGGCAATCTACAATGTTTTGTTTGTTTTTGTTTTATAGAGTTCATAAGCTGACTCGTCTTCAAAAGAGAATAGTGTATGGTGGCGAACCACTGCAGGTATATTCAGAAAGGTGTAATAATGTGACTCTTTTTAAAGAGTACCTCTCTATCTAAGGCGGACACCTAAAGTTGGTCTCTACCGCACTCCAGTCACTCGTTTTACTGTAAATAAACCGTCTTTATAAGACAGATACCTCTCTAAGACAGACACCTAAAGGTTGTCAATAATATGATACTTTAGTCACTCATTTTACTGTATCTGGGACTCTCATTAAGACAGACACTTCTCTAAGACTCTAAGACTTATATCTAAAGTTGGTCTCTACCGCACACCAGTCACTCGGTTTACTGTAAATAAACCGTCTCTATAAGACAGATACCTCTCTAAGACAAACACCTAAAGGTTGTCAATATACCACACTTCAGTCACTCATTTTACTGTAACTGGACTCTCATTGAGACAGACGCCTCTCGAAGATGGACACCTGAAGTTGGTCTCTACTGCACTTCAGTCACTCATTTTACTGTAAATGAACTCTCTATAAGACAAACACCTCTCTAAGATGGACACCTAAAGTTGGTCTCTACTGCACTTCAGTCACTTATTTTACTGTAACTGAACTGTCTATAATACAGACACCTCTCTAAGATGGACACCTAATGTTGGTCTCTACTTCACTTCAGTCACTCATTTTACTGTAACTGAACTCTCTATAATACAGACACCTCTCTAAGATGGACACCTAAAGTTGGTCTCTACTTCACTTCAGGCACTTATTTTACTGTAACTGAACTGTCTATAATACAGACACCTCTCTAAGATGAACACCTAAAGTTGGTCTCTACCGCACTTCAGTCACTTATTTTACTGTAACTGAACTGTCTATAATACAGACACCTCTCTAAGATGGACACCTAAAGTTGGTCTCTACCGCACTTCAGTCACTTATTTTACTGTAAATGAACTCTCTAAGACAAACACCTACACCTAAAGTAGTAGCTGAACTCTCTATCAGACGGGAACCTCTTTAAGATGAATATTGTTCAGCTGATTCTGCACAATCTCTGAGAAAGTTCATGAGTTCTTTGTGCGTTCTTTAGGACTGAACCCACTGTTCCTAAAAAAAAAAAAGACCTGGTCTTTTCATGTATCCCCCCGTCTTCCACCTTAAAGATCCTTAAAAGATTGTGTCAGGAATAAAATCTTAGATAAAGGATTAAAATTTCCGTTTGTCGTTTTACTAGCGATGCAAGCTTTACGCACACACAATATTCAAATCTCACTTCAGTTTCAAACCAATCAATTTTACTCATTAGGCTTACATCAGATAGATGGTGTATTGTATAGCTCCACCCTCCCCTTATACCGGGTTGAAATGAAATCAACGTCTACATGTTACAGGTGGTGAAATATGGACCCTATGGTCATTATCACGCACACTACGACAGCTCCAGGAAGTCTGACTACCCGGAAGGAACCAAATGTTGTCATTTTGATATGAAAAACGCTCCTATGGCCAAATGTAGGATATGCAGGTATTTGTTTATAACCGCCGATTTGCATGATTCGAAGGACGTTGCACAATTATATGCACACCCTGCATGTACGCAAGTTCCTTTTGATGCGAAAATACTGGTAGATGTGCAGTTCCTGGCTGGCCTCCATCCCACTTTGCAAGCTTTCTAACAAACGCTCCGTTTGCAAGCAAAGTCATGTCAGTGAACAGATGGCAAACTTGCTTTTCCAAGTAGCTAGAACGGCAAATAGTTCAACGGACTTGATTAAGTAAATTGGTCACCGTAAAAAAAAAATGAAACGCCAGGAAGAAGCAGTTCCAATCGGAGGATGGATCGCATCACATGACAAGCTTTCACCAGGCACGCAAAGAAAATCTTATTGAATTACATTTCGTCACTGTATCTATTTAATCTTGGCAGGTACATCACCATTCTTTACTATTTAAATGATGTTGAAGAAGGCGGAGAAACTGCTTTCCCAGTGGCGGACATGAAAGATTTTAATGAAACAGTAGGTTTCGACAGGGTATAATGGACTCAAAGACAAACTATAACTGCAAAAAGCAGACCACACCATCGCCTCGGTATGGCTAGTAACTTACGCATGCGCACAACCATATCACCCTGTTAGTGACAGCCATGGACAGCTGTTTCGTCTCGGTTAGGACTCATCAGCATGGTATAGCCAGGCAGGGTGATATGGTTGTGCGCATGCGTAAGGCACTGGTCATACCGCTACCGAGTGGTTGGTGTAGTGTGCTTTTTGCAGTTATAGTTTGTATATGACACAATTAACAATTGGTTCATGCTTTAGCGTGCACTATCGAGTTATGGAGCACGCGGGAAGTTTGGAGAGCACGAAAGAAGCGTAAGAGTTGCACCTCTGGCTTCTTGAGTGCTCTCCAAACTTCCCACGTGCTCCATAACTCGATAGTGCACAGCTAAAAGCATGAACCAATTGTTTTATAATTGGTTCATAGCCGGTGGAATTATGCATCAAATCCGACGCGAAAAACGGACAACAATATCAGAAGTGATTGTTTGCGGTAAGCGAAATATCAAGCGGGGGGTCGGTGGATCAAAACGCGTAGGAGAGAGGGAGGGTCCGAAGGTTGTTTCTATTCACGTGTTGGCTCATATGAGCCTTTGAATGTCCTCTTTATCAGCCTCTCCCTTTAGTCTTTTCCACAAAGTTTTAGGGAAAGAAATATTATCCCCGAATTTACTTTCTTCCAAAAATCGTAGCCGACCTTACCAACGCAGCATTTTCCCTTATCCTTCCGAAAACAAAAAGTGTTAAATTATCCGATGCTACGAAGGTTCAAGGCGTTTAATTTATTACGAACTTTTAAGATGACGAAGGCCTTCCGAACAGGTATTCTACTACTGGACTAACCAAACTGTTTCTTTCCTCACTTAAGGATTTCAGAGACCGTAAAGACGGCGACCGATTTAACCTGAATAAATACTGTCAAACCGCCAACATTGTTGTACCGCCGAAGAAAGGAAAAGCCATCATGTGGTATAACTATAAACTCGATGGTGAAACAGGGTGGATGAGTCACAGAGATGATAGGTCATTACATGGGGGATGCGGCGTAACGAAAGGAATAAAGTACATAGCGAATAACTGGCTTCCAGCCCCAGAGAATGATTCAGCTCATCTTTTAAGTGAATATTTTGAAGACCCGGATAGCGAATATTAAAATACTCAACATCTTTTTTATATCCTGATAATTTCTGGAAAGGAGATTGTTATAGAATATGGTCAATTTGTTTTCGTTTTTAAAGTTAATTCCCGAGTGAGATAAATTAAATGAAATCAAAAGAAAAAATACTGTATCGTAGCTTGGCTTTTTATGACACATTTTTAAATTGAGTTAGTAAACGAAGGTAGGACATTTTGAAACACATGTTAAGTAATGTTAAGTAATGTAAAAATTGCTGGGATGTCGTTGGAAGAATTAAACACCTGCAGATAAGTTCATAAAATAAAAATAAAATGACATTTTATACATTTGGAACTTGTTCCTAGTTTTGTTGACAAGACGTCTCTTATTTCCTGGCTTCGTTGTAAGGACAACCAGTTCTGTGTTTGAACAATGAATATATATTAGAGTAATGAAGGTATCGTCTAGACTACACTGTCCGCATTACCTTTAAGTCAAACCTGCTCGTTAGTTGGCTTGACTTCCAAACGTTTTCTGCACACACCACTTGTTGGGGAGAGGATCAAAACGGGACTTCATCAAAATCGAGATCAGTTTGTAAGCGAACGAAATAAGTTTCTGGTTCAGCTGGTTGGTGCGTTTTTAATTTGGCGAGGAGGATATTAATTTTCACTTCTTTGTTGTATATTTGTCTCACATACCATAAATAGAAAGTTATAGACTTTGAAGTTTCCCCTGCACAAGTGAGTGGGAGGACCAGATCGAATAATATTTAGTGGCACGAGGTCATGAAAGATAGTGAGATCCTTCAGCTTCAATCTGCTTTAAAATGTGCAGAAATTACGAAAATATTGCTCCCGAACGTTAAGTAAGTTTGAGTTATTTATAGTAATTCCCGAAAGTACAAACGACTCATCCGAAATTACGGCTGACCCGAAGATAAGAAGTCAACCGATAACTGAATAGTTAACAACTATTCACCGAAGGAGAGGTGGCCTGTGGTAGATGTTTACACACTTCGCGGCTCGGTAAATATCCACCACTGGCCACCAATACTGAGGTGAATACGGGGGTGAATAGTTGTTTTAATGTATACTAAAACAGTCAGATAATGTAGCACGAAACTGATGATTTTTAACTGATTTATTCCTGTCGACGATTACAATTCTCGCGAGCAAATGCTTGGAGGTGAATAGCTCTTGCTATCCCGAGTTTCAGTAGCCAATCATAGCGCGCCAGCAACACTATGAAGATATCTTGGCTCGATTTCCAGCCGTTTTGTGCGCCCACGTTCCTTCAGTCCAGAAGATACCTTGCGTGCGAGATTTTCCTTGTCAAGAATAAACTGGTGATTCTTAGGATAACTCTACGATAATAGAATAATAATATAATAATATGAAGCGAAACTTACACGTACTTAGCATGGCTTGAGTTGAATCATCTACGTACAAGTTAATCCGCTGTTTCGTTTACGGTCACTTTACTAAGGTCAGTCTTATGCATGTGATTTGACTGCAATTTGATTGATTTTCTGCAGAGGTGACTGCAAAGAGTTCGCTCTTTTCTGGGCCTTGGGTTGCCTGTGACACTTTTACAGGACTGCACTCATTTGGCACAGCGGTTCAAATCCAACATGGCGGCCCTTCCTTTCGTAGGAACTTTAGATTCGGACGACGATGTCGATCAATTAGACAACGAAACGGACAGCGAAGATGAACCAGAAAAGGTATATTAATGTGTTTGTTACGTATCTTCGTCGTGAACATGTCACTGAGTGATTTTCC
Source organism: Cladopsammia gracilis (assembly GCA_022457155.1). NCBI lineage: Eukaryota > Metazoa > Cnidaria > Anthozoa > Scleractinia > Dendrophylliidae > Cladopsammia > Cladopsammia gracilis. The sequence continues at coordinate 334,757 of JAJGOT010000057.1, read as the reverse complement.
TGTATATTTAGCGTGTCAAAAAGGCAAAAGTTAAGAAGAAAGGCAAATCGCTGTTCAAAGATGATTTTCAGTTCTTTTCGGGAGAGCTTGAAGGTAATTCTGAAGATCCGTGGAACCTCGACGCCGCTATCAGCTTTGCAAAGAAGAAACAAGAATCGGTGAGTAAATAAAAGAGTCAATTTTTAAATCTCGAATGCCTTTTATACAGTAGTACATGTAACTACGTGATGTAAATAATCATTATCTTGTAACACGTGCTTGCGGAGAAAATTGTTTACGGCGTAGATGTTTTATACCCCAATATTTCTAATGTTTAATTTTGTATCAGATACACATTGCGTAATTGGAAATCGTCATTAAGAAATGCAAGATTGCATGCAACTCGATAATTACGATAATTACCGCTTTCCAATAGACAATATTCGTTTTCTCGGTATTGCTGGAACTAGCTTGGAGGTTCATGCCCAGGGGGGACTCCCATATAAAAATGACGGGGGGTATTTGTCGTACTTTTTGGGTCAAAATTTGTAGATTGGTACCGCTTAATAGAGTACTTAAATCTAAAATGACCACCGTTAGATTTATGGCGTTTTATGGCATTATTTATTAATGATAAACTTTGACATCTGATGTTTCAGAATTGGTTCCCCTTAGGGGTAAAAATTCATTTGAGCCATGCCTATTAAACCAGACTCTGGTACCTTTTAGGGTGTTTTTCGAAAATTTCCGACAAGCACCCCGTCATTTTTATATGGGAGTCCCCCCCACCTCCCCCCCCCCCCCCCCGGAGGGAGAGGGAGAGGGGGGGGGGGGGGGCGGGGGCTCATGCAGGGGGATTTCGTTAATTAAAAATATTTGCATGTGAAAAGATTGCTATGCATGAGCTTCAACTAGAAGCTAGTTCCAATTCAATTCGAGATTACAAATATTTATGTTGTGGTTCAATTTTATCCTTGGTTCAAATTTTATTTTCCTTTGTTTAAAACTCATTATCATACATTACCATAGCCAAAAACAAAGGAAAATAAAATTTGAACCAGAGGATAAAATTGAACCACAACATATACACCTTATGCACAGATATTTCACAAGTTGTGTAGTAATTTTTTTTAGCCCTGTGGGGGTGAGAAAAAATGTGAGCAATGAGTCAAAATGTCCACACCATTACATGTATCTGTTAAACCAAGGGATTTATTATTCGACTAAAATTCTTGTATTTACAATAGCTTGTGTCTTCAAAATAGGATGCTAAGGTGTAATGTGGCAATCTATTATAATATGCTCGGATATTTTGCGTGTTCTGTTTTCCTTATAAGGTAAAATGATGTCACAGTCGAATAATAATGTCTGTTAAAGTGCCACTATGATCAAAAATATACATTAATTTTTCTGTTCTCTTCATATTTTGAAAATATAAATACTCGTTACGTACATGTACCTTGCGAAGTTTCAAGTCAAAACTCGTATGGGAAGTGTCATTATTTTAACTTTGCATTTTGAATTTGGCTTGCCACCATTACTCAATTCAAAAATGACTGGGACCAAACCCTGAGAGTTGGATCAAGTTGGTCTAAAGATTTTGTGATGTCAGAGACTCAACACCTGCCTTTTGGCTTTGTTGTCTGTGACCCGGAGGGAACTGCGTTGAGTCATTGACGTCACAAATCAAGTCACGTGTACCAGATCACAAACCAGTAGAATGTGAGCTCGGATTTATGAATGGAGTAATGGCGGACGGATTTTATGTGATTTTCGTGGGTTTTCGGCCAGCTACATGTATTTCTTCGGCTGTATAAGAATATACATTTGTATCAATCTAATTTATAGCAATTCACATTTGTCTAACCTATTTGATACATTCGCGTTAAAAAAAAAGCGGAAAAGAAATACAAAAATATCCGTCACAGTAGCACTTTAACTTCTTTGGACAATCTTGCAAATTTGTCATACAAAATTAGTCTGGCAAGGGGGGGGGGGGGGGAGTTATTATAATTTAGCAAAACAGGATGGCATCCAAACTTCCTGCACATGGATAGACATCCGTGAACTATATTTTAGATTGATTGCCTCAGTTCTCAACGTTTGTAATAGAGGATTTACGGTAATCATATTCAATCACTTTTCATTGTGACTTGTAATAATACTTACTGTAATAGGGATGTTGACGTTACATGTACCTTTCAAAGTTTAATGGACTTGAGTTGTATTCTTTGCAGACCTTTAATTCTTCAAGTCTTCAGGACAAAATAGCAAAGAGAAGAGAAAACAAGAGGAAGGTACAATGTACATTTATAGTCCCTAAGTCTACTTATATTTATATTTACATGTAATAATTGGTTTATTATTTCTGCTTGCCATGAATGCTTAGAATTTTAATGGTTAAACTGATTTTTTTTCTCAGTGAAATCAAATGGAACTTACATGTAACAGTAAACTCTAGATCTCACTGTAAATTGTACAGAAAGTTAAAATTTTAGTTGTTAAACTGCATAATGGCAAGCTTTTAACATTCACCTTTTCATTGCATTCATAGAGAAAATCTAACAGGGTAATTGAACAGAATGAAGATGACGAAGAAGGAGAAAGCAAAGCAGATGAGGAAAAGGATGAAAACTTAATTTTAAGGAATGAAGATACAAACATGGAAAACAGTGGTAAGTTGCAAATACTGCAAAGTATTTTAACGCATTAAGTGATTTAATTAAGTCTGACTGACTCTTTGGAACCTATTTTGGATTGATTTCATATACAGTTGAACATGAAGCAACCGATAACATGTTACAGTAAGTGTTCAAAGATATGCAAATATATTTTGACTCCTTTGCTACAGAGCTGTACACTGTACTCTGTAGAAGTGATGTAATGATTTCTTTGGGTTTAAAGGGTCATGGTAGTGCGATACAGTAGAGACAAAAGTGGCACAAAATCACTATTGTTACAGTATGACTATTTACATCTCTCATTGTTCTGTCTTAGTAGATTATTTTCTTGCAATTCTGACTTTGATTTTCTTGAATGGTACTGGCTTTTCACAGATAAAAAATAAATCATTGTATGTTATGCAACTTTTGACATGTATTTTGCAACAATTTTAGTTAATATGTACAGTAGTACAGCAGTGTACACACATTTTAATTGTACAGCAGTTAAGTCCCATACATGTATTCAATCCTGTTTTGAAGAAATTAATTTAGCAGAACAGATACATGTATTTCTAGATAGTGACTGTGATAATTTACAGTATAACATAGTTACATACATTATACAAGTCATGTACTGTTATTACAAATGCGAATTTTGTAATGAATAGAAATGATTTTTGTTTCAATCCATTTTTGCTGTCTATTTTCCTTTTTAATTTACAGTGGATGGCATTCAACCCTCTGATGAAGAAGGAAGTAGTTCTGAAGATGATGAAATTAATGACAAGGTTTGGCTCTTTTAATGATGTACACTGTATAATGTAACTGTACTGTGTATTTTGTAATGTTTTTTGTTCCCATAACTGGGGAACCACCCTTTATTAAAGCCGCAGCAGTAATCAGCAAAAATTTCGCCTTGTATTATTACTAAAATAATAATACATTGTATACAAGTCATGTAATAGCAAGAAAGAAGAATTTCCATTTTGATATTAGGGATTAAAGGGTTAAAGATTATAAGGCTTTAAAATATTGCCAAGTCACATCATTTGGCCAGCACAACAATATCTTTTAAAACTCTGGACTGGTGTTTTCCCTTAAGTTGCTCACATGGATAAAACATGATCAATAAGCTGTATATGTTGCAAAGTGCCTGCAATACCAATAAAATAAGGCTGTGTACAATGTTAACTGTAAAGGATACATATGTACAGTGTATGTATGTGGCAATTATTTAATCCATTTTGTTGTTCTTGACACAGATAACGGAAAAGAAAAAGAAATTTTTTGAAGAACCTCCTCCGCAAGTGATGCATCAAACATTCACTACAATGAACTTATCAAGACCTCTTCTCAAGGTACGTGACTGTAGATGTTCCATCTGCAAACTGCCGCTTTCATTCCATTTTAATATTTTCAGTCTCACCATTACCCACCCAACCATAACATGTGAATAGAATGAATGAATGGAAATGATAGACAACTCACATGGCCAGGGACTACATGTACATTCGGTCAGTGTAAAACCCAGACTGCAGACCGGGGGTAAAATGCAGACTGAGGGTAAAATGCAGACTGCAGACTGCAGACCAGGGGTAAAATGCAGACTGAGGGTAAAATAAAATATTAATAACCCTAACCCTAACCCTAACCCTAACCCTAGTCTGCAGTCTGCATTTTACCCTCAGTCTGCATTTTACCCCCGGTCTGCAGTCTGCGTTTTACACTGACCGCATGTACATTGGTCGTGCCCTAGAATCTTTTTCCAATTTTGAACAGGGCGATTATTGAACTGTTTGAGATACAGTATACAGTGTATTGGAAATTTGAGTTATTGAGGGTCAAATGCTGTAATTAATAAAGTGAAGCAAGGATACTGTTTTTGGTTCCAGTTAGTGAAACGTTCAAGTCGTAGGGGCTTGAGCTCCCACATAAGAACAATTCCATATCACTAATCAGGATGGTCTGTACTGACATGTACTTTGTAAGTGTGCAGCTTGCAAGGCAGTAGTCAGCAGCCTCCCCAATCCCTGACAGTCCTACCCTGTTGTCTTCTCCGCTTACTGTGCCAGAGGTTGCCAAGCCAGTTACAATGTACTTTCATTATTTTATACTTACAATGGCTGTACCCATATACACTGTACACAAATCTGATGTTCAAGATGGTGGTCCTCCATCTTCATTAGTGAAGGCATACATGCAGAAACAAGTACATGTACATGTATATGTATGCCAGGATCAGTAAGCTTATGGATGAATGAATTTTGTGTAATGAATGTAATACAGTCAAATCTCCATGAGCGACCACCTCTCATACGTGACCATTTTCCCAAGATACCAAAATTTTTTACCTCTGGTAATTTGAATTTTTATGTTGCTTTTAACCTCTGGTAAAGAGACCTCTTGGCCATATTTCAATGTCAGTACTACACATGCAAATTCAATAATTAATGTTTTACAGTGTAATTTCAATAAAACAAACCTTCTGTCCCTTGATTGTATCAAAACCTGTTGTGTGCTCTGTACAATACAATTTTTTCGGTCTGATAGGTGCTTTGTACATTGACATTACCACTGACAGGTTGATATGATTCAAAGTGAAAACCCTCTGTGGTCTGACCTCTTGTAAGCAACCACCTCCTGTAAGCGGCCACCATAGCTTTGCATTTTGGGTGGTCGCTAACGGGAGGTTCGACTTGTACACAGTACAACCTCGTCCCCAGGGCCTTCTCTGCTTTATTCCGATTCAAAATGGCGGGTCAGGCAGAGAAGACCCTGGTCAAGGCTGCCAAAATACTCCAAAAATCCTGGTGTATTTTGTCATGTAAAATATGACAAAATGTCTTTGTTTCATTTGAACAATGGTTTCAGATTAACAGAAAACAAACACAGCTCCAATCACTGGAAATAACCTCTGAAAACACCATTTAATTGTGTGTCATGTGACAAAATACTCCACGATTCTTGAAGTATATTGGCAGCCTTGTCCAGGGTCTTCTCCGCCTGACCTGCCATTTTGAATTTGAACAAAGTGGAGAAGGCCCTGGGGACGAGGTTGTGACTTGTAAATTACTTTATAAACACTCATTAATAATTCATAAGGAAAATACAAAAAAAATGATTGTTAAAAGGGAGGGTTTCATGGTTCGGCGCATGTGCAAGATATGACGTAATCCTTTTATTTCATTGTTTAGACCAATTATTGGAAGTGAGTAGATACATGTAACTCTGGCAGGAAATTTGCCTGTGGAAATATCGCAGTCAGTCAGCTAATCGAATGGATGATTATACATGTACTGTATACCCATGTGCGCCACGAAAGCCACCAGAGCGTAGAATAAATCCTTCAGGTCAAAGGTTTTATTCAGTGTTGACTTTGTCGGTGTACACTGTAATCCATTGAAATTTTCTGTGAATGTTGGGCATCCTTCACTTTGTTTGGACTTATTATATGATTATTGAAGTAAATGTGAGTGGATTTTTAACGGATAAAATTGGTAAGAAATTAAAGGGAGTAAAGCATTTTAATCTGTGCACATGCACCTAACCGTAAAACCATCCATTTGGTGAAGGCTTGTAAATCTGATACACATTTCGTCTCAATTTACAGAAATGTTTCCTTTGATTTACTTTCCTAAAATGATTTGTATGGCCAGGTTAGATAGTTGATTAAAATTAACATTTGTGTCATACATAATGTGAGTGTGGTGTAGTCTACAACATTCACTTCTTTGTTTTATCAGATCTACAATCACTAAACTTTGGCCTGTGATCATTCTAAATCTGATACAACACAGCCACTCACAGGTTGTAAATACATTTAGTACATGTACTGTTGTCATTATAATGATTATTATCATTTCCTTGTTTGTTTTTAAAAGGCGATAAATGATTTGGGGTTCAGCCATCCCACTCCAATCCAGGCATCTACCGTCCCAGTGGCTCTGATGGGTAAAGACATCTGTGCATGTGCTGCTACAGGAACAGGTTTGGAAATTAATAATTATGTGTTCAGGGATGTAGCTAAGAAAAACTGAGCAGGCTCATTAACAAGCCCAGCTGGTTTTACTGGGTTGTGCACCTACAAAATCACCCCAAGTATTTATTTTCTAGTGGAAATTCAGCCAGTAATAAGTTCTCTTTCAGCTGGTGAAATTAGCTGGTAGCCGGCTCTTAGCTACATCCCTGTGTGTTGTTCCAGAAAATATCCATTTCTCCCCACAGAAGATATTTGGTTTAATTAAACCCTTTTGAGACCCCCCTTCCCCTTGGAATTTCCAGTGATCTCATTTGGGGGAGGGGTGGGGGGTGAAGAATGGGGGGAGTTGGAGGAGGAACCATACAAATGTACAATGTGGACATACAGTACTGCATGGAGTCTTGGGGCCCCATGTTCCTTGCATTGAGTCCCCTGTTTGTTAATATGTATAATCTAAAGTCGGCTAAATCACTCCATTCTGGCAAACCATAACAAAATGACTAACTAGTAATCTTATGCTTATGATTACAGTATCTGAGTGTGCTCGAATAGGTGATGATCACAACATAGTACATGTACAGTAAAAACCCGCAAATAAGAATCTACATTTTTTAGAGTTAGCCTAAACAGGTTCTTGTTTGAATGGTAGTTAACACAATTTTAGGCTATCTAGGTTCTTAAATAGGTTCTTATTTCTGTGTAACAACAAATAAAATCCAGCTACAAGATAAAATGGTAATCAGCCTATTTTTCAGTCAACCCACCCACCCCTCCCCCCTCAACAACACCCTATTACATTAATTGATTTATCTGCACAGCAATGGCAAGCTCCTATTTTTCCAAACAGGATTCTTACCCAGCTCTGCATCACTAAATGATGATTTTTGAAAATAAGAACCTGTTTTTCATTTTCTAGGCTAAAATTAATAGGTTCTTGTTTATAGGGGGGTATAAATGACAAATTTGAGGCTAACAGTTTCTTAATTTTTAGGTTCTTACTTGCGGGTTTTTACTGTATGTATGTTTAACCTCCAAACTACTGAGAATAGAAAAACTTGCATTAATCTGCATTTACATGACTATACAGTGCAACTCATTTTCTTACTTTGGAAACAAAATAGTTGCTCCAGGTTATTGTCACTGAACCCTTTGGAACTCTTTAGGTAAGACAGCTGCGTACATGCTACCTATATTGGAAAGACTTATTTACCGACCACAGCAGGCATCTGTAACGAGAGTCCTCATTCTAACTCCTACAAGAGAACTTGCCATTCAGGTATTTTAAAGGTTGCTGTTTAGGGCAAAAAATATTAGGCTTGTTATCCCACAGAACAGCTATGAAATGCCAGTTAGTTAGAACCACTGTGGATGTACATGTATACTGTGGTTGTAACTAATAAATTATTAGCTTTTCATTTTCATTATTGTCACAATAGTAGTCATTACGGTAGTCTAGAACATTCCCATCCTAGTTGTGTCAGATCTACATTCACTCGTCCTTGGCTCATGATCTTAAATCTAATACAACATAGCTGTTTATGTTGTAAACACCCAGCTACATAAATTCTTTGAAATTAGTACTTGACTAATGTGCATGCATTGCATTTCCAACAGTTATACAAATAATGACAACATCAAACAATGTGCCCCTGAAAATCATTAACCCTATTCAGCCTGGGCTTTTTTTGTGTCTCTGAGCCTGGGGGCGCACAATGTGCCCCCCCCCCCCCCCCCCCTTCGTTACTTCAAGAACATTAAAGCTATGACAATAAAACCTAAAGGGTACATAGTACGTCCAAAACTGTCTCCTTTACGGTCCGCACAATGGAACGATGACGTCATATGACGAGATCACCCTCTTTTATAGCTAAATTTTCTTATTTCCTGAGATGTGTGCTACATGTATGAAAATTACATGTACATGTATATTGATGGCAGTGTAAAACACAAATTACATTCTAAAGTATTTCCAGATGAGTTTGAACTTTAGAGTTCCCTAAGTTTGCTGTCCAAAGATGTACAAAAGTTGTAATCAAGACAATTGTTGATCTACATTTGCACCTTTGACATTTATTGCAGGTTCATTCAGTGGCCAAAACATTGTCCAAACACACAAACATCCAAGTCTGTCTAGCAACTGGTCAGTATATAAAGTATATCTATTAGAAATAATACCATGTGCGATTTAGGAGTAGCACTTTATTCTTTTTTTTTTTAAACAACACAGTACAATACTATAGAAAACATAACTTTTATTCTACCTAATGATTAAAGAACAATCGTGTACAATAGCGTTAACCTAAATCGTGCATTACATGATGTACATGTATTATAATTATTATTTCATTTACCTGCATTCTCAGTTAGGGCCTGGTCGCACTACAGTTAAAAACATAAATTAGCCCGTGCAAAATGACATAAAAACAAAAACATTCCACAAAAAGCGTGTCCCACCGGAAGGGTTTCTTTTGTTTTCCTCGATTTTTGCACGGGCGGATTCTTGTTTTTGACTGTAGTGCGGCCAGGCCTTTAGTTATCATTGGGACAATCCACACTTGTCATTTTCCTCTTCAGTGTTGAAGAAAGTGTATGCGTTTACACTAAAACATGAAAGATTTTCAACTTTGTAAGGGGAAAATAGGGGGAATCATGATGTCTTGACAATTTCACCCGAGATTGAAGTTCTAATTTCTGATACAGTACAATAAAAATGAAAAATGATATACATGTAAATTATGCATGTTATTTTAAAATGTATTGCAGTGCATAGCTTGTCACTAGTCTCCCGATTTTCCAGTGATTAAAGCGTTCGACGAGTGTAAATAACTAAATGTCATGAGTTCAATTTCCGCCATGGACTCGAATTTTAATTCAGGTTACTTAGTACATATTGACCAACCTTAACATCTCTTTTCATCTTTATAAAAATTGTTTTAGTTTAAAAAAATGATTAGATTTGATGGATATACATGTATGACTCTAGTACAGTAAAAAACCGCAAGTGAGAACCTAGTTTTTAAGAACCTGTTACTAAGTGTTAGGCTAAAATTTGCCAGTTAGACCCTCACTATACAGTATATATAAAAAAAAACCTGTTTGGCCTAAAATTTGAAACAGGTTCTTATTTCTAATAAGAGTACATGTTTTCAGCTATTTCAATTAACGTTGTCGGATGAAAGCTTAAAGCCAAGACCGCAAGGTAGTATGGGTTAGGGTTAAAAGCCATTGAATAAAAATCCCATACTACCTTGCGGTCTTGGCTTTTCGCCTTTTTCATCCGACAACGTTAATTGAAATAGCTGTATAATGTTATGTTCTGTGATCAGAGCTTCAATTTTTCTTATTAGTCATTTTACATAAATACTTACTTGGTATGCAGATTTTAGATAAGAAATAGGCTGAATACCACTAAATTCTATTAGCTACAACGTATTTTTTTCCTTAGAAAATAAGAGCCTATTTAAGAGCCTAAATAGCCTAAATTTATGGTAATTACCATTATGTAAGAACCTGTTAGGCTGACTTGGGAAAATGCAGGTTCTCACTTGCGGATTTTTACTGTATGTTATTTGTACATAACTCTTATGTGAAAGGTATTTTACAAGTTTGATTTAGGTTCACCTGGTTGACAGAATGCTTATTTTCATTTAGAAGTTCTAAAATATTCGTGCTGTTCCATAACGCCACGAGCACTGTATTAAAAATCGCTACAATGATGTGTTTCTTCCACTGTCTGATCCAAACGGCCATGACAGGCATATTTTGATAACGAGTTTCTATTGCCAGAGATAGGCTGTTAAAAAACCACTCAATTAACAGCGGAACGGAAGTATTGATGGCGAAAGACTGCAGCAAATTTACGTAAGAGTTGTGTTCAGTGTAAACAAATTGATACAAATATAAAACACCATTAACCGACACTATTGCCGCTGATTCATATTGCATGCTCATGATGGCGATGTCAGCCATTAGTCTCTCACGGCGAGGAGTGCGAAAACTGCCCCAAGGAGCTGGAGTTCTGAATTTCCAAAGCCGATTCAAAAGGTGATCGATCACAACCATGCTGCTTCGTTCTATGACTTCAGCAGTGCCGTGGATTATTCCAAGAGTAGCGATAGACTGTAGACTGCCAAGATCCGCTTGTAAAACTCGAAACATAACCGCTGCCCCACAATACAGAGGCGTTAACAGGACGTAGGAATATCCGGGATGGGTAATGTTATATAACCGTTGAACGCAAATTCGCGAGATCGGCTTGAGCAAGACCGCGGTTAAAGGAGCGAAAACTGCGATCAGTAGCTTGCCTTCTCTGTCTTGTTTTTTATACGCAGAGTAGATGTAACGAGCGATTACAAGACCGAGCAGAAAAGTTAAGCATGCTGGTAGGGTCATTTGTAGAAACAAAGACATCATTCGTTTGCTTGACCGTGCCTGACAGAAGAGTTTCGTTAAAATATAGGTTTGCACACCAATACTGATGAAAAAGACAACGTTTAGTGGGATTTTTTGCGAAGGAGAAAGTTTTGAATAATTGGACATTCCCAGTGCTTGAAGGGTTACACGATATCCGACATCAAATGAATAAGCCACACAGCAAGGCAAAAACAGTTTTCGTTTCACTCCTTTTAACTGGTACTGGCGAAAAAGAAATAGAACGTTTGTAAAGAACCAAATGTGAAGCATAACATAAGCAATTGAACATGAAATTGTCCTCATCCATTGCACGCGTATTGGAATTAACTTCGTTGGGTAGAATTCGCAGTTGTTGATAGTTTTAAAACTGAGATATAAGACCAGCGTATAGATTGCACCTAAGATGGCAGCGGTTAGGAGCGATATTAATGTTCCAATGTACATTGATTTCCAAATTGTACGACAAACGGATGGTCGAAGCTGCTTCCAATGTATTACTGCATCTTTCAGCTGCTGTTGTGTCAGTGTTTCTTCGTTCTCCTCCTCTGTCGAACATGCATCTATTACTTTTATGTCCAGGCTGCTCGCCGCTAGATAGTTCAAGCTTATGCGAACTTCTCTATCACTGTATTCCTGGTAAATAAATTCATCAACAGGATGATAATACCATTCTCGGCCTGTGCTTTCTAGAGGATTGTAACCGAAAGATTCCGCCGTGTATTCGGGTTCCTCTGGGTTATAGTGGTCTGTTACGCTTCGCGTAAAATTGAACAAAACGTGCGTAAACACCTCTAACAGAGTGCTGCTGCTCATTGTACTTGGTAAACCAGGTAGAATTGATGGGTTAAATCAAAAGAGCGGACTCATTTTGAAACAGTTGCATGCCAGCTAGTTATATTCTTTTTAAAAATTCAGTTTAGTTCAGCTGACTTTTATACCCGCCCTGAAAACAATTGAAATTTCACTTTTGGTGAAAATTTATTTTCTCGGCCACCTGCCTACGGCAATTACGGAGAAAGTAAAATATCATGCTGATTATAGGTTGGTTCAAACTTTACAATTACGGATTTTTATAGAAATTATGCAAGACCTTGCTTCCTGCCTCTATTTAACAAGCAATAGGCTTAATATAACTTTTTTACTGTAAAATCGGCTACCGCACAGTGCATTTTTCTCAACATCTTTGTTTTCATCTTTGTCACTCTCTTTCTCAGTTTCGCTGACATTTAACAGTGAGTGTGGTCTCCTGTTTATGAAACGAACTTCTCTTTCAATTCGTAACAAGTACTTTCGAAACAACATATGCAAAATAGAAGAGTCATCGGCGTTTTTAACAATTTCAAAGGGAACCTCCATTGTTATAACAAATTGACGTTAAATTGTTGGAACAGGTACAATTATAATTTTAGTGTACAAAAAATGGATATGAATATCGCCTATTTCGCTTTTAAATTTCCCGCTCGCCGCCATCTTGATTGTTGCTGCGAGCCCCCAGGCGAGTAGCACTCTAATCTTTGGTTTGCCTGTGATTGCTTGGGTCCCCTGTGCTTTATGTTTTGCTGCTGCAGTCTCGATTTTTGAGATTTTGATGTTTGTCACGACGATTTTGAGCAAGCGTACGTCCAGCGGTGTTATCATAACTTAGATCCTAGGTACTTGGTGTATCCCTGATCATAATGTATGGTACTTCATGTATCCCTTATTGTAATGTATTTAGATATATTGCAGTGTAATTTCGGGTCGGATTACAGTATCTAGGGATGAAGCACTGATTTTAGTATTTAGGGTTAAGCACTGATTCCAGTATTTCCAGTGTATCGAAAGGGTTAGTTCTTATATATGGTCTGGGCTGGCAGCATATTATCTTATATCCCTTAAAAATTACAATTTCCGGCAGCTAGTCCTTGGTGGTACAGTGGATAGTGTGCATGGAGTAGATCATACGGCCCTGTTTCGATTCCCCATTCTGCTGTTTTTATCTTCTTTTTCTACTGAAATAAATACTAAGTGTTTGAATACAAAATAATAAGGGATACACCAAGTACATACCACTTCGATACGCCTGGATCTGGATGCATCTTTTGCCGTCCATATCCGTCCATAGCACATTCTTACTTCTCTTCGCTTCTTCGATATTTGCAAATGTATCATGCCAAATTCGAACTTATTTGTTGTTGGGAGCATTCATCAAGGTCACGAACGATTTAATGACATTTCACGGGGAAGACAATGTTTTTTATGAGTTTTTCAGCGTCGTTACGTGCTCAGAGTTTGCCGATTGAACAATGGACCGGAGTAACTGCAGAATACCCTGCCATTTCGAGTGCCTTAGGAAAATAGTCTCTACGCGGTGCGCATTGGCAGTATGAAGACATGACAAGACAACATATTTTCTTGCCTACGCGGTACGCGGTACGCGATACGCAGTCGTTAAATAATCCAAGAGGACATGGCAATATTTTTTCTTTCCTTTGCGGTACGCGGAACACAGTCGTTAAATAATCGAGAGGACAGGGCAATATTTTTTCTTGCTACGCGGTACGCGGTACGTAGTCGTTAAATAATTCAACTGTGTTGCCTACGCGTTACGCGGAACAATGGATCACAAAAAGCATTCATCAAGGTCACGAACGATTTAGTGACATTTCGCGGGGAAGGCAATATTTTGTTTTATGAGTTTTTCAGCGTTGCTTTGGCTCAGAGTTTGCCGATTGAACAATGGATCACAAAGAGCATTCATCAAGGTCACGAACGATTTGGTGACATTTCACGGGAAAGGCTATGTTCTTTTATGAGTTTTTTAGCGTTGTTACGTGCCCAGAGTTTGCCGATTGAACAATGGATCACAAAGAACTGCTTATATGATATGTAATTCGATTGCAATTTTGAAGGCAAGGACCAACGTAACAAAACAGAAGCACCGGATCCAAATTGAGGATCTAATCAGCTATTTTTGTTTATGTAATTCGAAAATCATGGTAATTAACCCAATAAATAAATTTATGAAATTATCAAAATCTGTATGTAAATTTACTGTTTCCGTTATGTTTTACTGCCCAGCATCTGCTCGCAGCATTATCATTACAATTTGTAACCTCTAGTTTATGACGTGTTACGGTTGTCTAATTGTTGCATACAAAAGAACTTCAATTCTTAACAATGGCGGCAACCGTAACACGTCATACATATTCAAAATGGCGGCGCGCGGGAAATTTAAAAGCGAAAATAGGCGATATTTATATCCAATTTATTTGCAAGCTGCACAAAAATTATATTTGCACCTGTTCTTTTAAAAATTTTAAATTTCGACTTTATTTCTAACAATTTAACTTCAGTTTGTTCTGACAATGGAGGTTCCTTTAATACGTTTGGACTTCACCCACAAACTCCTGCCAGCAGGCGATTTTTGAGTGCCAAAGCCAAGGCAAGTTTGGAGAACTTTTTAACCACTGTGCTACTGGTTTTCAATTGACTAAAGTCTTCAGACTTCAGAATCAAAGAATTAGGCGATATCACGCGCGCTTTCGCTATAATAGTTAAATGGATACACGCGGGAAGTTTGGAGAGCACGAGAGAAGCGTAAGATATCGCCTCGAGCAACTAGCTTCTCGAGTGCTCTCCAAATTTTCCAAGTGCATCCATAACTCGATAGATGAACAGCTAAAAACATGTATTTTTGAACCAATTCTTTTATAACATAGCGAGAGGAAAAGGAAAAAATATTGATCGCATGACTGAACGAAAAAAAGGCGCGAAAATTATTGCCGCGTATCGCAGTTCACCTTGGCAAAGCTGTTCGAACAGTTTGATCTGGAAAAAAATTACAAACACAATTTTCTGAAAATGTCTTCTAATAATTGGCTTTACAATGTGGTAACAACAACAACAACAACAACAACAACAACAACAACAACAACATCCTTTATATATGCACGATATAAGTCAAAGCAAAAGTCTTGCTTGTGAGGTCGTGTTTCTAGCTACATGCTATATACTTTATGTTCTTTAAATATGTTCGGCTAAACATTGTTTGAAGCGGATTGGAACCGAAAAATCTCACTACGCGGCTGTAGGAACTAAAAGGAGCAAGTTTGCATTTTTTTGCGCATCACGGGCTGTTGTGTGCACGTTTTGTCGAACTCAGTCTGCTCAGTGGAGAAATGGTTTATGAACTGAAACGGAGACTCGCTGTGCGGCCCAAAAGCCGTTGTTAATTTAAGAGAGAACAACTTATGCTTTCAGTATGGACTGACTTACCGGACTTGAAATGTGTGGACTATAAAGATGCGGGTTCTTTAGCGAATGGTCCATGTCAAAACAACAACAAGAATAATTCAACTGGCTTAAACTTGTAAAGTTTATTTTCTGGAAACTGGGTGCTAAAGGAATGGACTAAAAAGCTACATCGAGTGCAGGTATTAACGTTTTTTAACGTTAATTTGTGTCAAAATGTATTAATTTTTGTAAGACTGCCTTGATTGTAGTTTTTCTTTCCGCTCTGTTCAGTCGCATGCTTGTTCAGTTTGTTTTTCAATTCTGAATTGAAGTCTTTACAGACACGATTCTCTGTCATTTTACTGCTGTATTTCATGTTGTTGTTAGGTATAATTTCCGTAGAAAACCTCGGTTTGTGAAATTTTAACCGTAGCGCGGCCACGAGCAAACTTGTGAACATCGCGCCGCCAAGATCAAAAACTAACATTAATAAGCTAAGTTTTTTGACATTTCCATACGGTCAATGGCAATCATTTAACACTTGAGGTTTGATGTGATCAATGCTTCAATTTTTTCTTATTATAGTCATTTTACATAAATACTTACTTGGTATGCAGATTTTATATAAAGAATAGGCTGAATACCACTAAATTATACTAGCTACAAACAATTTTTTTTTTCAGAAAATAAGAACCTATTTAAGAACCTAAATAGACTAAATTTGTGCTAATTGCCATTCATTTTCCATTGGGAAAATGCAGGTTCTCACTTACGGGTTTTTACTGTATGTTATATGTACATAACTTTTATGTGAAAGGTATTTTACAAGTTTGATTAAGGTTCACCTGGTTGACAGAATGCTTATTTTCATTTAGAACTAATAAAATATTCGTGCTGTTCCATAACGCTATGAGCACTGTATTAAAAATCGCTACAATGATGTGTTTCTTCCACTGTCTGATCCAAACGGCCATGACAGGCATATTTTGATAACGAGTTTCTATTGCCAGAGATAGGCTGTTAAAAAACCACTCAATTAACAGCGGGACGGAAGTATTGATGGCGAAAGACTGCAGCAAATTTACGTAAGAGTTTTGTTCAGTGTAAACAAATTGGTACAAATATAAAACACCATTAACCGACACTATTGCCGCTGATTCATATTGCATGCTCATGATGGCGATATCAGCCATTAGTCTCTCGCGGCGAGGAGTGCGAAAACTGCCCCAAGGAGCTGGAGTTCTGAATTTCCAAAGCCGATTCAAAAGGTGATCGATCACAACCATGCTGCTTCGTTCTATGACTTCAGCAATGCCGTGGATTATTCCAAGAGTAGCGATGGACTGTAGACTGCCAAGATCCGCTTGTAAAACTCGAAACATAACCGCAGCCCCACAGTAAAGTGGCGTTAACAGGACGTAGGAATATCCCGGATGGGTAATGTTATATAACCGTTGAACACAAATTCGCGAGATCGGCTTGAGCAAGACCGCGGTTAAAGGAGCGAAAACTGCGATCAGTAGCTTGCCTTCCCTGTCTTGTTTTTTATACGCAGGGTATATGTAACGAGCGATTACAAGACCGAGCAGAAAAGTTAAGCATGCTGGTAGGGTCATTTGTAGAAACAAAGACATCATTCGTTTGTTTGACCGTGCCTGACAGAAGAGTTTCGTTAAAATATAGGTTTGCACACCAATACTGATGAAAAAGACAACGTTTAGTGGGATTTTTTGCGAAGGAGAAAGTTTTGAATAATTGGACATTCCCAGGGCTTGAAGGGTTACACGATATGCGACATCAAATGAATAAGCCACACAGCAAGGCAAAAACAGTTTTCGTTTCACTCCTTTTAACTGGTACTGGCGAAAAAGAAATAGAACGTTTGTAAAGAACCAAATGTGAAGCATAACATAAGCAATTGAACATGAAACTGTCCTCATCCATTGCACGCTTATTGGAATTAACTTCGTTGGGTAGAATTCGCAGTTGTTGATAGTTTTAAAACTGAGATATAAGACCAGCGTATAGATTGCACCTAAGATGGCAGCGGTTAGGAGCGATATTAATGCTCCAATGTACATTGATTTCCAAATTGTACGACAAACGGATGGTCGAAGCTGCTTCCAATCTATTACGGCATCTTTCAGCTGCTGTTGTGTCACCGTTTCTTCGTTCTCCTCCTCTGTCGAACATGCATCTATTACTTTTATATCAAGGCTGCTCGCCGCTAGATAGTTCAAGCTTATGCGAACTTCTCTATCACTGTATTCCTGGTAAATAAATTCATCAACAGGATGATAATACCATTCTCGGCCCGTGTTTTCTAGAGGATTGTAACCGAAAGACTCCGCCGTGTATTCGGGTTCCTCTGGGTTATAGTGGTCTGTTACGCTTCGCGTAAAATTGAACAAAACGTGCGTAAACACCTCTAACAGAGTGCTGCTGCTCATTGTACTTGGTAAACCAGGTAGAATTAATGGTTCAAATCAAGAGCGGACTCATTTTGAAACAGTTGCATGCCAGCTAGTTATCTTCTTTTTAAAAAATTCAGTTTAGTTCAGCTTACTTTTATACCCGCGCTGAAAACAATTGAAATTTCACTTTCAGTGAAAATTAATTTTCTCGGCCACCTGCCTACGGCAATTACGGAGAAACTAAAATATCATGCTGATTACAGGTTGGTTCAAACTTTACAATTACGAATTAATATAGAAATTATGTAAGATCTCTATTTAACAAACAACAGGCTTTAACTTTTTTACTGCAAATTCGGCTGCCGCACAGTGGGTTTTTCTCAACATCTTTGTTTTCATCTTTGTCTCTCTCTCTCAGTTTCACTGGTATTTAACAGTGAGTGTGGTCTCCTGTTTATGAAGCGAACCTCTCTTTCAATTTGTAACAAGTACTTTCGAAACGATATATGCAAAATAGGAGAGTCATCGGCGTTTTTAACAATTTTAACACGTTTGGACTTCACCCGCAAACTACTGCCAGCAGGCAATTTTTGAGTGCCAAAATAACGGCAAGTTTGGAGACCTTTTCAACTACCGTGCTACTGGTTTTCAATTGACTAAAGACTTCAGTGTTTTCTCTTAAATTGCTCACGAATTTCTGTGTTAACTAGCCGGCATAGCAGGCACAAGAGTAATATTGGGAGCAGTTTCGGAAACGCGCAAGCATTTCCCAGATCGATCGTTCGCAGTAATAGCTGTTTGTATATGTCAAACCAGTGGCTAGCGTTTTTTGCGCGCTCTGATAACGTACTTATACTCGCGATTACCTAATATTTGCTATTTACCTCCAGGCATTGTTCTGGATTTGGTGATTTGTTTCTTCCCTATTTTGTCAGATGCAACGTATCTATTTTTGGCTGGTTATTTACTTATGTGGTATATACTAAAACAATTATTCACCTCCACTTGCGCTGTTACGTAGGCTTAAGCCTGGTTTCCATATAATCGCAACAATCGACGACCGCTGCGATTCTTGCGATCGCTGAGACCTCAGGTTTCCATATGATCGCAGCGATCGCAAGGAAACGTCGAATAGGCCTGGATCCGATAAACTTTAAGTGCAGTATGGGATGCAAGGCTTTGGGGTGCAATGCTTTTTGGGATATTTTGGTTCGCAAGGATCGCAAGAGTGGTTTCCATATAAAAACCTCTCGATCGCAAGGATCGCAGAGATAGAAATTTTTCTATCTCTGCGATCGCAATCGCAAGGATCGTAACGATCGCAAGAATCGCAACGTTTTAGTTTCCATATGATCGCAAGGGTCGCAAAACACTTTTTTCTGCGATCGTTGCGATTATATGGAAACCAGGCTCTACGGTGTGATGAAAGCGAAAACGTTTAGATTCTCACTGTGAGCACTGTGAGCGAAACTAAAGTTAAAATTATTTTATTGTTTTTATGTCCTTATAATAGGATACCTAGAAAACTTATAGTTGTTATAAGTATACATACGCTCCGGCCGTCGTAAAAGTTGGGCTGGACATTTCATTTTGATTGTCGAAGTGAAATTCTAATGTAGCCCATTTCCGTATTCGTTTATGGTATCGCGTTTTTTAATAGGCCTTCTTCGATATATTACAATTCCTACCAAGCTCCGAGGCTTAGGAGAATAAAAAAGAAAGAAATCACATTAAGATTCAGGGATGAATAATGAATTTGCTTTGCTTTTGTTTTGTTTTGCTCCAAGCCTTGAAATCAAGTTCGAATTTTAATTTATCGAAAATGACCTATTCGATAAATAAATAACTATATTTAGAGAGGAAAGCCGTATCAGCCGTAGCTGGTTTTCACGTAGGTCATCTTTCCGGATCAAATTGGAATTTAGAATGTTGGTTTTTGAGGAGAGGGGAAAACCGGAGTACCCGGGAAAAAACCTCTCGGAGCAAGGAGAGAACCAGCAACAAACTCAACCCACATATGACACCGGGACCGAGGATCGAACCTGGGCCACATTGGTGGTCCGGGTTCCATCGTTTTAATGACCAACATTTGGATTGGTATAACTAGTGTTATACAGGGCCAGTGTAGAAGTGAAAAATATACAACGGCTCTTAAATTTGAATGTAGACAACAAGCGTAGAGCGGTTTTGCATTGCTACGCTTTGTGATTGGCTGAAAAATCTCGTGCCACTTTTTCAACCAATCAGAAGTAAAACCAAAACCAATCGTGACTTGCTTGCACGCGTTTTCCCGCGCTTGGCGCCGGCTACAGCATTTGCTTCGAGCTCTGATTGGTTAGTTGGATTGTGTGCTTCTGTTGTGATTGGCTAAACTGATTTCTCTGATTTTGGTTTTACGACACATTTGAAAACTGCCTTGTGATTGGTTCATAATTCTTATCGTGAATCTTTAATGATTTCATTCAGGGGGCCTTGATAGTAAGACCCAGGAGGCAGTGCTGCGAAAAGGGCCTGATGTTGTCATTGCCACTCCTGGAAGGCTTGTTGATCATCTGCATAACACACCGTCATTCAGTCTGCAGACTGCGGAGATTATCGTCCTGGATGAGGCTGACAGGTGCTGGCACAGTAACTATACTACTCTGTTGACCTTTCGTCTCCCAAGAGTGCCAAAACTCAACATTCAAGACAAAGCCCAAATTTCATTTTGTATAATATTGAAAAATAAATAGTACCATGCAAAGGTACTGCCGAAGAGGTTTCATTTGAATGGTCACACCATGGGATTTCGTCCACAGACTAAAAAGTTAGAACTACACTACATGTCTCCATAATTGACTCTGGGAGAGAAAGCGTTAAACAGACTTAAAAGTTAGTACTACACTACATGTCTCCATAATTGACTCTGGGAGAGAAAGGGTTAAACAGACTCAAAAGTTAGTACTACACTACATGTCTCCATAATTGACTCTGGGAGAGAAAGGGTTAAACAGACTAAAAGGTTAGAACTACACTACATGTCTCCATAATTGACTCTGGGAGAGAAAGGGTTAAACAGACTAAAAAGTTAGAACTACACTACATGTCTCCATAATTGACTCTGGGAGCGAAAGGGTTAAACAGACTAAAAAGTTAGAACTACACTACATGTCTCCATAATTGACTCTAGGAGCGAAAGGGTTAAACGATCAGTATTACTGTAATTTTTTGAACTGAAAATGAAAATTCTGAAATTACAAATTGAAAAATGAACAGCATAACTGCAAAATGCATAATGTACTGCTTAATACAATACCTTAGATAGATAGGTGAACAAACTTGAACAACATTGATTTTCAATATTTTACAATTGCAAAATGAAATTTAGGATGTTTATTGAATTTTGATTTGAGACCTTCACTGTTCTTTTGTTACATGTGATGTGTTTTACACTTCATTTCTCCAGAATGCTGGATGAGAACTTTAAAGACCAGATGGCAGAAATTATTAAACTCAGTCCAAGAGGAAGACAGACCATGCTGTTCTCGGCAACAATGACAGACGAGGTACGCTGTAATGTTATCGATGTGATACTTTAATATACATCATGCATCAGGCTGTCGCTTAAGCCACCGCTACACGTTCTAACATTGTTATATGACATTTGTTGGTTCAACAATGTGAGAACGTGTAGCCGGCATGTTAAATGATGTTTAACTTACGTGTTTTGTTTGAAGAATGTTTGATCGAAATCAAAACAGTCTTTCAACAACAACAACAAAAAAAGGTTAAGTCAAACATCATCTATCATGCCTATTTCACGTTCTAATATTGCTGAACCAACAAATGTCATATAACAACGTTAGAACGTGTAGCCGGGGCTTTAGACTGTGAGGAATGTGAGTCAATTCTGGCACTTGCACCCGGGAATTTTAAATCGTCTGCTAAACTAAACAAACTGGGGATATGAATGCAAGCAAAACGTCTCAAATATTTAGTTTCGACTGGGTTCCATACAGTATCACTCTTTTTGCTTTTTGCTGTGGTTGTTAGCGGTAATCTTCGTTTCGCCAATGAAATAGCGAGAAGTAGAGACTAGAGACTACAGTAGTCTCTAATCCCCCCCCCCCCCCCCTTGATAATCAAACGAGCTAAACTTGATTAACCAAGTTCGTCCCATGCGTGTATGAGCCTGTACTTAATTTGTGTGCATTGTTTGTAGGTTGAAGAGCTTATTAGTCTGTCACTGAACCAGCCCGTGAGACTGTTTGTGGACAATAACACTGATGTGGCTCACAACTTAAGACAGGAGTTTGTAAGAATAAGAAGCAACAGAGAAGACGATAGATTGGCTATAGTTACAGGTATGCACACTGCCTTACCAGCATCCCATCCAGGGGGAGTAGCAATAACCCTTGTTGCTTCATGCGCTGGAAACCGTTTAAGCTCCGGCCGAGTGAGTCACCTGTCTCTCGTGTACGTTTACCTTACCTTTTACACTGCCTTACTTGCTTGCAGAGAAGTAGGTTTTTAGAGTGCGTGCGAAACAAAATTTTTAAGAGCAAGGAAATATGGTTGTAAGGGGAGGGGTGGATTTTATATGAATCGACTAATCAACTGCAGTCATCGCCATTGGCGAAGTCTTTTTAATTCTTTTCGCGTCAAACACTTTGTAGTAAGCGGCAATTTCCCTTACAATTGCGAGCAACTGATCTTCTTTGTGCATGCCCGCCTTTAAAGGCCACCACCTGAAAATGTCATTAGTGCCTTCTTTTTCCAGGTATGCTACTAGCCAGCTTTAAGCCAGTGCTTTGTTCCCGTCCTCCACCATTCGTTTCCTCTTTGGCTCCCTTGGTCGGTCCCTTGATCTTTTTCCGACTGAAGTCTATCACATAACCACTCGTGGAATAGCTAATAATGGCATTCTGTAGATGTGTTATATTCGTCTCCGCCTACGCCAGTGTAACTGCGAGTGACTGTTGTTTGCATGTGGGTCGGAAATGACTGACATTCCATTGTGCATCTGTTTTACTGAACTGTTTGTATCGTTTATTTCGCTGTAAAAGACTTTCTCGAAGAACTCAGAAAAGGCCATGTGATTTGATCCCCCTATAATGCATTGCAAACCACTAACCTGTTATAGTGCGTCATGTATTCTGATGGCTTGTGCCTTGGGGAAATATCCGGATAGGCAGGTGTCCGTCCAATTGTGTAAAATATTCTATCAGATCCAAGGCGTGGAAGGACATTTGCCTCGTCGAGAAAGAAAATTTATTTCCAGTCTTGGATGTCCATCTGTCTCTACTAAACTCGTGTATTGTTTTTTTTCTCTTCCATGCAGCACTGTGCAGTAGAACGTTCAACGAACACTGTCTAATATTCCTGCAAACTAAGACCTCGGCTCACAGACTGAGAATCATCTTAGGACTGCTGGGGTTGAACGTTGATGAACTGCATGGGAACTTGACTCAACTGCAGGTGAAGCTCAATATTTTTGCAAAATAATGAAAAATGAACAACTCCATCAGAGAGAACTGCTCGGTAGCTTTAGCTTGAATGGTCTCACCTAAGGATTTCATTGACAGTCAAAAGTCAGAACGACCCTGTCAGCACCACAGGAAAGTACTGCTCAATAGCTTGCATTTGAATGGTCACACTGTAGGATTTCATCCAGACTCGAAAGTTAGAATCACCTTGTACAGCATAATAAACAGCACCACAGGAAAGTACTGCTCAATAGCTTTCATTTGAATGGTCACACCGTAGGATTTCATCCACAGACTCAAAAGTTAGAACTACATCACAGTTTCAACAGCTACAAACAAACTGACTTAAAAGTGGTAAAGTGCGCATTTTACCATCGTTAAAAATACCACTTGTATCAGGTTAAAGGTTAAAAATGAATCGAACCACAGAAAAATTACATTTCGAAAACTTTCATTTGAATTTTATCCACAGGCTAAAAAATTTCAACCACATAGTAACGTGTGAGTGATAGAATATAATCTATCTTTTCTTTGTTGTTGTTGTTGTATTTTAGAGATTAGAGGCTTTGAGGAAATTCAAGGAAGGCGAAGTTGACATTCTTGTCGCCACAGACTTAGCGTCTAGAGGTCTGGATATTCTTGGAGTGAAAACAGTAAGTACAAGTTCGTAAACGTCTTTCTTGGTTACTCTTGCTAAGAAAGTGCATGATGAGACGATGGATGATTAGGCAGACTGGTAGGGACCTCATGCAAAAGGAAAGACCTGTCTTAGAGACATATTATTCTTTCGCAGACGTTGTATGGGAAGAAGGCTTGGGAAAGGGTCCCTGATTTCGCCTACTCCTTTTTTTTCTGGATGACAGCTGATCTGTTTTTGCTCCTTCAGTGCATAGCTGTGTCCAGCGTACTCTTTGTCAGAGGGTGACAACTTCCCAGGAGGCAAGGTCGATGTTGCGGCTTCCTAGGTTAGCTTTCAGGGTTTCACAGGTAATATTATTGCTTTAACAGGTCATCAATGCCAGTCTTCCACCTACATTAAAGCAGTACATTCACAGGGTTGGAAGGACAGCTCGTGCGGGGCGCAGTGGAAGGTATGTTCATGTACATGTTTGAAGGATGTTAGTATTTCCTCCCCAACTTGTGATGAAAATCGCACGTGTAGCTCTCCTTGCACCGGCGAAGCGAAGGCTGAAAATTATCGCAGAAAAATTTCACCAGAAATTTTAGAACTAATTCATTGGCGACTTACTTAAAAAGAATCGCTTGTGTTGAGTCCGTCATCATGAGTGTTAAGAAAAATTTCACGATTGCTTCGTGATTGGTTAAAACATCTCGCGCCACTTTCCCTACCAATCAGAAGTAAAACAAAAACCAATCGTGACTTGCCTGCACGTGTTTTCCCGCGCTTGGTGCCGGCAACATGTATTTGGTACGAGTTCTGATTGGTTCGTTGGATTGTCTGCGGCTGTTGTGATTGGTCAAAGTGATTACTTAGGTTTTGGCCATACGACACTCCCAGTACGCTTATGCTTGCCGCACTAGCGAAAACCAACGTATACGCATCGCCACATGCGACAGGGAATATTTATTCATCGTTTTCCGTGAAAGCATCCGGGGGGAGGGGGGTACTCCCTATAATGGGCTATACGGTAGGCAAGAAATTTGGCCGTGCGATACAAACGTCTGTGAAATTTACCGACTTTGCGGAGCTATATCTCCATTATTTTAAAAGATATCGCTTTTAAACTCGGCCATTTTACTAATTTTGAGATGCTTTTTCCAGCAGTGTCGATGGATTTTTGCTATCAGGCCCATATAAAATTTTGGAAAAACCGTGATAAGGCCATTTGTGTATGGTCGTTTTAATGCTTGCTTGTAGTTAATGTTTTTTTTTCTCCCTTCGTTTTACATAGATCCGTGTCATTGGTTGGAGAGAAAGAAAGGAAACTGCTGAAAGAGATCGTGAAATTAGCGAAAACACCAGTCAAAAGTAGAATAGTTCCTTTAGGTGAGAGCAAATGGGTTTTAGGGAATTGGTAATAACAAGTGTAGCCGAAGAGGACCTACACTGTACCTTGTTTGAAGCGGCAATGTCACCTATTTTTAGCATCACTTCAAAACATGCTAATATATAATTTTGCGTATTAATGTTTGTGCTCCCCAGAGGTTATCGACAAGTACAAGAGTAAGATCCAAGGACTCGACAAAGACTTGAAGGAAATTTTAAAACAGGAAATCGAAGAAAAAGAGGTAATTAAAATTAAATTGTGTGGATACATGGTAACCTATTTTTGGAACACTAAAACAGGGCTCGAAAATTCTTCTGAAGTCTTTCTTGCCATGTGCTATCTGGTATTGCTACTTTACCAGCCCAGAGCCTGAGAGCTCTGGCCCAGTGCGTATTTGTTATGTGATCACTCTTCAATGGATCAACGCGAAAATTTGATGTACCACTAAATAAGGGCTGGATTTGTCAGCTAAAGATGGATAATTCCGGCAAGTTTGGCAGAACATTACATCCTTTGACTCATCATATTCCATCCATGGCCATTTTGTTTTCCACTGTGGAAGAAACGAACGTTTTCGCTGCGTATCATACTTCTTGTTTTTGGTCGCTGATCTTCAGTACCACCATCTCCTTTCTTTCCCTGCGTGAAACCAAAGCTTAAAAGGCTCATTGAAAAAAAAAAAGCGAAATATAAGCTGCACTTGTACATGTCCAAGTCGACCAAAGTAGTTACCAGACTTCTGCCGTCCACACAGAACGCCTTGCGAATTGTTTTTTAAAAAACGCGTACTCACCGTCTTTTGAAACACGCTTTTTGACTCCTTTGTGGCGTAAGTGGTAAAGATAGTCCTGAGCTTGACTTTACATGTAATTAATTGCTTAAGAAACATCTTTTCTAAACAGTTCATTGCAGATCTTGCCAGTCAATTCAAGAATTTGGCTTGCTAGCCCACTGGGCTAGAATAGTACTTTTTTCACTAGCCCAACGAAAACTTTTGCTAGCTCCGGGAGTCGGGCTAGCGGATTTTTCGAGCCCTGACTGAAAGCTTCGCAAGTGAATTTATCCTGTCAATAAATTTTAATTGAAGTTTTTTTCTTGATTAATAGCTGAGAATTTCGGAGATGGAAATGAATAAAGCGCGGAACCTTATTGATCACGAAGAAGAAATATTCTCCAGACCTGCTCGAACATGGTTTCAGAGCAAAGGGGACCTCAAAAGAAAATCCGGTATTGTTTGTTCCATAACGTGTGTAGTTTTGGGTTTTGTTTTTGTTTGTTTGTTTGTTTTTTGACGTCTTGTCGCTTTCGTTGTTGACAGAGAAAACAACCAACGGACCGGCCAGCAAAAAATCCAAGAAAGAAATGAAGAAAGGAAAGAATGCCGGCCACGAAAAGGAAAATGTAAGCCTGTGGAATTAACTACTAAAGTTGCTTGATAGTTTGATTTGATCTGTGTGTATTTACTGTGCATTTTAAAAAGTTTTCAAGTTATATATCAAACACGAGGACGAGTGTTTCATCAGGATTTTCAAACACTGAGAAATGGGTTGAAAAAACAAGGCGCAGCCGAGTTAAAATCGCAGCTGGCAGGGAGCGGGCCACTTATCTATATTTACGGGTCTTCCAAATACACAACGTACTCGAGAGAGCTAGTAGTCGATTATATATTCTTAGGGTGTGTAAGTACTATGGCTATACTAAAGATCAACTCAGTGCACTGTTTGATAGTTTAATAATGACCCTCTTCTCGTGTGACATTGAAATTTGGAGTGGGGCCTATGCGGATAAGTATCTAAACCGCATTGATTGTTTTCTCAGGCGCGCTTTTAAGTCGGTTGTACCACTAAATTGATTAAAATCAGTCACTTAATCAGTATTCGGGATGCTAAAATGTGGAAAAGAATTACTTGTAACCCTAATAATGCATTGAGTGAGCTCCTACCCCCCAAGAGAGGAAGGAAATTGAAAGATCGTGTCCATGACTTTGTTCTTCCAAAGGTGCGTACTGAACGATTTAAGCGTACATTTGTAAACAGATACCTTTTTAACTTTATTTAATGTTTAAATCTAATTCTAGTTTAGTTTATAACCCTTATAATTCTTATTCATGGCAAAAAATTGGGTGACATTTGCCTCTATTTTTTTTAACTCGTCCCCAGACCCCAATTTGACCCTTAAAATAACTGCGAAAACGCCATTTTTTTTAAGGGAAAATCAAACTTTCGCCCATTTATGAATTACTTTTCGGAAATCCACACTCGGATTCCAGTAATTTCGTATAAAGGCTTGTATGGAGTTCGACCGCGCGGTCATCGCTTTAACCGTTCTATCTCATTTTAACAGGCGCAATGTCAACATCCACACTCGGTTTTGGAAAGATTGGAATCTAGTAAACATTTCGGTGGGAAATTTGCTTTGGTTCGAGCGAAAAAACCTCCGTCATTTTGCACTTTTCAGCCGGAAAGATTTCCGTTTAACCCCAGACATTAGTTATGGATACCGTTCTTAAAACTAAGATTCTATTCTCTTTCACTGCGTTCAGCCGAATAGAATACATGTCTATGACATGCTCAAGGAAAACAAATTGTATAGGGAGAGGCCGACCAGCCGTACAAGCTTTATTTGATTTCATATAATTTTTCATTTTACAGTAAGTAGTATACACACTGCGTAAAACAATAACACTCTATATTTACAATACACTTATTAAGACACAGTGCTCACGAGGCTCAACATCTATTACGGGCAAATATAGTAGCTAAAGCGACTACACGCCGGACGCGAAAAACCGGACGATGCCCGGAAACATGTTCTCCAACCCAAGTGCGTGTAGTCAAATAATTTCCCTGGAGGTTAAGGAAGAGCTACATTAAAGTATAAAATAATTGATTGATTGATTTTTTGAAAATATAATGGTAGCGGGGGGCGGGTGGGAAGTGAGCTTGTAACTGGTGGCGTCAATGAATGAACCTCGTGGAAACGAGCAATATATCCAACTCCAATTCCCCAAGGGAATTGAGAACAACATTGCCATGCTGCAATGTCAAGAAATACGAAAAGCCAAAACAATAGAAATCCAAAAGCAAAACAATAGCGCATACATACATAATTATGAGCAACAGTTCATTTTGGTAACGCGCACGCCTGGAGCAAATGTCTCGTCTGAGGGATCAATATTTTGGAATGATTACTTGACGCCGCTAAGCATTACATTGTGTACCTCTCCATATTGTGTATAGAAGTAGCTATGTCGTATCACATCTACTTTTAGGAGGAGGATAAGAAAGCGCGAAAGGAGATGGAATTTATCGCACGGGAAGCCAAGAGGTCAAGAAAAAGAAAACGATTGCACGCATTCCCTCCGGACAAACCTGACTCCAAATCAAAAGGTTTTTATTTTGTTTTGACAGAATCAGAATTCTTATTTTTATTTAATAATTCATATACAATATAACATCCACACACTCAATAGAACCTCCATGTACAACAAGATAAACAACAACATAAACAACAACATAAACAACATAAAACAACAACATAAACAACAAAATAAACAACAACACCGGAGAGTACTGCTCATTAGTGTTCATTTGAATGGCCACACGGTAGCATTTCATGCGCAGACTCAAAATTTATAACCACCCAGCACAGAAATTCCATTCACGCACTCATAAAGTTATAACCTGCTTGTACAGCATAATAAACAGTTTCACAGGAAAAGCACTGGTTGTTAAATGGCCATGCTGTAAGATTTCATCAGCTGCAGGCTCAAATGGTTTTATGTCACGAATTGTGTCTTGTTGAAAATCGTTGTTACTGCAAAGTAACAAGGTAAGTTTCAGGTTGATGTTAGTAAACACCTTTTAATTGTCTTCGCAGGAAAATCTTCAAAAACAAAGGGTGCTGATAGTGGTGGTGGTTCGCGAATGAAGGCGTTCGACAAAGAACTGACAGACACGAGCAAAAAGGCGCTAAAATCATTTAGACAGAGGTTAGTTCTTTTATTTATGTCAGGGGTGTGGAATGGTTTTAAATGTCTAACAATCTATCTGTAATTTAAACACGTTTGCCTGCGCCCGAAACTGTTTGATTAAGGCGGGGTTTTACCTGAATTTTAATGAAATTTGAAGAGGTTTAAAGAAGGGATGGAAGAAAGAAAATGATTTTTGGAACACCAACAGACAGTTGATACCCACGCAAGAGCACCCCAGGTTGATAGTGGACTAACTTGGTGTCCATCTATTAATTAACTACAAATTCTAATTTTTAAAATTCATTAAATCTTCAATATTTCTTATTTCTCAAAATTTTACAAATCCTTTGAGAAAAACTATTTCCCCCAAAACATAGCCAAAATTCACCCAAAAATTTACAAAACAATCCATAACATAGATTCATGAGATGAACGAAGGGTTTTTGGATTGCTTGAAACGTGAACGAGATATTTCCGTTAAACCCATGGAATCAACCTTTTCTCTGAATTCCTTTTTCCGAGTGGTGCTCTGTGCCCAGCAACATTTAACGGCGAACATGCATACACACCAGTGTATTTAACAATTTTGGTTTTATTTCGCAGCTCTAGACCTGAAGATTCAACGAAGTTAAAGAAAAGTCCAGGACGATTTAAGTCAAAGAAAAGGTAAGATCATATGAAGCCTGTTCCCTGTTACGTACGAAAAACATGTTACCTTATTATAGAAAATTAACAATGCACTTTATTAACGCGATTTTACAAAATTCGCGTTAATTTAATGTATCAATGTCGATGTAAATTTAATGCATGCTATTTTGCAACATTGTTATTTTAACGCACCTTTATTTCATTACAAAACCTTATTAGTTCACGACTCCTTTATTGGCTCTTCAGAGTCACTATCTGACATGACGACGTCTTGGTTTAATATCGAGTTCAAATGTCTTTTGATTGATCTTGATACTCCTCTGTCTCCCGTGCACTTGTCTTGGAAGGTTTTATTGACGGAAGCCAAAACACAGTTTGGCGTTCAGAAATGTAAAGTGCGAGTTTGCAGAATGATGAAAATCGCAGTAAATAAAGCAAGATGCTTATCGAAAAATTCGCGTCAATTTAATGCATGTAAACCTAACGTTTAAAAAATTCGCGTTAATTTAGTGTAACGTAAATTTTCTTCGCGTTGTCAACGTCCATTGTTAATTTCCTACTATAAGGTAGTCACAAATCCCTAATAATTATTCATATACCCGAGTGCATAAAGAAATGAAGTTAACTGTCTGCTAAGAGAGCCCGGCAAAACTCGAACCACCGGCATCCAACAAAAAAACTCCGACACGCTGGGCGATCTCGCCTTCACAAAATAATTAAATAGAGAAGAAAGTTTTACAAATAATATTTCTTTTTTTTCTGTAGGTACAAGAGAAGATGACCTTTATCAACTCACACGACATAAATAATTTCTACTGGAGACACAAATCAAGCAATTTCTGAACACCCCTCGCTTTCATATGCGCCGTCTACAACCACCCTAATGCTCGTTGCGACGGTAAATCGACAGTCTGCTGAATAGACGATATTCGTATTCTCGGTATTGAACTGGAACAAGCTTGCAGACGAGGCTCATGCGGGGGATTCTTTTCATATGCAAATATTTTTAATGATATTCCCCCGCATGAGCCTCCATTGCAAGCTAGTTCCAGTTCAATACAGAGAATACGAATATTGTCTATTATCAAACGCGACCGTTTCTGAGTTTCCTTATTCTTTTTTTCAAGGTAACCTCTACTCTTGAAAGAACCTGACGTTCGATTGTTGGAAATATCGTCTTATTTTTAAAATATCTTCAAAACAACTTGGAAACAATTTTTCAGTGTCAGACGAAACAGGATATGAATATCGCCTATTTTCGCTTTTTAAAAGTTTCAAGGGCGCCGCCATTTTGAATTTTTATGACGTCATATGGTTGCTCGCTTGTTGCGTTCAGAAAAACGTCTATTCTTAGCAATAGCGGTAACCAAATGAAGTTGTAAAAATTCGAAATGGCGGCTCGCGGGAAATTTAAATTTAAACAGGCGAATATTCATAGCCAATTTCTTGTACACTAAAAATTTCTTTCCACTTGTTGATAAACGAAGAAATGCAATTTAACAACAATCTATCGTCAAAAGCCCATTTGCGAGTTGCTCTTAGCCTCCTTTTGAAACCGAGGCCAAGTGAAAAAACACTCACATGAAAATGAGTTCATGCAAATAAAGCCTATCCAAATGAATGGTTTTGCACTTGGCCTCGGTTTGAAAAGGAGGCTAAGAGCAACATCTGTTAGAATGGTAGAGATACACAAACAAGTTTCCATTCACATGAAAAAATAAAATAAGAAGCTTATTTTCGTACGAAAAGTTTTACACTAGGCCTGGGTTTAACAATGAAGCTTGTGGCAACTTGGAAATGGTATATTGTTTTGAGTAAACAAATAAATCGTCTTTGAAACACTAACTTGTCATTAATGTAGTCATTAATGAAACCTTTTTATTTCTTTAAAACAATTTTGTTTATTACTATTTTAGTGTGTTGCATGGAATGACAGTGATTTTTCCGACAAGGAGAGAAACGAGGCTTTTTAAACTGCAGCATGGTCTTAGTTCAGATTGTTTCCTGTTGTACTTAGCACGAAAGTTCTTGCACAACACAGTTTTATGGTCAAATATAGAGCACATTACCTTGATGTTTATAACACAGCAGATCATTAATTAAAATAAAAACCGGAAATTGTATCGACATCAAGAGGTACGGGGCATTAAGGCCCTGGTCAGCGGTTGGTCGCCCTAGTTACCGGAGAACCGGAGTACTCTGGGTACAAGATTGGCAACTGTTAATAACATTTTCCTAGATTTACTTCTAGTTTTCATTACAGGAGCCAGCAACAGCCCGCGTTTCCATCAGTGGAGCCGCCATCTTCCTTTTTTTTCTGCTGTTCCAGTTTGTCAGCTTCTTTCTCTGCTCTCCTCTCGGCTTCTCTGCCCTCCGCATCCACCTTGATCTCTTGCACTCGCCGCGACTGCGCCACAGAGAAGAACAGTCCAAGCTCTTCCTTCTGTATCCCATCATCTCCATCACGGTCGGCAAACCTCATGATCATGTCACGCTGGTCATTGATGGTTTTCATGTCTGGTGGTTCCTACAAAAAAACAACATAGAAATGGGTTATCAAGGGAATAGTCGTGCAATTGAGCGGTTTTCAGTTTAGTATCGAAAGTAATTTCGCAATTGCTTTAGTTTTGCATTGCTACGCTTTGTGATTGGCTAAAATATCTCGCGCCACTTTCTGGACCAATCAGAAGTAAAACCAAAAGCAACCGTGACTTGCTCGCACGCGTTTTCCCGCGCTTGGCGCCGGCTACATGTATTTGCTTCAAGTTCTGATTGGTTCATTGGATTGTCTGTGTGTGTTGTGATTGGCCAGAGTGGTTTGGGTTTTGACATACGACAACCGTTTTCCCTAAATAGACGTTTCTGACATTTTTTTCTAATGGCCTAGAGTCAGATCTTATCGGGTTTTCTTCACAATAAACTGTATCGAAGTTTTCACGGCGATCATATTGGTGATCACAAACAATAGAAATCGTCCCCCCCCCCCCCAAAAAAAAAAAAGGAAAAGAAAAGAAAAGAAAAGATTGAGGTAAATAACAGACAACAACAAATTATTTTTACAACATGGAAACCACTGCCATTTGGCGATTAAGCGTCCCAAGATGACATTCACTTTCTTCTGTGGGTGATAATAGTAGTATTTGAAATACATACACTGTTATTCTTGATGTACAAGTCTCTTATAAGAGCATCGAGCTCCGAACCACCAATGCTTCCATTGTGATCCTGTGTGGATTAAAATAAATCTATATTGAGGATACCCACTTCACTCGAAAGTGCTTTACAGAATGGCTGTTTTTACAACGTCGCTAAAAAGAAAACATTCGTGTTTAGTCTCTTTCGGAGATACAAACCCAGTCTCCAACAGAGCATCAAGTCCATTATACCTAATCCAAAATTCTCTCGTTTACCAAGGTTTTTTTTTTTTTGGAAATAAATGTTCGGACAATAAAACTTTCGAACTTTATCTTCGGTATATCTATTTTGTTTCGAGAACTTTTATCGAGAACGTTTGAGATTAAAGTAAAACAACATTCATGGTAAGGTGAAGTGATAGATGTTGCAACCAGTGCAGAAAATATTTACAGGAGAAATCAAGTCCAGTGCATAACATCAACTGTTATTTAAAATATTCGAACTGTTTACGGTCCTGTCTTACCTGGTCATAGTGGTACCAAATTTTCTCAAATTCGTCCCTTGTCAAATTTTGTCTGATCTGATTGGAGAAAATAAAGGATTATTAGAGAGTTTATTTTTAAGTGTAGCTGCGATTCAATGTTCAGTTAAATTGCTCGCAAAAAAATATGTAAAAAAAAAAAAACATTTTACCTGGAATTTCGAGAGGAAATTCTCTTCCACAGGCAAAAGTCTGTAAGTAACAATAAAGAGAAACTTAACTAAGGAGATAAAAGTAAGTGTTATGTAGATTCGTAGAGCGATCACCCTTGTGCTTTGTCATGCATGTCTTGTTCCAAAATCTTGAACCAACCAAAGCAAGGATTGTACAAGGATTCGCCAAGTTACTTATTTAAATTCTTGTGCCAATTCCCAATTACAATCCCGTACCAATTTAAGTGTCAACATCAAATCCGATACCAATTCCTGCAGCCCATATCCATGCAACTTTAATACCAATGTCCATTCAAATTCTGATACACTAGCTCCAATACACATCCCGATTGCGATACAATTCCGACTTCAGATACCCGGCATTGCAATTTCGATAATAATCCAATAATCCAGCAAATCCAATTCCTAAATCCAATTCCTAAATTCAATTCCCAAATCCAATTCTAGTTAACATTAAATTTGATACACATTCCAATTCCGATAACAGTTCCAATACACATCCAATTTCGATACCAATTCCTCCATACGTATTCCAATTTCCGCACGATACCTATTCCAATGTCGATAACAATTGTATTTCAGATTCTGATAGCAAATCCAATTCCCAAATCCAATTCTAATGGCAACACCAGTTGGTACCAAATTTTGCACACGTACAAATTCCGATACCAGTTAGCAAACCAGTTAGCAAATCCAATTCCAAAATCGAATTCCCATACGAATTACAGTGGCAATAACAAATCTGACACCAATTCCAAACGCTATAAAAATTATATTAAATTTTGTATCCCTCATGCCTCAGTGATTGCAATTGTTTTAATTTCATGAAATTTGGAAACTTATCTATCTCTCTCGATAAAAGATCGCTTGTACTTACTTAGCCATTTCCGATAGCTCTATTTCCCCGTCAGCATTCTTGTCAAACGATTCGATCTGAAAACAAAGAAAAATAGTTCATGTCCGGCTTGCCAAAAGCCGTTTAATGTAAGACGGACTGAATACACGCATCTCATTTTCTTACAGTGCCAGAGAAAGCCAAAATCTGTTGACGAAAATAAAACGAATGATTTAAATAAAGTGATTAGTCGCAAACTGTTCCCAATGATTTCAACTGCTCAACGATCTTTTGAATGAAAAACCAATCCATTGGGCGGTTTCCAATCACAGCATGAAAAGGCAAATTTAAGTTGGCGTAATGGTAGCTTAAAGCTTGCGTAAAGTTCTAATTTACGC
This sequence comes from Cladopsammia gracilis, assembly GCA_022457155.1. Taxonomy (NCBI): domain Eukaryota; kingdom Metazoa; phylum Cnidaria; class Anthozoa; order Scleractinia; family Dendrophylliidae; genus Cladopsammia; species Cladopsammia gracilis. The sequence continues at coordinate 299,917 of JAJGOT010000057.1, read as the reverse complement.
AACTTTACGCAACATTTACATTTTGTAAAGTTGACCTTTACGCTATCTTTACGCGAAGGCGTAAAGCTTAAGTAAAAGAACAACTTAAGCTGGTCGTAAAGCTGGCGTAAATGTGCTGTAAAGTTAACATTTAAATCTACGTATTGGAAGCATAAAGGTGGCGTAAAGTTTAACTTGACACAATTTTTACTTATCATTTACATGATGTAAAGACAACCTTTTGGCTATCTTTGCGCTGTCTGTGAAAAGCTGGAGTAAAGAAGCATCTTTAAACTTGGCGTAAAGTTAATGTAAATCTGTTGTTAAGTTCACATTTACGCCACCATTACGCTTATATGTAAAGTTTGACTGGATCTACTTTCTTTTTTCTTTCTCTTTTATGACAAGATATATACATATGGTACTTGACATCCTTTATTTTGTTGATTATTACAACGTACATGTTGTGTAGTTTAAGTCTTACACTTATGGTGTTCATGAACCTGTAGTCTGCTAGAACTTATGTCAACATGAAAACCGGTCCCCTAATCTCAACCAGACATGATGAATTTCTTAGTTGCGGTACATGAATTTTATACTTTTTGTGGTAACAGTAAAGAAACCGGCTGAAGAACCTACACTTCCACTTTAAAAGAACAAATCCCTGTTAAGAAATAAAAACTGCAAAAAAAAAAAAAAAAAAAAAAAAAATCCGGTTTGAGAACCTTAACTTTTCATTAAATTGTAATCAAAAAATCTGAGGGTGGTTTGAACATCCCGAACAGATATTAATTAATCAAGATCAGGAAGCACCTTGTTTTGATGAAAAGAAATCTACATGTAGTAATTTTTTTGTTTATGGTTTTAAGCTTCAAAGATAGAAACTCGGGTAGCTCAGGCACAATACATGTACATCTATTAATGTTCTTTGTTTACACTTTAAATAGAAGACCCAGAGTCTTTTATTGCCACTTTCATCTTTCTGGATCCAATGGTTTGCAGTCCAGAATTTTCAATTCCCTGATCAGTTCATTAGATCACCATCCTGAATACATGCCTAGAACAAAATCACAACAGGTTAGATGTACTACCCAAACTGAACTGTATAATTCAAGGAAAAGGTAGATTTTAGGGGCACTAATTTAGAATGGTTTCCTTAATTCAAGTTGGATTATTTGAGGAAGTGCTAAAATTCATTAGAGGAAACACATGATTCCAAAAACCTTTTTCAACAACTGTTCCATTTCTCCACACAGGTACATGTACACATGTAACAAGGGGACATATCATCAACAGACCTTACTAAAGTTATATACATTTATATACATGTAGTTACAACACTTACTCCACAGCCTTGACACTAACATGCACTAGTGAAAACCCTCACAGGCGTTACAGGGCATATGGGTTTAACTGACAACACTAAAACCTTTTTAAGGTGCTATTTGGCAAAAAGTTAATACTGCTCATTGGGCCATGGGTGACAGTAAAGTGCTAACCTTGTCAAACAAGGTTTATTTTGTAGCTAAGTATTTGTTTTGGTGGCCATGAATGTAAGTGCCATTGCCAACTGATAGCAATCAGCAATACACATTGATTTCAATTTTCAACATTCCACACTTATACTGATCAGCATCACATTTCTTCTTGTGATATGAATGCTTAATTAATCATAAAGGTCATGAGAATTAAGGATATGATCACCCAAGATCAGTTATCTTGATATTTGAACAGATTCTCCCCACTACTGTACAATGGAATAATATATGGTGACATTAGGAAGGATAATTTATGTTTTAATAGTGCTGGGGAAAATGGGTTAATAATACCATCCAAAAAAACTGCTTTTCAAGCTTACAGAGAATCTCAAGTGTTTTAGCTGATTTGGACCCCTGAAAGTGTGAACCTCCCAGTCCAAATACCATAGCGAATGAAGATGTCTGGTAGTCTGAATCCAATAGCAGATTTGGACTCCCTTTTGCAGATTCAGACCCCTGTAAAATGTACTTCTAACCACAAATTATTTGTTTTCAACATGCTGCATCACCATGAAAACAGCACAAATTACATTACAAAAATTTCCCCTAGCTTTGATAACATGCCAAACAAGTGTACTTAGTAAATATATCAACATGGACATTCATGTTCTTCATTCCCAGAAGTACTAACAGGAAACAATAATGATGTTAAATGCGTCAAATGTCTTGCTGTTCACAAGTAAATGAAAATAAACGTTTGCTCAATTGCATATTATTGGGGGTCCAAATCTGTGAGATGGTTCCATGGATATATATGTTGTGGCTCAATTTTATCCTTGGTTCAAATTTCATTTTCCTTTGTTTAAAACTCATTATAGTACATTACCATAGCCAAAAACAAAAGAAAATGAAATTTGAACCAAGGATAAAATTGAACCACAACATATACATGTAGCTGCTAGCAGATTTGGATCAGGGACTACCAATATAAATTATCTGCTAGCATGAATTGGATCCAAGGGGGCAAAATATGGGCTGAGGCTACTGTAAAAAGTAAAGGAATGCCAAAAAGTGCAACAAAAAAGCTTGTGCAAATTTAGAGCATACATTAAGTCAAGCAAAATACAAGCAAAGCCATTTTAACAGCAAAAGTAATGTACTTTGACATAATTCAGTGTAATGTGGACCCGCTCCACAGACCACCCCTTTATTTTCATCAATTTTAATTTAATTATTCCGAATTTGTCTGTCAGTGAAAAGAATGGACTGGATGGATGGACTCAGTATTTCTTGACTGCACATGCACAGCGAACCCAAAAGAAAAGCACATGGGATTGTTTGCATCCCACAATAATAGTAGCTTGGGACTTGGCTCGGTCCTTCTTGTTCTAAGTTTGTCAAGCAAAATCTGTTACAAGAGCACTAAAACTTGACGTGCTCCTGTCCCAACAGTACCAGCCTGGAATCAGACTGTGTATAAAATGCAATGTCAGCAAAAGTGTAAAATTGCAATTATATTGATACAATATAGTAGGAAGTCAAATATTGATGTTGAACGCCATAGACTGTGTTTTTAAATACTCTGTCTCCAGTCTCCAGTCCATTCTTTAAACTGACAGAAAAATTTGGTTAAAAAAATTAAAATTAGTGAAAATCAGGGGTAGTCCATCAGGTGGTCCATGGACCAAGTCCACAAGGGTAGTCCATGGACCCAGGTCCACATTATTTTGTATACGACCCTTTTATTCACCTGAAAGTCTGGCCCCGGTTGTTCAAAAGATGGATAGCGCTATCCACCGATATCCAGCGGATAAGCATAAACAAAACCAATTGTGTTATGCACTGGATAGTGATTTATCCAGTGGAGAGCGCTATCCATCTTTTGAACAACCTGGGCCAGATCTTTTGCTTTTTCACTCTCAAATTTTGTTAAAGACATTAAATTATTGGTAAAAGGACTTTGTGTCATCCAATTCTGTCTGTAATCATACTTGTGATTAAACAAATTGGATTCCTGCAATTTTGTTCAATCACTCACATGATTACAGAGTGAATCCCGGCGTAGTCAATCGATAAAAATTGATATCGGAAAATCATTCGATAAATCGATAACTATCGATAAATTGATTTTAAACGATATCGACTTTATCGGTCAATCGATAAAAATCGATACTCACACGCCGACGAAGTGTTAATTTGATCGATTTTATCAGATTCATCGATCGTTATAGAATGGATAAAAATTATCCTGTTTCCGTTGACGGGGCGTTTGACTGTGACTCTTTAAATGTAGATATCAAAGGCGGCAATGAAATGATTTGTTGACAAGCACTGACGAGACCAAAGAGATCTTCCTGATTTTATTGCTCGATTACAAACGTAAATTATTTTTCCTTTTCCGGCTTCTCGGATTCAAGGTTTTCGTCTAAATTTTCTCTTTTTCCTTTGTTCCAGCGGCTTTGAAACCACGTTTTAACCTAAGAAATATGGGGAATAAGAAGTGATCAATATAAGGAATGATTCAAAAGTATTTGCATGACTACAACCTAAGACAAAATTAGTTGGGAAGGCTTGTAAAACGCTAAAAAATGACACTACCTTAGGGTTTCAGCTCAATTAAAGTCCCGCGTAACGCTTTTTATAGCCCCCCCTTTCCCCCAAATCCAATGTTGAAGACGTCTATACAAAAGACAGTGTAAGGTAAGTATTTGCGTTAACAGCAACTTTGGAAGAGGGGGGATGAGGGGGGAGTGGGGAGGAAAACAAGGAACCTTCCCAACACTTTTGTCTTTGGTTGTAGCCTAGTGGAATAATCTGAACCAGGGATCTAAAGCGGATTTCAAATACAACACACACTGAGTATTACTTAAAGTTTGTAGAAAAGATGTAGCAATTTTTATCGATTAACGAACAGGGAAGTTGTTAGAAGTGTTTCTGCGACCTCTTTAATATCTTTTGGTGTTTCCGTTGCGAAAAATGGTACGATAATTCAGTTTCGATAAATTCGATATTTATTGATAAAATCGATAGCCCTAATTCAAAAATCGATAATTATCGACTACTCACAACGAAATCTTGTATCGATTTTTATCGAATTTCGAAAAAATTAATCGATTTTTATCGACTTTTATCGATTGTTATCGATTATCGATATTATCGATTGACTACGCCGGGAGTGAATTCAGCTGCACTCATCCACTAGCATAATTTATTTTGAACGTTACCAAAATTTACACACCCAGTATTCCGGTATATACTAATATAAATTTTCAATTAGTATATACCAGTATGTGTTTTCATAGTATTTTGAAACCTACATGTATATAATGTTATAGGATGAACTAAAAGCCCTTGTAATTCCCACAGAACTTCTGCCTTGAACTGCCGTTAAATTTGAAAATTGTGATCATGAAAGTTTAATTTTCAAAAAGTATACAAACCATTATTAACTATTAGAACCTAACAACCTGACATAACGAAGACAACTTAAGACCCTACACCGTAAACAATTAAAGATTATAGCTTACCTCTAACGTTTCTTCGACTACTTGACTCCATGCATCTAAAAACAGCTTCAAGAGCTGAAGTCTAGGTAGGGCAGAACGTTTCCATCTGAAGCACGATCGAGATGATGCATAAGCACCAAAGTCATCCGCTCAAATATGCATGATGCAAAGTAAGGCGAAGAAATGGAAGTTTCGGTCTTATCAACTACTTTCTTTAGCGAAGGATAAAAGCAAAAGAGATCACGGCCAGCAACGGCCAAAATATCGCACCTTTCAAATTCAATTCTAATATGGCGGCACGCTCTCTCAAATGAGAAACCGCTGGCTCGATACAATGCAGTGACTGATCGTCACCAGATCTCTATTCACGCCTTACAGTTCGGGCAGTTCGTATCTCGATGAAAAAACAGTTCACTTGAACTGTTAACCTGTTCCATGGTCTTCCATACTCTTAGATCAAACGTGAATGCAAACGCGAACACAGGAGGACACTGGCGTTTTATTTTTGCGTGCACTATAATGAATTGACCCCACTATCTCAGAGCCAGTTCGCCTCGGCGTTCCAGGCCCTATTTATAAACTAAGAGTAGTTCCGATAATAGATATTCGCCGAGCAAGAACCGTAAAACTTGAAGCGTTTTCAAACGTAAGAACATTCATTTTTTTTTTTACAGTTTTACATCAGGAGTATTTCTAGGCTACTGTTCCCTAAATATCCCTGATTTTTGTTCAACTTGAATTTTGCCTTGGCCTTGACCGGTTCGAACACTGATCCGTGCCGGTTTTTCTACATTAGTCAGATAGTCAGGTTTGGGTGATCCTTCACAACCATGAGTATAATGTGATGAAAGGCAGTTTTTAGGCTATTTGTTATGGTAGCTTTACGCACACTTTACACCGCTGCCAAATGAATCTTTAGTTTATTGCACACCGCGCAATGACCAGAGCACAAACTGCCTTCTATATAAAGCAGCCAAACTAAAGCACTGATTTTCCTTCCCCCTTCTTTGCCATACTGCACTGGTTTAAGCTTTTGGTAGTGTGCTAGGTGTCAGCGGAAGAACAGAAGGGAGAAAGATCTTAGGTGACGGTCACGTATCGCAAACCGATCGCGAGTGTAGCTGCGGCCAAAGCGCCACACACTATTCACACTTCACCTTACGTTCGTTCCTGAAGAGAGCGGTTAAAGCAACTTTAATGTACGTAAAACGTTAACAATCGTAAGTGTGACTAAGCACATTTACGCTAGCTTTACAATAGCTTTACGTTTGACTAAGTAAAACGCAACTTTACGCAAACTTTACATTCTACGTAAATTAGCGTAAAGTTGAGTAACCAACTTTACGCTTCCTTTAAACAGGCCTTACGTTCAGATTACGTAAATCTACCTTTATACACCTTTACGGGCGTGTAAAGTTGGTGTAAAGTTTGTTTACCAACTTTACGCGGATTTAAGCAAACTTTAATTTTCCTTAAATTTGAATTTTCATGCTGTGAATAGACTTCCTTCCGTCAATCACACCTGTTATGGGATGAGTTTGAATTGATTTTACAACGAGTAAAATTGATGGCGGAGACTCGACAGTAACATGATGGAAAATCATTTGGCGCTGGAGAGTAGTTTATTTGCTCAGGCAAGATAATTTTTGTTTTTAGATAAAAAAAAAATGTGCTAGAATAAAAACTAGGTAACATTTTTCTCATACACGGAACGATTCAAGAACACAAAGAGGAAGAAGTCAAATGAGTCCTTGAAGAGAGAACAAACCATAAAAAGTTTTTTTTTTTTTTAATGTGAGGCTTGTGGTGTGTGGTTAAAAGTGACAAAATCAGAATATCGCAGAAACGTATTTTGATAAATTCATTGAGCCACTTAGTACGGCACTACGGTTACGTTTGTTGCAGGCATTAGGGACTTTAAGCAATGACGACGGAGGGCTCTACTACGGCTACTGGAAGTAAATTTTCGCGTCTGTCGCTGATGTTCAGCCGGAGTATGAAATTTGACTACCTTATTACATGAAATTTTAGCGACACTTAAATTTAGCGAAATTAGCGATTTTTATAAAAATCGCTAAATTAAAATGCACCAAAATTAAGTGTCGCTAAATTTAAATCGTCGCTAAATTAAAGTGAGTACAATATGAAATTCCGCCATCTGGTCAGTTTCACACAATCATGCTGTTTGACGGTCGATTATGACGTTTATCAGATGTCTCGTGCACAGTAAAAGGAGCATTGACTGTGTGAAAATGTAAATATGAGTGTATGAGGACAGCGTTAAGATATGACATTACAGTTGCAGTTTCGTTTGTTTCGTTAAAGTGATTTAAATGAAGCTGTTGACATCTATGATTTTATCACATAAATGTTCTGTTATCGTCGTAAAAGTTTTGAATAAACTCGCCAAAGTTTCAGTTCCTGAAATCGCGAAAATTAAGTGGCTTATGTTCTAAAATTTACGAAAAATCGCTAAATTAAAGTGTCGCTAAATATGGATTTTTCAAAATCGCTAAATTAACGTGTCGCCAAAATTTCATGTAATAAGGTACGTGAGCGGGATGGTTTGGCCGTAGTCGCTACTACGTCGAGTTTATTTCGCTTCTGTATCCTTTTCTTACGAATTTCTCAGTGTTTAAAGTGTTTCAACGGAACTTATATCCTTTTTAGTCAATGACAATGTAATTTTTCTTAAAATTGATGCCCAAAACGTGTGATTCTATCACGAATTTACGAACAGTGTTGGCGATTGAAACTGAAGCGGCCGGCATAGCGAAGCAAAATTCGCAAACTCTAAGATTTTATCGCTGAAAGTCCAGCTTTAGAAGTTGAATGAATATGCTTTTATGCTTTATATATATATTTCAGTTAAAATTATATTTAGTTAGGCGTTTTAATTCGTACTTTGAACATTTAATAGATTGTTATTGTTGTGGTTCAAAATACAGAAAATGTACGGCATTTCAAAAGTTGTAAGACTCGTTCAGAAATCATCCCTTGGTCCCAACAAAGAAAAATAAAGTCCATGTTCTTTTGAAAAATGCCATTCCGTTCTCAGAAACCTAAATAAAAGAACCTTAGAGAGGCTTTCAACTTCTTAGCCGTCGATACCATGTCGCAAATAACGGGTGTTAGTAATCGGCGTAATGGCGTAACGAGTAACGGCGTAACAGCGTGACGAGAATCGGCGTAACGGATTTTTTTTTTTTTTTTCATTTTTACGACTGAGTTTATGAACGAGTATATCGGTTAGCGTGAAAGCGGCTCTCAGTTGGTTGATATGTCGTAAACTTTTTGCCGCTTAACAACTCGCTTTGAATCGTCATGGTGCTGTCGTCTCCCGAGTTCAAACCACAGAGGCCTCGATCATTTCCGCCAAGTCTAGCCTCTCAGCGGTGGCCCGCTTCTCATCGGTAGGCATATTTACCAGAAGTAACACTCTGCTCTCTGTATTACGCTACGTTCAGAATGAGAGTGGTTTAGTCGCAATCTTCTTTTTCGTGGCCACTGGAAAAATTGGAACAGGCCTTCGGACTGGACTTCAGACACTACGGATCGAACCCAGATAAGACAACTGATACGCATATGATCCATTTGGCTCTCCTGGCCAGAGTTTATTCTTCAGTTCACAGGGTGTTTTCAAGGCGTGAAATCACCAAAAAATCAGTCGTCATTCGAACTTTCCTTTTTATTTTCCCAGCCAAACCAAGTGAGGCGTACACCTCAAGAGCACAATGAAATTATTATTTGCCTTGGGTATGACTCAAAGCCAGAGCACTTCAGGTTCCAGATTAGGCGCCGCCTGAATTTTATTAGGTTTTGTTCAGTTTTACCCAGTGCAGTTGCAAATGCAGGCAAATACTATATTCGCGCGATTAAGTCCCTAAGAATTGTACGCGTCAAATAAAACAACATTTATTGGCTTTAAGAAAAGCGATTTCAAACTTACAAATTAAACCATTTTTATCTTGCCTCTATAAGAAATTTAAACAAAACACGGCATGCCCGGCTTCATTCTAAGCTACCGAAATCCTACGGTCTTGCTGGTCTTCAACCTTCCCATAAATCGGTCGAAATTTTGTGCAACTGATATCTTTAGAAAGAAAAGTATCGCCGATCAAATAAAAACAAAGGTAATGACGCTTTTTCGCTCAACCGCCTAAAATTGCTTATTAAGTAGAACCCAATCGTACCACATCGCTTCTTGTGATACTTCCAGAAGTAATTGGTTGTGATACTTGTACTGTAACGGCTTCAAAGATATCTAACATCAAATGAACATTGTCTTTTTCAAACTTAAATCCTGTTAAGGTTAATTTCTAATGTAAACAAAAAATACATTATTTTTCTCCAGAAACTGACACTGCAATTGTCTGTGAAAAACTTTTCAGTCCATAATGTCTTTTCATACTTAAATCCTGTTAAGGTTAATTTCTAATATAAACAAAAAAATATATTACTGTATTCAACAGAAACTGACACTGCAATTGTCTGTGAAAAACTGTCTTTTCATACTGAAATCCTGATAAGGTTAATTTCTAATATAAACAAAAAAATACATTATTTTTCACCAGAAACTGACACTGCAGTTATCTGCGAAAAACTGTTCAGTACATAAATCAGAAAGCAAACTGCAGACAAAAATGTCCTTTTAAAAGTGTCTAGGATCCAAAAATTGTTTTCAGATAGTCTATTTGGATTTCATCCATGTCATCAGCACCTTCCACTTGCAGCAATCCAGGATGAAAGAATGGATGCCTGCACTTGATGCATTGCATCGTGCAGTGATAATAATGATTGGCCTCACTGCTTAGGCGAAACTGGCCATACTTATCTCTGTACTGATCGCGCTCTACGTGCCTCACAACCAATCCTATGAAAGGTGGTCCTGCCGGGGAGCGAAACTCTAAATGACAAGCGCAGCATTTCTTCACTCGGTTGTTTAATTTTAAAACCACAAAAGGGTTGCTGTTATGCCACGGCTTTGCAGTAAAACCTGACGTGCTGTAGGACTGAGATGTGCTGCTGCTGACCTGCCCGGCTGAAGATCGAAGATCGGAACGTCTATTTTTAGCACTCGCGTGGGAAATTGAGCCCGCGATTTATATCTTGTCATATTCACTTTCTCCGGCTCTTTGTCAGCGGTCAGTCGCTGACAAACAGCACCGACGGAGAAAGTCTGGGCTTGATATCGGGAAAAAAGCGCCAAAACAGACAATAGACGATAAACTGCAATTATCATTCATAAAAATAAAATAAAATAAAAACTGGGGAAAAATCATTTATAACGAAGTATAAAATTATCATTCATAAAAAAAGTAAAAAAAAAAAAAAAAAAAAAAAATTAAGAAATAAAAATCCGTTACGCCGATTCTCGTTACGCTGTTACGCCGTTACTCGTTACGCCATTACGCCGATTACTAACACCCGCAAATAACATCTCATTTCACTGTTCCTCGAGCGCTCACGGACGTACTCTCTCCAGTCCCCTTTGTCACGGTAGCCGTAGTAGCGTCTTCCGTAGTGATTTGCTTAAAGTCCCTATTATCCCCACCAAAGTGACCATAGTGCCCTATTTAGTGGTTTTAGTTTACCAAAGCATATTTGTGCGTTATTCTGACTTCGTATAAAGAGTTTTTAGCGTATCTTTACATTACTTACAGCGCCATTGACGAATTCTTCAATTCTTTGTGGACTGACGTGTGGATTGTTAACTGTCAACAGATCTTTAAAGAAACCCTGCAAGATGCAAGAAACATAATCACAAACGTTACATCACAGGTAGCCCAAGCTATATGTGTCACAGTAACTGTCAGGGAACTGTTACGAGCGAAATTATAAGGGTTTGTATGAGAAAAAACGGTCCATTCTAGGAGCTAAAAAATACGAACAAGCAGAGTTCCAATTCGCTTCAAATTCTCCGATCGCCTCGAAATTCCACGTATACCACGGACGATAGTTCTGTTGTCCATTCCAACAAGCGAAGTAAGGTAGGCAATTTTTATTGAAATCTTGTTCGTATTTTGCAGCTCCTAGAATGGACCGTTTTTTCTCATACAAATCCTTATTATTTCGCTCGTAACAGTTACTGTGACACACATAGCTTGGGCTACCTGTTGTTACATCTGCGTGTACTCACGGAGTGGAAAAGCGAAGCGTGAATCACTCGAATACTCGGAACCAGCGGCGCCGTTTTGATTTTAGAGCCTGTGCATGCGCATTCTCCTTAACCAGCGAACCAAATAGCAGTGGAGTCTGAATTCGCCGCTAAATATATAGTGCTTCTTTAGGTGAATTATAACGAGGGAGAAACTGAAGAATTACGCGGGTAACACTTTCTTATGTAAGGATAGAAGAAAATGTTGAAGTCGGGAAAACTACAACAACGTAAAGCTTTTTACTCGTTTCCTTGACAACGGTTGACTGGCTTTTGTCAGTGCATGTTAAACTGTAAATGCGATAAGTTATTAATTTATAAACCGAAAAGTTCTAAATTTGTAAAAATGAAACAAATCGTGGGTTTTGCAAAATAATGGTAAACAAACATGCAAATTAGGCATAATTTATTTAGTATAGTAACTAAAACTAACCCTTAATTGTTTCTTCTCCAGGTATCCCTCTCGATACACATCGTAATGATTCCAGATCTACAACAAAAGTTACATTAAATTTTGACTCCACTACACACCAGCATGTGAGCGTGAACCAACCCTGCAAAGTTTGTACAACAACTAACATACAATTTACAATTCACGTATTCTCTGGCTTTCACAAAAAAAACTGCTATCATTGGTCAATCTTGACCTACATCCCCAATTAAGCACACAGGCTTAGTGCCAGTTAGGCTGCCAGTAAGGCTGGGGAAATAAAACTCCGACCTTTGTACAACAACTAACATACAATCTGCGACAAGTAATTTATAATTCACGTATTCTCTGGCTTTCACAAAAAAACTGCTATCACTGGTCAATCTTGACCTACATCCCCAATTAGCACACAGGCTTAGTGCCAGTTAGGCTGGGGAAGTAAAACTCCGACCTTTGGATCACTGGGACAAGGAATACCTAAGGAGCACACAGGCTGAGCGCCAGTTAGGCTGGGCGGGGACTATCTCTGATAAAACGGGATCATCTTCACTTACGTGCCCAAAAATGCACGCAGGCAAATAGCCAGTAAGGCTAGGACACAATAACTCGAGTGTAACAGCTGACTTACGACCCTGGCTGGAGGTCTACAACATAGCCATTCTAAGTCAATCTTGACTTTTGTCGCCAACTTAAGAACTATTCCGGGTCAGCTGACCTTAGTGTACATTGAAGACTAAATTACCCGGCCCGGGTCGGGGCCTACGAAAACCTGATAAGTCAAGGAACAGGTGCAAAACTGTAACAAACTTACATGCAGATACAGGTAAAAAAAAAAAACAAAGAAAAAACTGAAAAATAGCAGAGCTGAGCTGCCGCTTACAACTGAAAAATAAAAATGCGGTCAGACGGAGGCCAGAAAAAATCTGCCCAAAAAAAACCAGATGGGAAAAAACTGGGCAGGAAATCTGGGTAGCAACCAAGGCTCAAGTTCAAAATGGTTAGAAGTCCTTCCTACGGGACTTGAACAAGGTATGCGAAAACGGCCGCTCCTAAGAAAAAACAAAAAACCAAAACGAAAAAAATAAAGGAAACCAAAGTAAGATTGGTTCTGAAGCCTAGAAGAACAACACGTGATATACGCTACCTTTTACACCCCAGTATGGCTACCCGTGGTGCCCCTGGCCTAGAACCCAGGCCCTGTCGTATCTCGTGCCGTCAAAATATTTATTTCTGTCGACTTCGCAAGCTCATTTGTCAGATATAGCATTTCTGCATTTCTAATTGATCTGATATTAACTATACAATGGAAAAATAGTTTAATAGCATTTCAACTCAACGCGCGTTGAGGGATAACCCACTATTGCAGTTCTCTTACTGATCAGCAAGGTCAATGACTTTGCTTCACTCGCTAGAAGCGTTACTAAAGGCCAGCTTAAAAAACGACTCTAAAAATTCTCAACGATCTCACGGGGAAACCCACTGATGGTCTTTTTCGTAAAGGCCCTTATGTAAGCATCATGAGATATCTCTTCATTTTAACAGGAAAATTGTGGTTTTTTTTTTTCGTTCGATGAATCCCGTGTATACCAGATTTGCGATTCAATAGTTCGTCCGCTACGACTTGAAGTTCAAGTCTATATATTTGAATACCATGAGCCCATCTTTGAGGAATATGTAGCCTCGAAACATTATATATTACATTACACCTATTTTTTAGACAGCTGCTCAGGGTCAGCAAACGAAAAACCAAACACGGTTACCACTGTGCGATCCCAAAGCATTCATGTTCGTTTGCTTATTAGCGTGCACCTTACCTTCATGAACTCGACGCTGGTCATTTTAGATTCTATTTGGAACTGAAGAAGGAAGTTTTGTTCTGTTGGTAGGATCTGCGCTAACTGCAAACAGAAGCAAAGAGTACTGATCAACCGTGTTATACCTTCTAAAAGCCAAGTGAAGCCTTGGTATGTTGTGGTCCGTCTAATTTTTGATTCCGTGCAGGATGGGCGTGGCAGTTCTGAGGTGTAACCATTTAAATTAATAATGCTATCATGTGGTGTTACTTTGTGCAGGACGAGGTGGTTCGTATTTTTTAGGCGATTGATGAAATCAAAAGTGAACACTCGAATGAAATATATTCTGTTCTTACATGCTGTCTTTCAAGGTTGTTCTAACTCAGTTTTGATTTTGTAAATGAAATCCTGGCGATGATTTAAATAACAGCCATTGAGTAGTACTTTGCAGTGTTGTTGTTGTTGTTGTTGTTGTTGTTGATATTTGCGCTGTACGATGCAAGATGGTTCCGAGTATTGTGTTTGTGGTTAGAATGCTAACAAAAGCTGTTGGGCAGCACTTTCCTACACGGGACTGCTCCGGTTGATCATGTGGAGATTTTACAAAAGTGTGATTCAGTTTCTGTATTTTCAGGAGCTAAAATGTCAAAGTAAAAACCTGTCAAGCAAAACAACATTTAAAACCAGCAACATTCACATACCTCATTAATTTCTAGTCGGCCGTCGAAGTTTCTGTCGTATTTCTGTAAAATAAGTTCTCTCATTTCCTTGACCTTGTCATGCGCCAAACCCTGCCACATATAAGTTAGCCACACTTAAAAATATGCACTTATTCCATAACTTTTGTATCGCATTCACTTATACAGGGATGCTGTAAAATGTCTAATGTTCAAACGTTTTTTCTTGGTACGATAAAAAAAAAAATAAAAAAAACCTTTCAGCTAATCGTTCGTAAAACAAAAGAAACGCCTTAAATCAATGTAAACAGAATTCGTTTTTATCCTGGATTACTGTTACTCCGCCCACAGGTCCTAAATCGGCCCATTGTTTACCGACATGACCAGTATCACATTGTGGTGCAGTTTATGGGTCCCACTGTCCCGCCGAAAACACGAAATTTTGTTTACTTAATTTCCATGTTATATCGTTTTCCTTGTCCCAAGCTTTAATTATTTATCAGACCTCTCTTAACGCTTTCCACATTGATGATCCTCAGATAGCAGTACATGTAAGAGGAATTTTTCTTGCTTTTCACATGACGACATAAAAATTCAAAAATCTAAAGTATACGTCCTACAAAACTATTTCTAACCTGGTATATGGAAACCAGTGTTATAATCCTTCACAAAAAGTTTCAGGTTGTAATGATGTTTTGCTTCCGATTTATAAAGGTTTTAAATGTGTCACGCAATTCGTCACGCTATTTCAGATAAGTCGTGAAAACAAACAAAATTGAATCAGATTTTCATTCAAAATTTCAAAATTTTCATTATAAATACTTATAAGCCGCTTTAAATAACATAGCTAGCAGAGTCGCGCAATCAAATTCAGTATACGTAAGCGTGCTCAAAATCCCGATACTGCACGCTGATAAATAAAAGTGCCATTATTGACCGTGATTTCTTTTTTTAAAAATAAAGAATTTTGTATTTAAACTGCAGTAAAATAAAACTCGAGCTTTCAACAGAAAATTTGAAATACAGCCAATTCCTATTTTCCTTAATATTTCGCTTACCGCGAACAATCACTTCTTAGTGATGTTGTTGTCCGTTTTTCGCGTCGGATTTGATGCACAATTCCACCGGCTATGTTATAAAACAATTGGTTCATGCTTTTAGCCGTGCACTATCGAGTTATGGAGCACGTGGGAAGTTTGGAGAGCACTCAAGAAGCTAGAGTTGCCCATCGTGCTCTCCAAACTTCCCGCGTGCTCCATAACTCGATAGTGCACGCTAAAGCATGAACCAATTGTTAATAATGGAACTTTTAATATAGCGAATACAATATGACTGAATTTTTTGGCCGCCATGTTTGTGCCCCTGAGTGGGGCATCGAGATGGCCGCTCAATACATTGCTTTAATACTAAAGCGGGAAAATATGTAATACTCGTTCGCCTATAACCTTTGCACTTCACAATTTGGCCCAAATGTGTAGTTTTAAACTCTCTCATGACAATTCCATAAACATTTTGGAATCGAAATCTGTTGTAATAATGCTTCTAGTGAATTTTGATTTGAGTAAGCGAAAACCGATTATAAATGGCCTAGCTCGCCTTGTAGCTCAGTGGTTAGAGCATCCAATCGGTGTGCGGTGTACGGAAGGCCATAGGTTCGTTTCCCGTTTTGGAAGACTCAATTTTTAGCCCTCTGTCCCACGCTCGTGACATTCACTACATCTCATCTTTCTCACACCCTGGCTTGTTTACATTATGTTCATTTTATTTAACAACAGCCATCATAATATCATCTTACCCTATTATAAGTTTTAAATATTCTGTTTAGTTTAAAATTCCTATAACGGTCATCAATAAAAATACTGACTTAATAGTTTCTTTAATTGATAAAAATTTATTTTCAATGAATTAATTTCACTCGCTAACTAAATTGCGGTAGCAGGAAAATCAATTCCTACATATCCCACATTTCGTGCAATATGGAAAAATAACTACTTTGAATCAATGAATAATTTCTCTTCATTTCACAAAACATTCTATGAATAATACATTCTCAATACGTCCAATGTATTATTTTTGATCTGTATAGATCTGTCATACATACTGTCTAATGACCCATAATAACTGATTTAAATCAATTAGTATGCAGTCTCGCTTAACTTTAATAATGAGTGATCGCTGAAATAAGCTCGACAATTATTCTTTTCTTATCAGCATACTTACATGATATCTAGCGTCAAACAGTTCTTGAAGAAAAGGATCAAGTTCTCTCGCTTCTATGTAACCATTGCCTTTATAGAAAAAAAAATAAAATAAATATCAAGTGAACATCATTTTTGTGAAGCTGTTAGTTAAATTATAAATAACCTCGATGGGCCGATGATTTACAAAAACAAGGCTGCGGTTGCCTCAATATTTGAGACATGAAGCAAGCCTTATTTGACAGCGAACTTTTTCAATGGACTACTGTATAAATTTCTCATTTCTTTTCGGCGTAAAACTACTTGAATCTCAAATTTTAAATTAGTAAAAGAAAGTAAAACACGAATTTCGCAAAACACAACAATTCTGCATCACCTGTGACATATGCAAATTTTTACTTTTAAAACAGGGATTTACTTACCCTATTCAATCATAAATGAAGCAAAATTTTAAGGCTGAATAGTTCATTGTTTACAGAGATTTCATAGTGTTTCTTTGTCAAAATATGGACTTGGGTTATTTCCCTAGCATTTTCAAGAAAACTTAACAATAATATCCCCGAAAAAACTGAAGACGTTTGTATTACATTTCTTATTTTGAAAGATTCATTTCATTAGCGTTTTCGCCCGTCTTTGATCAAGGCATCTACAGCATTTAAATGGATTTGTAATACTTTTCGCCGTTTCAATTTTGCGTTGAAGTTGACGAGAAACTGGTTTTTATATTATCAACAATCGGATGAATCCATCGAGAAGTGAAACGTTTTTTAAGTCGACGATGAGGATATGCTGCAAAATAAAACGAATCGATTTGTCTTCTAATTCGCTGCAGCTGCAAGGAAAACGCTAAATTTATGCAACATTTGAAGACAAACAAAATACAGCTTACCATCTTTGTCGTATTTTCTAAAAACTGCCATAAACTCAGTCGATGTAAGTTGGGCTTTGCCGTGGAATTTAGTTACGAAAGGCTTCATTCCCCGCGAGGAAGCCATTTTTCTCGTGATCGGCTAGACACAGACAGCTCTTTGACGGTGATGTAAACATATACCCCTCGACCTGTATTGACCGCGCGCGACATGTGAGCCACAAATGTGAACAAATCATTTGTTTTCTTTGATTTTATTGGCTGATCTTAACGTCGCGAAAGCTCGATGTCAGAACCTCGTATCTGCGGTTTTAACTGCTGTGTAACTGAAAATCGTGATGGCAAATTATAAGATGGTTTACATATGTCAATGCTTTCGAGCGAGACGTGACGATCTGGTTCTGTGAATCTCCATGGAGTGAATTTACTAAATTGCGTTCGCATCACGTGGGGGATTTTCTTTACTCAGGGATTAGTTGGGCTTTGTTTGCTATTTACTCAAAAAGCGCATGAAAAACATTGATTATTTCAGTGAGTATGAAACTGCAATCAAAACATCGAAATTTATACCAGAAGTAAGTCGGGGGATACTCCTAATATAAAAATGACGGGTGTGCTCATCGTACCATTTAGATGTCAAAATTTATGGATTGATACAGCTTAAGGTGCTGAAATCTAACATGACCACTGTTAGATGTTAGAATTATCGCGGTACCTTTTCTTTCGCTACCTCTCCCCAGCCTCCCCGCAATTTTTCTCGCTCGCTTTTCTTCGCGCCTTCCCCAACTATTCGCGCTTTCCCCACTATCTGAACGCCTGGAACAGGCTAAGACCTCAGTGAACTGAACTGAAATGACAAGAGGCTAGCATAAATAATTGCTTACATTCGTTCAGGTTGTGAAATGTGAATAAACGTTTCTTTTAACTTGACAGATATTCACTCCGAACATTACTTCGTTTACATTTTAGGGAGGGTTCATAATTTATCTAGAGGGGGGGGGGGGGGCTATGTCGATTTTTAGGGGGGGCCATGATTTTTTCCTGTTTGGTTTTGGGGGGGCTATCGAAAATTTCTCCCGATATGAAAGAAGGTTATAGGCGGGGGGGGGGGGGGGGGGGGGGGCACCAAAAAAGATTCAATAAAAACCGCCACCATCAGTTCACTCATATTTAGCAGGAGGATCTGTAAATAAAGTTTTAGTATAGCAGTCCATGTCTGTGAATATAAAGAAACTCACACTGATGCTTGCTTTCTCAGAACATTTATTTGTAATTCTGTGTTCCTCTCTCCTGTGCTGAGGATCTCTTTGTGTCATTAGGAGGCTGGGGAGGAGAGGGGAAGAAATAGAAGCGTGCAGGGGATGATTACACGGGGAGAGAGAGGAAGGAGACCGCGCCTTTCGCACTTCTCATCGTCCCTGCGCGATTATTATCTTTTAAATAAGAAGCAAAGGATCGCAAACGAAAATGCTGCCGATGTACGTAGGATCTGTAACAGATCTAGTCAACCAAAAATAGAGATACAATCAAAGTATAGAGCAAGACTGATACTACGTAGAACATTTAAAGTGACAACGACATGACTGAAAGCCAAAATGCAACCGTGGACAGCTGTTTCGACCTGGTTGAGGGTCTCGTCAGCACGGTGTAGCAGCAAAAAGATAGAAAAAGTAAAGCTAGCACGAATGCCAATTCTCTACCAAATCGCACGTGGTGATGGCAACAGATGAGAGCTCGAATTCAAATATTTGAATTTCTATTTAAAATTTTATTAATGGGAACCCAAGTGGGTGCCTCTGCGGAGGAGATAGTCCATGTTCTAA
Organism: Cladopsammia gracilis; assembly: GCA_022457155.1. Taxonomy (NCBI): domain Eukaryota; kingdom Metazoa; phylum Cnidaria; class Anthozoa; order Scleractinia; family Dendrophylliidae; genus Cladopsammia; species Cladopsammia gracilis. The sequence goes on along the minus strand of JAJGOT010000057.1, from coordinate 281,008 downwards.
AGTTTATATTCCAGTTGGTGGTGAAGCTAGACAGCCTCAAAATGTGCCAACTTGTACAAGTCTCAACGGAATGCAAAACGTGTGACACTCCGTCCACTTCTGGTACTGCACCTTCTTTTAGCTGGTGATGAAGGAAGTTCAGTGTCATTACTATCACTCACCCCCATTAGCACCCACACTGCATGTCACTATCACTCGACGTTTCTTCACTGTCAGTGCACCATGTTTCACCCAAAACAACAGAGTCATCTTCATCACTTTCCTCGTCGTCAGATGCAGGTTTGTTACTCTGCCTGAAAAGACGCTCACCTCTCACAGTCATAGTTGCCAGTGCATGTACCCCTTTTTCTTGAAGATGAGTAGTTATCAGCACAATCTTTTCATTTTTCAGTTTATTTTTCCATGGAAAAGAATGTTTTTTCTTTCAGATAAGTATCCAGCTCAAAAACACAAAGGGAATTCAGCCCCCCAGTTAGTACTAACTCGTCCCAATTGTAATCTTCGTGATTTTTTTGCTTTCCTGTTTCGCCGCTTTACAGCGGTTGCTTTATTTCTCAGATCTTTAGAAAATTCGAGGAGAATTAAATGGTCGACGTAGTTTTTAACAATTTCTTGAGAAACCGCAAAGGCACGAGAAAATGAACATGAAATATTACTGGAATGATGCCTCGACAAACCAAATCATAATGACCATTTTCAGCTGATTTAGAAGACTGCAGTAATGAACGTTGTATCTCTTTATTTATGCTAATCAGTTTGTTAAATGTAAGTTTTCCATTCTCAATAAACTAATTAGTATTTTTGCTGGTTAATTTTGAGGCTAAAAATGTCTTCGGAGTTTTTTGGTGGTGGTGGTGGAGGGGGGAGGGGGGGGGGGTCATGCTATTTCGCCCACGGTTGTGGGATATGCAATGGGGGGGGGGGGGGGGGCAGGAAAAAAACACACTAAATAATAGGGGGGGGCTTCCAAAAATTGCAAGGTCAAAAATCTGAAATCGACATAGCCCCTCCTCTACATAAATTATGAACCCTCCCTAATAATAACTGGGCCTTGGTTTCGTACTACAAAATGTTTAGTTGAGATAATAGCAACTTCAGGTTTGGTCACGTGAATGACAGATGACGCCCAAAACACTACATAGACAACTTCAGTTTGTCCAAGTTTGGTTGTCCGAGAAAGATATGTATGACTGGCAAAATCCTGGTCCTCACAACTTAGGGCTGGTAACCCTGCTGTGCAAACTGAAGACGGTTAAATCCATTATTACATTTGTGGTCAATTCTTATTACACTTGAGGGCTTTATTACATTTGTGGTCAATTATTACATTTGTGGCTTCAACACCCCCCCCCCCCCTTTCCGGTTTCGAAGGAGTACGAGGGAGTACGAGGGAGTACGGTTTTCAGATCCCCGGGAGGGGGGACTCCCATACAAAGGTGACAGGGGTGCTCGTCGGAAATTATTGAAACTGACACCCTAAAATGTTTCAGAATCTTGTTTGATGGGTGCATGAGGCTCCAAAGAATTTTTCCCTTAACGGGTACCAATTCTAAAACAACACATATCATATTCTGTCATATTTTTTCAGCTTTACCCCCTTAAAGGTACCGCGATAATTCTAACTGTGTTCATTTTAGATTTACATTGTAAGTACAATAAGCGGTACCAATCTGCAAATTTTGACCACAAAAGGGTACGACGAGCACCACCCTCATTTGTATATGGGAGTTCCCTGCCCCCTCCCCCCCCCCCCCCCCCAACCACCTCGGGTTCAGATCCTCCTCCACACGTCTGAAAGTGCCACCTCCCAGAAAGTAACTTGATTTTCTTAAACCCTTTTTCATTGTTAGTTCATATACAGAGAATTAATAATAATTAATCTATAGGTTGACCGCTTAAGAAGGGGTTTTACCTGAATTTTAATGAAATTTTAAGAGGTTTTAAGAAGGGATAGGAGAGGAAATGAATTTTGGAACACCAACAGACTGTCGATACCCACGCAAGAGCACCCCTGGTTGCTAGTGGACTAACTTGGTATCAGTCTATTAATTATTAACTACAAATTCCAATGTCAAAACTTCATTAAATCTTCAATATTTCTTATTTCTCTAAATTTTACCAATCCTTTGAGAAAAACTATTTCCTCCCAAAAATTTACAAAACACCCCATAACATAGATTTATGTTTTAAGCATAGCGTTTTTGGATTGCTTGAAACGTGAACGAGATATTTCCATTAAAGCCATGTCAAGTGGTGGAAAAATGGCGTTTAGGTTAAGTCCCGCCTTAATAGAGGTGTTCTAAAATTTAGCATGTAATATGGCAAAAATTGAACTAGAATGCGAAATTGCTTGTAACATGATGTATATTTTATTGCTAACAGCAATAATAGTACAAAATGTGATAAATAAAAATTAAGTAATTGCACGTTCAAGGTAGCCTGCACGCAGACGTATCCGATTTCCTTGCTCCCCGCGGAAAACGGACGTCTGCGAAAACGCTGTTTCGAATGGTGTTCGCGTATCCTGCTGTTCTCGATTAAAAAATTATCAAGACCGACTCGTGCTGTGAAATGATCTTCACCAGTGTCTCACCGGGATCTCTCGCTGTGATAATGTTTTGAAGATTCATTCCCTAGCTCTTTTCCCTGGCCTTTTTTTAGGCTCAGTGATACAGAAATTTCTAATTTGTCACAAAAGTAGGACCTTCGTCTGTTTTCGGTGAATGTTTTTCTTCGCGGGGGTATTTTACCCCCGCGGGGGGGACTTCCATATAAAATGACGGGGGTGCTCGTCGTACCTTTTAGGGGTCAAAATTTTTTGCTTAGGGTACTAAAATCTAAAATGACTACCGTTAGAATTATCGCGGTACCTTTTAGGGTATGAGCCGAAAAAATATGACAGAATATGAGATGTGTTGTTTAAAAATGGTACCTCTTAGGGATAACAATTCTTTTGAGCCACGCCCCGGGAATTTTACATTGGATCTACAAGTAAATTGTTCTCTTGTAGTGATTCTGTAGTCCTCTTATTTATAGCCCCTTTGTCGTTATATTCTCAGAACTGCCTAGATTTATGTTCTTCGAGCTAAAGATTGTTCTTTCATGGTATTATAGTATCAAACACTGACGATATATAATTCACTGTGCCAGTTATACTGATCTGTCATGGAAAACCCGCATGAATTTTTATGCAGCATAAATTATTTCGGTATTTCGTGGCGAACACGATTCGAAACAGCGTTTCGCAGGCGTCCGTTTTCCCCGGGGAGCAAGGAAATCGGGTACGTTTGCGCGCAGGCTGGTTCGAGGAAGTTCATTCCTGGATATCGGATTTTATAATGTTGTTTAAAAGGTAAATCTTTGTTATAAACCACGTACATCACCAAAAGTTTTGCCATCACATTCAACATGAAACGAAAACATCAGTTATGGTGAGGAACAAACCGTGATTTTGGGCCGCGTAGCTTAATTTCGTGAAGCAAGTCATTCTGACCATTAAACCAGGTGGCCGTTTGGGAAAGTTCATTTCATAAGGAGGGGGGGTGGGGGGGGAGGGGGGTGTATATTGGGCTTGTGTATTGGCATTACTGTATTCGCATGCTTAGAGTGCAATGGGTCCCCGCCAAGACTGAATCTGCAATCTCTTTACTATGAGTTTGCGCAAGCAACTTGTGAGCCTGCTTGCCGGAGTTTCCCAATTGTGGCTCCTGTTAGCACTTCACAACCAAAACAATAAATAACTGGCAATACAGACTGTATTACCAGTACAGTTTTACCGTACTTATCCGGGCACAATTACAAATTCACCTACAGTACTCGCGAGCTTTGGCTGGAAATGTTACTGGTACTAATCGTAATTATGATAACTATGAATATTCAAGCGTATGATCAAGCGTATGATCAAGCGTATGATCAAACCATTTTTAAGGGTCAGACAGAATGTAACCTAAATAGCTTAACACTTACATCTATATTTTCCTCTAAACACACTTATATACTTAAAAAACGACTTTTTCTTCTTCTTTATTCTCAGGCTTGTTAAGGCATGGTTTGAAGCCTAATTTGCATAAAATCTGAAAACTATCATAACTTTGCGGAAATTTGCCTTAACACGCTCAAACTTAGCAACCGTATAAAACTTGATGACCTTAACTCATTCTTAGCGTAAAGTGTCGAATATTTGGGTCACGTGACCTGTAAATGATAATTAACGACCAAAATATTCAGAGTAAAATGGGGAACACAAAGCGAAATATAATTAAGTCTTTTTAGGTCTTATACTTTTCAATCCTAAAACCTCATCATGAATTAGCCTTGTATGGTTGTATCTGTTCTTTCTATTAGAAGTTATTAAGCTATTTATTTAGTCACGTGACCTATTTCCGTTTATTGCAGCGTTCCTATTTAACATGGACACGATTAAAAGGCTAATTCATGAAAAGCCTTTTAGATGTAAAAGATCGATACCCATTAACGTTTACTTATATTTCATTTTGTGTTCCCCATTTTACTTCGAATATTATTTTCCTTTAATTATTATTTACAGGTCACGTGACTCAAAAGTTCGAAACTTTGAGGAAAAAAAGAGTTCAAGTCATTACGTTTTATACTCTTGCCAAGTTTGAGATTGTTAAGGCAAATTGTCGTAAAGTTAGGATTTTTTTCAGGTTTTATGCAAATTAGGCTTCAAACCATGCCTTAACATGCCTGAGTTTCTTAAAATGCCGCCTAGTATTTAAATTGCCCGTGGGGGGAAATCTCTATTCCTCATAAGCTCGGCTTCTTGGAGATTTCCCCGCCACAGTCACTCCTCCCAAGTTATGTACAAATTTTAAATTTAATGTTAATTAACCTATTTATTAATGTTTTTTTTTCTCCTTGTACTTCATTGTTTGTGGCAAAATAAATAAAATAAAAAATAAAAAAAAAAATAAAATGAATGAATGAATGAATGAACTGCTGGCGTTTCAATAAATTATAACAAGCCTCCCCCTTTTTCTATTAAGCCCTTCCCCGTCTCTATTAACCTCCCCCTCCCCCCAAATGGACTTGAAATAAATAAGCCGGGGGGGGGGGGGGGGGGGTTGGCTTAATAGAGGATTTACGCTACCAGTTGTAGCTATAACTACATAATCAGTGAACACGTTTTCAATAAGGAACTGTCAATTTATTGTAATATCACCTTTAATTACATAAACAATGACTAAATCTCCTTCAACACTATTTTAAAGTAATATACTAAGGGAGAGCAATCTAACGGCCGTCTCTCAACAAATACAATTTGAGTTCTTCGTACTTAATTTTGCCGTCTTTATCCGTGTCACACACTTCCATAAGGGTGGACTTGAAAGTCTTCAGAGCATTGGGGTCATCGCTGTCACACTGGAACAGTACAAAAGGAAACAAACATTTTTTGTACAACTTTTTCCCGTGATGAGATGCAGTTGAGCCTCCCGTAAACGACCACCCTGAAATCAAAGCCAAGGTGCTCCGCTTACGGGGGGAGGCCCGGGGGTGGGGGTACTCCCTATAATGGGCTATACGGGGATGCTCCGTCCGCAAAGGGTACCTTTATGAAGGGGTGGCGAATGGTACCTTCAAAATCGTGGGTCTCGGAAAATTTTGGTCCGGTCTCGAAATCTCGGCAGTTTTTGTTTTAAGTCTCAAAGTCTCGTTTGGCTGGTGCTTTTTCTGTCTCGGAGTCTCGGATTTTTTTCCTCGAGGTCTCGGAGTCTCGGATACTTTTGTCAAGCATTCTCATTCTTCATCCTTGTTTGTTGTTTGATAGGTGAATCGGATATTTTTGGCACTAAGTCTCGGGCTCGGTTTTTTCCCCCATTGGGTCTCGGGCTCGGATTTTGTAACGTAGCTGCGGTCTCGGTCTCGGATTTTGAAACAAGGGTCTCGGCGTCTCGGCGAGTCTCGGATTTACCATTCGCCACCCCTTTATGAGGCTGGAGGTACGGAAAGGGTAGGGATTTCACGAGTTGAAGTATATGAAAGGGTAGGGATTTCACGAAGTATAGGAAAGTGTACGGAAAACACGAGTTCAAGTATAAAAAGGGGAGGGAAAACTGCCATTTAAGTATAATTATAAAAAGGGCCTTTCAAAATATATCAAATAGACGCACGTAAAGGCTATATGAAAGAGGTACAACTTTTCAATGAAAGGTATAAGTACAGTATGAGCGAGTGGTCGCCTACCAGAGGTTAAAGAGAATAGAAAAATTCAAATCACCAGGGTTGAATATGTAATCCTGCACTTTATCTCCACACTAATGGTTCTGTTTTTCTCTATAAGAATCTTTTTATTCAATTTAGTTGTGTATTTGGTGGCATTTGACGATATAACATTGAAATAACTAAAAAGGTAAGGAAATTTTTGTTATTTCGGCGAGACCGTGCCCCTTTAAATAATTAAGAATGAATCCACCAGCAGTTCGAGTAACAAGTGGACAAAAACTTTGTACCGAGATCAATTACATCGCACTGCAACCTTCTGTTTGACTGTTTTCAATATCTTATCAAAAGACGTCGTTTCTAGCAACACCAAATGTGGAAAAAACATTTTGAAGTTCAAATGAATTACGTAAAGATGATGTTGAAAAGAAATTGATGATGAAATTTTACCCATGTTTGAATAAATTCAGTGAACTTTGAAATTTATTTTCTCGAAATCCCATGGGAAATTGTTCTTGCTGTTATTACAGGCAAGAAGTTACATCTTTAGCTTTAACAAAATATAAAAAGGAATGTAATATACTTAAAATTATTCTGGTACAAGATTTTTGTCCACTAAAAACTGAAATTACTCGATTTCCTAATGGATTCCGTCTTAAAAATGCTTTAAATGCAATAATGTCAGGCACTTACCCCTTCCTGGGAACTTAAAAGGTCATGAACTAGAGCCTCAAGTTCTTCATCAGCAATAAAACCATTTTTATCCTAAGAAATAAGATAACAAGAATCTTTCTATAAGTTTACAGCTGATGGAAGGAGTGAGTGAGTGAATTAGCCACGGTTAACAATAACTCGTTCATTACGCTTGCGCGTATTCACGGGTTAAAAAGCGGCAAAGAAGTGGGGCGAAGTTGAGTAAATCTACTCGACGTTTGTCTGATTCTAATGCCATTTCAGAGAAAGATATCAGCACATAAAATTATTCAGCAACTGAAGGAATTTCAATTGGAGTATTTTGCCACGTGGCACATTACGAGATGGCGTTTTCGGGGGTTTATACTTTCAGCGACAAAACCGGTTGTTGGAAAGCCGGTTAACGCTAACCCAGGATTAAAACTTAACCGAGGATTTAATTTCTCTTGTTAGAAGTGTTTTCAAAAGCTAATTAAAAGTTACATGGAAAGACAAGTCAGAGACGAACTAAAGGGCAAAAATACTTTGCAAAAATCTCCACTGATTAATTATTTAACTGCATCGAATCAAAATTGATACTTACCCTGGGTTAGCTTAACCGCTCTTTGAACAACCCCGCCTAGGATTATATTTTTGGAGTATTTTGCCGGGAAGCCTTTTCTAGGAGTTTCTCTGCCCGCCCGCTTCCTCGCTCGCCCGCCCGCCCGCCCGCCCACCCTCCCGCGCCCGCCCTCCATTTTGAACGCGGACAAGGTCCTGGGGATCGGGGACGATGTTGCCATAATGAATTGAGGCCGAACATCTATATATCTTATAAAGGAGTGCCCTAAATCCTCCGTCCTCTCCAGAGTACAGAATGTAGCATCGAAAATGCCAGACTTCACAGCACAATCACGATTCACATTGGGATTGTTCATAATTAGTCCTTTTCTTTAAGGTATACAAAAATAAATTAAAAGATCGCCATAAATCTGACTTGCCTCGTCATACTTGGACCATATTTCATTCAATTGTTCCAAGCTCAACTTGTCAACCTAAGAAAAAAACGACACCATGCTCGTAAATCCTTGTAAATTTCAGACGTGAATTATTTCTCCTCACGGGAAGAGCACATGATTTCCGCTTCTGAGGTCATTATTAATAATAAACTTTAGACATTTTTTAATACACACAAGAGAAAATATACGCGTACGCAACAATTTAAAACTTATCTCGAAAAGATTTGTTCACCATGAAAGTATAACAGCTCATAACCACCATTGGTGACTGAACCTTAATTTTCAGTTCACTTCCGCATTGACGAAATCAACTAAAGTCAAATACATTTATAGGGCTAACATGAAAGTTCCAAAATGTAATAGCTTATTTCTTATGAAGGTATCATGAATTTAGTATCATCTCTTGCTAGCCCTGGCAGTTTTATGTCTTTATCCATTTAGTGTGTATAGTTTATGGGATTATCTTTCCCTGAACACGTTCGAAAAAGTGCTATCTAAATTAGCCTGTTCCAGGCTCCGAGATAGTGGGGAACGCACGAAGTAAACAAAGGGAAAAAATCGCAGGGGAACCAGTTTCCCCGCGATTTTCCCTTTGTTTTTACTTCGCGCGTTCCCCACTATCTCGGAGCCTGGAACAGGCTATATCTAAATACAAAGGATAATAGACACTTTGTTTCGTTGATCGTACGTGTGCAAATATATCAGCAGCGAAAACGCAAAGAAACTTCCAAAGACTAGAAAGGAAAAACGAAAAACCTGAAAATATTTTTCAGCAACAATTACAACATTTTTAAGTAAAAAAGCCCACTTGTCAATGCTATAATTTTCTTTATTTATGATGGGATTGATAACCATGTAAACACCGGAAGCCTATAGACAGTTCACCAAACAGTGCTCTGTGGAAATTCGGGCATGAAACGTAGGTTTCGTGGAATATTACCCCAAATTTCTTCAAAATGTTTTCTTCCACAGGGAGAATTCTGGAAACAAAAAAAGAGAAATGTCACAAGCAATTTGGAAACTACTACGCAGTCAATTAAGGAAAAAAAATATACTATTTCGCCTGGTAAGAGTTTATTTTTGAAATACCACGTGCAGAAATGTAGCAAATCGGCGTAAATGGTAAGTCACTCGAGTTGTCAGTCAATGACAATAAATGCTTGTCGCCCCACGGGGGGGGGGGGGGGGGGGTGGGGGGTACTCAGGTATACAATAGTGATGATGATACTAGTCTATCACAGCATTATGTCGTCGGCGCCCTTTTATATACCTGCCGGTGGATCGAGAGGCAATGTGTAGCAAAGTTTTTTGTCCAAGGAAACAACATGACGTCAGAGACCATATGGCCTCGAAACGCACTGACCTTCAATTTGAGTCCAAAGCGCTAACCATTACGTAACCGCTCCTTTACATTCAATCCAGAGCATGTATTTGAACGACGACCATTCTTCTTGCGTCAAAATTTTACTCAACCCTCAATAAGCATAAAACAAAACCGCCGAAAGCCAGCCTTTTTATAAGCAGCGACGATAACCTTACACAAAGCTAAGGTTATTTTAAACTTTATAAACACTGCATTAAACACAGCCACGCGGAAAAATGTGCCATCTAATATATCAAACACGAGAAAGAGTGTTTCATTAGGATATCCAAACACCGAGAAGTGGGTTGAAAAACAAGGGGGGGGGGAGGGAGGGGAGTAATCTATCAAACACGAGGAAGAGTGTTTCATCAGGATATCCAAACAACAAGGGGGGGGGGGGGGGGGGGGAGAGGGGAGTAATATATCAAACACAAGGAAAAGTGTTTCATCAGGATTTCCAAACACCGAGAAGTGGGTTGAAAAAACAAGGGGGGGGGGGGGGGGGAGGGAAGGGGAGTAATATTTAAACACGAGGAAGAGTGTTTCATTAGGATATCCGAACACCGAGAAATGGGTTGAAAAACAAGGGGGGAGGGGAGGGGAGTAATATTTAAACACGAGGAAGAGTAGTGTTTCATTAGGATATCCGAACACCGAGAATTAAGTGGGCTGGTAAATTAGCGGGGGAGGCTGAGCTGAGTTTTTTTAACCGACATCAAGGTGTTTGGATACTGACTAAATATTCTATCGAGTGTTTGATATAACTTTTCAAACTGAGAAAACGAAAATCTATGCTAATATACACTGAATATATTTTCATGAATTTTGGTAATCTCGTACCCAGATCTCTCACGGCCAGGTTTAGCACATCCACACGAGTGAGATCTGGGTACGAGATTAGAATTCTGGTAGCAAATGACGCCATTTTGAAAATTGATTTTTCTTGATGATGTCAGGGAATGTTTCTTTTTTCGATGATTTTCTTTGTTCAAACTTGATAAAAAAAAAATTGGAGAAATTTATTTACCGACTTACTTTGACATTTCCGACAAGGACAACTTTCCATCCTTGTTTCCATCGAATAAGTCGAGCTATAAGACAAGAAACTAGAAAATATTAATAAAGAACAAACTCTTAACTAACGTATCGGAACGCAGAAGCCTTCGGTGTTATTGGTACCCATGTATTCTTGGTTTGCACATGACATCATAAAAATTCAAAACTCTAAACAGTATATTTCCTACAAATTAAAGTTGTTTCTAACAAGAATCAACGAAACTGCAAAATATCGTGAACGATCTATTGTCGACTATTGAAAAATCGTTCACGGTATTTGCAGTTTTTTTTATTTCTAACTTCATGGTATGTGGATACCAGTGTTACAATCCTTCACAAAACGTTTCAGGTTTTAACGATGTTTTGCTTCCGATTAGTAAAGGTTTTAAATGTGTCACGCAATTCATCACGCTACTTCAGATAAAACATAACGATAAATTGCAAGGCTGATCTGACTACGTAAAAAAGTTGACTTCACGAGACACGAATACGACAGAAACCGATAAAACAGGGTTGCAACCGTGGACAGCTGTTTCGTTCTGATTGGAACCCGTCAGCACGGTGTAGCAAACTAAAAACGACTGCAAGAATGCAGGCGAAAATAGATTACACAATGTCACCCTTATCACACTACCACATCATGTGTCCATGGAATAAGGTCTCGCAAAGAAAAAAGTAAGATGTCTATAAGCCGATTTAATGGAACTTATAGTGAATCCAATCTTTTGTGCTGAGATGTTTGGTGTAAATAAGACCTTGAAGGTTTTGCCTTCATGTTGGTGTCCCTAAGAGGTACACCAAAATGGCAGCTCCTTGTTGTATATTAACTAAAAATGCCTAACACTCGTTCGCCTGTAACTCTTGAACGAAATGCTCTTGCGCTTCACAATTTGGCCCAGATGTGTAGTTTTCAACTCTCTAAAATTCGATAAACATTTTGGAATCAAAATCTGTTTTTAATGTTTCTGAATTTTGATATGACGTACGTGCAAACCAAGATGAGTATGTAGGTAAGGTAGGAGAAGGTGCTCAGCCTGTCAATCACAAACCCTTGAGGGTTTTTTCAGGGGGGAGGAGGGAGGAGCCGGGGGAGAACAAATTTGTTTCTTTTGAATAGAACAGTTTGACGATGGATAATTAATTGTTTACGTGTTGGTACTCAGCTTCGAAAGTTGCTTTCGTTCTTGGTATATGTTCATATAAAGAAACACAGATGGCCTGTTGATCGCAGGCTTCAGTTTGTTTATATTTACTGTAATATCATTTTAGATTTGAATTTTCTCGTGGGCTACAGATAAAGTCGTTCAAATTTTAGTCGTGGGCTCACAGTAATTGGTGCAAGCAGGAGCCATAAACTGAATCAAGATATTTCTCAGCGAAGTCTTGTTGTAATTTAAAAGAGAAACTGAAAGAACAGTCTCAATCTCATGTTCATCAACAAAGGAAATTTCGGCCGCCATTTTTTTCAATTTCTCAACGCGGCGTCGTCGCAGACTCACGCGCGTGTCACACGCGATGGCGCAATTTGTGGCTAAACATAGCCCAAATGGTACTTCACATGGGGACATGCAGTTCTATAGAAATGACAAAGAGTTTCGGTCTCCGTCTCTGGCAAGTTTTTCGGAGCTTAATAAGACTAATAAATAAAGTTAACCATAAATCATTTCACGTAAGCGAATGCAGGTTTACGACACTGAAATAATCTCTTGATTTTTCGTTTGTTTGTTCGGTTGTTTCTTTACAATCGCTGTAGCACAGAGTTCATTCTGAATATAACCTTTATCACTATTATTTTTATTATTTTTAAAACTTACCATGGCCATGGCATAATCGTCGATTCTTTGAGGGGTCAGCGATTGCCCTTCGCGACCAAGCAGATCCGTCAGAAAGCCCTGATTAAGAACGTAGCATAAGATCAAAGTAATTCCTACCTCTGTTTAGTAATTTAAATATTGTTTTCTACAGAACAAGACATAACATAGCTCAGCCCAGCTAAAAGAGGAGTCCCCTGTTTTGGTTACCAAGAATTGCCGCATAATCTCACCTTCCCTTCGACTTCATTGGCAGTTAGCCATTAGCAAACGTATGTCGGAATTTTTTCTTGACTTTTTTTTTTCGATTTCTGTATTCCGTACCTGTTCAGTGACAATTCGTTTGTTTCAATTTTTTATTGAGCAGTTTTCATTGAGTGTCGAAAGTAATTTAATGATTGCTTGAGTTTTGCATTGCTTAGCATTGTGATTGGCTAAAACCTTTCGCGCCACTTTCTCGACCACTGAGAAGTAAAACCAAAACCAATAGATGGTTTTCACGTTACTTAACGGCGGCCATATTGGTGTATAACTACAAAAAAAATTTATTGAACTTCTTTTGTTATGTACACCAACATGGCCGCCATGGCCTTTGTCATTTGAGTCCCACAGGACTGAAGGTCACGTGAGTGAAAACCATCTATTGTGAGTTTCTCTCACGCCTTTACTGCAAAAATCCTGGAATATTTTGTCGCGTATAAAAATATGATGATTTGTCTTCTTTTCGTTCAAACAACGGTTTCTGATTGTCAGCAAGCAAACACAGCTGTCAATCACTGGAAATAACCTCCGAAAACGCCAGTTCATCGTGTGTCACCTAGGGAGAAGTTGGTTTAGAGCAGCTTTCAATTGAGTGTCAAAAGTAATTTCGTAATTGTAAACCTGCCAACTTTTTCCGAGTAATAGGCGTGAGAATTTTTCGGTGGGAGTGCCAGGATTTCCGAAGGCGACCCGACCAAATCCGAAGACAACCCAATCTATTCCGAAGATGTCCGGAGTTATCCGAAGATGTTCCGAAGAATCAGGAGAAGTTTCCATGGACCTCAGACCTCCGTTTAATAACATCCAGCTGTAATTGTAATGTTCAGAACGATAAAAACCTACAAAAAAGTGCTATATTTTTGTGAACGTAACTATATTTTTAATTGGATCATACGATCAGTTAAGGCTGATAGCTCAAATCTGTATAAAGTCAGGCGTGAGAAATTGCTCCGTAGGCGTGAGTAGGCGTGAGATCGGAGTTTTGGACACGCAGGCGTGAGACTTGGCAGGTATATAATTGATTTGGTTTTACATTGCTACGCTTTGTGATTAGCTAAAAATCTCGCGCCATTTTTTCGACCAATCAGAAGTAAAACCAAAACCAATCGTGATTTGCTCGCACGCGTTTTCCCACACTTGGTGCCGGCTGCATGTATTTGCTTCGAGTTCTTATTGGTTTATCGGATTGTCTGCGAGTTCTGTGATTGGTCAGAGTAATTACTTTGGTTTTGGTTTTACGACACTCAATTGGAAACCGCTCTATGGCGCGAACTTTGATTTTGTCCTCTGTTGAAAGTGCAAGTAACGGCATTCATACCTTCAGCTCATCGCTCTCTATGTATCCGGAGTGGTCCTGGTCATAATGGTTCCAAACCTTCAAAAGAAGATGAGGAGAGAATATGATCCATCGAAACAACTTCGCAAAGGATCATGATACGTATTGTAATGTAAAATCAACTATTATTTAAAAATGCTAATAAGCAAGGAAAATCTCTATATATATTTGAGGTACTTTAGAAGGGTGGCTTATTAGAGGGGGTGGGAGGAGGGGGGGGGGGGGGGCTTATTGAATTAGCGAAATGCAGCACGATGTACACTATCAGGTTATAATATGATATGAACTTTATTCAAGCATCGTGATCTCAGGATTAAACTTTAATGTTACAATTACATTATTGTTCCCCCAAAATGGTTTATACCTGGTTATACCTGGTTTGTACCAATAAGAAAAGCCACTTTATCACGGTTCAAGGGTATTGAAGTAAGTAAGGGGGAGGGGTGGGGTGGCTTAAAAGAGTGGGGGGGGGAGACTTCATAAATTTCTTCTTCTAAAGAAGGGTGGCTTATTAGAGAGAGGTGGCTTATTTGACAGGGGTAGCTTAATAGAGATTTTATGGTAATATAAAATGAGATGTCAGTGGGATATTTTTTCAAACCTTAAAGAACTCCACGCTGGTCAAAGCGACATGGTGCTGAAACTGTACCAGAAAATTCTCCTCGGTTGGAAGGATCCTGGTGAGCTGTAAAAATGGTATATTAATTACATGTACACACAACAAAGAACATTTGCTAGTGTTATGTAAAAAAACATGAATATAGAATGATATAGTTCATGGATATAGTCCTTCTGCCCGCCCTACCCATCCCCCACCCCCACCCCCACCCCACCACCAATCTTTACCTCTCACTCTCTCTAACAATTCATTTTCCAACAACTAACAATGGCTTGTTTGTCAGAAATGTCAAAATAATGGACATAGCTCAGCTGAATGCACCCGGTATCCCCCCTCCCCCTTCCCCCCTCCCCCTTCCCCCCCTCCCCTCCCCTCCGCTCCCCTCCCCTCCCCTCCGCTCCCCTCCCCTCCGCCCCTGTCCTCTTGTCCTTCATAACCAAAACAATAAACGACAGACTGTATTTAACCGTAAATTTTTACCGTAAAAATCTGGGCATGAATTCGCATACAGCACTCAATACAATACAATAAACCTTTATTTACCGTGAACCATACACTTAGCTATCCAGCTAATTTACAGGTACAGCCACAAAATAAAAAATAAAAAATAAATTAAATAAATAAATAAATAAATAAATAAATATAAGAAAGTATATTACATTGACTTATAAATAAAATTATTTAAATATCAATATAAAATTAATTAAAATTATTTCAAATAGGTATATCAAATATATCAGTATCGTTTCAAATTTTACAGAATGCTTTACAGCTGGAAGCTGTCTGCACTTTATCTGGAAGACTGCTCCATAGTTTTGCTGCTTGGTAGCTCCATGATTGTAAGCCGTATCTGGTGGTATTAGTATTATTAGGTAGTATTATTAGGTATTATTATTACTCGCGAGGAGGATTTACGGTATGCCGGGGCTAAGTATAGGATAAGGATAGCAACACAGTAAAGTAGATTACGAAGTGAATCATACCTCTTCCAAGTCAAGTCTGCCATCAAAGTTCATATCGTACTTCATTAAAATTTCCTCCTTCATCTCTGCGATCGATTTCTTGTCGACCTCCACCTGATAAAGAAGTGTTTATTTTCACCATTGTATAAACCTGTGAAAGAGCCTGCTGCTTTTCCTTTTTATCCGCTTTGTCGCTAGCATTGGAGACTACTTTGTTGAAAGGACAGGTGTTAAGAAGTGAGGAAAATTCGATGAAATTTTTGAATTTAATTTTTGTGCATTTTTCGAAAGGAAATAATGTATTTAATAATCTGTCCAAATCGTTTTTCAATCCGATCAAGGAAAAACGTTTTTTCCTTCGGCCTCTCTCACAATCACTATTCAATCACTGACGACGACAACGGCAGCGATAGTGGCACTCTCTGCACGCGCGTTTGGCATTTTGATACATTTCGTTGCCGTTCCTGCAATACAACAACTCCGAAGAGAGGAATTTTTGAGTCTCTGACATCACTCTCACTGGCTATCCAGCGTTCGTACAATGTACTGATACATTATAAATGGAAAATCCTCCTAAAATTGTTATATTTAGTATTATAGTTGTTTAGTTAGTTTGAGAGATGCGATGTGTGATGTCGGTTTTCAAGGGGGAGTTGATTGTTTGATATAAAAGTTTATTTTTGTTTACTTTAAAAACGAGCACAATGAACATGAACCCATAGCATTGTTCGTAACTTCTTAATTTTTTGTTTTTTCATCAGAGCAAATTAAAGAGAAAGCATTATTGTCATTTTGGAACAACGGGACATTGATTATTCCTAATTCATGATTTCCTTATAACAACTAACCTGCAGGGGGGTGAAATGAATTATTTTGTTGCGTTTTATAATTATGATAAGCTAAGATTTGAGTAAGGGGCCAATTACATGGCGAATTTCGGCCCGGTAGGCGGGCTGGAATCTTGTCGTGATTACATGACGAATTTCAGTCCGGGCTGACAGCTGTAGCCGCCATCATGTTTCATTGAAAATAAGTCATTGCGCATGCCCAAATGCAGGTGACCTCGCTTTTCAGCCCGGGGTGAAATTTCATTCTGATTACATGAGGTTTTTAAACCCGTTTTTCCAGGCTAAAATTCCAGCCCGGTTAAACCGGACTGAAACTTTCTTCATGTAATCGCAAACGTCGTTTTGAAGGGGCAGTATCACGAGGTTCCACGCGCGGCACTGTTCACCATTCTTGCATCGGAATTTTGGACATATCACTGTTAAAAGTGGTTTTTTCTTTCTTTCTTCAAAACGGATTTTTTGATTCAACAAATACCTCCACTTCTCGACGGCCTTTTTGAATTTGCGGAATCAAACTTGAAAACGTGATACTGCCCCATTAAGAAGATTTGTTCAAGAAAACGGGCTGAAATCTCAGCCCGCCTAACCGGCTGAAATTTCAGCCCAGCCTGAAATTCGCCATGTAATCGACCGTTAAGCTACCACATTACCTGTTTTGTACTCTCTTTACAAAGAGCAACTAGAAAATCATCTAATTCCCCAGCCTCGATGTAACCATTTCCTGAAAAGTTATGAGAACAAAAACGTTTTTAAGACCATTTTTATTTCTGTTAAATTCTAGTCATTGTAGAATATGGTTTGAAATCTTTTATTATTCATTGAAACATTTAAGTGCCTATCACCCCTAGAAAGTTATTTTC
Organism: Cladopsammia gracilis; assembly: GCA_022457155.1. NCBI lineage: Eukaryota > Metazoa > Cnidaria > Anthozoa > Scleractinia > Dendrophylliidae > Cladopsammia > Cladopsammia gracilis. The sequence goes on along the minus strand of JAJGOT010000057.1, from coordinate 264,021 downwards.
AAAATCAACTCTATGTACATTGAACAGTTGAATGGTAAAATATTTCTTGTTTTGAACGTCGTGTTAGTGAGTTATAGAGATTTGAATTTACGAAATGCTAATTCGATGACGTTAACCCGGGAATCATTTATTATACAACTACTTGTTTTCACCTCTAAGTAACATTTTTACGAATCAATTGACTATCCACAGTTTATTTTTAATATTTGTCAAATTAATTCTCCTCAAGCTGTAAACTGCGCATTGTAAATTGGCGTAGAAATAATGCAAAATTCCCGGGTTGACGTCATCTAATTAGCATTTTGTAAATTTCAAATCTCTATAATTCACAAACGCGACGTTCAAAACAAGAAATATTTTACCATTCAACTATTTAATGTACATAGAGTTGATTCTGAAAAAAACTTTCTAGGGTTGATAGGCACTTTAACGTTGGATTTGTTCACGTTCGACTCCGGCATCTTGTCATAATATGGGCCACTAAACCTTTTTATTTAGTGGTTTTTGGCACCTCTGCCAGAGGCTTGCGTAATAATCACCCGTTTTACGATGTCCGTGCTCAAATGACAATGATAACACAGCATGATAGGTCTAGCAGCGGAAGAAATAAAAATAAGTCAAAAACGGAAGGAAGACTAACCCTAAAAGATACCATTCATCGGAAATGGACATATATGCGCGCTTGAAACAATCAAGTGGCAATCAATCTGCTGTAAATAGAGCGGCCACCGACACAGTATGACGGCCTTTTCTTTTTAAACCCATGAATACGCCCAAGCGTAATGAACGGGTTATCGGTAACGGTGGCTAATTCACTCACTCACTTGCTCACTCGCTCGATCACTCTTTCCATCAGCTGTAAACTTAGTGACGTAATGCTTTGTTACGAATGCGTTTCGTAACAAGAACAACGTGAATCCAGCGATAACAATAACTAATTTGTTGTGAACGAATATAAACAACAATAAGCTTAAAGATATAAATCACAAACAGCGGTGATAAACATGGTAAACCAACGCATTTTTGTAAAACTTGACGTTTCGTATGCTAAGCGACATACATTTTCAAAAATAACCGTTACAGAGTTTGAAAACTGTTTATATAGTTCAAAAATTAGGGGTCTGGAACCAAGATTAAGAAAAACAATCTTAACAGTAATTTAATAGTACGGAGACTTTGTAGCTGATGCTTTATTAGCTGTAGCTTCTTACGACTGACAATCCGTACTATTAAGGACGGTGCCACCTAATGGCAAGGTATTTTGCCAGGTTTTTGACTATGCGGAAAAAGTAGATCTTAGCAGGGACTATTGGAATCCAAAGAGAAAATTGGGGGTAACCACGCAATTTTCGGAGATATTTAAGCTTCAATCTGGAAAAAATGCTGACATCAGCATTTTTTCGAAAAAAGGAAAAATAGATCTTTCTTCGCGGATTTCCTTAGAATTCGCCTTTACATACACAAAAGCAACAATAATTCTAAAAATCTCTAAAACACATAACAAATGGTAACATAACAACTACTATTTATGTGTTTTAAGTAACAAAATCATCACAACGGAGCCATTATCGGCCCTGACAGCTTTCCCACGTTCGCCAAAAATACAGTCTAAATAACTTTTGCCCACAACAAAAAATTAATAGGGTGCTTAATATGCTTACCACTTCCATTTTATAAGATAAAAAGTAGGGGTCACCACGCGTTTTTACAAGTTATATTTAGATATTTTCAACTTTTACGGAATCACTTTCGGGGTTTGCGACATTTTTTTCTATGCCCTCCCTAGTAAGTTGAATATTGTGCGTGTCTTTTTCGGGGGCATGCTGGGATTTCCACTCGACGGCTTACCGTTTACAAACAGTAGAATTGGTGCTCTTTTGAGAAACATTTTTCGGGGATTTCAAGGTCAAACAGCACAGTAAAGGAGTAAAAAGGCAAAATCGGTTTACTTCCATTGATCTACAGTGGATCTACGGATTTATTATGTTCCTTCGGGCACAAGAACTTTACATTGTGTGTATCTTCTTCCGATCCATTACCAACTTGAAAACATCAGTGCTATATCGAGGTGACTGGTCGGCTGCCGAAAAACTTTAGATTGGCAGGTTAGTCTTTTAACGGTTATTTGGAGTCAAAATTTAAGAAACATTTGTTGAAAAGTGCTTGAGTTTTGTAATTTCATTTGGCCGCGTGTTTATTTTCTTGTGAAGCTCCTGTAGTTTTCATGGATTCTCTGATAACTTTAAAAGAATTTACACTTTAATGTCAAAAAAATCGTGAAATAATAAAACACTTTTTTTGCCTAAGTCTACGGCATTATTTGATCTAAAAATATAAGATTTCTTTTCAGTTTATCATGGCAAGTTTTTCCCCTATCAACATTTGCTCTAATGCAAAGAAGTTGAGAACAGACACGATGCGACTTCGAAAAACATCACTTGCCTATAAGCTTAATAGAGAATAAAGGAAATCAATTGAACCTAAATGCACAAATGTGTTTACGAAAGATTACACCAAAAACTATGCTTGCCAGCAATCCAGGGAGGAAAGACTTCAGTCGGATGCTTTCCGGCTTTGGAGCGGCCAGTTTTCCTTAGTTGCTGGCTTCAGCCTTGTTTTTTAATATATCTTCATCAATTGTCAAAAACGGTTTTTTCGAAACGCTTTGCTCATCTCAATTCTCCTTTTCGACGTTTGTTTGATTTAACTGGTCAGGAACAATTGTTTTTCTGCTTTTGTTATATAAGCCTACTTTTTTATTCGCAAAAATGGCCACTGGCAAAAGATTTTTGCAGATAAACAAAAATTTCAAACAACGCGAGTTTGGCCGCCAAACAAAAACTTGCAGTCAATTGAAATAACAACATGCCAGCCTTTCCTTGGATTTTATGCCTTGAGGATGCTTGTTTCATTTTATGATGAAAAACACTAGTCTGGTTTGACTTGAAGTTTTGTTAAAATTTTGAATGGTGAAAAGGAGCCAATGTAAACAATCTTTGTAAAGAACGGCAAAACGTACGCGTTCTGCTGATCGAGGCAAATTAGTTTCATTACCGAGGCTGTGTCGTTTGCAAAATAGAGAAAGAATTTAGCACTTTTAGGCTGCAGAAGGTCTATAAAGACATTTTTACAGATTTTTGAGAACTCTATTTATCTTGTATTAAATATAAAGTTTAGAAACTGAGCCAGGGAGTTGACAGTTGGCATGAAAAGTGGGCGGACCTTAGTCTTTACCACCCGCGTTCGCGTTTAAAAAATAACCAGTGTCTCGCGCGACTATCGCGCAATGCATGCGCAGAACGTATGCGCAATAACAATAGGTGGCACCGTCCTTAAATTATTGTTAAAATTGTTTTTCTTAATCTTGGTTCCAGACCCCTAATTTTGAACTATATAAACAGTTTTCAAACTCTGTAACGGTTACTTTTGAAAATATAGCATACGAAACGTCAAGTTTATTATAAAAACGCGTTGGTTTGCCATGTTCATCACCGCTGTTTGTGTTTTATTTCTTATCAAGTTACGATGGCCTAAGAACAAATTAAAGTTTATAAGCTTAAAGATGTTTCGCATTTGGAGTCTTTAATGCAACATTAAAATCGATCTAACAGGATTTTTCAACCGAGACACGCGTTTTGATGCGTATCTACCTTGAAATAATAAAATTTAGTCTTAACTAAGTATGTGTTACGCGATGGTGAGTGATTTAGTGCCGGGAATGGCAGTTGGGAGGCCCGAGATCAAGTCACAATCAGGGCCTTTTTTTTCCTTCTTCTTCCTTCGGACTGAATATTATGAAAGTGATGTACTTCTTTTTTGCGTTTGTCAAAAATCATTTCGTTTAAGGTTACAGAGTACCTTCAGATCGAAAATTTATTGAATTTTTTTTTTGGCGTCAAAATAAAGTTTACAGAATGAACTTTCATCCAAAAAAAAAATTATCCAAAAATAGTGAAAATTGACAGAGAAATGACGGTATAACTTTTGTGGGCGGAGTTTGTTTATGAAGCGCTATGTTTTTTTAAGCGCTGTTTTTTCAAAGTTAATTTTTCGCTTGTTGGGGACACTTTAAAGAGCTACAACTCAAAGGAAATTTGTTCGATTTTCCTCAAATTTGGACAGAAGCTAGGCTAACATATAATCAACAAAAACTTGTCGGCGAATTTCTTATTTCCGAAAACTTTTTCCTCAAGAGCCATTTCCGTGCGATCATTCCATTTTTTTTTCTCCCTTTTTCGAAAATGTTCTGTAACTTTTCACTGCAATTGAGTATGGGAAATCGCCGACACGTTTTTTTAGCGCTTCGTGTCCGGAAATCCGAGAACAAATCAAATTAGCAAAATACAAAAATCGCTTTGAGTTATAGCGTTTTAAAGCTGATTCGGACGTTCGAATTTAGACGTCGTAAAAAATTCGACAATTCATTTTATTACCAAATGGTTTCCATATTTAGATAGCCAGCTCTATAAGCTTTAATTTGATATCTGGGTTTAGGTATATTAAGTGTAAACGTAAGACGCTAGAGCTGTTATACTGGCGACACCCCCGAAGGTACACTGTAACCTTAATCCTAAAAAAATCAATACAAATTACATGTCTACCGATGTACTTTTTTTTTTTTTGCGTTTGTCAAAAATCATTTTGTTTAATCCTAAAAAAAATCAATACAAATTACATGTCTACCGACTTTGGATCGGCGGATAACTTGTGTTTGCCAATTCTCTTATTTTGTACATCTGCAATTTTGTTTATACATATACACCTTACCAATGGCGTCAATCGACACTCATATGTAATTCATAGTTCATATTTAATTCATAATTTTGGATGTATTTCAGACCGGGTATGTTTTGGTCTTCGTAACTTGGAAAATATCGAAGCTATGACTATGAAATTGGTAAAAATAAATGTCTAAGTTAAGGTAAGTAACATGATGTGATAATGTCATATGTGACGCGGAAATTATGTCAAGATTTCGAATGGCTGCTGTCTTGGATACGCCATCGTGGCTTTCCATTATGTTAGAAGGGCGCCAAAATTGAGTCAAAATCAATAGATCGTTGCCATGAAAACATCACAAGTCATGAGCAAAACGCTGTCTCGCGTCAAAAAGTTGCCAGTTTGTTGGATATTGATTAAATGCTTTAAAAGTTATTAGCATTAAAAGTCATCGCGGACACTTTCCGCCCCCTTCTCCTGTCTGAATTGGTACCTTCAAGGCTAGATTATAGAAAACTGCTGCGAGATCAAAAACAGTGTTTGAACGAACTGACAGCTGGTAGCGCCGCGTTGACGAGACCTCGACAACTGCTTCCTAGTTTGTGGCCAGGAGAGCAAAGATGTTGCACGAAAGAAATAATACAGCTGTTTTTAAATCGTGCGCGACAAGACCGATAGGAAAATGACCTAAAACAGCACGAAAGCATCTTTGTTGTCTTAAATCGACTAGCTTTATCAGCTCAAATGTTTGGACAACCTCAATGCAAACAGATCATAATTATAATGATAAAGTAAGCAAAACATGTTCTTTACGTGATTTAACTCGTAGTTTTCTTTAAAAACGATCCGAAAACAACATTAACGTAACCGCTAAATACTCGCTCAGGAATTTGCTTTACTAGTTACTTATAGTTCTTGCATCTTCGATTTCTTTTTCAATCAATATGGCAACAAAACACATCAAATCTTACGGCAATATGTTGTAATCAGACTTAAATATTTCAAAATGACAACAGCTAGCGCTTCTTGCAAACGGAATTAAAACAAACTTAGAAGAGATCGCTCACTCGCAATATATATAATCTTTCACAAGCACCAATATATATATATATATATATATATATATATATATATAGTGTTGTGACAGGTCTCTCAAACAATGCTGTATGCCGGCCTTGTCGAAGACAGAGGATCACTCTAGTAAAGTGCGATCTTGTAGCTTGAAAAGGTTAATGTAGAATGAGTTGTAATTATCAAGCTTCCAACTCCATGTCTTGACTTGATTGTGCTTTATTGACCCTACGTTTCGGCCATCACGGCCTTCTTCAGGGGAGTTACAAGTGTGAAATTTTTTAAACAGTTGAAGATAAAATGTTTATGGCAATCGAACGACTGAAAAAAAAAAGACAAACACGCGGAAACGAAATGTAACAACAATAAGCAAGATTAATGTGTACTAGAATTTGTATGGTGATTAGCTGAGATGTTAATCATCTCGCATTTGCTACTGTACATTTCGTAAATTTCCGATGATTTCTTTGGCGAATAAGTTTTAGACGTATCGTTATTTTGTGCCGTCTTAATTTTAATCTTAACAGTTAATGGAATGGCACATGCATGTTAGTATACAGAAAATACAAGCTATAACATTCAGCTTCATTTTCAGCTGTGGTATAAAGGTTTATCATGTGTCACCCAAGAAATTAAAAAAAGTAAAATTAACATACAACCTCAATAATTCTGTCACTTTATCTCAATAGGTCGATTATTTGGTGATTATAAAGAGAGAAAACGCCTTCGGAATGATTTATATAAAGTCATGACTTCTCTTGAAGAGTTTTTTTTTTTTTTAATAAAGACTATCTTTTATAACAGGTGCTGTTTCTCAGACAGTTAAGAAAATTTAGCTAGTGATAAAAACAAAACAGTTGTGACACCTTGTTTAACAACCGCAACTCAAATGTCGATATATGTCATATATCGACGGACTTCATTAATATTTAATGAAAAATGTATTTTGCATTGACAGTTTGCCGCTTTGAAAATTTCTTGCTGAAAGTTATAGGCGTGTATTCCTAAACATGAGCTTCGTGTAATTATGAAGAGTGATTCACACGCTTTGTGCCTCATCATGTTGCAATTTGGCCGTAGAATGGGTATCGAACTTACGCTTCAAGGGCAGGATCATTATAGGATTTTAAAACTATTATTATGTGGTTTATTTACAAAGCCTTTGTGTCTCATCGATAATCTGTGCATATCTTTTATCACAAAAATGTTAACCGCATTCGCACAATATTCTATGTGCAGTGATTAAAAACAAGCTGTATTTTGAAAAGCATGGCTCAAAGCGTTGATATCAAAGGATATATATTCCTTTCCTAATTTATTATTCATGGGATTAAGGAGTGGCTGCTTCAATTATGTAATCAGAATATGGTGAAAATTTGGAAGCATATTTTAACAACGGTGAAATATTGAGTGACGAAAATACTTTAATGTTTGACAATTTTCTCTTTGATAAACAAATCTTTGGAGTGGGAATGTTTTGTGCAAATAGCGAAAGGAATAGAACACTTTTCTTCCGCTTCGTTTAAATATTTATAACATATATATTTTTGTACTTAATTCACCACCTAGAGACTGACTCAATTTCTCATAAGAAATCGATCTATTTATGAGAAAAAAATCGCAATGAAAATATAAACAATGCCTCGTTTTAACATGACTACTTACTCGCAGCATTGAAACATATTTAACAATTGTTATTATTTTCCAAAAAAATTGGGTAGATATAATCGGATAAACCACGATGATCTACTGAAAATAATTCCTCGAGACAATCTTCTGCTTTGCAAAATTTGCTGCCTGCAGGTTATTTCTATCAGCAAGGCTAAAATCGCCCTCAACTTAATGCTAATGCTTTGAATTACAGCGAATCACAATGTAACAAACATTTGCAACTCAAGATGACCGTTCTTCGATCAAAATATGTCTGTTGCAAATTCAAAATCAGTTATTTTTCCTTTATTTACGAATTAGCACTTGCAACGCACCATGCATCGTTGTTTTATCGAAATATGTCTGTTGTAAATTTAAAAATGGTTTTCCTTTTTTTATGTCTGCTTCTATCCAGACCTTATGGCAAAATAATAAAAACCTTGAAAACATTATGCATAAAAGAATCACTAATGCTTAGAATCTTCATGCGCCCAGAATATATTTTGTAGCCGATTTCGTTTTGCAAACGGAGAGAATTTATTTTTCAAGTTAATTTCCATTAAGAACGCAAATAAATTTATTTTTGTGAAAGGAAAACTATATTCTTTCTGCTAACCTGTTAAATCTTAAAAGCGCCAATAAGGTAACAAAAAAGATACAAAGTAACATTATATTCTTAACCTTCTACGCACTTATAAGCGAACATATTGAGTAGTTGAGTATTGAGTAGTGTTTCATGAAATCAGAATGCAAGCTTAAGCTTAGCTCACTTTCGAGCATCCGAAAACGAAACCAAACGATATATCTTAAGCGACAACAAGAATCCTCAAACCATACATCATTCGCGGTGGCATACAAATTCAAATCGATAAACATTAACAAATACAGAAAAAAAAATAAAGCTAAAAGTTCATTTATACAGGTGCAATACCTACCATCTTTATCAAACTTCTTGAAAATCACCAGAAAGTCGTTAGAAGTGATTTGAGTTTTTCCTTGGAACGAAGTAACAAAAGGTTTAGCTCCTGCACCGTCAGTAGCCATGTTTACTGCTTTCACTGTAGCTAAAATGAATAGCAAACACTTTCCGTTAGCGTCTTTAAGAGGTTTTGAATAAATTATGCAAAGTCAATCCTTTTAACGACAGTATAAGTAATTATATTTTTTTATATGAGTCAACGCAGGCGTTCGCCGCAAATTTTCAAGCCAAGTTTACTTTTGAATATTTAATTTTCAAATGTAGTATTTCCCTATTTCCTGCACGAGGTAAATTGGCTTACGTTGGAGATAAGCTCATCCACTTTAATGATCACATAATATTCAGATTAATAAAGTCGAAATGTCCCGATAACTTGTTGAGATATGAAACACGCCCGCGATTGTCTAATATAAGCCCTTTAAATTAACATATAAATTGTTTTTGTATTTCTCACCTGAGTGACGACGAGTCTTATTTTAAAAATTACAATTTGTAATTTTTTTTCCTGAATGCTGGCAGTAGACCTCCAGCTTAAAAAAAAATAATATATTTTTGAATACTTTTTATTTTATTTTTATTTTGTTTCACGCTTTCGCGAATAATTTTAACATCAAGTCGCTAAAAAGGATAGAAATATCAGTTAGTCTTCATCTCCTTAATGAGTGATATTTATAGTCTCTTTCTCAATTTTATGCTTCCAATAAAGAGCCAACCTAACGCATTAGACATCTTAGTAAACATGTGATAGAAGAACCGTGATCGCTGCACGCTTCCCGACTGAAGTAAAGCAGTTTGTTTTCCTTGATCGCGCTAACGCTAATCACCCACTTTCTAATCAGCAGTGTAAGAACAGAAAATCTTAGGCGGTCGAAACCGGGAAGATCGTTCCGCAGGTGGCTCTTCCACGTCAATTGCATATCAACTGAAAGATTGACACGTTTAATTTCATAAGGCGACAAGGAGTGAAAAGCAGTCATCTATCGGTGCTAATGATTAAACAAAAAGGAAAGGTAAACCGAAAATTTAACGTTAATTTTTTATTATTACGATGATCGCGAGGTCTAGCAGCCATTTCAAAAACTTAATTGTTTTCGTTTTTCAACAGGATTCCAAGACTCGGAAACAATAAAAGCATTCGTCGTCTTTGAAATTCACGATAAGACATTCGGCTTCAGTTTTTAAAAATTACACCCACCTAAAACGCCTGGAGGAAAAAAAAGCGTGGTTGCCTCCAAGGCAATCTTGCGGAGATTATAATCGAGACTGTACTGAGGTGACGCGTTAAATGTGACTGGGGAACAATAGAAGGGCAATGACAGCTTTTAGTTGAGGAAAGTAATACTCGATTAGGTAAGTAAGGAATTTAGTAAGTCGGAAAGCAAGCAAGTATTCACTGGCAGTTTCCGAAAAGACTTCGATATAAACGTCGTCATGAAGAACACCCTAAGGAAATAGTCATTGATGTTATTTTCATGTAGCTGAGGTATGTAAGGACATGAGCCACAGGATACCCACTCACGTGTTCTGACCTAGGCATGACAATTTTAGAGCCTGAATAGCAGGGGGTGGGGGGGGGGGGGGGTGGGTTGGGGTGTTGAACCTCTCCCCTGGATCCGATAGTACTGTTTTCTAACGAAAAGACACAATAGCAGAGGAAAAGGGAAACGGAATTCAACTTCCTTTACTCATAGTCCATGGATGTACTCTGGAAGCCGAGCATTGAGATGAAGGCCATTTTCCAATGCCGTTTTGTGGTTTTTAGGAGCCGCGGCCGTCTGTAATTTTCGCCTAAGCGTTTCGGACGAGAAAAAAATGAAATTCCCCAAACTTTCTCCGAATAAAGGTCACTCTAGATACGTGAATCACATCAAGATAACTTTAAGTTCAATCAAATTAATATTTTAGCTGGTGCGGCGACAATTTCGGTTTTTCGGCTCTGAAAGGCCGTTTACACGGCAGAAAATCGGGTACGGACTCGTCAAAAAAGTGGTACGGAGCGCATAATTTTAGCCGTTTACACGGATAATGTTCTCCTACAGGTGGGACAAAAAAAAAAGGCCTAAGGACCAAGTTTGGAAGGTTGCGTTTATACCACACTTTTTGGGGGACCGGACCAATTTCTAGTCCCCAGAGCCGCGCGGATTTTTACTGCGCATGCGATCAGCGAAGTTATTATGCAAGCTGACGTCATTTTCGTCCCCAGAGCCTTCGTTTCGTTTGGTCAGCGGAAAAAACGAAGGGCTCTGGTAACAGTGCCTTCCGGATGTCGTGAAATCCACGACATCCGTTAGCGCATGCCTAATGCATTAATGTACTATTGCGCTTGCTCAATGCCAGAAACCGGAAATAAAAAACCTTTCGTGTGCGCATTCTCGTCCCCAGAGCTCTCGTTTCGTTTGGTTGAGCTCTGGAGACGAGAATGTTGTGTGTGTGGAATGGCGTTCGAAAGGACTGTACAAGACTTAATAATTACAGGAAAACATCGCGCTAAAAAGGAAAGAAGAAAAGCTTTACGTGCTGCTGTTATTTAGAAGAAAGATTGTCTTTGTATTTTGCCTACTGGTTTTAGAAATTGCTCGATAAGTCAACCGATTTTTTTCGTTTGGGAGCTTTGTATTTATCGTTCCGCCACTGAGGGCCATTCCATTTTTTTTCCACACCCCCCTATGGATGAGGTCAGTCAAAATTAACCCCCTAAGAAAAAAAGATCAAAGTGCCGACACGTTCCCCCCCTTCAGAAATAACCCAATTTTTCTTTTCCCCTCAGAAAGAAAGCCATTTTTCTTCAACACCCCTCAGAAATATTCAAAAGATCAAAGGCGCCGACTCGGCCACCCCCCTCAGAAATGACTTTCGAAGCCCCCTCAGAAAATCTCATCTATAGGGGGGGTGTGGATATAAAATGGAATGGCCCTGAACGCTATCATATCCGACCAAATCAGTTGATGGGACAGCTAAGTTTGTTGATGGACACGCTGTGGTCATTGATTAGGCTTATTTCATCCAAAAGTGGTAAGAAATATCGAGGAATTTTTTTTTGCATTCGTTTCATGTTATTTTAATTGGGCTTCGAGTGACCTTCGTTTCCCTAGATTTGTATTTCAAGTTGTAGCAAAAAGTACTACCTAGACCTAATAAAGAAAATATAACTTGCTTACGAGAGTGCTGATAGCGTTGTTGTTGTTGTTGTTATTTAAAATGGGTAACCTAGTGGTAATATTAATTATTTCTTTTCACCCTTGGATTTCTTCACGATTTCTGCCCCTCCTTTAATTAATACTCGTCCCTGTTGTAAGCAATATACTTCTTTAATATTCGTGGCCGATTATAGCTTCGTCTTCCAAGACACATACTGATTATTTTCGGAAACGAATCGCTCATATTTAGCGACAATCAGATCCCGTTATACTTTGAAATTTAGCAGCCGTATCTTTACCTGCTAAACCAAACAAAACTGGGTGACATTGGTCGTTGAATGCGTTGAAATCAAAACGTTGGTTTTGTTGATGTTGTCATTGGACTTCGACATTTGAAATTCAACCGGAAGTAAAACCTTATGCGTAGAGGCGTAAAATTTTTTACCTTGCTGCGCATCATTTTTAAACGGCCAATCAAAAAATTCAAATTTTTGTCCGTTACCAGAGCTACACGAGACGTAATTTAAAAAAAAAACCGTGGAGCTCTGGGGACGAGAATGAGCTGACGTAACAAAATGTAGAAACTGGTCCGGACCCGTGTTTTTTCAGGTTTGGCCCCAAAACCTGAAGAAAAAAAAAGAACACGGGTACCCAGACCAATCCCAAAAGACATAGCCTGTGACAGCCGCCTCCTCCCTTCTGAGGGGAGGAGGCGGCTGTCACAGGCTAAACGACATGGTGCGCACAGTTTACACGGGCGAAAATGTGAGGTCCCTACTCCTTTCCTGACGGGTCCGTTCCCATTTTTTCTGTCATGTAAACGGCCTTTGAGATAGCCTGCCAATACAGCCGTCTCTCACCGCTCCCGGCCGCTAGGGGCGTTCGCGCGAACGCCCCTAGCGGCCGGGAGCGATGAGAGGAGCTAGCTCTGAGACGGTTTTTTGAGGCCATTTCACTACACATCTTTAACACCTCGTCTAAATAAGGAATCGCACTTTAAACCAAAGTCTAAGTAATCATTCGAACAAGGAAACATTTTTTATTTGTTTAAGAGCGAACTTCTCGATTTTTATCAAAAGCTACATATTTTAAAGATTTTTTAACTTTCCTCATTTGCGAGCCATTTTGGAAGATCCAAAATATGGCCAAATTCGGAGGATAATCTCGCCAATGATAGATGGCCTGGCTTCATGAAAGTTCACTCCAGCGAAAGACCAATGTCTCAGCTTCAACTGTCTGCAATAAAAGTTTGGGGCTGTTAAAACGTGACGGCGAAATTTGACAGACGAAAACGTGAAGGATATTTATGTCAACAAACGTTGTCTTGGCGAATAGCCCAACAACAAGGAAATAACGATACGCAAAAGAAAAAAATGTAATCCATTTATCTCCGAAAATACCCTGTAGTGAAGAAATCAGAACACTTTTAATGACATTCTCTGGAGAAAAGAAGCATTTTTTGAGTAAGTAGTTGTTATTTCTGGATAATATGACCTTCAATGTCCAGGCAGACAAGACAAAATTTGAATAATGTGCGACTGTAACACCGACCGACAATGTAAGGTATCTGTTAAAACTACTTAGGCATTTGAAATGGCCAACAAGTTAGCTGTCGACTTTTCAAGATGTCAAGCAAAGACTATAATAAAAAAAAACGTTATCATACCTTCGAAGACGTGAAGAATCTGTTTGAAGCTTCGTACAGGAGAGCGTCCGCGTCGCTAACCGTAATCAACCCGAAAGATTGCGTTACACAAATCCACCGGAAGCGCAAACCGCCGTTTAACGCATGCCTATTCTTGGCTTTCATATGACGTCATAAAAATTCAAAAATATAAACTATACATCCTACAAAGTTGTTTCTAACATGGTATGTGGATACCAGTGTTACAATCGTTCACAAAAAGTTTCAGGCTGAACGATGTTTTGCTTCCGATTTGAAAAGGTTTTAAATGTGTCACGCAATTCGTCACGCTATTTCAGATAAGCCGTGAAAATAAACAAAATTGAAAATACTGTACAGTACTTGAGAAACAATACTGTATTTATTCACAACGCCTGTAACTTGTCATGTCATTGACGTCTGTCGTTAAATAATCAAACAGCAATTTATATTCCTGTCATGAAAAAGAAAAATAAACCAGTCATGAAATTTTACCCTACCCCGTTAATACGGCCAAATTTTCATGGCCCGTTGGTGACTAGTCTCTCACGCAGCCGTTATTTGTCTCGTCACGCAACCCTCCTCCCCACAAACGGATGCTCAAACCTGGACCACATTCCTTGTCCGATTTAAGCCAATCACAGTTGCAGTGCCATTTTCGGAACTAGCTCGCGCCAACTGAATTCTCTACGCGTGACTCGTCCAATCATAGCCTGCGTTTTATCGTTAACTCAATTGGATGTTTTCGCGATAAGGGACCGCCACAAATTAATATGGCGGCGCTGAATGAAGGTTTTCGTGCTGTGTCGTCAATGTTTAAAATGAGGTTCACTGAAGAACTGAGACTCGAATCTTGCTTTTAAGCAAAATGAGTGTACATAAGTAATCGCTTGCATCTGTAAGAATTAAAAAACAGCTACCATGCTGGAGATTCAAATATTTCAAGCCGGATGCAATGACGCCATATGTCTCACAATGGAACCGCAGACTTGTACTTGAGCTCACATTAAATCACTGACTTATAAATGAACTGATCCTAAGCAGCGACAAATTCATACTTAAGCGGCTACTACTGATCTTGCAATATTTTTAAAATTAGCAAAGAAACCTCCATTTTTATGCTAAGAGCTAGCAAACAAATGACAGCATTACTAAATATTCAAAACGGCTCTGGAAAGCGTAAATCCTCCTGTCAGTATCACAGCTAGAGATTTTTTCTTAAGATCAAAGAATCGACAACATTTAGAACTGACAGGCCTGTTATATCTTAATTATGATCTAAAAAGAAAACGTCTCTCAGGCACGCACTTGAGGTAAACCTATTCTAAACCTAGACTAAAATGCTTTTAGCAACACGCAGGATTTGTGCCAGGCCTGTCACCTTTATAAACAATATTGAGCTACGATGTCTGGCACATGTAAACCGGAAACCACCGGCTATTTTTCGCGCGAAAGCTTACGTCATTTCCATTTTGCCGATACATGATTGGTTCGCTGAATTTATCGCAAACACAAAGGGCAAGGAATGTGGTCCAGGTTTGAGCAGCCGTTAGTGGGGAGGAGCGTTACATGACGAGACAAATAACGGCTGCGTGGGAGACTAGTTGGTGACCGTATTAACGGGGTTCCACTGTAGTTGAAAGTTATTTTTGCATCATCATAGATACTTATAATCTGATTTTATGGAACTTTTGTTGAATAAAATCTTTTGTGATGAGATTCTATTTGGTGTAATTAAGACTTTGAAGTTTTGGTCGTCATGTTCAAAGTGGGACACAAAGATGGCCGCTCCATATATTTTTTACAAAAAATGACCAATACTCCGTCTCGTTCGCCTATAACTCTTAAACGAAATGCTCTTGCGCTTAAAAATTTGGCCCAGATGTGTAGTTTAAAACTCTCTACAATTCCATAAACATTTCACTAATGATATGACGTAAATGAAAACCAGCAATACACATTTCTAATATTTGCTTTAAAATTCGCATGTGATTCATATATAAAAGAGACCTCATACACACACACGCAGACGGTTAAAGAATATTTTCTCCTTTTATTTGACACAACCAGCAAAAAGTGCAACAAAAGTCACGATGTTTTTTTGTTAGAGATGAAGCACTGAGTTCTACGGCAAACGTCAGCTGGCAGTTGAATATCTTTACTTTTTGTCGAATTGTTAAATAAATCCAACAGAAAAATTGAAAATTATTCAAATGTTCACGACAACTCACTTTCACGTTGAAACGGCAGACGGCAAAAGTTGGATTTTTGCCGTTCGTGGGAAAAGCAAATGTGATGCTTAAACTCTCTTTTCGGGTCGGGACAATTTTTGGATAAGCCTTTAGCTTCTTTGTTTGTCTGTTTTCCTATCGGTCATTTGCACACCTAAAGTGCCTTCATAAGAATTGCAGTGCATTTTATGATTACACACAGAACGGCCTAATCCTATTTCTTCACAATAACTAGAATGTACTAGAAAAAAAACACTTTTTATGGCGCAAAACTTTTCGTTTCTTTGCATATACAGCCGAGTTTAGAGTGGTGTGGCCTTTTTTTCGGGACGCATCGACCAGATATACATAAGCGCTAACTTTAACTGTAAGATGACGCCGAGTTTTCGGAAACGTGCGTGCGAGAAGTAAGTTTTTGAAAAGTGTCAACTAGTTCATTCAATTGTTTGAGTCATTTAATCTCTGTTCCATGGACGCGCCAAAGGATTCGGCAAAAAGTTAACCATCGCCATGCTTCGTACGATGTTCGAATATTTCGATTTGGATGTTGCTGACATTCCAACAAAACATTAAGCCTGGTTTCCATATAATCGCAAGGATCGCAAGGATCGCAGCAATCGCAGAAAAAAGTGTTGTGCGACCCTTGCGATCATATGGAAACCAAAAACTTTGCGATCCTTGCGATCGTTACGATCCTTGCGATCCTTGTGATCCTTGCGATTGCGATCGGAGAGAGAAAAAAAATTCCATCTCTGCGATCCTTGCGATACGGAAACCACTCTTGCGATCCTTGCGATCCAAAATGTCCCAGAAAATTGCACCCAAAGCCTTGTATCCCATAATGCACTTAAAGTTTATCGGATCCAGGCCCACTCGACGTTTCCCTGCGATCGCTGCGATCATATGGAAACAACAACAACAACGATTTATTTACAAACAAGACGCTGTGGGAGCGTATACTTGGGCGTCGTTGTATTAGGCATATTGGAGAATAATTGTCTTGGGAATCTGCATGCACGTTATTTCACGGTTTGATGATAGGGAGTATTCGGATAGTGTGAGCAGTCTAAC